>CADEHL010000227.1:0-735519 GCA_902827135.1 Harpagifer antarcticus | reverse complement strand
CCTTTTTCTTCACCTGGCAGAGCCAGAAACACAGCTGCTTTTCTGTCGAACAATATTCTGTTTGTAACATTACCGCGCCTTTATTTTAATTAAAGTACCAATTTGAAACCATCTCAGAGACTCCATTTAGTCTCCTTTTTAAGCTTCTCTCCTGGACGCGAGAATTATTACACGGATAACACCAGCTGACGCCAAGGCCGAGCAGCTGCGTCACGGAGAGGTCTGTGTTTGGGTTGTGACACGCCCGAGGAGAGCTGTCAGTTTCTCCACTTGCTGCCGCGAGAGCCGCGCTCCCATGCTGGCTGAGTTTAATTCCACTCTCAGATAAACAATTGTCTGAGAGGGAAGAGGACAGCTCTTCTTCCAATTTATTATGAAACCCAGGCTTTGACTGATGCGATACGAGATGTAACGTAAGCGACTTCCTCCCTGGAGCGAGCCAGCAATAGTAGGTCGTCCAGAGGAAACCACACTCTCATCCCTCCTCTGTGTAGTGGCTCCAGCCTTGTCTACACAAAAAAGCGAGGAGCCAGGGAATATCCGAACGGCAGACGATTGTCTGGTCTGATATTCCCTGAAATGAGAAACGCTGGAATTTCCTGTGTTTTGGGATGATGGGTACGTGGAAGTATGCATCCTTCAGGTGGAAGTGAACCAGTCGTCCTGGTGAACACATTCCAGCACCTGTTTGATCGTCAGCATGTGGAATACTGACAGATCGAGGATGTCTCATTCCCCCAGTCTTTTTCGGGATTAGAAAAATAACGGGAGTAAAAACCCCTGATTTTCCTCCCTTTGAGGAACCCTGGAAATAGCCTCTTTCAACAGAAGTTCCAGCAGATGTGAATGGAGCGCAAGACACTGTTCCTGGGATGACAGGAGTGTTTCCTGTATCCCATTGAACTGTGGGGGGAGGAGAGGCGAACTGCAGGGTGTACCTTCTGCTTGATCAGCCTGCTCATCCATCTGTCCATCAGACACACTCGCTCATTCTGAGAGCGGGCGCACATTCTCGAGATGTTCTGTGGTCGTCATGGCGACGAGCCACGCCAGGGAGCGGAGACGTCACGTGAGACGGAGCCCCTGCAGCCGCCGAAGGGCGAGCCTGACGCCGAGGCGGTTGCTGTGGGCAACTCTCCGCTCGCGGCCTCTGCTGCCGCTGTGGCCGGTGTGGACGCCGCGGCTGCTGCGGGCGTTGGTGCCACTGTGGGCACTCAGCAGGCTGGAGCAAGCTGACATGCTGGAGAATGTCATTCGCCTGTTCCGCGGCTGTCCTGAAAGGCACACTGGTGCACCCGGTCGGCCTGACGGGCGACATACTGGTCTCTGGGGGTGCTCATAGCAGAGGTGGGACCAAGTCATGGTTTTGCAAGTCCGAGTCAAGTCTGAAGTCTAGTCTCAAGTCTTTGCTCTTAAGTCCAAGTCAAGTCTCAAGTCAGGATGGGCAAGTTCAAGTCAAGTCCAAGTCCTAAACTTTGACAAAACGAGTCTTAAACAAGTCACTATGTGCTTTTCACCAAATGTAATGACATCGATCAACAGAATAATACTTAATAATCAAACCGCTCTTTATTAGTCACATTAATAATTTAATAATCCATTTTCTCTCTGCTGGTAAAGTAACATGTTTTTCTCTATTTTGAGAGGGATCAGTAAGGTAAGGCTACCGTGACAGTTTGATTCAGAAGGAGTTTAATGGATAAGATCCCTGATGTTGAGGTAACCAGAATGTGTATTTCCACAATCTATCTTTATGCAAGGGATAATGTGCAGCGAGGCGGTCTCTATGGGGAAGAGAACACCTGAATCTAGATCCCTCTGCAGGTGGTACTTTAAGTATATTTTGATGCTAATACTTTTGTACTTTTACTTTTAATATTTTGAATGCAGGACTTTTTATTGTAACCGAGTATTCCTACACTCTGGTACTTTTACTCAAGTACAAGATCTGAACTTCTCCCACCTGACAATAAATCAGTGAAGAGTGGTTACCAAAAAAAAGGTAACCAAAAAAGGTTATTTTCATTTTACAAATCCTGCACTCAGCTTTACTTTCTCCAATATCATTGAAATGCAGCTTCTTTTTTCGGTTTTCGCTCATTTCCTGACTTTTTTCCGACGCGCTTGCATTTAAATCCGTCTCCCCGTCGCTCTGTGTAGCTGGCCGACCACTACACCTGCTGTGCCCCCCACCCTTCTTTCACATAATGGTATGATCCTAGTGTGTCCTCGCATATGATTGGCCGCATGGTGGCCCAGCTAAATAAAGTCCCGCCCCTGCCTGCAAGGATTCTCACACGTCTGAAGATTCTGCTCTTCTAGCGGCAGCTCGCGATCGGCGTGTTGGAGACCTCTGAATTAAATGATCAAGTCACCTCAAGTCCGAAGGCTCAAGTCCAAGTCAAGTCCCGAGTCATTGGTGTTCAAGTCCAAGTCGAGTCGCAAGTGTTTTGTGATTTTGTTAAGTCTCAAGTCATCAAATTGGTGACTCGAGTCCACGAGTCCACACCTCTGGCTCATAGGGCGCCGTCCGGCGATTATGTTGGCCTGTCTTACCCCAAAAAACGCCGTCAGGCTCGGCTCCAGAGAAGGGGCAGCTGGGAAACCAGCATCTGTGAACCCCTCCCCCTTGGTGAGGGGAACAAATGTGGCCACTGGAGCCTTCAGGGTCCTCGGGTTCGCCGCCGCCCCCTCCTAAAACCTCCTGATGGCCGGGAAGCGTGGCCAGATCGGGTCACTCCTGACCGGCTGCATCCGCGGAAAAACTCCGGTCATGTCGTCCGGAGCACACCTCTGCTGAGCGAGGGGAACAGGGAGATCTCTGCAGGCGGCCCGCCTTGCGTATGATCTCCGGCAGTTCCCCTAGGATGCCACCTATCGCCGGTAGCGCTGTGGTGACGGAGAAGGGGAAATGTTCGGCTGGCACCCTGCTCCGACTCTGTCTCCCCCATCCGGGGGAGAGGAGGGAGGGGAGAACCGAACGGTGAACCGTGGAGGGAGGCGGGGTAGGAGTCGTCCGACTCCCGCCCGGCACTCGGCCCCAGGGACACGAGGCCCCCGTCCGCGGGCTCGTAAGCCTGGACGGGCCAATCGTCCTCCTCGGCCGCAGCAGCAAGAGCGTCCGCTCTCCGCTTCCTGTCGCCCGAGGGGAGACGGGCACAGTGTGTGCATGCTACCTGCTGGTTTAGAGCCGCGTACGCGTGCTCCGACCCCAGGCAGGATTTGCATACTGTGTGCTGGTCATAACTCATTATGAACCCAGAGCCAGTCACACAATTGTTACTCATGTTTACTTTGCAATTGAAGTGTCTCTTGTGCTTCAGTAACGGGGTGCTGAAGAAAAGAGGGAACAGATTGTCGGGCCTCCTTCCTATTTATACCGGAAGGGAGCCCAAGGGTGGGGCCCACCTTGCGGGTTGGCGTGGACTACAAGTGTTTCAGTGCTGCGCGGGTGCGCAGGGGGATTACCCAATAGCGATAGCCTTAGAGGGCGAAGCCTATACGAAATAGAACTGAACCAGGCAGGGCAAACAATCACAAAGGCGGGTAAACAAACGAGTAGAAAAACAGACATGACACATTTAATTTAAGACTTTTTGCCTTGCTAACTGCTTAACATAAATTGCAATTGTGACTTTCATAATTAATTAGGGGATAACAAATGAACGCAAAACCATTAACTGAAATTAGGAAATGAATAAAGTAATGTTAAATAAAGCAGAATGCAAATGGGAAGATTAAAGTGAATAATATGAAGTGCAAAGCAAAATAAGACAGAATGGGCAAATTAACTATGTATACACAGCTTTTTCAATAAACAGTAAATCAATTATAACTAAATAGAGCAGAAAGGGGTAGAATGGATTAGTTCGTTTTTTTTTGCCAGCAGTAGTTTTTTGACTAATGAATTGTCCGTAATGTCCTTTATGCATGTTCATTTCTCAAGACAAACACACACTTACATGGGCAGTTAGTTAACAAACCCAGCTATTAGAATGATGAACAACTGCAAACATGCAAGTACAAACAAAGCTGTTTTTTGCGTGTGAAGCATAATCAACATTGAAAAACTGAGATTTCAATAAATGCATCTATTGGTCTGTATCACACTGATTTGTGTATTTGGAACTATTAATGGTCAAAATATCGACCTTTGTTTCCTACGTTTTTATTTATATGTTAGGCCTTTACATTTACTATTCCTCTATGTATCTTTTTAAGAGGCTTACGTCTTGTCATTTTGAGCCTGTCATGTTATCCTCAGTTAGAGGACGGATTGTGAAAGGCAATAACAGATTATAAGAAATAATCTTAAATCCAATCCACCTTCAACCACTTATCCGAGAGTTAGGCCATGGTGGAAGCAGTGCCAGCCCCAAGACCTGCCTGGCCACAAAACACAACTCTAACTGGGGGATTCCAAGGCGCTCCCAGGCCAGTTTGGAGATACAATGCTACGTTCCATTAGCAAGTCGGAAAAAGATGGACACCCGCAGGCAAGTTGTTCGCTTTGTTTACCTCGGGTTAGCCATTGTAAGCACTACCCATTGATAACTGTGCTTTGGTTTTGTATTTTGTGAATACAAACATTTCAGCAACATATCCACAGATGAGCAGTACCCTATGTGCGGTTGATTTAATGACAAAAAAGCTTTGCCTTCTTGCTCAGCTCTCTCTTCGTCACATCTTATGACTGCAATACCACTCCCGCTGCTCCGATTCTCCAGCCCATCTCACTCTCCTTTGTCCCCTCACTCACGAACAAGACCCCTAGAATCATCCAAGAGCCAAAAAAGCACTGAATATGATCAGGGTTGGAAGGGTTACTTTAAAAATGTAATCATTTACAATTAATAGTTACCAAACTATAAAAGTAATGTAACCTGATTACTTTGTTACTTTTGGATGACACCTATATCAAATGCAATGCGAAAGAATACAAGAGAACATATCATTCTGTGAGTAGCAATGTAGCCTTAGAAACCAAGATATTTTATACCAAATTGTTATTGTGCTAGTAACCCCCAATTTTTAAAAATGTAATAGTATTCTGGTAACATCTTTTTTTATGCATTGTAGGTCAATACTGGATTATTTCTCAGAGTTTCAGTGTGCTTTCCTCTGCAGAAGAGTACAGTCTGTCCTACACTCCCTTCTGTTAATGACAAATGAGTCAAGCAATTGGCAGCAATCCAGCAGAGTGAAAACTCACGTGTGTGTGAGTCAGTGTGTGTTCATGCTATACATTTGCATGTGTAAGTGTGCACACTGGTGTAATTTGATGTTTCAGTAAGCTAGGAATAAGACTGATAAAAGAAGGTGAGCACTAGGAAGTCAGCAGGGTCCTTCTCATCAGTGATTGTCTAGGTCATGGACACCTCACACTGTAGCAGTCAAAGGGTTGAAGCTAATCAATACACACACGCGCACACACACACGCCGAACACACCAACCACAGGCTGTTTTGCAGGCAGCTGTAATCAGTCTGTGGCAGCAGAGATTGATTCTCCCTTCCCTCGTACTTCTTTTTCAGACTCTGTTTACCCTTTTTCTTTTTCCCCCTGACTGGATGACTCGCTCTTCGTCGTTGTCATCCCATTCATTATTGTTTTCCCTCCCACTGCTTTTTTTTCTTTCTCTGTCTCTTTCTCTCTCCAAACTTGCCGGTCACTTGGTCCTCCCTCTGCGAGCACTCACTTCGTACTTCTCATCACATCCTGTTCCCTCAGGTTTCCAAGCTTCTTTCTGTGTTTGGGAGAGAGGGAATAGTTTGTTTGTTTCTGTTTTGTCCGGGACATGCACTCTTGCTAGTGATGTAGGACCTTTTTGTTCATATGTGTGTGTATACATATAAATGAACAAAACTGTGGGGGCCAATAACTGGCTGCATATGAAGGGCCGTGTAGGCCAAAATTCAAACTCACCTCGCACACACACTACTGAAATACTCTCACATTCACTACTGAACACCTCAGACACACAACTGAAAATTAAGCCTCACACACATACTACTGAAATACTTTCACATTCACGACTGAAAACCTCACACTTGCTTGCTTATGGTTGTCCATCGAATCCGATGATGACGTCCACTTCTATCGGTGAGTTCTTTGGTGGCTGAATAGCCCTATCCTGGACCCACAAATCCTATTGCAGGTAGGACACGTGTATGTGGTGGCAGTAGCAACGGCAACTGTAGGCGTGTTCCTCCTGAGTCTCCTAGCTGTCCTTTCCTCCTCCAGCATTTGGGTCCCATCCCGGCACAGCTGGCGCCAGGTGTTACGGTCAGCAGCAGGGTCCTCCAGGGCCACACAGTCTTCAGATGGTCTTTATAGCGCTTCTTCTGCCCTCCAGCAGAGCGTCAACCATGGTGTAGCTGGCCATATAGTACTCTGCGAGGCAGGCGGTTTGAGGGCATCCTTACTACATGGCCCAGCCATCGTAGCTGGTGCTGAGTAATTGTGGCCTCAATACTCCTGCAGTTGGTCTTCGAGAGTACTTCAGAGTGGGGCACACGATCACGCCAGGTAATTCCCAGGATGCGCTGAAGGCAGCGTATGTGAAACTGCTCTAGGGCCCTGATGTGGCGGCTGTAAGTTACCCAGGCTACGCAGCTGTAAAGGAGGGTAGTGATGCAGATTTCTTGGTAGACACAGACCTTCGTGCGGAGATGGAGGTTCTTGTTTTGAAAGACCCTACGCCGGAGTCTCCCAAAAGCAGCTGATGCCTGCTTTATCCTGTTTTGGACCTCATTGTCGATGGTGTTGTCTTCAGAGAGAATGCTCCCCAGGTATCTGAAGGATGGTACAACAGACAGTTGTTCACCAGCAGCAGTGAAGGTAGGTGGTGTAGATGGGATGTTGGCACTCCACTGGCAAACTACTTCCGTCTTGATGGTGTTGACGGTCAGTCCAATCGTGCTGTACGCTCTCACCACAGCAGTAAGAACAGACTGGAGGTCTTGTGGGCTGTGAGATACAAGAGCACAGTCATATGCATACTGTAGCTCAATGACTCTCTCCCTTTGCAGTTTGGTGGTTGCCTGGAGCCTCCTTATGTTGAAGAGGTTGCCATCTAGACGAAAGTTCACTGCCACACCGCTACTGTCCTCAATCTCCTTGTGGAGGAGCTGGGTGACACATAGCAGGAAGATGTTAAAAAGTACTGGTGCTAATACACACCCCTGTATGTACAGGGAAGGGGGAAGACTCTTGTCCTCCTATAGTCACCCGAGCAGTCATTCCATCATGAAATTGGCGAAAAAACACACACACTCCTGAAAAACATTTTACTGAAAGGTTTTCAGTAGGGAATGTGCATGTGTTTCACCTATGTGTGTGTGAGGGGGATTCTTGCTGTAAAGGAAGTCATTGTAATGAAACGGAAGTAACAAACTGCTCTGCAAGTGATCTCTTTGCTAGCCCTGTTACCTTCATTAGCTCCAGGCTGCTACTCGGGACGTGTTTGTTGTGTTGATGCCTGGTGGAGTATTCTTCATTGAAATATCGCACTTATCTTATGGCTCTGCGGTTCAAACAGACAGTCCATGAATGCAGTTTATTCGGTAAGTGAAATTCAATCACTTTATTTCTTACTTGTCTTTTTATTCAGCTAACGAGCGAGACGAATCTACATCTGTGCTAACGATGCTATCCGTAGCATAAAAGTTCAAACATAATAGGCTAGAGAAGTGTAAAACATTAAGAAGGATTATACTGTTGAACAAAAGGCTTCTCGGTGAGGTTGGTAAAATAAGGTCATGCTTGTAATGTACATTAGTTAGTTTGCTAGTAACTGTATGCATTGTTATTGTTAATTTAAGTAGTGTGTGTGAGGCTTAATTTTCAGTTGTGTGTGTGTGTGAGGTGTTCAGTAGACACCGTTTTTCTTGTATCCCGGTGATTGCACCTCCTAGACCGCACCTCCAGGTCTTCATTCCTGTCAGAGAAGATTTTCATGTCCTTTTTTAGCTGCTGCACGTCTCGTTCGAGAGTGTTAACGAGTTCCGAGTGATCATTAGCAGCAGTACTCCGGCTTTCGACCCGGTCCTCCAAAGCCTTGGTGCGGCTGCTGGCGCGGTCTACGGCGGATCTCAGCTTGTCCCTCAGTTGGCTTATTTCATGTCGTAATTCTTTAGACTGCATCTCGGCGTTGTCATCAATTTTCTTCAGCAGGTTTTCTCTGAGAGATTGAATGGCCTGTAGAATGGCGGCCTCATCACCTCGTGCTGCACTAGCGGCTAGGGGCCCTGCCCCAGCGCCTTTAGCCGGGCTAGCACTATTAGCTTTCGGATCCGGCGCAGCAGAAGCCTTTTTGCGAGAGGAAGACGACATATTCCAAATGAAACTGTCGGGAAGAGGCAAGGAATAACTGCTTAGATTAAAGTTACTTGAATATAGTGTAGAAGGTAGTTGCCTATTATAGATATTCTGATTCTGTCGAGGAGCTCAAGAAATGCGACCTCACATGGCTCTGCTCAGACCGGAAGTCGGATGAAAGCTCTGTAATGGTCACACATGCAGAGCACACAGCACACAGTGACATTTGTTCTCTGCTTTTAACCCATCCTAGTACCAGGAGTATAGTACTAGGAGCAGTGGGCAGCTATTGTACAGCGCCCGGGGAGCAATGGGAGTGAGGGGAAGGGGGATGTCTCAGGGTTTCCCACACATAGACTTTACTTGGGCCTTACAGACCAGTTACATATTCATAGATTTCCAATGTATAGGCTTTTGTGTGCAAATGGCAGTTGATATTCACTCTTTAAACTCAGTATTTTTGTTGATTCTATTTTCAGTACTGTGACCCAGTTTCCCCAACAAGCTTCATTAACATGTTCACTCCATCTGTATTCAAATTGGAGTAGAGTACTGATATGCCTCAGTAATATTATATTTACAACAGGAAGTTGCTGATACTATGGCTGCCTGCCGCTTCCGAACCGGAGAAATACCAGCCATCCATCACCTACAGGACACCTGTCATACACATTCATCATCTTTCACCACTGCTGTCAGACAAACCAAAAAAAAAAAGGTAAACACACACACAAGCACACAAGTCACTTGGATAGAAATGTATCCTTCATCTTCAGCCCCGTACAGTCTCACACTGGGAGGAAAAAACACACAGCACACAAAGTGACGCCTACGCGCACATGGGAGTCATTCAGTCAGACAGCTGTATCCATCATTCAGCCGAGAACAATCACAGTCACGTTCTGCTGGCTGAATTTTTCATTAGCATAGACTGTGAAACGCTTTTCTTGGGCTTTTTCTGGGCAGGTTAGACAAGTATATCTGGACAGCTGTCGACATGAATATTTGATTTGATTTCTGGTGGCTGTCACACACACAGTTTGCCTTCATGCTTTCCAGTACATATTATATAAGGCCATGGAGTCAAGGTTGGTGCTTGGATTTTGAGATGTATTTGTAAAGTAAACACACTTCAGGACATCTAATAGAAATGTGTACGATACCTTGGTATCTGGCTTGATAATTGTCTCTCTTTTAAACTTCAGGTCAATAATAATGCTTAGAAAGATGAGGGTGAAGCTAGGTTTCTTTTTCAGAAACAAGTCCTGTTTCTCACTTGAGGCCAGGAAAAGGCTAGTCTCTGTGACCTTTTTACCTGTGCTGGACTGGTGATCTGATTTATATGAATGCACCTGCCCAACCTGATCAAGTTAGATGCCACATATCACACTGCTCTGAGATTTGTTACAAACTGTAAAGTACTTACTCATCATTGTACCCTGTATGCCAGGGCAGGTCTGCCTTCACTTACTGTTTGGAGGCTCAGTCATTGGTACATGTTCAGCTATAATGCCATGTTGGGTAAACTACCATCATATATGCTCTCTGACCTCACAGAGAGTTGAAAGTAGCTATTGCCTAAGATCCCAGAATGTGTTTTTATTACATGTGCCAAGTGCTAGGACTGTTTTAGGTACTAAAGTTTACAAAAATGTTTGAAACTGAGCTATTTGGTTCCCCTGCATCATTTTAAAACTCAGCTGGATGAAATGCTATTTGATACTCTTGGTACCTGTCATTGTGAATAGGTTTGTAAATTGTACCCTATAATTATGTTATTGTTATGTTGTTTTCTGTTGTTTTTCTGTTTACATGTGTAACCAATGTGCTGCAGATCTCTCTTGAAAAAGAGATCGTTGATCTCAATGGGAGATAAATAAAGGCTAAACAAACAAATGTGGTTTTTGGAAAAATATTAGTTTTCACCTTGGCTCCATTTCTTCCAGTGGCGGGCCATTGTGACAACATGAATTGTCAACACCCGTACAACCACAATAATGTGAATTTTTGACTTTTGTTATGTTTGATAAGGGTACCAGTCTGTCAGCCTCCTGACATTTAAGATTTGTTTTAAGTAACAGTCGAGTTGGTCAAAACTGCATACCATTTACAGTACACCCCCAACACTTTCTAAAATAGAGAACGCAACTCAAATGGTTTTTTTGTAAAAAATAACAAATTATACATTAAAAATGTCACCTCAGGAACCCTCAAACCAAAATGGTTATGAAGATGACCGGCTTCCTACAGTTTGGACGTAAGAGATCAGGTAGAAGTGATGAGAGAGACAGGTCAGTAGTCCCCCTCCTGGACTCGCTCTGACTAAATATAAGGAAGTGAAATTGAATCAAGGTGTGAACCAAGAACAAATCGTTGACTGGGTGGGCGTTAACATGGGTGTACCAGTGTTGACAATTCCGCTGTCTCACCTAGACCTTCAGTGGTGTCCTACCTTAATGAATCCACCCCAATACCATTAGTATGGCACCACGGCTATATATGTACAGTGGGGCAAAAAAGTATTTAGTCAGCCACCAATTGTGCAAGTTCTCCCACCTAAAAAGATGAGAGAGGCCTGTAATTTTCATCCTAGGTACACTTCAACTATGAGAGACAGAATGGGGGGAAAGAATCCAGGAAATCACATTGTAGGATTTTTAATGAATTAATTGATAAATTCCTCAGTAAAATAAGTATTTGGTCACCTACAAACAAACAAGATTTCTGGCTCTCACAGACCTGTAACTTCTTCTTTAAGAGCCTCCTCTGTCCTCCACTCGTTAACTGTATTAATGGCACCTGTTTGAACTCGTTATCAGTATAAAAGACACCTGTCCACAACCTCAAACAGTCACACTCCAAACTCCACTATGGCCAAGACCAAAGAGCTGTCAAAGGACACCAGAAACAAAATTGTAGACCTGCAACAGGCTGGGAAGACTGAATCTGCAATAGGTAAGCAGCTTGGTGTGAAGAAATCAACTGTGGGAGCAATTATTAGAAAATGGAAGACATACCAGACCACTAATAATCTCCCTCGATCTGGGGCTCCACGCAAGATCTCACCCTGTGGGGTCAAAATGATCACAACGGTGAGCAAAAATCCCAGAACCACACGGGGGGACCTAGTCAATGACCTGCAGAGAGCTGGGACCAAAGTAACAAAGGCTACCATCAGTAACACACTACGCCGCCAGGGACTCAAATCCTGCAGTGCCAGACGTGTCCCCCTGCTTAAGCCAGTACATGTCCAGGCCTGTCTGAAGTTTGCTAGAGAGCATTTAGATGATCCAGAAGAGGATTGGGAGAATGTCATATGGTCAGATGAAACCAAAATAGAACTTTTTGGTAATAACTCAACTAGATGTGTTTGGAGGAGAAAGAATGTTGAGTTGCATCCAAAGTACACCATACCTACTGTGAAACATGGGGGTGGAAACATCATGCTTTGGGGCTGTTTTTCTGCAAAGGGACCAGGACGACTGATCCGTGTAAAGCAGGGGAGGGGAACCTCCGGCCCCCGGGCCGTATACGGCCCGCGAGACAATTTGATACGGCCCTCGAGGTAACTCACGCAAAAAAGAAAAAAAATTAAGAAATCTAGACCGCAAAATAATTAAACGAGCGAGTGCCTGTTTTTCCTGGCCAAGGTCAGGATCCTTGAACTCAACACGAGGTATATCTCTCGTCCGACAGGGGTTTAGAGCTGCCGGAGAGCACCAGGACGTCGCTCCGGGCCGGGACATCACAAATGTCAGTACCCATAAGGAGCCGTACACATGCCGCAGTTTTTTGCGTGGCTGTGTCTTTAGTTGAAAGCCCAGTGGCGATCTGTTCATCTGTCATACAGTCAATAACTTTGTTGTTATTAGCATCTCGTTAGCTTGCTATGCTAACGAATATAAGAAGCTTTTTCTACAACCAGTGAGGTAAAGGCACATCTTTATATGATCATTATAGTTATAAAAAAAAACAAGAGAATAAAGTAAACAGGTATAAAATACTATATGACAGTCAAAAAAAGTTGTTATTAATAAACAAGAATACAGTTTGAAAGGGAAGTGATTTGTAAAATATCCATTAAAAAAGAAAAAGAAAATCTGCTTACAGTTCTGTTTCATATGGGTGTTGAGAGATGTATCCATTGCTCTAAGTGTACCAGATTGATGCTTTTAACTTCACCATTTAAAAAAAAAAAAAACTTCCCGGGGGAACATGCCCCCCGGACCCCCCTAGAGGAGGTTAGGTGTCGTCTCAACTCCTAAGAACAAAGGGTTGTCAGTGAAGGGTGCCAGGGTCAGTAAAATGTCCTCTTGTTACTTTGTTTCAGTTCTAACTCTGGTGGATGAGTTTTAAATCAGCTTGGTGGAGTCAAATCCTAGGAATACGTTTGAGTGAGTGCTTTTATACGTGCTTGTATAGAGGATTGGAGATCAGGACCATGTAAATAAAACAGGTGAGACTCGGTTTTTCTGCACCCCCCTCTTGTTTCCAAACGGAGCATGTCTTGGTTCGACGGTAAAATACGCCCTTTTATTAAATTGAAGGGTTTTACCATGAGAGGGCGATTCCTTCACAAAAACACAAACCAGCTAAGGTATACTGATGAAAATTTGATCAATTTTGCTTTTAACCCACCAGCTTTTATGGATAGAATAAGTTGCATATCCATAACCTAGAACCATGTTGTCTCGCTATTTTATGAATAAAAAAAACAAGCTGTTATGCGTCTGCAGAGGAGGACTGCACCCTCAAATCAGCTGTTCTTAATATATTTAATTAATTAAATTGCGACAGCTTTCATCACTGCATAACCTGGTTGATAAGCCATCACAACTAGTTCTCAAATAATGCATCAAAGTGGCGTTATAAGTGAGACACATTAAATACGTCACTGTGGGGGATTTCTTTATGTCAGGGGATCTGATGGGGAGTACACACACGCTGTGAATTAATTATTTGCCAGCTGAAAAGCATTTAAATACGCATTTAAAAACTGAAAAAACTCAGTCTTCATAGCGATCCGGTCGCGGCAAGATCTATTGAAGCAGCAACCCCTGTAAGGTATATTCTTGGTTAATTCAACTGCTCTGTGTCATTTAGTTCACTCTTTTAATTGTTCTGCAGTCATTTTAGCTGGTAGAGATCTGTACATCTCAGATCTGCTCAGAGGAAAGCTGTAATTCTGCTCTCATCTCTGAAGCCCAGTCGAAACCGCGTGAGAATATACACGCCCTGTCTAGCTGTCGCCCATCAGCTGTAGAGAGTTAACTAATTAGAGGGGCGTGGCCCCACTGCTGTGAGAACTCATCAATCAGGCTCCTTTTTAGTTAGCTATTTCCTGGAGCGTCAGCTTCAGCGTCAGACTGACAAAGACATTGGAGTCCTACAGGAGTCACGAGGAGGCAAATCCTACTTTGATTGAGCTAAGTATCGCTGGTATTTTATTTCATTTTGGTTAGCCCCTCATGCTATAATCATGTGTATTTTCTCCATTCCCGTTCATGTGTCCTCTCGCCACTATCACTGGCCCCGTGTATCTCGTAATCGAAATATTCGGCCTGCTCTCGTCTATCCCACATGCTCCTCTGACATCCAACAGTTAGTTTCAGGTGGCCTGTGGAACTGCCAGTCAGCTGTTCCTAAGGCTGACTTCATCTCTGGCTACGCTTCCCTGCAGTCTCTGGATTTCCTTGCCCTCACGGAGACCTGGATTACTCCATCCAACTCATCCACCCCAGCAGCTCTCTCCACAGCATATTCCTTCTCCCATACGCCCAGACCCACTGGCAGAGGAGGTGGCACTGGTCTCCTGCTCTCTCCCAAATGGAGCTTTTCCCTCTTCAAGCTACCTAATTTCATTCCTTCCACCTTTGAATTCCATGCCGTCACAGTAACCCATCCTATACAATTAACCATTGTTGTTCTCTACCGTCCACCAGGCGCCTTGGGGGACTTCTTGGAGGAATTAGATCATCTTCTCTCACACATCCCTGAAACTGGCCCTCCGGCTGTACTTCTCGGAGACTTCAACCTCCAGACGGGGAAGATAGACGAACTAATATCTCTGTTAACCGCCTTCGCTTTCTCATTGTCTCCATCCCCACCAACTCATAAAGCTGGCAATGTCCTTGATCTCATATTCTCAAGGAATTGCACTACTTCTAACCTCTCTGTTAACCCGCTCCACACATCCGATCACTTCTTCATTTCATTCTCTCTACCCCTTTCCAAACATAACAAAATAATCTCTTCTCAGCCTGCACCTGTCCGCCGTAACCTTCGTTCCCTCTCCCCCTCTACCTTTGCCTCATCGGTGCTCTCAGCCCTCCCTTCCTCTGATTCGTTTCAACTCCTGCCTCCAAACTCTGCTGCAGAAACTCTCCTCTCTACTCTCTCATCTTCTCTGGACTCTCTCTGTCCTCTCACATCTCGGCAGGCTCGTCAGTCCCCCCCTGCTCCCTGGCTAAATGACGCACTGCGTGCTAATAGAACCGTCCTTCGGGCAGCAGAGCGGAAATGGTGGAAATCCAGACACCGTGACGACCTCCTAACCTATCAGGCTCTCCTCTCCTCTTTCTCTGCCTCGATCTCTCAGGCAAAGAGCACTTTCTTTCAAGATAAGATCCAATCTTCCTATTCCAATCCCAAAAAACTATTTTCCATCTTCTCCACCCTCTTGGACCCTCCCAAAGTCGCTCCCCCCTCCTCACTTCTGTCAAGCGACTTTGTTAACCACTTCGAAAAAAAGGTTGATGATATTCGCTCTTCTTTTTCTGACTCACCTTTACTGACCGCTGGGTCACCAGACCCTCCTTTCAACCACTCACTAACCTCCTTTTCCCCTCTCTCTCCAAGTGAGGTTCTTACCCTCATTACCTCTGCCCGCCCTACCACCTGTCCTCTGGACCCCATCCCTTCAAACCTCCTTCAGACTATCGCTCCTGATATTCTACCGTTTCTCACCCATTTCATCAACACCTCTCTAACTTCTGGTCACTTTCCAAACAGTCTCAAGGAGGCGAGAGTAAACCCTCTCCTAAAGAAACCCACTCTCAACCCGTCCGATGTTATAAACTACAGGCCTGTGTCTCTCCTCCCATTCCTGTCTAAAACACTTGAACGCGCTGTCTTTAAACAACTCTCCTGTTATCTCCACCAGAACAACCTTCTGGATCCGCACCAGTCTGGTTTCAAGGCAGGTCACTCCACAGAAACGGCCCTCCTTGCTGTCACTGAGGAACTGCACACTGCTAAAGCTGCATCCCTCTCTTCTGTCATCATCATGTTGGACCTGTCAGCTGCATTCGACACGGTGAACCATCAGATCCTCCTTCGCACTCTCCCTCCTCGCCTCATACCTCAAAGACCGTACCTACAGGGTAACTTGGAGAGGGTCTGAGTCTGACCCTTGTCAATTAACTACAGGGGTCCCTCAGGGCTCTGTTCTTAGTCCCCTCCTTTTCTCTCTGTACACAAACTCGCTCGGATCGGTCATTAGCCCGCATGGTTTTTCTTACCACTGCTATGCTGACGACACCCAATTAATTCTGTCCTTTCCCCGCTCAGAGACCCAGGTCGTCGCACGCATCTCTGCTTGTCTAGCTGACATCTCTCAGTGTATGTCTGCTCATCACCTCAAGCTCAACCTTGACAAGACTGAACTGCTTTTCCTTCCGGGAAAAGATTGTCCTACTCTTGACCTGACGATCAATATCGGCACCTCTGTTGTTTCCCCGACTCAGACCGCAAGGAATCTGGGTGTGACCCTAGATAACAACCTCTCCTTCACTGCAAACATCGCTGCTACAACTCGTTGCTGCAGATATACGCTGTACAACATCAGGAAGATTCGTCCCCAGCTGACCCAGAAAGCCACCCAGGTTCTGGTCCAGGCTCTCGTCACCTCACGCCTAGACTATTGCAACTCCCTCCTGGCTGGTCTACCTGCATGTGCCATCCGACCTCTGCAGCTCATCCAGAATGCAGCGGCTCGTCTGGTCTTCAACCTTCCAACATTTTCCCACACCACTCCGCTCCTTCGCACCCTTCACTGGCTCCCGGTAACTGCTAGAATCCACTTCAAGACACTAGTACTTGCATACCATGCTGCGAATGGATCTGGCCCTTCCTACATCCAGGACATGGTTAAACTGTACACCCCAGCGCGTGCACTCCGCTCGGCATCAGCCAAACGACTCGCTGCACCCTCGCTGCGAGGTGGACCCAAGTTCCCATCAGCAAAAACACGTGGGTTTGCTATCCTGGCTCCAAGATGGTGGAATGAGCTCCCCATTGACATCAGGACGGCAGAAAGCCTGCACATCTTCCGGCGCAGACTGAAAACTCATCTCTTTCGACTCCACTTCGAGCGATAGAATTACTAACAAAGCACTTATATACTAACATAGGACTGGCTTATCTATAGCCAGCTGACAAAGCACTTATATACTAACATAGGACTGGCCTATCTATAGCCAGCTGAGTAGCACTTGAAATGTGTGGCTCTATGATACCTGCTGTACTTATATGATTCTGTTTTTCTTCTGGGCTGTGTCTTCCTGGTCGTATGTACTTATTGTAAGTCGCTTTGGACAAAAGCGTCTGCTAAATGCAATGTAATGTAACAATGAATGGCTATCTTTGTATATATCTTATTTACGGATAAATATATTTTTTGGTCCTTTAATTACATGTAAAAATGATATCAATCGTAACTATATCACCTACACAGCTACAGAAGTTGAATCTGGCTTGATGTTACATTAGGTATGGGGTTTTCCATCAAAGCAGAATGTAAACAATCAATTTCAATAAACACGACAAATTACCAAGGATTTTACTAATTGCTTAAAGGTGGGGTAGGTAAGTTTGAGAAACCGGCTCGAGATACACTTTTATATTCCATGGAATGCTCTTAACATCCCGACAGCAATGAATATCTGAAGTGCTTTGACAAAAAATCCATAAAAAAAATGTCATCTGTGGAAGCCGTAGTACTGTAAAAAGCACGACCAATCATCTGAGCCGGCCCGGCTAATATAACTGGATGGCCTACCTGCCTGTCAGCCTTCCATCTGTGCACAAACTTTTCTCGTGCCCTCATTGGTCATGTGCACGTTTGTGTGTGTTGGAGGAGGGGCTCTGTAAGGAAGTAGCAGATTTCTTCCGGCTGTGTATTTTAAAATCTAGCGCACTCGAGCTGGTTTCTCCAAAATGACCTACCCCACCTTTAATTTTTCAGGGCCAAGACAAAGGTGTGGTGCCTGTATCAATTGTTCTACTTGTTTGAGAAGCAAAATACTTTAAGGTCTTCTCAAAAAATGCCTTTCAATGTGTGATCCTGTAGTCAATCGTTCTCATAATGTGCAATCCAACCGCATCAACTTTAAAATATCTCTTCAAAGCACAGACAGCCGTTTAATGGGATCAGTACAGCAATCTGACGTCATGATGTAGGAAGTGAAAAAGCAGGAATGCAATGCAGCAACAAAATACTTTCAATATTCAAGATCAGTTTGAGTATTTGTTGACATCAGATGCTCATTTTTGGAGCATTTGACCTCATTTTCGCCTCTCTGTGGAAAAAGTCTGTGATACAAACTGTCAGCTGTTTGGTATTGCAGACACATAGATGACCTATAAGGAAGACATGTAGAGCGCTATAAGGATCTCTACAGAATTAAAAATCAGCCCGGAATGATGTAGCACAAGAAGCAGAAATTGCAGAGTTTAATCTGGCAGAGACACCGGTATTTCTTTCATACGATGACAGTCATTCGGATCATCTTTAACTCGCTTAATCATTGTTCTTTTGGAAACAATTGTTTTCTAACTGTTGTGCCGTGCATCCAGGGAACAACAAATGACTTGGTTTACAGGCTCTGCACTAATCTCTTTTGTTCATGGACAATGTGGAAAATGATTACGTCAGTTTCTGGGTGATACCATCTCAGATGTGTTCACGCAATCCATGTTGTCTTTATCCGTCTATTGTTTCTAGTTTTGATTGCAGTCCCTGCTGTGCTCTGTTATTGTTGGGATTCTGAGAGGGAAAAGTAAGTTAAACACTGTTTCCACCTTAAAAAAACAGCACCCTGGAACTATTGAGTCAGGATATTTGCTTTGTCCACCGCTATTTATGATGCATAAACAGGCTGTACCATGCTAAGGCAAGGTGTTTATGAATGCAAGAATGTAATTCTCCAAATCCTCCATATCATCATCTAGACTTGAGTCATTCGGGAAGTGGTCAGACATGTGTATGGAATAATGAATTTTATTAAAAAACGTAATTTTAAATGAAAAAAATCTATAATAATCTAGGTCCAACTTTTTTAATCACACATTATTGTTTTCCTTTTTCTTCTGTAATGTTTTTCAACTAGAGAATTGCCACCTACTACTTATCTTGATGCTCAACGTGTTATGATTGCATATTGGTAGTACATGGAAACAAGCAATTACTTGCATTTTATTTGGCTTGTTTCTCCAAATGTGTGTGATATTTAGATTAGGTAGGAAACCTGACAAGAGACTTCCATATTTAGTCCATAATGTTCTTGACTAAGGCAACGATTAGGTCGATATATAAAGAATCAGAAGATCTTTATTGTCACTGTGTACATTTACATTTTGCAGACTTCTAAAGGAAAGCAGTGAACAAAATAGAGAGAGAATACAAAAATAGAAAGCACTAGTTAATTAAATGTACGGATTTACAAATTAACAATGGTACACAATATACAGATTTCTTTTAGGTGTTTATAAAAATATGTTTACAGAAAAAAAAAGCAAAAGAATGACTTATATTGTTTGGTGGATGCAGTCTTTGAGGGGTGTGTGATTGTTCTGATACTAATGATCCATCCATCCATCCATCTTCTTCCGCTTATCCGTGGTCGGGTCGCGGGGGTAGCAGTTCCAGCAGAGAGCCCCAAACTTCCTTTTCCCTGGCGACATCAACCAGCTCTGACTGGGGGATCCCAAGGCGCTCCCAGGCCAGCGAAGAGATATAATCCCTCCACCTGGTCCTAGGTCTACCCCTTGGTCTCTTCCCAGCTGGACGTGCCTGGAACACCTCCCTAGGGAGGCGCCCAGGTGGCATCCTAACTAGGTGCCCGAACCACCTCAACTGGCTCCTTTCGACGCGAAGGAGGAGCGGCTCAACTCCGAGTCCCTCCCGGATGACCGAACTTCTCACCTTATCCCTAAGGGAGACACCAGCCACCCTGCGGAGAAAACCCATCTCGGCCGCTTGTATCCGCGATCTCGTTCTTTCGGTCATGACCCATCCTTCATGACCATAGGTGAGGGTAGGAACGAAAATGGCCCGGTAGACAGAGAGCTTTGCCTTCTGGCTCAGCTCCCTTTTCGTCACAACGCTGCGGTAAAGCGACTGCAGTACCGCTCCCGCTGCTCCGATGCTCCGGCCCATCTCACGCTCCATTGTTCCCTCACTCGAGAACAAAACCCTGAGATACTTGAACTCCTTCACTTGGGGTAAGAACTCATTCCCTACTTGGAGTGGACAATCCATCGGTTTCCTGCTGAGAATACTAATACTAATGATGATACAGTATATCTGAAAAGCTACAACCTGGATTGACTTGTTTTTACAGACATTAAGGTTTTCAAGACAATTTATCGCAATGATTTTGGTGATCCCCACAATTGTTTTGCTGTTTGTGATGAGTGGGATGGTTGTCAAGAAGATATCGAGGCAGATCATATGTGTTAACGTCGTATTCACCGCCATGTGAAATTGAAAAATTACTCTTGCAAAGATTGCAAACATCTCTGAGAGTCGCCCTGCACTGCCTTCACCCACGGGTAAGTGTCTTCCCAGTCTTTGTTGTATGTGCATCTTCTTTTCTTCTTAGGTGTAGTTTCAGTTTCCTCCATTTTCCATAACCTGCTGCGTCGCCTGTGTTATTGACTGACTTTCGTTGTTGTTTGGCGGGGCCGCGGGGGTGTGTGTGAGTGAGTTACTCTCATTGGTTAACACTTGACCAGCACCCGCCGTGCGTTTGACAGCAAACACACCCCCGTGATGATAGCCTTCCCTGCTTTCTCAACAGCCATTGGATAAATCTGATTTTAAGAAAAGCGTTTTAGCCAATCAAAATGAAATATGCGGGACATCGTCTCAATTTGCGGGACGCACCAAAAGTCGTGAAAATGCTGTGCAGTCCCGCGCAAAGCGGGACATCTGGTCACCCTAGCCACAACATAAGTAACCGGATCAGAGTAACATTAAGTACAGTCCGCGGCATATCACATCATAGTGGATCATATATTTCCTTATCTGAGTCAGCTGAGCCGTATCTGGCCATGTCACATACTGTATGCAGAAGTATTATTTTAAGCAACACAAGTTGACGAAACACTCGAGACAAATGTAATTAAAGTCAGATCCACTTGTGTCTTAGACGGGGCAGTGATATCATAAACCTGTTAATGTACACATTCAAACACTTTTTATGTTACCAGCTGTATTCACCACTATGTGGCTTTTATCCTGGATAAAGTGTTTAAGTCATGGATGTTTAAAGTTTAACGTCTTCATATTTGTCTAATTATATAGTTGACTTTTCATTCAGGAAGTATGACGTTGCTGTCAGTACGCTTGTCCATGTTTGTGATTGGTCGAATGCTTCAAATACCAATACCACCCCTTTCATGTGCACGCGCACCTAACTAGATAGGACACGGCTGGCTTGAGCGATCCACTTGATAACCCGCGTCGTAGTACAGTTTAGCGAGAGCGCATATGTTTTGGATTAGGCCAACCGGCTAACTCAAACATATCCAGGTTAGGTTGAACCAGCTTCGTAGTACAGGCCTCTGATGAACACAATCGGGTAGGAGGGAAAACAGACAGAAAGCAACAGGTAAGACAGGGGGTGAAGACTTTTCAAAATAAAACATGAAACCAAAGACAGAAAAAGACAAGACACAACACAGACAGATCGTGACAGTATGTGCTTGTGCTCCATTGCTACAGTAAAGAATGCTGCAGCTGTGACTGTGCTGTCAAATCCCAGGAGAATGCATGTTTTTCATTCAAACCCAGTGGCATGTGACAGGCTGGAAATGAAAGGTTACAAATCTCTTTCAGGGTGACCTTGGGGCTTAGTTACTGTCAAACTCTGGGGTTTGAATCCAGCCTAAAACCTTTGTTGCGTGACATCCTGTCGCTCTTTATTTCACTGAGGTGTCTAATGTTCCAGATATATGATTTAAGTAATCTTTCATAAAATGGAATTACCCCGGAATTGAAAAAAGTGAGCTGGGAAAACCCTTCTCAAAACTATTTCCTCAAAACAGCTTTATTTAATTAAACCTTAAAAAAGTGAAAACTACCCTTGGATGATGGTAAGGTAGACTAAAAGCATGAGTAATCCAATTACTCATATAATAAGTACCCTGTATCAAGATTGATGCAAAACAAGTGACATTTGACCTTTTTATAGAGGTTTAGCACACAAAAAAACACTTCTGGGGTCATTTGGGTGGATTTTCCATATCTCTGGTCGATTTTGCTGATTGACATCTCTTTCTAACCGTCAGAGCCAATGGAATCGAGGGAAAGCCCCCCATTCAACACAGCTTACCAAATAAGGAGTTAGAGAGACGCGTGGAAAAACCGGAAGCTGCGCTAACCTCTGGTGGCTACCATTAGCAGGCTAATTTTTCTTCTCCGATTTTTGCATAAAAATGGAATTATAGATTATCAATCACTTTTTCAAAGTGACAGACACATTGCTATAACCTATGGATTAATCTTAATGCCATTGAACACGACTTTTGATCAGAATAACAGCTAAGGTGAGCATATCTCCGTGTTTTCCTACCTAAAGCTACTCGTGTGTTGTCTGTATTTGCTTCCCCTGTCACGAGTTCAGATCGCTCAGTGATGATCTTATATTTCTATAATCTGTGGACTCTCAGGATGTTATCTAAACTTGTTTGTGCAGATCCAATAAGTATATCGATCAGTGTAGCTAGAGTTCTGTGCCAACAGCCTTAAGATTGTTTCGCTCATAGCTAATTCAGAGGCTCGGCGCTAGCTTTGTGGGTTTAAAAATAAAAGATCCGTTAGCTGAGTTTCTTCCCGTTACATGGATATAAAACATTCATAGTTTATTGAATATTAAGATGCCGTACGACGCTGTTTCCTGCAGATGGCACATTTTTCCCCCCGGTCTTGGGGGTGCTGTGTAGAAGAATTTTCTGCGTGCAATGTGGAGATTCAGACTGCGAAGATCCAGACCCAACCTGGGCAGCGAGTGGGGAAACTGTACGGTCAACATTACGTGGCTGTGTGTGTGTGTGTAAAGAAAAGACACTCAAACTGGAATACAAGTTATCTTTTTTATTTTGAAAAGAAGACTTTGATACCAACGGGTCAAACAGGGAGGAAGCGGGATTCACCCTCCCGTCCTGGCCGGAGACGGACAACCCCGTCGTTTCTATGACTTCCGGTGTTACATGACGTTACTTCTGGTGTTACATGACGTTACTTCCGGCTTCACGTTAACAATGATTACAGCCGTTAAAATGCATTAAATAAAGTCATGAATGAGAATACGAGGAGAAAAGGTGTGTGGAGTTATACAATACACACACAACGTCTAAATCCTCCTATTTACGCGATATCAGACCCCCCCCCCCCCATCGTTGAAGCAGCCAATGAGAGGAGGAGCCAGGAATCACTGTGAATCGGCCTCTCTCTTTCCTCCTCCCGACACGGCGCCGTGTTTTGTTTTCCTCTGTCTGATTCAAAACCACGTTACTTTCATTAAATTACCCATTTCAACTTTTCCGGGACTACATTGTCTCTTTTTAACTTCCTTCTGGGTTTGAAAACAACGATCACGATCTACACAGAGCATAAAGAAAAACAGATGCTATACATTTAAATAAAACACACATCATTCGTAGTATGAAAACACCCATGGTATTTTTGTGGCAATACGATGAAATAACTTTGTTCTGACTTGAGAAGATGTAGAAAAAGGTTAAACATGACCTTGGACTTTATAAATATCATCCCTCCTTTAAAGAATCTTGAATTTGAATAAAACAACTAAAAAGAACATATTTAATCCAAACGTATGAGCTCACCGTCCAGTAACATAGACCGTCCAAAAGGGTTTAAAATTGGGAATGTGACAAACGCTTCTTTTGACAGTCAAAAGACACAAATCATCAGAGGGAGTATACAGGTTTCATTAAACCTGTTTTTTTTTCACAACACTCTGTCTCAGGGGATCTTAATATTTAAGAACCTATTAATGTGTTATACCTGATTAACGGGAATAATCTCAGCTAACTGACGATACAAACCATTTTTACCAAAACAAAACACAAGTCTCATAAGAAGCATCTAAATGACCCCTGAGCGAAAAATGCTAACGGACTTTGGCACAGAACTCAAGATAAAAGTACCCTTATTACTTATCGTAGCTGCACATATATATAGATATCCGATTAAAGCTGAGGTTTCACAGACTATTTAGGTATATAGTATCATCACTGAGTCATCCGAACTCGCGACAGGGGAAGCAAACATAGACATCACAACACGTACCTTTACAGAGCTTCTAGGGAGATCGTCTCATCGTAGCTGTCAATCTGATCAAAAGACCCGTTCAATGGCATTAAAACGAGAGAAAAAACGCGGCTGAATCGGTTAATCCATAGGTTTTTAACGTCTCAGTTTTCTTACTGCCTCTGGAACATTGGCAGTCCACCACTCAAACTAATTCATACTGCAGTGTCATAGTGATGTCTCAGATGTTGTAGAAGTATTATTAAAAATAATTTTTCACAATGCGCACTTATCCAATCATCAAGGCGGAATCAGTAAAGTACTTTTTTAATGATGCCATTATTAAAACGGCACTATGCTTTTTGCGGTTCTCCATTTCCTGCAGCATGTTATATGTTTTTGTGCATGTAAAGTTCCCTACAGAGGTAGTTTATTTCCCCCCCCCCCTGAAACGCCTCCATTGGACTCTTTTGTTTATCTCTAGAACATAAACACACCACTATGAAGGTTATGAATAACTCCCTTCTTCCCCCCCCTTACACTTCCATTTCTGCCCCGTTTTATGTTTTGTCCTTGTATGTTTCTTTGTAAACCGACCTTGAGGTTATGAAAGGCGCTATATCAATTCAAGTTATTATTATTCTCAATTCTCTAATTTCCCCTCCTCGAATCCTCGGTCCTCCGGTAGTGACCCGGAAATGGATTTTAGCGCGCCATGTTGAAGGTCATCTCATTTCTCTAAATTGAAGATTAATTATCATCTGGGAGGCGAACACCAGATGTGGTTGTTTTGCTTCAAACCAAGGGACTGTTTCCGGAACATCTCTGCTGGCACGCGCTGATTCGCTAAGAGAAGCCATCTTTTTTGCATCTCCCAATGAGAAACTGGCCACAGCTCCTCCTGGTTTATTTTCTGCATGTAAGTCCATTCTGGCTTTTAGTTCTTTCTCTTTTACTCCTGCCGACAAGATGAACGGTTCTCCCGGCATTAGAACCAGAGCAGGGGGCCCGGCCCACCTCTTTGAAAGTGTAATGTATTCTTACCGTTTATCATTAAAACAGATTATTGTTTAACCCTCATCCTGGCTGTTTTGGGTTTTCCCTCCTGTTATGATTGTATCCAGCTCGCCAAACGACATGCAGAGGCAAGGTGGGTTCTAAAAACCTCCCTAACCCAACAAAATGCACATCGAGGACCGAGGATCGAGCATCGAGGAGGCTCTCTGGAGGAGCTACAATCGAGGATACACTGATGGGTCCTCCACGACTCCTCCGGATGTATTTCTGGTGTTGTATCACATTATGCCCCCCCGTCATGAAATTTCCCCCTTGTCACGGGAACGCGCATTTCTAAATGACACGTTTACACCTTAAAACGATGTTTACAACGAAAAGTAAACGTTCAGGGTTTTTATTAATGGTAATTTTCAGACTGTGAGTTGTTTAGTGGTAGCTCAGTCTTGATTCTTCTGGTTTAACTTTTCGCTCCGTATTTGAGGTGTCGAAATTCATTCGTAACTTCCTTTTCAGTTTTTTTTTTTTTTAATCATTATTGTTACGTCCTGTCTGTATAAACGTGCTTTAAAATGTATTGTTTAATCCTACATAGTTGTCATCTAATAGTCATCTAATAATCAAAATATATGTTTACAAATGTTACATAGTCTTTGTCAGCATATTATTATATATACTGAAGATTATCATCTGATATTTGGGAAGAGTGTTACATTTGAAATGGCAGAAAGTCTTGTTGCAACTTCCAGATATTAAAAGAGGCCCCTTGAGTTTCTCTGGTAATTATCAATAGTAGCAGTTAAGTGAATACTGTTCAAACAATACCTGTGTTTGTGTTTTATATTGATTTCTCTGTTTTATCCTTTCATAAATGTGAGGACTAAACTTGCTCCAAACATTCTGGGGTGCTTGGAGTAAACAGTTTTTATTGCTCTGTGGGGGAGGTGTAGGTATGCAGGACAGTGGGCTAGGTGGATGAGAGTACCTTCTGCTTAAGATCTCCAGTATGTCATGTTTCAGGGAAGTCTACATATCTTGAATAGTATATGTGTGTGTTTAAATACTTTGTATTCATAATAAGCAGTCTGTGTAACCAGAAGCTGGAAATATGAGTATTAATATGTATTATCTTTGTGAACAAGGGGATATTCTTTGGACAGCTCAAGCCTCTGGAATGTGCAGAAAAGTGTGTGTGTGTGTGTGAAAGTCTATGCAGGAAACCAGATGTATTTTGCTACAACTTCAGAGAAACTTGTTTATTATCTGCCTGGCTCGCGCTGATTCGCTAAGAGAAGCCATCTTTTTTACATCTCCCAACGAGATAAACTGACCACAGCTCCTCCTGTTTTGTTTTCTGCATGTAAGCCCATTCTATCTTTTAGTTCGCTCTCTTTTGCTCCTGCCGACAAGATGATAAGGTTCTCCCGGCATTTGGACCAGAGCAGGGGGTGGGCCTACCCCTTTGAAAGTGTAATGTATTCTTACCGTTTATCATTAAAACAGATTATTGTTTAACCCCTATCCTGGTTGTTTTGAGTTTTCCTTCTTTTAAAGCAAACTCATATAGGATCGGCGCGGAGCAGAGATATCTGTTCCAACAATACGCTATGTGTACAAAATAAAAGTGTGATATTCATGAAACTTGCTCCATTTATTGGTACCAGTCCTAGAACCATACCCTTGGGGGGGGGGCATTTTATGACAGGCCTGGCCATCACAATATGCCCCTCTGAAAATTACCATTAATAAAAACCCTGCACGTTTACTTTTCGTTTTAGACATCGTTTTAAGTTGTAAACGTGTCATTTAGAAATGCGCGTTCCCGTGACAAGGGGGGCATTTCATGACGGGGGGGCATAATGTGACACAACACCGGCGTCTAAAAGAGTCGTGACGCACGGCCGGACTTTTCTTAGCCAATGACAGCTCTGCATGCATCCCCTGGATATTATTTTATAAACTGCTTGAATCAGACACGATGTTTACAGTGAGAACAGCTGTGAGGTCCGTGCAGAAAGCAGAGCAGTGTGTATAATAGATATCACTCAGTATAACAGGGCTACATTACTCTCTTTATTTGTATGCTTTAGTTTAGTAGATATCTACAAACAAAGAGTCGATATTTTTCTAAAACCATTTAGTGCTTCACATAATAAAATACACAACGGCTGTATCCTGATATATAGTATATGCTTTAGGAGCTGTTGGGGTGTGTGTGCGTGTGTGTGATGCAGCAGACAGACAGGTCTCAGTTGGTTTGGTGTCCTATGCTTACTTTTAATACTTGTAAATAAAACTTTTGGCCCGTCATTTAATTTCCCCATTGTAGCGACCAGGGAGGAGAGGGGGGGGGGTATATCCAGTCTCTGATAGCGTTATGAGAGTGCTCTCATACTTGTTTTGTTTGAATCTGAAATTGTATATATTTGTATAAATATATATTTGTGTGTGTATATATGTCTGCATCTGTTATTGTCTCATTATAGCGCACTGTGAATGAATTAAAAGTAAATATATAAGTCGTCATGAACACATCTGTCCATCAGACAGAGGGCTGCTGTGCCTCCTGTCATCATTAATGGACGTCTCTTTAAAATGAGCGCTCAGAGGAGAGGAGTTCTCATTTCTCTAACCGCCTGCTGCTTCCACTCTCTCCTCGGTTCCCCTCCTCGACTCCTCTGCTCGCATCTCCTGTGGGCGGGATTAAGACACGAGGATAGGAGTCGAGGAGGGGAGTCGGGGAGGGGAATTAGACACCTGAGAAACCTTCAGTGTAACACTTTCCCTTTCCCAATTGCAACACATTTCATATTGGTAGACAAAAAGAGGATTGTTCTAGTGCATGTGCAAAGTACTGGCAACATCTGAGGTGGTCTAAACGTCCATGGTAAAGACACCAAGTAAAATCTGAAGGAGGAAGAATAAGCTCTCTTAGCCAACACTTCTATCATTCCCATTCTTGGCTAAAAAATGTAGGAATCTCAAAAGAGACAGCGAGACAGAGGTGGGTGAAGGCCCAAAACAATTTTCTTTTTGTGAACGTAATGTTATTCCTGCATTTAAATCAGCCACTTCAAAAACAAACGGCACACCACAGAGAAAAGGCAACTGAACCTTTATTTAACCAGATAAAAGCATTGAGATAAAATCTGATTTGCAATGCTGACCTGGCCAAGAAGGCAGCAACGTTACAGATTCTTACACATAACACGGACATATAAAATACAGAGAACACAACGAAGTAAACAAAAGTCAAAAAGCATTCACTACATTGTGCACATTTAGGACAGAAAGAAAGGTGCACTACTTATTACTGCAAGAGCAGCTGGTGGTAAGGACCTCAGACAACTTCAATTTAAAACAGGCTATTGGGACAAGTGCCCTCAGTTTGAGGCTTGATTGAAGGTCATTCCAAGACCAAGGACCATAATAAATAAGCCTCAGTCCACACAGCAGGAACCTGGAACCGTATCCAGGTACTGGTTCTGAGGTTGTAAGAGTCACAAACTGGAGCCAATCTGCCACATATATACAGTGGAAGCTTACCTAAAATGGCTTTTTACAATAATAAAAGCCAATGCTGCATTCTATGCATACTAAGTGAGTTGAGAAGGTAGCAACAGTAATCCTCTGTCGTGTAGTTAAAACATTATTTAAATATGACTTATAAAAGAAAAACACTGATTCAAACATAAAGGAAACTAGTAAATAAACACATTCAGGATCAGTTAAGTAAAACTAAAACTTAATTTCTAAACATGGATCGAAGGAGTGCTGTCAATTGATAAAGAAAATGTAATCTCGTTAATACCAATAATAATCTGATGAATCAGTATTAGTATCAGATAAGTTTAAGTATATGAAGCTCAGCGCAAGTTCAAGCAGGAAGACTGGGCAAACATTCATTTACCCCATAGCTGCAATAATCAGCTCATCATGGGCGTTCTCTTTTAACCAATCACATTTTAACAACAATCTCCAGCAGCCAATCATCGTGCTGCAGTCAACTTTAAAATCGTTCTCCTCTTTCCTGCAGTCAGCTGTGATTTCAGCTGTTTATGCTGCGGCCGCCTCCCCCCTATCCACCTCCTTTATCATGTCCAGTGCCCAGGAGAGCTGATCCAAAGACCTCACCTCATTACCCCTCCCCTCAATCCCCTCTCCTCATCAAATCCAGGGTTGCAGTCGAATTGTCAGTTTAGCTTAGGAACCTTCTTAACGGAGTGAAATGACCCAGAAGTACCTCAGTGGCCGCCATGATAAGAGCTGTTCGAATTCTCTAGATGATGGAAAGGAGCTTTGAAACGTCCTTTATAACCTCCTTTAGCTTAGGAAACTAAGAAACTAGGAAAATGCTGCCACACAATACCTTGCGGCCGCAACATTTACCGTGACACAACATTCGGCCGTTCACGAAAACAACCGATTAAGACCGAGAAATGATATGCTGAAAGTTACACGTTAATAATCAAAAGGCGAAATATGAACGTCAAATAAAGTCAACATTTCAGTGTTTACTGTGAACATTGATAACGTCCGCAAGCGCATCGTAAATACGTTGATAGTGTAAGTGCAGTCGGATTCTCAAAGCACCGCAGTCTCTTTTTTTTGGTCCTTTTCAGTTCTCCTATCCACTACCCCTTAACCCCGTGACATTTCACACAGAGGTCAAGGAATAGTGGATAGGAAAATAAACTGTAATTTTCCACACAGCAGACGCACATTAATAACGTCCGCTGGCGCATCATAAATACATCGATAGTGTAAGTGCAGTCGGTTTTATCAAAACACCGCAGTCTCTTTTTTGTCCTTTTGAGTTTTTCTATCCACTATTCCTTAACCCTGTGACGTTTCACACAGAGGTCAAGGAATAGTGGATAGGAAAAGACGATAGGAGCGGATTTTTGGACAATTCGACTGCAACCCAGATCTTCAGCATCCTCTTCATCCCCTCTCCTCATTAAATCCAGATTTTCATTATCCTCTTCTCCCCTCTTCTCATCAAATCCAGGTCTTCAACATCAACACCAGTATCTAGACCGAGGGGGAGTTTTCCTATTATACTCACGGCTGCACTTCCCCCTTAAGATATACGATATCAGGATTGGGGTCTCATCACCAAATACTATTAACATTTATATAATGTGTCAATAAATGTTATAAATGAATTACAATTAACTTGTATTATGGGGGATAATAAAACAATTACATGTGTGGTGTTGTATTACAGAAATGCAGGACAGACTGGTAAGAAAAATGTGATTTTCCTTTTACTTAATCATAACATGATTTATGAAATATTGGCGTGGATTCTGATGATTTTCAGACACAAGTAATGACAGAGGCAAGGCAAGTTTATTTATATAGCACCTTTCAACACAAGGCAATTCAAAGTGCTTTACAAAAAACGAAAGACATTAAGACAATGGCATTTAAAGTCAGTCATTAAAAAGAAAAGATAATAAAATAAACATTAAAAGAAAAAAAAAATACATGGATAAAAGTTACAGTGCAGTTTAAGATGTGAATAGTTCAATTAAAAGCAGCGGCAAAAAGAAAAGTCTTTAGTCTGGATTTAAAAGTAGTCAGAGTTGCAGCGGACCTGCAGGTTTCTGGGAGTTTGTTCCAGATATTTGGAGCATAATAACTGAACGCTGCTTCTCCATGTTTAGTTCTGACTCTGGGGACAGAAAGCTGACCAGTCCCTGAAGACCTGAGAGATCTGGATGGTTCATAATTTAGCAGTAGATCAGAAATGTATTTTGGGCCTAAACCATTCAAAGCTTTATAAACCAGCAGCAGTATTTTGAAATCTATTCTTTGACACACAGGAAGCCAGTGTAAAGACTTCAGAACAGGAGTGATGTGATCCACTTTCTTAGTGTTAGTGAGGACTCGAGCAGCGGCGTTCTGAATTAGCTGCAGCTTTCTAATAGATTTTTTAGTGAGACCTGTGAAGACACCATTGCAGTAGTCCAGTCTACTGAAGATAAAAGCATGGACAAGTTTTTCCAAATCCTGCTGTGACATTAGTCTTTTAATCCTAGATATATTCTTTAGGTGATAGTAGGCTGATTTAGTAACTGTTTTAATGTGACTGTTGAAACTCAGGTCAGAGTCCATGACTACACCTAGATTTCTGGCTTTATCTGTTGTTTTGAACATTGCAGACTGAAGCTCAGCGCTAACTTTTATACTTTCTGCCTTGGCTCCAAAAACCATTACCTCAGTTTTATCTTTGTTTAATTGGAGAAAGTTCTGACACATCCAGTCATTGATTTGTTCAATGCACTTACTCAGTGTTTAAATTGGAGCATAGTCTCCTGGTGAAATTGTTACGTAAATGTGTGTGTCATCTGCATAGCTATGGTAACTTATGTTGTTGTTTTTCATTATCTGAGCCAGTGGTAGCATGTAGATGTTAAAGAGAAGAGGCCACAAGATGGAGCCTTGAGGTACCCCACATGTCATATTTGTCAACTCAGATGTGTATTTACCTATAGAAACAAAGTGGTTTCTGATCAATTTAGAACTGTTTTCGAAAGTCCCACCCAGTTTTCCAGTCGGTCTAGTAATATGTTGTGGTCAACAGTGTCAAACGCAGCACTGAGATCTAATAATACTAACACTGAAGTTCTGCCACTGTCTGTGTTTAAGTGGATGTCATTGAAGACCTTTACAAGAGCAGCCTCAGTGATGTGGTTTGGACGAAAGCCTGACTGGAACACATCGAAACAACTATTTAAATGCAAGAAGTTACTCAACTGTTGAAAAACAACTTTTTTATTCTAAATGGCAGGTTTGATATGGGCCTGTAATTGTTCATTACTGAAGCATCTAGATTATTCTTTTTGAAGAGCGGTTTAATGACTGCAGTTTTCAGGGCCTGTGGAAAAATACCTGAGTGAAGAGATTTGTTTACTATATGAAGTAGATCTGAGGCCATGCAACGAAAAACATCTTTGAAAAATCCTGTTGGAATAATATCAAGGCAGCAGGAGGAGGATTTCAGAAGTTGAATAATGTCCTCTAGGTTTTTATCATTAATCTGATGGAATTGTGTCATGGTGTTTGAATTGATATTAGGTGGATGTGAAGCTGACCGTTGAGCGGCCCGACCAAGCAAGGAGGCAGAGGCAGAACGTCCAAAATACAACCCGGTGTGGGCATTTATTAAGTCATGAACACATGACACACAGCCTCAATCTGCTGTTCACGTGAGCACAGCCACCAGGATCTCACACAGCCACCAGGATCTCACACACACTACCAGCCTCCACCAAACAGGAAACACAGAGCCTAAATACACACCCACTAATCAGCAATTAGACACAGGTGAGGGGGAGCAATTAGACACAGGTGGGGGGGAGGGAGGAGACATCACAGGGCACCAGGTGAACATAATCAACAGCAACAGACATGGGGAAAGGGAACACTTTTCAAAATAAAACACACGTGCAATATACAAAGCCCGAAGCCGTCAGTCCACAGTGACGAAGCCATCTTCGTCACAGTGGACATAGGGACAACACATTTACTGTACCTGATGCAGAGGCACTGACTGCTTGTCTGATTTTCTGAATTTTGTCAGTGAAGAAGGAGGCAAAATCATTGCATGCCCTGGTGGATAGAAATTCAGAGGCTACTGACACTGGGGGGTTAGTTAGTCTGTCGACGGTAGCAAACAAGGCATGTGCATTGTTTTTGTTTTTGGTAATGATGTCAGAGAAGAACGATTGTCGTGCGTTTTTCAATTCCAAATTATAAAGGCCAAGTCTCTCTTTATAGATTTCAAAGTGAACCTGGAGATTTGTTTTTCGCCACCTACGTTCAGCTTTTCGACACTCTCTATTTTCTGCTCTCACGGTCATGGCCTTTCTCCATGGAGATATTTTCTTCCCAGTCACTTCCTTTACCTTAGTTGGAGCAATGGCATCTATAACATTTTTAATTTTTGAATTAAAATGATCTACTAGCTCATTTACTGAGATGTTAGCAGGGGCAAGTGTGGAAGAAAAATTCTGAGTAAACATTTCCCTAGTATTTTCAGTTAAATATCGCTTTGTGGTTACCTCTTTTTGAACAGAAATAGAGCTCTCAAAGAACACACAGGAATGATCAGAGAGTGCAACATAACCTTAGAGATATTCAGACCCTTTGAGATAATTAAGTCCAGAGTGTGTCCCTTATTGTGCGTGGGCTCCGTCACATGCTGAGTCAGTCCATAGTTATCAAGAACACAAAACAGTTATTTTGCCCCTCTGTCCTGGGGGTTGTCAACATGGATGTTAAAATCACCAACAATGACTAAACGGTCAAAGTCAATACACACTATAGACAGCAGTTCAGTAAAGTCATCAAAAAAGCTTGCACAGTATTTGGGTGGTCTATAGATATTTAGGAACAGAGCTCGAGAGGAGCATTTCAGCTGAAGGGCCACATATTCAAAAGAAGCAAAGTTCCCATAAGATGTCTTCCTGCATTGAATGGAATCATTGAACAAAATAGCAACTCCACCTCCTCTCTTATGCATTCTTTCCTGACTAAAGTTGGGAGGGGTTGATTCGATAAGAACAGCTGCACTGTTATTTTGTTCAATCCAAGTTTCCGTTAAACATAAAATCAAGATTTTGCTCAGTGATAAAATCATTGATTAAAAATGTTTTTCCTGCCAAAGACCTGACATTTAATAAAGCTAGTTTAAGTTCGTTAAACACACTATCAGTCAGGTTTTTTGTAACAAGCTGTGGCTGACATGGAATCACTGCTAAATTAGATAAACTCACACAAACGTTTGAGCGCTTCCTGTATCGAAGATGATTCACCGCTCTTAATCTATTACCTATCAACACAGATATCGGCAAAGCTACTGGCAGGCAGGGCCCTGGCATTTCCTGGAAAGAGTTGAGAGTGCCATATGCCCTTGAGCCTGGACCCAGCAGATATCAGTAAGAGTTTGTTGCGTTTTGTACACACACATCCTTATCAGGCTTCGGAGACTGCAGATGCTTTCTTGAAGGGAGGGGAGGTGGTTGACGTAGGCATGGTGATGGAGACGGGGGAGATGGTGCAGGGGTAGAGGACATGTTGCCAGGGGGGGGAGGTGGTTGACGTAGGCATGGTGATGAAGACGGGGGAGATGGTGCGCGTCTCTGCAATGATTTTGGTGGGCGTCGTTGAGGAGCGGGGGTAAAGGACATGCTGCCAACCCTGCGTATCGCCTTAGTTTGGTCTTTGAACTCCAGGAAGGAATCGGTGCCAACCCTCTGTATCGCCTTCATGTGTTCAGTGATCTCCAGGAGGGTGGGCGAGGGTGAAAGGGTGAACGGAGAGTAGAGAGAGCTGTGGGGTGAAGGAGGAGTATCCTCAGAGGTGATAGGGGGGGTGAAGGGCGGTGGAGACTCCTCCATTTGTCTCCCATAATCAAGACATTCCTCAGGCGGGTGCAGTGATAGATTTTCAAGGTTTTCTGATCGATGTGTTGTGTCTTTCTCTTGTTTTGATTCCTCTTGTTGCTTGTCCTTGGCAAAGGGAACAGATTGATGATGTAGGCAGTTGAATATGTTAGAGATAAACAATTTCACTCCTGACTTGTTCAGGCAAACTCCATTTGCCTTGAAAAGATGTCTGCGATCCCAGAAAAAGTTAAAATTGTCAATAAAATGGACTGAATGGTCAGTACAGGCATTGGAAAGCCAGGTGTTCAGTGCAAACAATCTGCTGAATCTCTCCACTCCTCTTCTGACTGGCGGTAGAGGGCCACTGATGAACACCTCTGCATTTAGAGAGCTGACAGTTTCCAACAGACATTTAAAGTCTTTTTTCAGCACTTCTGACTGTTGTTTCACAACATCATTTGTTCCAATGTGCAGTACCACATTCTTCACAGTCGGATGTTCAGCCCCAATATGCAGGATCTTCTCAGCCAAGTCAGAGACCATATCCTTGGGAAAACAGAGTACTTTGGTGTTGTTCTTACTACACAGACTTTTTACATCTCTTACAGCAGAGTCACCCACAATCAGACTTTCAGGCCCAGTCGTTAGCTTTCCCTCTAGCCTTTTACTTTTGGAGTAGCTATTGGTCCTTACCCTGCTATGTGAAGAGGACGGGTTATCCAGGTCATCAGAAAGAGATCTCCGGTTCTCGGTCAGCGGAGCTTATCTGTTCTGGATTGGCACACTCTGTGGTTTAGGAGGATTGTTTGTAGTTCTCCCCCTATAGGAGCTGTCCACGGCTGATTCCTAGTATGAATAGGGGTTGAAGAGGCACTCTTCCTGGGTGATAACAATGCAGGCCAGCCGGTCGCATCACAGATTTCAGAGTGCTGGGCTCTGCCTGTTGTTCGTCCTCCCAAATCCCATGGAAATGATTTACTCTTCGGCCTTGCACCCAGAGAGTTCGAGGGAGGACTACCACTTGTAGATTTATTACCCAGTACACAGCCCTCCTGTTCCTTGGAATCCTTGTAGCTGCCAACTAGCTTTGAGTTAGCATGCCTTTGTCCATTATTTTGCAACACTGGTAAAGTGGTGTCATTCCAACCTAGTCCATTCACTTCCACGTTAACTTCCAACCGTTGCATTTTCATTTCCAACACGGCTATCTTCTGTAGAAGTTTGTGGAAGTCATCTGTAGAGAACGGAGGCATTTTGCTGCTAACTAGCTTAAGCTAAATAGCATGCAGTACCAGGCTTTAGCTGTTGCTAGGCCACGCTACTGTTAGACTGAGGTCGTCGTAAAAATATTGAAATATGGCTGAAACGCTCCGTTTATTTACGAAGAATAACTGTCCCAGTGATAGGTTAATGTCCAGGAGCCGCTGCTTGAAGTTTTCAGAAAAGAAAAATAGAAAAAGAGCATAAAAAAGTAAGCAGAGGCAAGAGCAAGCAGAAAAGCGACAGAGACACTGTGATCACCCTCTGTGCTACACAGAGCATACTATCTCCTAAGCAAAAGGCCTTTCCTCCTTCCTCACCATACCTTAAGCAAACGAGTGCAGTTGCCATTTTTCATGGAATAAGTGTGCAGTAACATCAAGGTAGTTATGCCTGCATATTGATGTCCAGTGGTCTCCATTTAGTCTTCTCCAGTCACTTGTTCTGCCTTTTCACTGCTTTGTAAATCATGGTAAAAATCAGCGCTTGGAATTTCATGAGGAAATTGGGGTCAACCTTGATATATGATTCATTTGCGGCATAAAAAAGCGTAAAGCTTTCCCGAATAATTGCCGGCGATAACGTACAGCCTGAGATAAAAGTGTTATTCATGAAGACATCATTATAATCAGATAAACAGTGCACACTTCAGGTATAATATAATTATTAAAGCACTAGGAAGTCATCTGTGTAACAATGTGCCTCTAATTTACTTAAATGACAAGAGCAAAAGACCTTCCAATCATCCCCAATAATATTAACAGTTATCATCATCAACAGTTGGATTGGGCCGGGGCTGCAGGGTCCCACATGTCATTATGGGCAGCTGAGTTCAATTATGAACATGAAATTCACTCATTAGTGAATTTAGAATGTAGATCAAAGTGTAATGGTTACCTCAAATAAGCAGTTAGTGGTGTAAACAGTGTTCAGATGCGTTTAAAGTAGTGGTGAAGTATTAGAAAACTTTTTTTTTTTTGCGAAGAACGTGAATCTAAATTCATGCCATTTATCTACAGTGCAAACTGAAGCAAGACAGCTGTTTTCAGTTTTGTTACTTGTAATGTTGTTTTTTTAACTTTACTTTATTATTGTTCGTAAGCTAAATGTTGCTTTATTTTAACCAAAAAACAGTGCATCCTGAAAATAACTTGCCCCCTATGCACTTTCTATGGGATGGGAGTGATAACCATCTCAAGCAATATAACGATAACACTATGAAGAAACATGTTAAGCAACCTTTCCATGACTAAAATAAGATTGTAATGAGATGCTATATCAAAGTATATTACAACACTCTTTAATTTAGTAACCTTACACTTCCCCACTAAATTCAATTGATTTGGTTTATTGTCACAGCAATGCCATATTGACAAATAAAAAACACTAAGAAACAGAAATGTACAACATTAAGAAATCACTTTAACCATAAGTAACTAATGTATCTTTTTATTGCATATTCTTACTTTAAATTATTATGTGTATCCATGGGGATGAAAAAATAAAGTATTCTGATTATGTTAATATCGATGACTTATATAATAGTGGATGTACCTGCTGCAAGACATTCCATTCAAATCCAATCTTCCCCTGTTATATCCACAGTTCCATATCTTTATATTGAATAATGAAATATTGTGGGAGTAGAGCGGAGGGAGAACACCGTCAGAGAATCATCCTGAATACATCAGACTTTTCATGGTCAAATACATTCAGGATTGTGATACGGGGTACAGAGAGAGCAGATTTAAAATGGTTTCCAGCTACTCCACTTCAAACACTGACGCACCGGGTACTAAAAACAACAGAAGAGACGTTGAGCTGAGTTTCAGATATGCAGATCCTTGTGTGATTTTGTTAAGGAGAGAATGAGAGCGTGTGTGCTTCGGTGTGTAGAACTTTGAGACGATCCCACTCCGATCTGCATAATTCAACTGGCAGACAGACAACACTCTGGGGTTGCATAAGAAATTCCTTGAGAGATTTGGTGTGGTGTGTGAGGGAGTGTGTGTTTAACATGGTAAAAAGGTACATTTTAACAAGGTTGATGTCACGGCGAGGGACTCAGCGGGAGGCCTGTCGAGCTTTGAAGGACCTCTAATCTTCTTTTCTCTTCCACTTCACCTCTTTCCTATTTTATCAGCCTTTCATGGTGTGTCATCTACAGCAGTGGTTCCCAACCACTGCGCGCAACTTCCAACAGGAGTCATTTGGGGGGGCTCTTGGGAAAAAAGGTTGGGAACCCCTGATCTACAGTAATACTCCTTTTTCACTGCAATGAGTTCTGTTGTAGTTTGGTGCATGAACTAGTTTGGTTTGTAATTGGACATTTTAGTTTGCTTTACCACTGACGAGCACCGTGTAGGAGCCACATCATGACATCACTGTTTACGTTTCTCTCAGCAGCCAGCGTGAATAACAACAACGGCGGACTGTGTCGAAGCTGTCCTCACTTTAAAGAGTGACGTGATACAATTGTTTGCCACTATAATAGAGTGTTATGAAGCTTGTGCTTATCAGTGTTAAAACTAACGTTTGCTAAAGGTGTTATGAACCTTGACACAATAGTATGTGGACTAAAATGCACAACCCAGAGGCAAAAAATGGTGTGAAGAAAATAATCTTTACTTTGAACAAAGAATCACTATTTTAGAGGATACAACAAAAAGCGCTCACATGGAGGATGAAAAAGCAAAAACACTGAGTCCACAGGAAAAAAACGAATCTCTTTAACAATGGCTTGGTTCTATTTCGTATAGGCTTCGCCCTCTAAGGCAAGGCAAGGCAAGTTTATTTATATAGCACCTTTCAACACAAGGCAATTCAAAGTGCTTTACAAAAAATGAAAGACATTAATAAGATGACATTTAAAATCAGTCATTAAAAAGAAAAGATAATAAAAGAAACATTAAAAGAAAAAATACATGGATAAAAGTTACAGTGCAGTTTAAGATGTGAATAGTTCAATTAAAAGCAGCGGCAAAATGAAAAGTCTTTAGTCTGGATTTAAAAGTAGTCAGAGTTGCAGCGGACCTGCAGGTTTCTGGGAGTTTGTTCCAGATATTTGGAGCATAATAACTAAACACTGCTTTTCCATGTTTAGTTCTGACTCTGGGGACAGAAAGCTGACCAGTCCCTGAAGACCTGAGAGATCTGGATGGTTAATAATTTAGCAGTAGGTCAGAAATGTATTTTGGGCCTAAACCATTCAAAGCTTTATAAACCAGCAGCAGTATTTTTGAAATATATTCTTTGACACACAGCAAGCCAGTGTAAAGACTTCAGAACAGGAGTGATGTGATCCACTTTATTAGTGTTAGTGAGGACTCGAGCAGCAGCGTTCTGAATTAGCTGCACATTTCTAATAGATTTTTTGGTGAGACCTGTGAAGACACCATTGCAGTAGTCCAGTCTACTGAAGATAAAAACATGGACAAGTTTTTCCAAATCCTGCTGTGACATTAGTCTTTTAATCCCAGATATATTCTCTAGGTGATAGTAGGCTGATTTAGTAACTGTTTTAATGTGACTGTTGAAACTCAGGTCAGAGTCCATTACTACACCTAGATTTCTGGCTTTATCTGTTGTTTTGAACATTGCAGACTGAAGCTCAGCGCTAACTTGTATATGTTCTGCCTTTGCTCCAAAAACCATTACCTCAGTTTTATCTTTGTTTAATTGGAGAAAGTTCTGACACATCCAGTCATTGATTTGTTCAATGCACTTACTCAGTGTTTGAATTGGAGCATAGTCTCCTGGTGAAATTGTTACGTAAATTTGTGTGTCATCCGCATAGCTATGGTAACTTATTTTGTTGTCATTATCTGAGCCAGTGGTAGCATGTAGATGATAAAGAGAAGTGGCCCCAAGATGGAGCCTTGAGGTACCCCACATGTCATATTTGTCAACTCAGATGTGTATTTACCTGTAGAAACAAAGTTTTTTCTGTCCTTTAAGAAGGATTCAAACCAATTTAGAACTGTTTCCGAAAGTCCCACCCAGTTTTCCAGTCGGTCTAGAAAGACTGTCATGCGTTTTACAATTCCAAATTATAAAGGCCAAGTCTCTCTTTATAGATTTCAAAGTGAACCTGGGGATTTGTTTTTCCCCACCTACATTCAGCTTTTCGACACTCTTTTTTCTGCTCTCACGGTCATGGCCTTTCTCCATGGAGATATTTTCTTCCCAGTCACTTCATTTACCCTAGTTGGAGCAATGGCATCTATCACGTTTTTAATTTTTAGCTCATTTACTGAGATGTTAGCAGGGGCAAGTGCGGAAGAAAAATTCTGAGTAAACATTTCCCTAGTATTTTCAGTTAAATATCGCTTTGTGGTTACCTCTTTTTGAACAGAAATAGAGCTCTCAAAGAAAACACAGGAATGATCAGAGAGTGCAACATCAGTCACCACAATCGTAGAGATATTCAGACCCTTCGAGATAATTAAGTCCAGAGTGTGCCCCTTATTGTGCGTGGGCTCCGTCACATGCTGAGTCAGTCCATAGTTATCAAGAACACAAAACAGTTCTTTAGCTGTTTTCTAAGGCTATCACTATTGGGTAATTCCCTGCGCACCCGCGCAGCACTGAAACACTTGTAATCCACGCCCACCTATGGACTCACTTCCGGTATAAATAGGAAGAAGGCCCGACAATCTGCTCCCCACTTTTCTTCAGCACCCCGTTGCAGAAGCACTGTATAGACACTAAAAGCAAAAATTCCTTCTAAAAAAACTTTGGTCCTTTAAAACACGAGTACACAGGGTTGTGTTCGAGTTTGCTCCTCATGCCAGACGGGTTACATAATGAGTTACGACCGGCACTCACAATGTGAATTGTGGAGTCTATTTTTATATAACACTAGAAAGACTGATTCTTATTATTACATTGTAAGCTTATTGTGCTCATTTTATGTTGCTATGACTTTGGAATAAATAGACAAAATCACCAATCCCAAGGTTTGATGGGTTGGATAGTTACTGAGTCTCTGGCCATGGCCGTGTGGGTGAGCTTTGCTCCCAGGCATAGCTGGGAATCAGTATAACCAGGATTCCACTTTTTCTGTAGAAACTTTAGCAAAAACAAATTACTAGGATAGCGGAAAGGATAGGGAGGAACCTTCACAGGCCGGCCGAATGCTGATTGGAAGATTGTGTTGCCAAGAGACTTTTGTCTAAGTCTGCGCACTAACCAGGGAAGCCAACGTCTCAACCAATCATAAATGTACGGGCAACGCCCTGTATAATAAAAATGTATTGTCGCACGAGGTTCGGACTCTTTCTGGAAATAGACTGACAGATTACAGCTCTGTTGCCTGTGATTTCTGTGACCGGACGGAGTCCTTGGCCCAGTGAATATATATATATATTTTGCTCTCTTATAATAAATAGTAAAACTTAGAAGTTGTTTGTCTTTCCTGGAATTTTGAAAACAACAGAATCCTGCCTGGGGTTGGAGCACGCATACGCGGCTCTCACCCAGCAGGTGTCGTGTGCTCATTGTGCTCATTGTGCCCGTCTCCCTCTGGCCGACAGAGAGTGGACGCTGCTGCGGCCGAGGATGATTGGCCAGTCCAGGAGTCCTACTCCGTGTACCAAGCCCTTGATTTCCTGGATCCGGCTGCCGGGCAGGAGTCGGACGACTCCTACCCCGCCTCCATCCACGGATCACCGTGTGGTTCTCCCCTCGCTCCTCTCCTCCGGATGGGGGAGACAGAGTCGGAGCCCGGTGCCAGCCTGGCAACCGAGCTTGCGGCCCCCTTCTCCGCCACCACGGCTGTGCCGGCGATAAGTGGTATTCTAGGGGAACTCCCGGAGATTATCTGAAAGGCATCCGCCTGCAGAAATCTCCCCATTCCCCCTAGCTCAGGAGTTGTCCTCCGACCATGGTCGGAGTATTCTCCCGGGTACAGACGGTCAGGAGTGACCCAATCTGGCCACGCTTCCCGGCCATCAGGAGATACCAGGAGGGGGCGACGGCGGACCCTAGGACCCTGAAGATTCCGGTATTCACATTTGTTCCCCTCACTAAGGTGGAAGGGTTCACGGATGTTGGGTTTCCGTCCACACCTCCTCTGGAGCCGAACCTGACGGCATTCTTCGGGGTGAAGCAGGCCAACACGGTTGCCGGACGGCATCCCATGTTGGCCGCCACCAGAGACCAGTATGTCGCCCCCCGAGCCGACCGGGTACACCAGTGTGCATTCCAGGCATCGGCAGCGGCTAACAACATCGCGCTGCCGTCCAACTCAGTGGTGATGTTGACAGAGCGGTCCACCACCATGTCCTCAGAGGAAGCTGAGGAGATCGGCAAGGCACCTGTGCGCGTCCGTCGCCGTCTCCACGGCGAGGATCTCGGCTTGGGTGCCGCCGAACCAGCGCTACCTCTGGCTGCAGCAGGCGTCCAGAGACGCCTCTCTGCTGCCTGTCGGCACGCAGAGAGCTGCCCGTCGGCACGCAGAGAGCTGCCCTTTTTCCCCCTCTTTTATCGCTGGACAAAGTGTGACCTTCATCTCTACTTTTCACAGCAGCAGGTTTTTATTGTTCCCAGCCTTCGTCCCCTCATGGAGAATATTCATGTTTTATGCTATATTTCCAGGGACTGTGATGCGCCATTACGCATGGCGCAATAGGCATGGGTTATTAATTGAGTAGGTGTGTCTGTGCTTATGGTACCGGACGGATCCAGTGGGACATAAGACTACATCCTGCTTCGCCCTTAACCCAATAGCGATAGCCTTAGAGGGCGAAGCCTATACGAAATAGAACTGAAGTTACCCAGCTAGAAAAGTTAGGTTCTAAAAACATTCTGAGAATGTTACATTCATTGTTCTAGGAATTTTTTCAGCGGGAAGTTTTCTTTTGGTTCCCAGAACGTTCTTCTGAAAGGTAGGATAACGTTCTCTAAAAACATTCTTAAAATGTTTGGTGATAACCTTCCTAAAATGTTTTTGATAACATTGGTAGAACATTATGCCCTACTGTTCTTAAAATGTTTTCAGCTGCAAGTTAGATTTGTTATTAGAGAAGGATAACATGTTTAAAACATTATGCAAATGTTCTGTGGTAACAATTTACTACATTTTTTTTTTACATTATTAGAACATAAAGACATAATATTCCTGTAATTGTTCAACTCAAAATTCCTGGGTAAGTGGACTGACCACTGTGGTCATTAGGATGATTGATAGTTTACTTACTATTAACACATGTAAAAGGATGAATCGGAATCAGCTGCTGAAAGTAACATTTGTTTATTAGAAAAGGGGAGGTGGGAGTGGAGGTTGGTTATGGCAGCAGTGGGAAAAAGTGGTTCCAGGGTGGAGAGGCCTGGCTGGTCTTGGGAGTGTGGAAGGCCTTGGATTCCTCCTGGGAGAGACATAAAAATGAGTATGAGGCAAAAGCAGGCAAAGTTGTCAAAGAATATGCTGGTAAAAAGCTAGAGCGGCACGCAACAAACCGTTCACGGCAACAATCCGGCAGGGAATGAGTGCAGGCTGCAGGCTTTCATAGTGTGGCTGATGAGCAGGTTGCAGGTGTGGTTGATTGGAGATTGCTCCCAGCCGTGTAGAGCAGACCAGCAGGCAGAGAGAGAGACACATACAAACACTAATGGCGCATTTCCACTGCAGCGGATAGCTCGCTTTAAGCGTGCCGAGCCGTGCGGGGCCCGTTTTTGGTTGCGTTTCAAATTGGCCTAGTACCGGCTAGCGGGTCCTAATTAACAGTTTTTATGGCCCCATAAAATCGTGGTTCTAGGGCCAAGAATAACCAGGCTGAGTCGGGCTGAGTATGCTAAACTAGAGAGAGAATCGCTGGCAAGGGGGCTACAACTACAACAAGATGAACATATTTGACCGTGATTTAATTGTAACAGATGTTTCTAAATGATGCCGAAGTAACAACATACTGATACCGGTTAGTAAAAACCATGAATTAATGCTTTGACAAGTCTGCAGACAGATGGCAGGCGAAAAACCCTTTTAAAATGCGTGCTTTCTAAATGGAGCTTGGCTAAGCTAACGTTATATATGCTCCGACCGTCCACACTCACAACAACGGCCTATACAGACATAAATAAACCAGCGACTGTATTCGCCATGACACAGACATTCTGTGGTTTGTACTTGTTTAACTTCTACAGATATGAAGAGCTGTGAGCTCTGAGTGCTAAGAGCTAACGGCTGTGTTGTCTTCTGGGGCTCTCATTGAAGATGACGTCACGGCTCCGCCTACACTGCGTTACTATAGTAACTACCCCAGTTCCTAAACTGTAATGGAAGCGCAGCATTAAAGTGAGCCGGCCTAATAAGGCCCAAACCGAGCGAGGCCTGCAGTGGAAACGCGCCATAACAGGGGTTTCAGGGACGGGCAGTGACAGTCGGACCGGTCCGTTCCTCTATATGTCTGTCGGTCTCAAATCTAAAGGGTGCGATAACGATTTGTATCCAATATGCATAAAAAGCGGACACTGTTTATACGCAGCCCTCACAAACCACACATGGCCAGATAGCTTATCTAACAGTTAGAACCTACATACGAGACACAACCTTTATAGTCAGAAAAAAGTGTGATTATTTTTGGATATTTTACACATGATATTATGAACACTGGGCCTAGATACCTTAGTGTGATTCTAAGTGCATGTGAGTGAATATTGGCATGCATAAATTCATTTTTATACGTCCTATTCATTGTCTCAATGCGCTCATACATCTTAAGAAAGTTATCAGAGAACGTTATCCTACCTTTCAGAACAACATTCTGGGAAACAAAATAAAATAAAACGTCCCGCTGAAAACATTTTAAGAACAGTAGGGCATAATGTTCTAATAGTGTTATCAAAAACATCTTAAGAAGGTTATCACCAAACATTTCAAGAATGTTTCTAAAAAACATTCTGGGAACCAAAATAAAACGTCCCGCTGAAAACATTCCTAGAACAACCAATGGTAACAGACATTTATAGCTGGGAACTCACACATGCCACCGCTAACATGCAATATCTGCTGACAGCTTATCATGAATTACGTGCATTTCTGTTTTTTTCAAAAGGAAAATATGGTGACATCAGATTTTTTTTAAAACATCCTTTTCAAACAAATGCAACAAGTTTGTTTTTTAAAGCGCTCTAGAAATAAATCTGACGTTGGCCATGACTGTTAATATTTGCACGTCTTAACGTTTTCTAAAAAAAGAATAACATCCTGAAAACATTTTCAGAATGTTCTTCATTTGTTATCATGTAACATTAAAGGAACATTTTATAAAACCCTTTCTGTCATCTCAGGCCTCAATAACATCCTGAAAACATTTTCAGAATGTTGCTTGGAGAATGTTCCACCTTTGTTAACATATCACATTAAAAGGAACGTTTTTTTTAATTTATCATACATTTTTTTATTGCAACATCTTCAATTTACAACACAGTAAAGAAGACAATTCAGGTTGCACAACATTTTGGATTAATTCAATCCCATCCCTCTATCCTACATCCCACCCACTCCATAGCCCCCAGATGACCTACACCACACACTCTTAAATTTTAGGAATTTCACTTTAATCATATAAGTTAAAATTGGACCGTACAGTAAATCACATTTTTTGGTAGATATACCTGAAAGGAGAAAGTCCCTTAATCTTATCGGCGCTATTAAGTCTTGTTCCGTATTCTTCCAAGATGACATTTTATCTTCATCTACCCAATAGCTGAGAGATCTTAATATGAATGCCCAATGATATAGTTTAAAATGTGGGCATGCCAATCCCCCCCCCCATCTGATTTTCTATACTGAAGAGCTGACCATTTTATACTGGGTCGTTTATCATTCCAGATATAGCATCGTAGTAAAGAATCTAGTGTTTGCCAGTATCCTGTTGGAGGTGCTAGAGGGATCATTGAGTTTACGAAATGTATGCGGGGTAATATGTTCATTTTAACAACCGATAAACGGGCTGGGACTGATGCTGGAAGGTGTTTCCATCTTGTAATATCTTCTATTTTCTTCAAAACTAAAGAGTAATTTGTTTTAGCTGTAGATGATAAGGAAGTACTAACCTTAATACCTAAATAGAGGACCTCATTTGAAACATTGATTTGGGGTGGGAGGGACACTTCACTTTGGCCTATGTTAAGAAGCATCAGTGTTGATTTTGATAGCTTAATCTTGTATCCCGAAAGCTGCCCAAACTGCTCCACTACTTCCAAGACACAGGGGAGGGTTCGCTGAACATCTGCCATACAGACTAATGTATCGTCTGCATATAGTGATATAGAATGTGACGTTCCACCTATTGTGATGGGGGAAATCTGAGGGCAATTCCTAATGAATTGTGCCAGTGGTTCGATGGATAAATTGAAAATTAAAGGAGACAGAGGGTCTCCTTGCCTTGTACCCCGTTTTATGTCAAATAAGTCGGAGAAGCTTCCTCCCACACATACTCGAGCTGTAGGATTCGCATACAATGTTTGAATCATGTTAATAAATGTATCTCCAAATTTAAATTATTTCAGAACCCTCCATAGATATGGCCATTCCACGCGATCAAACGCCTTTTCAGCATCTAAAAACAAAAGGCCACAGGCAGGTGGAATTGTATGTGTTGCGACAAGCATGTGCAGGAGTCTGCGGATATTATCAGATGCGAGCCGCCCTTTAATAAAGCCTGTTTGATCGGGCTTATTAATTTCCCAACCACCGTCTCAAGTCTAATAGCCAAGACCTTGGAAAAAATGTTGAAAAGGAAAACCCCCCGCAGGACTTGAAACGCCCCCTTGATAAATACATTTAATTATAATGAAACCAGCTGCAATGGATCATGGATCCACCAGGGGCAGCCGTGATTAAAAAGCTGCCACACTGGAACTCATGTGAAATAAACAGCTGATCTACAGGTATCTGATATAGCGGATATTTGTTAAGATCCATATGTCACGGATAGGATCATATTCTGTGCTAAATAAGAGACATGTAATCATTTACTAAACATCACCATGTTTTTATTTAACAAAATAATGTTTAATTCACGTTGGCGTAAGTACAAAACCATCGCTATGTTTTTAGATCAGGAAATTCAGCCCGGCTCAAACAAACGATTTTCAATCATCATCCTTACGATCATTAATGTATCATATGTTCGCGAGTTGAAATTAATGCACTAAATTTAATCCACGTGAGTTTACAACAACAAAAATAATCGCTTTGTTTTTATATCACATCCGACCGGAGGAAAATGAAACACGGCTCTCACTACCGATCATCCTAATCCCACGGGCAAACAATAATATGTACAGTGTTAATAGTTTACTGTATTATTAGTGTCTAATATTACTGGGGATTTCGGAATGGTACTGGATTTTGATTTATTGTATCGGCTTCATATCGCAATATATTCCCGAAGTCTGAAATTCAAAAATGTCCCAATGTGGGCAATTCACCCTACATTTAATCATTCAAACAAAATCATATTTCGTTTATTTTAAACAAAATAAATGTGGTTTAATCCACATAATTTACTGTGTTCAAATCAAATCAAATCAAGTTTTATTTATATAGCACATTTAAAAACGATGTTTGGTCGAGCCAAAGTGCTGTACAAGTAATAAAAACAATTTACTACAGTACAATAACAACAAAAGACAGTCATTGCAACAGCAAATATAAAAACAAAACACACGGAAAAGTCAGGAGTCGTGCTCCGCTCTAACTAGAAGGCCTGAGAGAAGAAGTGGGTCTTAAGTGTGGATTTAAAAACCCCTAGTGCCTAGTGTTAATTGTTTACTGTAGTATTATTTAACTTGAAGGTGCCTGATGTGAACATTTCCAGAAGAACTATAGCTTGAATGGCCTTTGTATACAGTAGGCCTACAGTATAGCCCAACCATTTACACCTTCCTTTTTTCCTGTCCAAAGTTTGAATTGGATAAAGGTAATGGTTATCGATGGTGCTTTTATAGCCTATTGTATAATAACTGTGTGATTTATATTGCTTTTGGTACACATTTACACTGCTTTTCCCGTCAAGAATATGAATAGAACTTAGTTAGATCACTTTACATTTCTGCAAATACATTTTTAATCACACACGTCTCCCCGTCCCGAAAATAATAAATCAAATAAAAAGAGGAAACAATTTTCAAGTTCAGTTTTCACCGTTTTATTTAAAATAACTGCCATAACAGACACCATACTGTAGGCCTATCTGCTGCGGAAACCAGGACGAGCTATTTCGGGATCTGTTTTTCGGGGGCTCCTCAGTCTCTCATTTACCCGGCTCCTGATCTTATGCCACTGGTCAATGTTCAGATTTGGGAACGAATTGGAAACATAGGACTCAATCTCAACCAGCGAGTCGAGAGAGAGAATGATATCTGCATTTTCTCTTTTGGGTTGATTAGGACACATCCTGGGGATTGTGTTTACAAACATTGACCAGACCGTTCACCAGCCCCCATCCCCCATGTTGCCTATGCTGTCCTGTGTTGCGAACTCTTTGTTTAAAACGAATTGGCCATCGGAATGTGTGGAGGAATTCTCCCAAGGGTCACATTCCACAGCTCTCGCGCATACATTCTCCTTACAGTATACATAGGCTATATGAGTCCGTGTATCTACCTACCATTTGTTTTTCTTTATTAAAAAAGTAAACGGAAGAGCGTCTGAGAGGCGTTTTTGCCCTTTTGCTTTTTACCTTACTAAATGGTCTAATGGTCAGTGTAGCGAGGGGGAGGCCCGCGAAACTCGCGGAAGTGATTTCAAAACAAAAAGCACTCGTTTGCTTGGAACAAAGAAAACGGCCAAGATTAAGGGCTGTAAATATAATAAGCCTGTGTCTAAAATTGACAACAGGCTTATTATATTTACAGCCCTTAAGATACACTTGTGTTTAACAGCTGACCACTACCATGACATACTTTGTTTTAGTAGATTTCGCATGAGAGCAAAATGTATAAATATGAGCATTAAAATATATGAATATGAGAACAAAATGCATGAATGTGTGAGTGACAATATATGAATGTGTACATTGAAATATGATAATATGAGAGCAAAATGTATGAATGTGTGAGTGTAAATATATACGTGTGTGAGAGTGAAAATGTATGTATGTAAAAGGAGAATATATGTGTGTAAGAGTGAAAATGTATGTATGTAAAAGGAGAATATACACTGAACAAAAATATAAACGCAACACTTTTGTTTTTGTTCCCATTTTTCATGAGATAAACTCAAAGATCTAAAACATTTTTTATATACACGAAATAACCATTTCTCTCAAATATTGTTCACAAATCTGAAAAAAGTGGCCCATGGTGGTGGTGGGGTTATGGTATGGGCAGGCGTATGTAATGGACGACGAACACAGGCTACTCGATTCACAACATTACCCTAACCCTACCCCTCACACCAGATACTGCCTGGTTTTCGGACCCCCCCAATAAAGCAAAACTGCACGTTTCAGAGTGGCCTTTTATTGTGGCCAGCCTAAGGCACATCTGTGCAATAATCATGCTGTCTAATCAGCATCTTGATATGCCACACCTGTGAGGTGGGATGGATTATCTCGGCAAAGGAGAAGTGCTCACTATCACAGATTTGTGAACAATGAGAGAAATGGTTATTTTGTGTATATAGAAAATGTTTTAGATCTTTGAGTTCATCTCATGAAAAATGGGAGCAAAAACAAAAGGGTTGCGTTTATATTTGTGTTCAGTGTATGTGTGTTAGAACACATCATAGCACAGAGACAGCTCTGGTCAAAGTCACAAATGACATTCTAATAGCCTCTGACAAAGGACTTGTCTCTATTCTTGTTTTGCTCGATCTCAGTGCTGCATTTGATACTATCGATCATGATATCTTATTGCAAAGACTAGAGCACTTAGTTGGCATACAGGGAACTGCCTTAGGCTGGTTTAGGTCCTATCTATCTGAACGCTCTCAGTTTGTACGTGTCAATGATGAATCTTCCACGCAAACCAAAGTTAGCCACGGAGTGCCACAGGGCTCAGTGCTCGGACCTATTTTGTTCACATTATATATGCTTCCGTTAGGCAATATTATAAGGAATCATTCTGTACATTTTCATTGTTATGCGGATGATACTCAACTATATTTATCAATCAAGCCTGATGAAATTAATCATCTAAATAAAATTCAAGACTGCCTCAAGGACTTAAAAACGTGGATGACCTTAAACTTTTTGATGTTAAACACGACCAAAACTGAAGTTATTGTACTTGGCCCGAAGAATCTACGAAACAAATTATCTAAAGATATACTAACTATGGATGGCATTAATTTGGCCTCCAGTGAGACTGTAAGGAATCTTGGTGTTATATTTGATCAGGATTTATCCTTTAACGCCCACATAAAATCAATTTCAAGGACCGCCTACTTCCATCTACGTAACATTGCAAAAATCAGGCATATCTTGCCTCAAAACGATGCAGAGAAACTAGTCCATGCATTTATTACTTCAAGGCTGGATTATTGTAACTCTTTATTATCAGGGTGTACCAAGAAGTCAGTCAAGTCGCTTCAGCTAATTCAAAATGCTGCAGCTCGTGTACTAACCAGCGTTAGGAAAAGGGACCACATTACTCCTGTTCTGTCTGCCTTACACTCGCTCCCTATAGAACACAGGATAGAATTTAAAATTCTTCTTCTCGCCTACAAAGCCCTTAATGGGCAGGCACCATCTTACCTTAAAGAACTCATTATACCCTACTGTCCTACTAGGGCATTGCGTTCCAAGAATGCAGGGTTGTTGGTTGTTCCTAGAGTCTCTAAAAGTACAATGGGAGCCAGAGCCTTTTCTTATCAAGCTCCACATTTGTGGAATCAGCTTCCAGTTTGTGTTCGGGCGGCAGACACCCTATCCGTTTTTAAGAGTGCGCTTAAGACCTTCCTTTTTGATAAAGCTTATAGTTAGGGCTGATTAGATTCAGCCCCTAGTTTTGCTGATATAGGCTTAGTTTGTCGGGGGACATCTTACTTCTTCCTTCTCTCTGTCTATACCTGTGTACTCCCATGTTCCGATTAACCCAGCTTCCCCAAATTTCTTTCTTTTTGGTGTCTATATACGCTGGGATCCGGAGTCATGGATGATCCTGCGGTCCTGTGTCCTGCATCACGAGCCCTGGATCTTGAGTCGTGGCTGTGGTCCTGGATCATAGGTCCTGGATGGATATCCTCGTGGATCCATCTTCCTATTACACACACATGCATTTCCAAACATTTGGACTACCTATGTTGCAAATGTATTATCTTTTCAATTTACACACGGCATCTATTGCACGACTGTCCGTCCTGGGAGAGGGATCCCTCCTCTGTTGCTCTCCCTGAGGTTTCTCCCATTTTTCCCTTTAAACTGTGGGTTTTCTTCGGAAGTTTTTCCTTGTACGATGTGAGGGTCTAAGGACAGAGGGTGTCGTATTGTCATACTGATATTTTGTACAAACTGTGAAGTCCACTGAGACAAATGTAACATTTGTGATATTGGGCTATATAAATAAACATTGATTGATTGATTGAGTGTGTAAGAGTGAAAATATGCTGCATTTTGAATGTCCGATAGTCCACCATTTCCACCGGAAATATCAAACATTTAATAAAAGTGAAAAACAATGAACAAGACTTAACGTATTAATAATAATTAATAATTAATTCAATTTATTCCGTTTGGATGTAGGATTTTTGACTTTGTTTAGAGCAGTGATCTTCTCTGCAGCAGCTCTAGCTAAGCGCTGTCAGACCGGACCTAACCCTGAACAGTATTATCATCTGAAATGAATCATTATGTTATTAATATTAAATACATATAAATATTGTTAGAACTTGTATCTAGAAATACTCTGTTGTAATTATGCTAATCATAAATCTATCAATTCGATTTATGATTCGAAAATAATAAAAGTAGGGTAGACATGTGGATATTATCCAGCTGAACAAAACATGCATTTATCTAACAGGTATGTTTTCCACAGACCTTATTTCGAGCTATTTTCCAAAATCCTATGGAGAAATCCCATTGCTTTCTGTCGAGGTCATCCGAGCGCAGCTTACTTCCGGGTTTTAGGACGCGTCACTGCACCACTTGCATAGACCTCACAGCGTGCGGAACTTGTCATAAAGTCCGCGAAAATAGAGCCCGCCCATTTAGAGGGAAGATATGATTGGTCAATTGTACTGTCATTTGACATTACTCTCTCATTGAGTTACTATAGCGGGCCCTCTGTGAATGTAGAGAGGGACCAACAAGCTCTCCCGTCTTCACAGTAACTCGCAGAGACGGCATGTAACCCTTCACATTCCAACAGAAACTGAACAGGCAGATTCGAAGGATTTATTTCTTTGGAAATGTTATTTTAAATACAATTAAATCAAGTTATTTTGGTAAAACTAATGAAAAATGTAACAACAAAATATTTTTAAAAAATGTTTTTTTTTTAATGTTTTCAAATATTATTTTTTAGAATATCTTAGGCTCTCACAGAGGGCCTAGAGGGCCCTGACGGCTTGCCACTGCACAGACACCAGAATGATGTAATTTAGCAACAGAAAAAGGCAGGAATTGCATTGGACCTGCCCCCCACGATGCCGGCCAATAGGAGAAGACCTCAGATGACAACAGGAAGGGCAAGCCAAGAATCGATCTCTTCTCCCTGCTGACCTGGGCTGACGGGAGATGGGGAGAGGGTCTCCGCTTGCAATTTCATTTTGTACACCACCGCATCTTTTGTGTAATTAAATGCTGTTAACTTTTATAAGCTTCCCTTGACTTTTTTCAATCTCTCCTGCTCTCAGGGTTCAATAATTACTTACAACAGATTCTATGAGTATAGGCGTAGCCCTCTAAGTTCTGGGGCCCACTGGCTCCACGAATAGCTGAAGAAAAGCTGTTTGTGTGGTAGCAGATTGTCGGGCCTTCTTCCTATTTATACCGGAATTGTGTGCGCAGGTGGGCGTGGATTACAAGTGTTTCAGTGCTGCGCGGGGGATTACCCAATAGCGATAGTCTTAGAGGGCTACGCCTATACTCATAGAATCTGGAGTTATAGTACATGACATTTGATCTCTGGCTTCATGGGACGACAACCGACAAAAACTGGCACATGACAAGGGGAGACAGGACAATTTATACATGAGGTAAGTGGGCACAGGTGGAAACAATCAGGGGCGGGGCAGATGCTGACGATGGCGAGAAAACAACAAAGGCAGGAAAGTAAAGGGACCTGGAATGAGACAAGGCGAGTACAAAATAAAACAGGAAGTGGAACATAAATAACATGACAATCACAAACATGTCTAAGCTAACACATTTGACGGGACACAACAAAAGGCTGCCGTCACTGGAAAGTAGTAATTCATATAAAGCATTTTTCCCCCAAAATTATTTGTTTTCATTCTTTGTTAATAGATAGACACTCGTGGCCGTGGCGGTGTTGTTTCTTATTTTCTGTCTTATTTATCTCTACTATGATTGTAAAAATAATCAAATGCGCACCTTACAAAGTGAAACATGGATTGTGAATGGCCCAGTGATTTGGATCTGCTCTAACTTTTAATGCCTTGGTCCAACCTGCCACTACATTCTAAATGTCTTATCTTTGGTGCAATAGCCAACTGCCAAGCTACTCTGTGCCCTTAAAACAGTCCTGGTCCTCATTAAAAGAACCCTGCAAACAATTACACTTATCTTATTGTGTATAGTCTTTGGAGTGCCCCCTTTAGAACATCAATTCATCCAGAGACCCATCAGGACATATCTGTAAAAGTCTAATCTCCTGCTTTGGATTAAGGCTGCTGTATCCTTGACATGAGACCCCCCCAAGACATTATCAGTAGCTACAAGCACTTTCTCTTCCTGATAACCCGCTACTAAACTATCTCTGTTTTAATTGAGCCGGTCTGCTGTGTCTGAGGTCGCACTCTACATATTAAGACAAATCCAGAGCAGCTCAGCTGTCACTTTATAAGACTACTGAGGGTCCTTTTATGGGGGCTTATGAAAACCTAAAAGAACCCCAGTGGATAAACTGAGGCCAAGTTTGAAATAAGGCGAGTTCTTTTAGGTTCTTGACATGTTGATGCTTCAGAGATAACAAAACAATTCCCAACACAATGCACAAATCGATCTCAATGTACTGTATGTGCCAGAGGAGACGACAGGACGAAGAGATGGAAGGAGATGTAGTTATGATTGGCTTTTTGACTCCCTTGTTGTGTCTGATAGCAATCACCGCGGCTGTGCCTGTGCCTTTATCCTACCATCTACCATTGTATGTGTTTGTAAGGTTTGTGTATACGTGCGTGTGTGTGTGTGACTCCCTGGAGGTACTGTGTTGTACAGTAATGTGATAGTGTGACACCGTTGGAAAGGATTGACTGTAACACACATCACTGCTGTGGACGGATAATCTGGTTAGGCTGAGGACAAACTACAGACTGTGAACAGACTGAGAAGAGATTAAATACACCCCAGATGACTGATATCTGCTCTTTTTTTTTGTTCACATTGGTAGAGCGTGATTGTCAGTTGGATTTTGGGAGTACACATTGGACTTGGTGAACAAACTTGATCAGGTTAGAGATTTATGAAAAATATCTTGGAGCAGAGGTTGGGTTCTGGGATTGCCTTAAATCTATCAGCCTGATGATGATAAGCCTCTGGAGGCAAGGTGCTATTTTTAGGGGGGTTCCTCTGAAGTGAACAGATATCCGGGCCAAGACTTTTGTCGGTGTGCCAAACCGGTTACCAACTTGAGACGTGATAATTGGGCTGGAATTGAGAGATGTCTTCTACGGTATAATTATGTCACAGGTATGGCATGGAAATGTAACATAGTGGCATATAGTTATATTTTTTCTTTGTAAACTAGTTGCCTTTGCTCACTATGGCTGTGACCCCTTACACTTGTAATACATATGTCTGGTGTTATTATGTATATTAGAATATGAGATTGAATGTGACCATTGTCAGGCTTTTATGATATTTTTTGCTTTATTCTCATTTGGTAGATTGTAAAGTAAATTATTAGTTTTTTGATTTGTGTTTCTCAGCTGAAATAGATGAATTATGTGGAATACATTAACTCTTAATTAATAACAAAATGTTTTACTTCTATATTTGTTCATGTCTTACCTGAAAGGTGATTCAAATGTGGAATTTCCACAACAACGAGTAGCCAGCCTACAAGCCAAATGTAAGCTAACGTAAATCAAAATCATCATAAGACAATACACATTTATTAACAATTAAACCAAAGCTCACTCAAATGTGATTGGTAAATAATACTTGGACTAAAAATGGAAACCAGAGTGCTCGGATACTAAAATCTTGTCCCAGTGAATATAGGTAAAATATAGAGAAACGGTTGAAATAGTTAAATGTCTGACGTCATACATTCAAACAGTACGGTGGCCCTGAAGTGCAAGTCAAAACAGCATTTGAGGAAACACCACAGCATTTCAGGAAACACCACAGCATTTCACAAAACGCCACAGCATTTCAACTTTTACGGAAAGGGTATTCCTTTAGGGAGAACACTTCTTGTTTGTGATTGGATATAGCCAGCCAGAGAAGCACTGCTGTGATTGGTTGTTTTTGTTGCCAGTCAAGAAATGACACTTCGTGATTGGTCAGCACCCGATAGCGCAACATGTCCCGAAACATCAGCCTTTAGCTGTTTGCACACAGAGCTCACAGCTCCTCATATCTGTTCAGAAACTGGACAAAAGTTAAACATGAACAAACCACAGACTGTCTGTCATGGTGAATACACACTGATCAAATTCAGCCATTGCAGAATGGCTCTGTGGAAAGACAGAACTGATATGACGAAACATCCGAAGAAGAACACCCAGGCATAAACAAAGAGGAAGTGAGAGTATCATAGAGAGTATACAAAAATAGGAGAGTTAGCAACTTAGGAGCATGTTGTTTATCTAGGATATTAGATGTGCCTCTCCATGCTGGGACAATCACAGCAACTGAGTAATACACACTCACACACAGTCTCCCTCTGAGTAACAACCAAATAAAGAGCGACAGAATGAATTGAGGCCACGAGTTTGAAATAAAACTCTGTCTGCAATGCAAGGCTACAGAGATGGCATCTATTTGCTTTACAAATAGTTGGCAAGGAGACTCAATTTACAATCACTTACCCCTACTACTTCACAATTTTAAATAATAATACTGATGTTATATACCGTACCTTACTCTAAAAACTGAGAATGTTTTTTGCTACTTCGTGCAGTGTGGTGTCATTAGAAATACGTAGCTATTCAGTACAAGTAGGAATTGTTACATTGACTTTCATTTTTCACTGTCTGCCTTTTAATTATTGTATTAGAAAAAAACGTGAAAAAAATCCACCTCAAGGGTCTGGCCACACAGGTTTGAAACAGCTACATGCTGTGTAAACATGATTGCATAAACCATTGCAACTGTTACGCCCTGTTACGTGCTCCCCTCCTCGTGTTCTCTCTCCATATTGCAGGCGCACCTAATCTGCCCCTGGCTCCGCCTCTTCCCAGGTGTTCCCAACTCCGGCTAATCACGGGGAACAAAGGAAGGCTGGAGGAGAAGGATTTGCTCTCGGGGGCCATTAAAACCACTCCATTTACAACGTTATATGTTGAAATGGGGGAAATGCCTCTTGAAAGAAGAAGGATGCAAATAGCAATAACTTACTGGGCAAGTATAAAAGGACATAATAATAATCATCCAGTGCATAACGTACTAAAGATTTGTCAAGAGAGGGAAAAGCGACAAATTAAAAGTTTTGGTTGGACTATAGGAAATAGGGTGCATTAGCTAGGAGTAGCTAACGCATAGATAAGTCCAACAGTGCCCCTCCCAGGAATACCACCTTGGACGTTGCAGGAGACATATGTGGATTTTAGATTATTAGATAAGGCAAAAGGAAGTTCTACAAACAAAGTAAAGGTCAATAATCATTTAGAAAAGAAGTACCCGGATTTTACAAAAGTATATACTGACACGTCCAAAACAGACAATAATAAAGTGGGGATAGCATTTATCATTCCAGAATCTGAGGCTATGAAAAGCGAAAGAGTTAGCGATGGTCTGGCTGTATACTGGGGAGCTTCCGGCTATTCTTCTAGCTCCGAATTGGGTGGAAGGAGGTCGTATGAAGAAGGTGTTAATAGGATCTGACTCCAGCAGTGCATTGAAAAGCATGCAACAACTACATTCAGAGACGAGACAAGACAAGATATAATACTGGAAATAGCAATAACATTACAAAGAATTTCAAGAGCAGGAATAGTAATTTACTTCATATGGATCCCTGCACATATTTGGGTGGAGGGAAATGAGTTGGCAGACAAGTATGCAAAGTTGGCAACAAGGAAAATACAAAGTAGTATGAATGTGAAATATAGTAAGGCTGAAATCAAAAGTAACCTGAAATCCGAACTCAAAAGGAAATGGCAGGAATAATGGGAGGAGTTAAGGGCAGACATCTTTATAATATTCAAAAGAAAGTTGGAGAAACAAGAGAAGTAAACAAAGGGCATCATTTCGAGAATGAGATTTGGGCACACAGGGCTAAATAAAACATGAAATAGGCAAAAGTGATTATTGTAATCAATATGAAACAGTGGAGCACCTTTTTTTACAATGTCCCAAATATCTTCAAGAATGGATAATATTAAAAGGAAACACTGAACAAACAGAGTTAAATATAAAAGAGATTTTAAAAAGGAGTTCAGGGGATGTAGCGTACAGGGCGATATTCAGGTTTTTAAAAAGGACAGGAAATATAGTTAGAATTTAGATTAAAACCGTGCTGATCCACACTCCATTCCGGAAGGTAAAAATGCACCCAATAGCTGTTTGCCAACCGCCATTAAATCAAAAGAAGAAGAAGGATTCGCTCTCCTACATCTTCTGCTGCCTGACACTGCAGCAGCCAGTTATCTGTCCTTATGATTTAGCGCTCTATTTGGTCATGTCTTTTTGTTTATCCTTTTTAGCCTGGAGGACCAGTGCCCTGTACTACAAAGCAGGATTCGCGGTTAGCGAGGTAACTTCAGGGTTAACTCTGGGTTTCCGGTCCTACGACGCTGGTTCACTACTTACCGGGTTAGATCTCCATGGTAACTTATACTGAAAACCCAACCTGCTCCAGAGCAGGTTATGTTCCAGATAAGAGATCAACTCAGTGAATACACTGCCTGCTGACCAATCAGAGCTCAGTGTGCGGAGTTTAAATCTATCAAGTCATATTACAGGATAAAGGAAATACAGTTTAAACTGCCGTATGCAGAGAAGACGCCGACGTGTCGCACTTATCATTCATATCACACTGATATCACATCATCGAAGGAGGTCAAACGTATGACAACAAACATAAAACAAAACAAACAATGGTTTCTCTCTGACACAAGACAACTGAGTCGATGCAACAATATAAAATATAAAACCCCATAAAAACAAAGTGAACATATAGGTACAACAGAAGTACAAAATAAAAAGATTCAGACCTATAAAACAATATAAAGGTAGGTAAATAATAAAGACTAAAAGAACATTTAAAGTGGGGGGTCGCTAATAAAAAGTGAATCTAAAAAGATGTGTCTTTAGCTGGCGTTTAAAAATGTCCACCGAGTTGGCCTCTCTGATATGTCCTGGTAGGGTGTTCCACAGTTTGGGGGCATAGTGGATTAAAGCGGCTGAAAAGGACCTCAGGGCTTGTCCAGGGACATACAACGAGAGTAACTCTGTGAGATAAGTGGGTGCCAAACCATTAAGAGCTTTAAAAACAGTAACAATAATTTTAAAATCAATTTTAAAATACACTGGCAGCCAATGTAGTTCAGATAAAACAGGAGTAATGTGCTCTCTTTTTCTGGCTTTTGTTAAAAGCCTGGCGGGGGAGTTCTGGATGAGTTGAAGCTTTTTTATTGATTTTTTTGGAAGACCAGTGAAGAGTCCATTACAGTAGTCCAACCTATTAGATATGAATGCATGTATGATAGGGATGTGCATCTCCATCACTGAGGCCGATACGATGCACATCTCGATACTTTGCCAACGATACAATAACGATACATTTGAAGCGCCGGGCTATGCGATACAATTCACCCCTGTTGCGATACAGTTCGATACGATTTGATTCAACATGGTACGACAGAGGATTTTGTTTTATTTCTTATATGCAGCAAATCATAAATTAACAAAAAAATGCTTCACATATTTGGTTCTCTACTACTGCGCATCCCATTATGCTGTTTCTTTTTTAGCATAAAAAAACAAACACTTGGACCATTCACAAACAGGCCTTTTCACAAGTCCTTTGTAGTAGTGTTAGCTGTCTCCAGAGTACAGTACAATGTTATAACACCTCACAGTTAAACAATTTAAGGATGCATTGCCCATGACTAACAATGTGCAAATAACAGCTACCATAGTGCAATGCCCATACAGCTTCCAGCCTGATGTGCTTAACACTCATCCATAGGCCAACTCACCAGTGAGCAGAAAGCAGTGGTTTCTATATGAACAATAAAGAATACAAATAACCTTTCACAAACAGGTATTTCATAACTGCTTACAGTAAGGAAGACATTTAAACTATTATTGGCAGTCACAGGTAAAAGCCAACGTGAACAAATGCTAATGCACTTAGCACAGAACTCAAGGTAAAAATACCCTTATTACTTATTGTAACTGCACATACAATATATCAGATTAAAGCTGAGATTCCACAGATTATATAGGTATTAGTATCATCACTGAGCAATCAGAACTTGCGACAGGGGAAGCAAACACAGACATCACAACACGTAGCATTCACGGGAGATCGTCTCACCTTAGCTGTTATTCTGATCAAAAGACGTGTTCAATGGCATTAAAACGATAAAAACGCTGCAATACACTCTGGTGGCTATCATTAGCAGCCAATATGAAATCTCCGTTTTTGACTTGAATGATGGATTATCAGTAATCATTTCAAAGTGACAGACACATTGGATTAACCTTCAGCAGCGTTTTTATCGTTTTGATGCCATTGAACACAACTTTTGATCAGCAAAAGGTAAGACAAATTGGCCGTGTTTGCTCTGTAAAGCTCTGTGTTGTGATGTCTGTGTTTGCTTCCCCTGTCGTGAGTTCTGATTGCTCAGTGATACTTATATTTCTGGAATTTGTGAAATCTCAGCTTGCTAATCGATATCTTGTTTGTGCAGATCCGATATGTAACAAGGGTATTTATACCTTATACCTAGTGCGTTAGCATATTTTCGCTCAGGGCTCATTTCGACACTTATTTTGAGACTTGTGTTTTTTGTTTCGGGTAAAAATGGTTCATATACCCATAGTGGGTATGACACATTAATAGGTTTTTAATACCACTTTCTTAGTGTTAGTGAGGACTCGAGCAGCGGCGTTCTGAATCAGCTGCAGCTTCCTAATAGATTTTTTAGTGAGACCTGTGAAGACACCATTGCAGTAGTCGAGTCTACTGAAGATAAAAGCATGGACAAGTTTTTCCAAATCCTGCTGTGACATTAGTCTTTTAATCCTAGATATGTTCTTTAGGTGATAGTAGGCTGATTTAGTAACTGTTTTAATGTGACTGTTGAAACTCAGGTCAGAGTCCATGACTACACCTATAACCTGTAACAGGAGAATGACTTGTCAAATCTGTCATGCTAAACATCCAACTATTCTGCACATCAAAAGATCTTCAAAGCCTGAAACTGAGAACTTTAAACATGATAAGGCAGAGTAGAAGAGTGGAGGAGCAAGGCCTGAAGAGACATCCATCATCAGTGCTCTTGTTTCAGTAGGAGAAGGTGAAGGAATCGGGGCTGGTAAAGACAGCATACTTGCCATAGTGCAAGTGAAGGTGTCGGTAGTACCGACACATTTTGCACAGAGGGGCTCCTCATGAGTCAGCTTGGTGCTAGAAGACGGAGAACTGAAGTCCTTCTTCGAACGATTGGAACAGAGAAAACAGTCAGGAGTTTTGAGTTGACGGGTGTAGAAGTGGGACATATGGAAGATGGCACATATATATTTGCCCAAGGTTTACTCTGTTACAACCCGGCTCCTGGGCCGCAACAAAACAAACAGGGAGGAGAGACGAAGGGTAAGAAAATAACAATTATATATTTTCTTATAAACAATGTACTGACAGAACCAGCCACAGGTCCCCGAGGCTGGCACGGCAAGAGTGCCCAGAGGAGTCAGCTCCTCGTAACCGGCTGGGCTCCTCCTATATCCTTTCCTTCCAGGTGTAGCTCATCAGCACCTGAACCTATGAACCTAAGCACACCCACAAAGCACACACACATGGTGTGGAGGGGTCGTCACACTCCCCACCCCCCCCCATAAGAAAGGAGTTCTCCTAAGAACACCGTAAATTTCCTAACAAAGTAACATGGTAACCCTGGACGGATCCATACAGACCGTGTTGTAGTTCCTGACTTTCCTCTTTCCCATCTGTTACAACCCGGCTCCTGAAGAGGCATTTCAGAAGCTCGGAGCTCTAGACAACGCATCGGCTACCACGTTATCCGAACCTTTAATGTGGCGAATGTCCAGGCAATAGGCCTGTAGATACAGCATCCATCGCATTAATCTACGATTTGGGCAACAAACTGAGTTCAAGAAAGTGATGGGGTTATGGTCTGTGTACACAACAAGCGGAACACTAGAGCCTACATACACCTCAAAATGCTGTAATGCCCAGATGAGCGCGAGGGTTTCCTTTTCGATTACAGAGTAGTTCAACTGAAACGAGTTAAACTTCTTCGAATAGAAACTCACGGGGCGGTCCACCCCACTACCATCAGCTTGGAACAGTACGGCTCCTGTACCGACATCACTTGCATCCACATGCAGTTGAAAAGGTCTAACCATGCAAGGAGCGGCCAGCACAGGAGGTGAAGACAGAACAGACTTGACATTACCAAAAGCCTGCTGGCACACGTCTGACCAAACATACCGGGCCTTCCCTTTCAGCAAATCGGTCAGGGGCTCTACCACAGTTGAAAAGTTCTTACAAAAACTGCGATAATACCCAACTAACCCAAGGAACCGCTGAAGTTCCTTTTTGGTAGTAGGAACTGGGTACTTGGTTACTTTGGCCTCAACGGCAGACACTGTCCCCTGCCCTACCACTTTTCCGAGGTAAGTGACGGTGGCCTTTGCAAAGTCATACTTTGCCAAGTTCACCGTCAGGCACGCTTCACTCAACCGGTCAAACAGTCTCTTAATACGGGCCAAATGTTCTTCCCACGTATCGCTATAGATCACAACGTCATCCAAGTACACGGCACAACCTTCCAACCCCGACACCACCCTGTTCATAAGTCGCTGAAATGTGGAGGGAGCATTACGCAGACCAAAACTCATCACATTATAGGAATATAATCCTGAGGGTGTAATAAAGGCAGAGATCTCCTTGGCCCTTTGAGAGAGTGGAACCTGCCAGTAACCCTTTAGGAGGATGGATGGATACGCATCCGGTTTAGTAACAGCGTTGACCTTCCGATAATCTGTGCAAAACCTAGGACTTTTATCAGATTTCTCCACAAGCAGACATGGTGATGCCCAGCTAGAACAAGACGGTTCGGCGATGCCATTTTCGAGCATGTACTTGATTTCCGTGTCCATTACCTGGCGTTTTACCTCAGACACACGATAGAAACGCTGGTGAATGGGATGCGCACCCTCCACATCTATATCGTGCACTAACATGTGTGTTCGGCTAGGTGTATCACTGAATAGACACAGATTACTACGAATCAGAGCAGTCAACTCAACCCTTTCTTCTGCCAACAAATGACCCAACAGTGACTCCATATTCTGCAAAGATTCAGTATTTTTCAATCTTCCCCGCAACAAGCTCTCATCTAACCCCATCATCTTCACCTCCGAAGACCTGTCTCGCCACTGCCGCTGCTGCTGAGAGAGGTCTAGCCTCACCACCATAGTACGACTTCAGCAGGTTTACATGGCAGAGCTGAGTGGCTTTTCTACGCTTCGGCGTGGACAGGAGTACATTTTGGTCAGATACCTGCTCGAGTACTGTGAAAGGGCCAGAACATTTTGACTGAAACGGCGAATTAACCATTGGCAACAAAGCCAGGACCTGATCACCAGGACTAAACGAGCACTGCTCGGTTTTCCGGTCATACAGACGCTTCATCTTTCCCTGGGCGGACGACAACTTATCCCTGGCCATCTCCGCAGCTGAATACAACCGATGCCGGAACCCGTTTACATAGTCAACAAGATTCCTAGGGGTTTCTGACGGCGTGACAGCATCGCTCAACAGCACAAGCGGCCCACGCACTCTGTGGCCAAAAACAAGTTCATTAGGGCTAAACCCTGTACTCTCCTGCACAACTTCTCTTGCAGCCAACATAAGCCACGGTAGCCCTTCCTCCCAATCCGATTCATCTCCACACAATAACCCCGTAACAGAGACTTCAGAGTCTGATGGAACCTCTCTAACACTCCTTGGCACTGTGGGTGATATGCAGAAGACTGCTTATGCTGGACCTTCAACTGCTTCACCACCTGCGCAAAAAGATGTGATGAGAAGTTTGAACCCTGATCGCTCTGAATAACTTTTGGGATTCCAAAGATTGACATGAACCGTGTCAGGGCTTTAACAACTGACCTTGTGGTGATGGAACGCAGCGGGTACGCAGCTGGATACCTTGTGCTTTGACACATCACAGTAAGCAAATAAGTGCTACCTGCTTTAGAACAAGGTAAAGGCCCAACGCAATCAATAATCAAATACTCAAAAGCCTGCATTACCGCTGGGATGGGAGACAATGGAGCGGATTTCACTTTCTGATTTGGCTTACCCGTCATTTGGCATGTGTGACACGACTTAATATACTGAGAAACATCTTTCCTTAACAGAGGCCAAAAAAAATACCGCAAGATGTAGTTAAAGGTTTTACGGAAGCCCAGGTGTCCCGATTGATTATGTGCGGTCCTAAGGACCTCCTCCCGAAATTTTAATGGGACCACAACCTGAAACACTGGCTCACCGATGAAATCCTCCCCATGTGGTAACCATTTCCTGACCAGCAGCTCCCCCTGCAGCAGATAACCACCGGCGGCGCTCTTTCTATCCTCAGTGGAAAGAACAGCCTCAAAGAACCGACTGGGGGAGATGTCAGCCTTCTGTTCTACTCCCAACTCACTGCGGGAGACAGACAACAATTGTTGGAGCAGATATCTCTGGTCTGCGCCGATCCTATAGGAGTGTGCTTTAAAAGAGGGAAAACTCAAAACAGCCAGGATGAGGGTTAAACAATAATCTGTTTTAATGATAAAAGGTAAGAATACATTACACTTTCAAAGGGGTGGGCTCGAGCCCCACCCCCTGCTCTGGTTCTAACTGCCGGGAGGACCTTTCATCTTGTCGGCAGAAGTAAAAGAGACCGGACCCCAGAACTCAACAGGAGATATTTGTAAAAACACGGGAGGAGCTGTGGTCATAGCAAATCAGAGCGAGCCAGCAGAGGACCTGGACTCTAGCTGTCTCATGTTACTGCAGCTTTCATCCACACACACACCCTTCCTGCGCATTCCAGAGACTTGTTCACAAAGATATACTTATTAATACTCTCATATTTCCAGCTTTTGTTTACACACTGCTATTACTAATACAAAGTAATTAAACACATATATACCATTCAAGATATGTAGACTTCCCTGAAACATGACATACTGAAGACCTTAAGCAGAAGAACTGTCATCCACACAGCCTGCTTAACTTCCCCTCCCCCAGAGTAATAAAAACTGTTTAGCACCCAGGCATGTTTGAAGAAAGTTTAGTCCTCACATTTATGAAAGGATAAAACAGAGAAATCAATACAAAACACAAACACAGGTATTGTTTGAACAGTATTCACTTAACTGCTACTATTGATAATTACCAGAGAAACTCCAGGGCCTCTTTCAATATCTGGAAATTGCAACAAGACTTTCTGCCATTTCTACTGTAACACTCTTCCCAAATATCAGATGATATAATCATGAATCCCCCTTTTTATCTCTCTAGAGATAAACTTACACAAGACATTTTGAAACATATCTACTATCATTCTGTTCTACTGTGTCTGTCCCCCAATATTGTATAAATCTATCAGAAACTGAGACCCAAAGTACTTGAATGTTTGGGAACAGAACACCATCTTCCATGGCAGTAAAGGAACCATTAGGGGGCGATCTGAGTACTAGGAAGCAGTCTCCTTGTGTGGTGAAATCATCAGCCCCCCCCCCCCCCCCTCAGAGGAATATGCCAACAAGGGCAGCTGATAGGGAGGGGGAGATGCGGCTTTCCCTTCACTGGTGGAACTGATCAGAGAGAAGTAGACTCCTCTGCTGCCTCGACAAGTCCCCCTTTGTCCGCTGACAGCCGCTTCCGAGTCGTCTGCTGTAGGGATGTCCTCCGGATCCTGCTCCTCCCGTCCACTGATGACAGCTTCCGAGTCGACCTCCTCTGCGAGGATCACGTCCATCCTGATGTCATCCCCGGTCCTAGCAGGTGGTTTCCTCGCCGCACACTGGCTCCCGTGGTACGAGCTGTCCCCCTTTCCTCCCACGCGGACGGCATGAGAGATCCGCTGGGTCACTCCGTCGGGGCCGGAGAGCCTGGGGTTGAGCCACTTTGTCCTGATGACCTTCAGCCAGACGAACTCTGCTGTGTCCGCCTCCTGCGTCTCGTGTCCCCCTTTGGCATCACCAACCTGTGTGGAGAAATCTGATACAAATCCCTCAAGCCTACGCTCAGGGCTCCGGGGCCCTCCGCTGTTTGACCCACCATTGCGTAAGCAGCTTGGAGCCTGTTGGTGGGGTCTCTTAAAAATCGTAAAAGACGTCTGTGAACAGGTTTTCTAAATTAATTGTAGACCTCCTATCTGCCAGTGCAGCTTCAGAATCTTAATACTTGGTGTGTGGCCACAAAACAAAACTCCAACATCTCTAGGTGAAACAAATAACATATTTCAATAGCTCTGAGTTTCTGACAAGCGTCTGTGTTATTCTTAATGAAATCCCTGAGATCCCATTTAAAATCTAAATATAATATGAACTGCTAATGTTTCTGGTAAAGAAACACACTAATGGTTATGGATTCAGAAACAACCAAAATCATGATACTGACAAAGTGAATGATTTCCTGGTGATACTGCTTTTACCTGTCAGTGCTTAGATATTATCAAGCTGAAAAAATGAATACAGAATTCCAACAAACTGTCATCAAATGTCTTTCCATTATGAATTTAGATGAAATGTATATCCCCATAATGACCTAAACAATAAAGTCTATGGCTTTTACTTCTTTACCAGGCTAATTACATGATGTTGTCTAAATTACATTCGGTCTCATTACATTACTATGTTTTAGCTTTAACTGTAATATGTTCTTTGTACATTTCAAACCTCAGTTACTTTAATACCTGTTGAAACATTACTCACCGGTCAACTTCCTCAGTATTCCATTCTGAAATTACCTCTCTCACAGTAGCCCCTTGGCCACTGATTCTGCATCTATGTTATCTGTTATAACTCAATCAATATTAGAAACATGTCAACATTCATCAAACAGTATCTTATCCCCAGATATGGAGCAGGTCCATTCTAAAACTGTCAATCAATGGTCAGATTGAACATCCGAGTTGGGGCAGAAGGTTCCTTTCAGTCCCTAAATGAAAAATGTACATTGTAAAGTTTACACTCCCCCTTTTTACACATAACTCATGTGTAACCAAAATCCTGTATGGGAAGAAAACCTTCAGGTAATAAGGGATTATAAAAAATACCCAACATTTTCCCCAAATATACATCCATCATTTCCACAGTAAACACTTCAGTGAAATTAAGTGTTTCTCTCCATCCTTCAGTCCTAAAAGAAACATAATCTTCATGTTTTAGTTCGAGTTTCACATTCTGCAAACTGCCACCTCCTGTGGGAGTGAAATATCAAGTAGATTAGAAACGGGTCACCTGTACCGTTTTCCAATTTTTGTGGACTTGTAGGAAAACCTCTCATTTCCCACGGAGCCCCAGAATAATGTGTTAGTCCAAAAGCATGCTTGATTAGTCATTGTTTTAAATCATGCAGTTGCACTGATCACATGCAGACATACACTCACACTCACACTGTCAGGTTGTAAAGTCAAGTTTGGTCAGAGTCACCCCAGAGTCAGTCCTTGACAGTGTCTTCTCAAGTTACACTGTCAGTCAGGGTCAAAGGTCAGTTGGTCTCAGTCTTTTTGGCCATGTGTGTGCTCTGCAGAGACTTTGATATTTCAGCATAGGCCAGTATCCTTTGTCTACAAAAATCTGTCATATATGGAGCGCCATCATTAATTAATTCACGATTACAACTATAATGTTCAAGATACATCTAACTTTTCATTGGAACAGCTGTTCCCCACATTCCCTGAAAAGTGTTAGCCAAAAAATGTCACTTCCTTATAGTACTCTACTACAGTTTATTAACACCTAATCTATATTAAAATGTCTAATAGATCTACTTCAGAAACTTGTGTACTTAATTATTATCTTGTGTCAAAACATTACTAGGATCTGTGTAGCTCTGCATTTCATAGCTCATTAAACCCATTTATCTTCAATTCTGGTCTACTTAAAAACAATGTTAAATTCTTTAGCAGTGTGTGGAACCCAGGGCGTCCGAACACGCAACAACTCATGGATCCAAAAACAGAAGTCCATCCTAAAGCCCTCCTATGGTAGAAAATGGATGTCCCTTTGAAGGTGGAGAAGCATGTCTTTAAAACTCATAAGATGATGCCTTGTGCTCCCTGTGAAGCTGCAAGTAAGACCTAAGAATCACAGTAGGATGGGTTCAGTGACCCCACATTCCTTCCAATTATATGGCTTCTACAAAATCAAATGTGCTGTTTCTACTTTTACTCTATTTTTAATTTACCAATTGATTAATTCATGGGTAATACAACTTTTAATCTGTACTTATTTATCAAGTCAATTCAATTTCTTTAAATTTGTTTCTTTAAAATACATTAGTAGATACCTTGTGGAGTATTCACAATAACTAATCCTCTCTAGGATATGAAATCCATTCATCTTTAACAAGATACTATTTCCCTATTTATTTTTAGTTCATGATAACAATGGTATAAAACCACTCGTTTTACTCAGAGCTAGTTTCTATGTCAAGATTATTATGTGTGACATAATAATCAGATGCCTTGTTTGCTTAACAAGAATAATAAACTTTAATATTTTCAGCATTCCAGACCATCATTTAAACAAGCAGCCTCCCATCTAAAACACTAAACCTAATGTTGTACACCACCCTCTGGAAAACTCTTGCACAGTTATGCTGTCAAATCATTGCATAGTTTCTTCAGAGTGTGACCAGTCTGAGACCGGCCTATCTCAAGATCTTGTCATAATGAGAACAGTCAGTGATGCAGCTGTAGTCAGTGGCAGGGTCCCCAAAAAAGCTAGGACCGGCCCTGGTCAGTGGGCTCCAAGGAAACTCTCCCTGGCATTGGGATGAGGGAAGGAATCACTTGGCAGACACACGTTGTCCTCTGTACAGCAGAAATCCCCCCAAAACCGCAGTACCTCTTCACACCACTGTTGCCTTGACCACGAGGCACAAGCAAAATGTCAATACCTCCTCAGAGATGCGTTCTTTGCACACTTCTTCTGTTTCTGTCGTGAGCAACCTTTCACTTAACACACTGATTCAGAGTACAACCCAAAGGTGGCGCACAACTATCCAGTGCTGCTGTAATCACAGCAAATCAGCAACTGGAGAAAAACTCAATTTAAATCTCTCCCCCAAAGGGTTACAAAATAAAATGGCTGAGTGTCTATATGGTCAGGAATGCTGAAACATGTGAATGTTAAAACAAACTAATGGTAGTAGTGTACCAAGATTCTTTTACTTTATTAAAAGTGGTAAAACTACATTGTAAAATCTCTTTTGTCTAGTTGGTGTCCTGCTTCTAAAATTCTAGTCAGCAAAATAAAATATACTTCATCTTTAAAATCTTCTTTAATCTAAGTTAAATCTATCTATGTTGTGTTACAAGCATGGTTAGATTTGTAACAGAATACAAAACTAACTGTATTTAGCGCTATATTTGAAAAACAAGTAATCTGATTACAGTTATGTAATTTGACCCAAGTGTCGGTCTATGTCGTTCCTAAAAATGTTAGCAAACACCAACTACAAATTAAAGATAAATTGATTTAGCAAAATGAACTCTTATGTGATTCAAAATGTGACAAAAGAACAATGATTTGTCTTACACAAGATTGTGGTCTAACAGAATGACTCTTGACCTCATGGGGTCAAATAACTTGGATGACCGGGGGAAGGGAAGAGAAGACTCAACCATGTGCAGAGAGAAATCACACTGCTTGGAGACTGAGTTCAATAAAAATTAAACCATACGACTTGTAGTCTGGCTTCAATACAAATGTAACAAGACAAGGCCAGTTCATAACACACAAATTGTCCTCTTTGTATGTCTAATCTAGGTAGAATAATCCACTATTATATTTAATTTGAATGTACTTCATATACTCAGTAAACCTCTTTTTACTTTCCCTCAACGTTACTGTATGCAATTAAGTTCCTCTGAAATCTAATTAAGTACAATTCTCAGTTTATGAATATATTTTTTAACACTCAAAGGAAGTATTGGTGGAAAAGTTTCCTCACATAATGTAATCTTCATTACCAAAGCTAAAACCTAAAGAAATCACCACGGAACAGTTTTCTGTCCTTACCACTTAATTGTCTCAATAAAAACTAAAAAGCATTGTGAAAACTCCCACTCTTGAGAACATTTCAACACTTTATTCCATCTAAGCGCTAATGTTTATGACAGACACGCCCTATTAATCCAATAAGCATGTAGGTCTTATATCTAGTAATATATTTTATTTCATGTTTTTACTCATAAAACAATATGACATTGTCCAGAATAGTAGTTAATTTTATATAACTTTTACTCTTTCTAATATTTTCAAACATCTTAATTCTCTTGTCTCTCTCTCTCTCTCTCCTCACTGTGCCCTGGAGCTGCCTGCACACAAGCTTCTCTCATAAATCACCTCTGTGTTTATCCAACCGTGTGAGATGGCATTCCAAGAGAGGGGGGCTTTCTTGAAACAAGAATGACTTCGTATTTCTTTATCTGACTAAGGCTTTCCTGTGTTCAATAATATATATATATACATATATATATGCACCTAAATATATACATCTATATATGCACCTAAATAATATAACAGAACAAGAGAAATCCGTTAATTTCAATGGCTTTTGAAGCTCGCGTTTCTACTCTTGGATTTAACCTATAATGCGCTGCAGATTCCTACGAAAACTGGAAAGCACTATTCTGTTTTGTTCTGGATGGAATCTTTTTTTTAAAGAACCACTGAACTTCCCCGGCGAGTTAACCGTCTCAATTTCTACAAATCCACGGGGCCTTTCACCTTTTCTTTTCACCGCTTCACGTTGCAGTAGAATATTTGAATGTATTCATGTTAGCTCCAAATGTATAAGTTTAAAAATGAGAATGATTTGGGTTAAAACTGAGCTGGACTTTGGAGCAAGCACATGTGACTTCAGAGAAGACCATGTGGTTTTGGAGGACAAAGGACCTGCGGGGGAAGGTGGGAGCATGTGTTGACTTGCACTGTATGCAAATGCTCTCGCCACCTGAGAGTGGAGGAACTCAAGATTTGGGGTGATGGGGACATTTGGGCTGCCAATCAAAGTAGAGAGATCGGATGACCCCTCCCATTGCTTCTGCATATAGTCAGAAGACACAACTGAGTTCGCTCTCTTTCTGCTGGCCGGCTGACGTGATCACCAGGTTGTATGTGTTTTGTGTTGTATGTGTTTTGTGTTGTATGTATTTTGTGTTATATGTATTTTGTGTTGTATGTATATTTGTGTGTATTATTGTATTGAATGTAATGATTTCTGGTGCATTGTAATATTGCCATTAAAGTAGAGTATGGTTGACTTGGTGGCACTGAATTCCTTCCATATAACACAGCTCGGGAAGGACGCGGAGATATTTGAAACGTGGAGCGTAAATCCATTATAATATCTAACAATATGGTGATCCGACGTGCAGGATAACGGGCTGAGGAGGGATTCAGACGACCGGATTGGGTCGAGAATAAGCGCTTTTAAACACCTCAGACAATCACGAGGGCCCTACACAACTCAAAGGTATTTCAGACGCCTGTTTGGTACATCGATTGTCTGTGATTGAATACACTAAAATGTTAGGATTGTCTGAAGGCGTTTCACAGTGTTTTTAAAGTTTAAATGGGATATACAATGCATATTTAACCATAGTCGTTGATCGCAGGTAGATATTAGTCCGGCGTGGCGTACATAGACAGTTGCATATTGATTACAGTTTGGCACGGATCTACAGGTAGATAAAGTCCTGAGTCGCGTACATAAGAACGGTTTAGCGCGGATCTACAGGTAGATAAAGTCCTGAGTGGCGTAGAGACGGTGCAGTCTGTCTGGTGGCGTGTTTTGAGTACCGCACGACAGAACCTGGAAACCCGATATTTCAGATCGGGTCGCCGCCTGGAACTGAGGGGTTTTACAGCACAGACGAACGCTCTCAAGCTAAGGGCCGGAGCTCTGTGTTATGGTAATTACTCAATATTTATAGATCTCAACGAGCACTCGGATGAGTGAGGCTCATTTGTGGTCTGCTGCTGCCATCTAGTGGCTGAAAGGGGGTAGTACACCTTTGACATTGTTATATGAATTTAGCTTCAAGCGCTGAGGTTAAATATTACATTGCTGACCGGTATTGAAGACGGGAAGCGCGTTAATAGTAACTACGACAATAGCCCAGTATATTAATACATGTGAGCACATATTAATTGAGTCAGATAAATAAAAGCGAAGTGAATATGGAACGACAGAATGCTAAAAACGATTCTGAAATTCCAGGTAGTTACCGGGAGCAATGGGAACAGATTAAGAGATTGATTTTCAGAGAATTAAGTACATTCAAATTAAATATAATAGTGGATTATTCTACCTAGATTAGACATACAAAGAGGACAATTTGTGTGTTATGAACTGGCCTTGTATGGTTTAATTGTTAGTGAACTCAGACTGCAAGCAGTGTGATTTCTCTCTGCACATGTTTGAGTCTTCTCTTCCCTGCCCCCGGTCATCCAAGTTATTTGACCCCATGTGGTCAAGAGCCATTCTGTTAGACTACAATCTTGGGTAAGACAAATCATTGTTCTTTTGTCACATTTTTGAATCACATAAGAGTTCATTTTGCTAAATCAATTTATCTTTAATTTGTAGTTGGTGTTTGTTAAGATTTTTAGGCACGACATAGACACTTGGGTCAAATTACATAACTGTAATCAGATTACTTGTTTTTCAAATATAGCGCTAAATACAGTTAGTTTTGTATTCTGTTACAAATCTAACCATGCTTGTAACACAACATGGATAGATTTAACTTAGATGAAAGACAGATTGTAAAGCAAATTGCACACCTAAACGAACAGAAACCCAGATGGTTTGCTCGTAGCAAATGGAACAAACAGATGCAGGCTCTAGATAGATTGAGGAGGGTTTGTCACAATGCTGCCCTCGCAATGATGGGAATTACAATTCCTCCCGTCACAGACCAAAATCTCCCGGGTGCAATGGCAATCCACAGCCCGATAAAAACAGATGAATTTAACACTCTTCTGTTCCCTAGAACAATGCAAAATACTGTTGTCTCTAACTCAGATCACAAATCTCAGACTGAGCCCAAACTTCGTTTACGATGAAGCAGGAGGCCAGTGTCGTAAAACAAAAACCTGAGGACTCTTTGAAGCAGGACGTCAGGGTCGTAAAGTTCCCAGGTCACGGCATTTGCCTCTGCCTCCTATGCATTACCATTCTTTCTTGATGTTTCTGAAAATGAAAACACAGTAAATGGGATTTCTTTTTCAGAAAAGGGGGAGAGATTTAAATTGAGTTTTTCTCCAGTTGCTGATTTGCTGTGATTACAGCAGCACTGGATAGTTGTGCGCCACCTTTGGGTTGTACTCTGAATCAGTGTGTTAAGTGAAAGGTTGCTCACTACAGAAACAGAAGAAAGTATGCAAGGATTTGACAGCATAACTGTGCAAGAGTTTTCCAGAGGGTGGTGTACAACATTAGGTTTAGTGTTTTAGATGGGAGGCTGCTTGTTTAAATGATGGTCTGGAATGCTGAAAATATTAAAGTTTATTATTCTTGTTTAGCAAACAAGACATCTGATTATTATGTCACACATAATAATCTTGACATAGAAACTAGCTATGAGTAAAACGTGTGGTTTTTATACCATTGTTATCATGAACTAAAAATAAATAGGGAAATAGTATCTTGTTAAAGATGAATGGATTTCATATCCTAGAGAGGATTAGTTATTGTGAATACTCCACAAGGTATCTACTAATGTATTTTAAAGAAACAAATTTAAAGAAATTGAATTGACTTGATAAATAAGTAAAGATAAAAAGTTGTATTAACCATGAATTAATCAATTGGTAAATTAAATATAGCAGTAAAGAAGACTGAAATAGATGGACAGGGCAAGATATTAAATGTGTTGAAGTGATATCTTGCTCAGAAGGATAAAAGGTGGTTAAAATACCACGAGTGAAGTTGGAAAAAGTATGTAGGAGAGAGAGAGAGAGACAAGACAATTAAGATGTTTGAAAAGATTAGAAAGAGTAAAAGTTATATAAAGTTAACTACTATTCTGGACAATGTCATATTGTTTTATGAGTAAAAAACATGAAATAAAATATATTACTAAGATATAAGAAAACATGTGAAGAGACAGGCATGAAATGGTTAGACGCATGGCCCCTAGTTCGTATGTCAATCAGGAGCTCAATTAACAAAGGGACAGGTTTCTCTCCTTTGAGCTCACTCATGGTCACCAGTTCCCAGGAGCCCTGAGCGTAGGCTTGAGGGATTTGTATCAGATTTCTCCACACAGATTACAGAGGCAAAAGGGGGACATCAGACCCAGTGGCTGGGACCCAGGTTCTCTGGAACCCATCGGGCGATGCAGAGGACATCTCACGCTGTCCGCTTGGAAGGGAAAGGAGACATCTGGTACCACTGGAATCAGTGCGCAGTGGGGAAACCTCCAGGAAGGATGTGTGAAAGCTGTCATCATCTTCCGTGTGCTGGGCCTGCGGTACCTGACCAAGCAAGGGTGGCGACTCCACGGTGTGGGAAGCGTATCCAAGGATGCAGTATCAGGAGTTCCGGGTCTCGCCACGGATGGAAGTACCTGACACTACGCAGACAGTGAAACCAGGAGAGTGAGTGTTCACCAGAGCGATAAAGAGGAGGAGCAGGCACTCGCCAAAGGGGGAGGGTCCCTAACAAACACTCCTGTCTACATCGACTGCAGTTAGACTGGCGGAGAGACCATACTGGATACATCTGACTGAAGCTGTTTAAACCTAAAACACAGAAACTCGCCTCTACTGTGGTGAAGTCTGGCTACAAAGGGAGGTGTCCGATAGGGTCGCTTGTCTCAAACCAGTGAAGAAACCAACAGAACCCAGTAGAATTTAAACAGTGGACGTGAGCAGGGAAACAGTAACGGGTCTGAGGGATAGAAACTGACGATGTACCGAGAAAGAATTAGACCATGGGGATTACATTAAAACATGTGCCTATACAATTTACCTACCTCAGCCGTTTGGGTACTTTTGTATATGAATTTTTGATCTTTTACAATCATTTGTATCTTTCCAGGTTCTATGTTATTCCGGAGTATAAACAGGAGGGATATGTTGGAGACAAACTGAGGTCTCCACTCTTTGGGAAGTTTTAATGCACTGATATCATGTGTGGCTCTGAAACTAAAGCGGAATGAAGTATACATGAAGTAATGTTAAAGCTTGAAGACACTGCAATTTTGCCGATTACAGATTAATTGAATCACCACTGTGAAGGTTATACCTTATGACGATTGACTATACTCAATCAGAATGATTGAAGGGTTTTAACTTTGTTGTTACTAAGTGATGTAATTGATGTATGGAGTTATTTACATATTTTGGTATTTCTAACACGGTCATATGAAGTTGATATGTGGAGCCATTTCTGAACGTTTAAATAGTCTGAATCCCAGAACGAATGTGAATGTCTTGAAAGTAGTTGATTTATTAAATTTAAATCAAAAGGGGGATTGCAGTAGAATATTTGAATGTATTCATGTTAGCTCCAAATGTATAAGTTTAAAAATGAGAATGATTTGGGTTAAAACTGAGCTGGACTTTGGAGCAAGCACATGTGACTTCAGAGAAGACCATGTGGTTTTGGAGGACAAAGGACCTGCGGGGGAAGGTGGGAGCATGTGTTGACTTGCACTGTATGCAAATGCTCTCGCCACCTGAGAGTGGAGGAACTCAAGATTTGGGGTGATGGGGACATTTGGGCTGCCAATCAAAGTAGAGAGATCGGATGACCCCTCCCATTGCTTCTGCATATAGTCAGAAGACACAACTGAGTTCGCTCTCTTTCTGCTGGCCGGCTGACGTGATCACCAGGTTGTATGTGTTTTGTGTTGTATGTGTTTTGTGTTGTATGTATTTTGTGTTATATGTATTTTGTGTTGTATGTATATTTGTGTGTATTATTGTATTGAATGTAATGATTTCTGGTGCATTGTAATATTGCCATTAAAGTAGAGTATGGTTGACTTGGTGGCACTGAATTCCTTCCATATAACACAGCTCGGGAAGGACGCGGAGATATTTGAAACGTGGAGCGTAAATCCATTATAATATCTAACAACGTGCAGCAAACGAGTCAGTCGTGTGATTCTGAAAAATCCACGAGACTTCTAACTGTTCTAGCTTTATCAATGTTATGTTTATCTATTTATGCTAAAAATATGTATTGTATTATACCTTCAATGACACCTGGGAAATATTCTTGACAACTCTAACTTTTAGCTTAGCCAATTTACAGACCTTCGATAGAAACAGGCGTCCGTTTTACCTTTTAGTTTTAGGATCCTTAAGTTGTCAGAAATTATTTCGAGGTATCCCCCTCCATCCGCTGGCTGCTCGTGCTCTCCCCTAAAAAACCCCACTCATGAGGTCATCACGTCGGGTATGTCACCAAATTGTTGGAGCAGATATCTCTGGTCTGCGCCGATCCTATAGGAGTGTGCTTTAAAAGAGGGAAAACTCAAAACAGCCAGGATGAGGGTTAAACAATAATCTGTTTTAATGATAAAAGGTAAGAATACATTACACTTTCAAAGGGGTGGGCTCGAGCCCCACCCCCTGCTCTGGTTCTAACTGCCGGGAGGACCTTTCATCTTGTCGGCAGAAGTAAAAGAGACCGGACCCCAGAACTCAACAGGAGATATTTGTAAAAACACGGGAGGAGCTGTGGTCATAGCAAATCAGAGCGAGCCAGCAGAGGACCTGGACTCTAGCTGTCTCATGTTACTGCAGCTTTCATCCACACACACACCCTTCCTGCGCATTCCAGAGACTTGTTCACAAAGATATACTTATTAATACTCTCATATTTCCAGCTTTTGTTTACACACTGCTATTACTAATACAAAGTAATTAAACACATATATACCATTCAAGATATGTAGACTTCCCTGAAACATGACATACTGAAGACCTTAAGCAGAAGAACTGTCATCCACACAGCCTGCTTAACTTCCCCTCCCCCAGAGTAATAAAAACTGTTTAGCACCCAAGCATGTTTGAAGAAAGTTTAGTCCTCACATTTATGAAAGGATAAAACAGAGAAATCAATACAAAACACAAACACAGGTATTGTTTGAACAGTATTCACTTAACTGCTACTATTGATAATTACCAGAGAAACTCCAGGGCCTCTTTCAATATCTGGAAATTGCAACAAGACTTTCTGCCATTTCTACTGTAACACTCTTCTCAAATATCAGATGATATAATCATTACAATGGGTCAGGAACAACCACAAAATCTACATCAATCGCATCCTCCTCAGATTCTTCTTGGACACGGCTCCCAGCCCGGGTCACCGCACAAGCTACAAACACATCAGGACAACACCTAGCGATCTCATCGGGGTAACCAGTCTCCGAGGGTGAAGATGATACTATCGGAGGTGGAGGACCATCAGCCCACACCCGGCTGCCAGCCAGGCCATTCCCCAGGATGATATCCACTCCTTCAATCGGCAGTACAGGACGGACCCCCATGACGACCTCGCCCTGTACCAAATCAGAGTTAAGCACAACCAAAAGCATAGGAACAGGCACAACATTCATCCCCATACCTCGCATCAGGACAAAATCCCCAGTTCCAGAGTTGTGTGAAAATGATAACACAGAGCTCAAAATGTAGGAATTATATGCTGCCGTGTCCCTCAAAATTCTTACCGGCACTCTAACGTCACCCCCCACCAGTGACACGTATCCGTTTGACATAAACGCAGAGAAATCCGGTTCCTTCAACCCACATGGCTCATTAACCTGCTGACAGGGAGAGACGACAGGGACAGGTTTTACAGACACCGCACAAGCAGCAGAGTTAACCCGGCCCACATGGTTCCCCCTGCTAGCCTTAGCTTTGGGACAGTCAACCTTCCAGTGCCCTCTCCCCCTGCAGAAATGACATATCCGAATCACCCTGTGCCTGACCTCGCGTCTTACGTTCAGGTTGACCTATTTTCCTCCTCCCATCTCCTAGGACCATACCTAACCCCTTCATCCTGGACCTTGAAGTTATGACCGCCCCTGTGCGTTAGCACATAATCATCTGCCAGAGCAGCAGCCTCTGCAGCAGTTTTCACCTTACGCTCGCTGATGTAAACCGCAATGTGGCTGGGCACAGAATTTTTAAATTGCTCCAACACCATCAACTCACACAATGCGACGTATGCGACTTACGTATCCACTTTCAAGGAGTTACACCACCTACCGAAAAAAGTAACCAGATCCCTGGCAAACTCAACATGTGTCTGCCTGTCAGACATCTCCCAGGACCGAAACTTCTGTCGATAGGCCTCAGGGACCAACTCGTAAGCCTTCAACACCGCAGTTTTAACCATCAGATACACTTTGCTATCCGCCACCGTTAAAGCTGAATAAGCTTCCTGGGCCCTACCGGTTAGCACACACTGCAGCAATAAGGTGCCATTAGCATCTGACCACTCTCTGCTCTCAGCCACACGCTCAAACAAGGAGAAAAATGTTTCCGGATCTCGTTCATTAAACTGAGGCACAACCCGCAGATTACCGGCAACGTCAAATGGAGTAGCTCTATCAGAGACATTCGGGGCCTGACTTGCAGCCCCAGCAGGTAAACTCAACCTCTGCTCCTCTAACTCAAGCCTTTTAATTTCTACCTGTAACATTAACAGTCTCTCTCTTTGTTCAAAAGTGAGGTCTGTATCACGGGAGCCAGACACCTTGATACTGTCTCTGCCTGAATCAACAGTAATGTGTCCCCCTTTGAAAACACCTAACTCGAACAGACTTGCCCTAACAATTCCTCTTATGTTTTCTTTCATCCTCTTATCCCCAACATCCAAGCGGAAATGTTCAGCAACACCGATCAGCTGCTCACGTGAGAAGCCCTCCAGTAGCTCCTCTGTAGGCGCTCTCACAAACTCCTCCACACTCTCCATCATACAACACTGCGTGCACGCTCACGCTACTACGCAGCCTATACGCTACCGTGGCCGGTCCCTCTAACTGCCTACAGAAACTAGCTAAACTCCCCGCTAGTCTTCAGGTGCTAGTTATGGCTGGTACTTATGCACTTAGTACCGTAAGCTCGGCGAAGCGACCAGCAAACCGGCAACTCCACCTGCAGCCTCGGCGTGCTCCCGAGCTAATAGCTCTAACCACTTTCACACTGCACTACAGCCCCCCCCCTACGACCTCCAAGGAAGACCGTACTAGACCCTAACAGGGATAGACACCACGGTAACTAACGATCTGTGCTCATACTCGCTGCCATACAATCTTCGTGCACTATAACTGCAAAACACTCACCCCCGCAACGCTACTCCCAAACAACCAGCGAAAACCGTCCCCACAACGGACATCCAGTTGCACACGCTTCCCAGGTCCAAAACAACGAGCCCCCATCTCGGAAAAAAATCCCTGTTACCAAAAGAAACATTCTTACCCAGCTGGACCTCAAGAAATGGCTTTTTCTGCAGGAGATCCAAATAAAAGAAATATATGCTGAAGTGGGACTTCTTATTGGAGTAAATACTCCAAAGGCTATGGAACCATGGAAAGTTATAAATAGCCAAGGAAATGGCCCCTATGCATTGAAAACGCTGTTAGGATGGGTTGTTAATGGTCCACCTAATGCTTCCACAGATCTGGATGATGGAACACATGTGGCAATAGTGAACAGGACCTCAATAGTTCACCTTGAGAAGCTTAGTGAAACAATATATTAACGACAATCCAGAGAATGAGCATGAAGAGGAAAGACAAATCAAGCTCCTGCGGAGGAGAGAAAAGAGGAAAGATTGCTCCACTGATCTTGGAGCAAAGCAGGATAAAGGAAAGAGACTGAATGATCAGATGCTTCTGCTCAAAATGCCTACAGCTAATGCACTAAGATTTTCGGTAGCGGACATGGAAAATGCTGAAGAAGCCATTATTTGCCACAAGCAGAGACAGCATTTAAAAGAGGATTTTGCCTTGGTGGAAAAAGCCAAACAGTGCAAAGAGGAAGCTCCCTATACAAGCTGGACCCTATTATTGATGCTGGGATTCTGAGAGTTGGAGGAAGAACTACAAACATGGCTATGCCAACTGAGACCAAACATCCCATGATTCTACCGAAACACTCATATTTCCAAGTGGATACTACATCATCAAGTTGGTCACTCAGGTCACATGCTCTCCTAACTCCTTCAACATTACTGGCTATCAGCTGCTAACTCTTCAGCAGGAGGCAGGTGCAATAACTTGCTGACCTGTTTTGGAAGCGCTGGACCAGGGAATATCTTCCTTTGATGCAAGAAATGCACAAATGGAATACAATCAAAAGAAACTTCACCCCCGGAGACCTGGTCGTCATCGTTGATGAGAACGCACAGAGGAACACTTGGCTCCTGGGACGTGTAGTTAAGACCATTCCTGGCTCAAAAGGACTTGTTAGGAGTGTCCTGGTTAAAACCAAGACAAGTACCATTGAAAGACCCATAACTAAGTTGTGTCTGCTCCTGGAGGCAACAGACTGAGCCTACTAAGCCTTAGCCTTTCAGTCACGTGCACCTCTGACTGTTAGACAAAAGGACTAGACTCTTGGTCTCCTACCCCCCCCATCAAAGCTAAGACAATTAGTACTAGACCTACACACTCAGTACTGGTCTTACATGGACTTGAACGTATGCAAGATACTATAGACTTGAGTATACAAATATGCTACGGGTTGGATGTTATATGTTTTGTTAAAATGACTCTTGATATATTCTTATTGGTAATTGCTATGTAATAAGCAATTAAGGGCTGGTATGTTAGAGCCATTTTCCTTTTGTTATTATTGTCTGAATGTTAGACTTAATAATAATATAAATTAGATTAAACTCTTGATTATCAGGTATTTTTGAGAGTCACACTATGGTTTAAAATGTATTAATTTAAGGCTCACTTATTTGTTATGATATGTGCGTCAGTATCACGTGCATGGGTATATGCCTACAGGACTGTCTCAGAAAATTAGAATATTGTGATAAAGTTCTTTATTTTCTGTAATGCAATTAAAAAAACAAAAATGTCATACATTCTGGATTCATTACAAATCAACTGAAATATTGCAAGCCTTTTATTATTTTAATATTGCTGATTATGGCATACAGCTTAAGAAAACTCAAAAATCCTATTTCAAAAAATTAGAATAGTTCCTCAGACCAAGTAAAAAAAAAAGATTTATAACAGCAAAACACAATCAAACATTTGAAAATGTCCATTAATGCACTCAGTACTTGGTTGGGAATCCTTTTGCACGGATTACTGCATCAATGCGGCGTGGCATGGAGGCAATCAGCCTGTGGCATTGCTGAGGTGTTATGGATGCCCAGGATGCTTCAATAGCGGCCTTTAGCTCATTAGCATTGTTGGGTCTGGTGTCTTTCAGCTTCTTCTTCACAATACCCCACATATTCTCTATGGGGTTCAGGTCAGGGGAATTTGCAGGCCAATCGAGGACAGTAATGCCATGGTCAGTACACCAGTTACTGGTGGTTTTGGCACTGTGGGCAGGTGCCAGATCATGCTGGAAAATGAATTCCTCATCTCCATAGAGCTTTTTAGCAGACGGAAGCATGTAGTGCTCTAAAATCTCTTGGTACACAGCTGCATTTACTCTGGGCTTGATGAAACACAGTGGACCAACACCAGCAGCTGACATGGCTCCCCAAACCATCGCTGACTGTGGGAACTTCACACTGGATTTCAAGCAACTTGGATTTTGCTCCTCTCCAGCCTTTCTCCAGACTCTGGCGCCTTGACTTCCAAATGAAATACAAAACTTGCTTTCGTCTGAAAAGAGGACTTTGGACCACTGTGCAACTGTCCAGTGCTTCTTTTCCTTAGCCCAAGTCAGACGCCTCTTCCGTTGTCTTGAGTTCAGAAGTGGCTTGACCATGGGAATACGGCTATTGTAGCCCATTTCCCGGACACGTCTGTGAACAGTGACTTTTGATACCTGGACTCCAGCTTCAGTCCACTGTCTTTGAAGCTCCCCCAAATTCTGGAAGCGACTCTTCTTCACAATGCTGTTAAGGCTGCGGTCATCTCTCTTGGTTGTGCAGCGTTTCCTGCCACATTTCCCCCTTCCAACAGACTTTTTGTGGATGTGCTTTGAAACTGCACTCTGTGAACAGCTTGCTCTTTGAGAAATTTCTTTTTGTGTCTTACCCTCCTGATGGAGGGTGTCAATGACGGTCCTCTGGACAGCAGTCAGATCAGCAGTCTTCCCCATACTTGTGATTTAGTTTACTGAACCAAGCTGAGTGTTTTTCAAGGCTCAGGAAACCCTTGCAGGTGTTTCGAGTTAATTAGAGTACGATTCAAGTGATTCGTTGAACACCCTACTAGTATACTTTTTCATGATATTCTAATATTTAGAGATAGGATATTTGAGTTTTCTTAAGCTGTATGCCATAATCAGCAATATTAAAATAATAAAAGGCTTGCAATATTTCAGTTGATTTGTAATGAATCCAGAATGTATGACATTTTTGTTTTTTTAATTGCATTACAGAAAATAAAGAACTTTATCACAATATTCTAATTTTCTGAGACAGTCCTGTAGGTAGATCCAAAGAGGACCATCATCTTCTGAGCACGTCTCCTCATGTGTAGAAAGTTCTCCTCTTTCAGGGAAGAGTAAAACTCAGGCAGTGAGACTGACCTAAAGTGCTCTAACAGAAGTGTGTCAGACTGCAGGTCAATGAGTTCAAGCTGAACATCACTGGGTGCTTCATCCACATTGTATGTAAATGGGGAAAATATCTTGTTCATTTCATTCTCAACTGTTTTGAAGTCTTTGAATCGCCTTGAAAACTCACCATGCAGTGCTTCTAACATAGATGAGTACCTCTGGAGGTGATCAGCTGATGGTGTGGCTTCCTTCAGTGTTGGCAAGTGCATGATAATGTTGTCCTCCATGTGGCTTGAGAGAAGCTGCAGCTTTCTCATGAAAGCCTTCACTGCACATGTCATGCACAAAAGGCCCTTGCCTTGCAGTTTGACATGTAGTTCACTCATTAGTGCAGTCGCATCTACAGCAAAACCAAGGTCTGCCATCCAGTCAGCATCTGAAAGCTGTGGGATGTCCTTCCCTTTCTTCACACAGAAGTCTTGAATCTCTTCTCTCAGGTCCCATACTCTTTTCAGCACTTTGCCCAGGCTGAGCCAACTGACAGCTGCATGGTAGGGTCTGTCACGATGTTCAGTCTCACTTTCCTCCAAAAGTGCAACAAACTGTCTGTGATTCAATGCTCTTGCCCTGATGAAGTTAACTATTTTAGTTACAACATCAACAACATGGTTAATTTTTAACACTGACTTACACAACACTTCCTGATGTATAATACAATGCAACAATGCCAATTTCTGCTCAGGATTAATTTCTGTCACTTTATCCTGCATTCTCTTCAATAGTCCAACATTTTTCCCTGTCAGATTTGACAACTGTCAAACTGTGCGTTGGGAGCATAGACTGTATATATAAATGGACGTAGTGTCCGTGACGTCACCCATAGGATTCTGCAGAGTTGCCGTGAAGCCCTTAGTAGGCGGAATCGGCCACTAACGGCTCGACTGTGACGTCAGAGTCGAATCCCGCCTGCTCCAAATAAGGGCAAAGAGGCGGAGCCGAGGCGGGACCTGCTGCCTCTGAACTGGAAGTAAACAGAGCTAGCTCAGGCTAAGAAGCTAAGCTAACATGAAATACATGCATACCAAGTTACTGCTAACAGTGTAGTTCCCCTATATAAACGTTACATTTATAATCAAATGAGACAATCTGCAAGAGAATTAGCTATATTTTGTTATTCTTAACACATTTCGAGGACTAGCCGGCCAGCATCACTTGTAGCTGTTCACCGCACGTGCGTTTACGTATTTTCGAATAAAAATAGCAGCACCCTTTTCAAAATAAAAGCAACACAGTTAGAAAAGTATTTACGCCATGCAAGCAATACAGCTGTGTTGCTTTTATTTTGAAAAGGTTGCTGTTTTTTTTCATTATGTTATAATTTATGATCAACCTCACGTGGGCCGGATGTGGCGAGAGAGATTCATCGCGATTAACTATGGACAATCATGCGATTAATCGTGATTAAATATTTTAATCGACTGACAGCCCTAATACATACACATTCATCATCTTTCTCCTCTGTCTCTGTGACCCTCTATCCTTCCAACAACCCCTGGCTTCCGCTTTATTTATTTTTCTTTCTAAATGTATTCAAATTCAAATGAAGGAAAAACCGATTAGCATTACTTAGCAGTCACATGACAAGTGTTCATGCAAAGAAAATGATTAGGGATTGCAGAGGGTCTATTTAAGGGTCTATCTCTAGAATGTACCCTCCCAGTCGAAGGCCAGCCAGTTCCCTGACAATGGCCAGCTGCTGGACATCTTGATGACAATTCCATGTATTAGGGTGTTACCATGTGATGGATCTCCCTTCACAAAAACAAAGAAACAGGATTATTCAGTGGATTTCAGTTGATCTATGTGTTTAGGCCCTGTGCTTTTTATACGTTACTTTTCCGATACTTACTTACTTGTATTTCGAAGTACTGTGTTTTACTTCTTCTCCGTGTCATCTCATAGGCAAATGTTATACTTTATTCAACTACATTAAGTTGAAGTTACCTAATTTTTCAATATCTAGGCTATAATGTTATAGATTGAACTACCTTGCGTTATATTAAGTATATCCTGTGAACATCATCAGCTTCTACGATCACTGCTCCACCTCTTGCAGAAATAAAACATTGCAAATTATTTCAAATTAAGGAGCCATAGGGGAGTTTAATGTCTACCCCATGTTCACTACGTCGTCAGATCAGCCATGGGCCCACCAAGGATAGAGGGGAAATGATATGTGACTGCATCTGTATAAATGGATGGATTGATGGATGGAAAGATGATGGATGAATGCGGTCTCCTTTGTGAAAGCCCTGATATGTTTGTTTTCCATCCAGCCCATCCTTTTTCGGTAGTGAATGAAAACAGCATCGTTGGATAAATGGATGGAAACATATGGGTGGTTGGATGGATTATTGAAAGGTAAACACATCCCTTCAATACCAAAATACAAACCGTATGGTGAAGCCTATTCTGTCATACTTAAAGTATATATTTTAGCAGTATCCTTTTATTATATTCCAGTTCTCTCGCGTAATTAACAAAATGATTACAAATCAATGTAGAAATTACATTGTATACACAGGCACTGCTCTTTCCTGATAGGGGAAAGTTAAACAATTATACTGCAGTCAATTGGATTAGGATTGGAGCCCATCCAACCAAGACTAAAATACGGGGAATTGAATCCGACCAGTTGATAATGCAGGATCAGACAAACCCCCATTACCACAAAAAAATACAAGCAGTCTGGTGAGCTGCACATAATTCTGGGCATCCTGATAAATTGACCTCTGAATAAGAGGCATATAAAGTGCCCTGTTAATGTTTTGTGCTCAGCTGGGGACCCTTGAATCATCACCTTGTGTGTTGCCATGTGCAGCTCAACCAGCAGCTCAGGGTTTATGGAGCATTAATGGAGCGTAACAGTACCGGTTCAGAAGATTTCTGCCATTTCTGAACCATTTAAATTTGGAAAATTCCCTGAAATACCCAAACATCTTTACACTAGGGTTTTTACAGGTGCATGATGTATAAAAAGGTAAATAATGTAATACATTTGAGACCTTGAGAAGAAAATGTTTTATGTAAGGGACTGCGGATGGAAATGAGCTTAAAGCTAAATTTGGCAATGTTACGCTTGGGAAATGGATGACCTTCAACAACAAACATAATATTGCCTCACACATCCTGTGGAGAATATCGAAAACTGTGGTCTTGGGCACATCAAAGACCCTGGAGACAACCGAATAGGACAACCCATATGCTAGCCAGTAGACCACCAGGAGGACCTCCACATGCTGAACCCAGCCATGGGTCTTCTCCGTCCTGAGAAGGGTCATCAGGGCCTCGATGGATTCCCTCGACAGGCGGTAGTCAAATCTAAGATCTTTGGACTGATCCATAGAGTTTTATGTATACATGTCACACTGTGGGAAACAATATTTCGATATTTCTGGATGTATAACACATGTAGAATTGTTGACAATAAAGCTGACTTTGACTTTGATTGGAAGATCATGTTGCTAAGAGACTTTTGTCTAAGTCTGTGCACCAACCAGGGAAGCCAAAGTCTAAACCACGGCCCTCCCCAACTAGTCTCAACCAATCATAAATGTACGGGCAACGCCCTGTGTGATAAAATATATTGACGCACAAGAATCGAGGTATTTTTCCGGAAATAGAGTTACAGATTACAGTTTTGCTGCCTGTGATTTCTGTGACCGGACGGAGTCTTTGGCCAAGTAATATATATTTTGCACTCATATAATAAATAGTTAAACTTTAGAAGTTGTTTGTCTTTCCTGGAATTTTTTAACACAACATCTCCCTATTTGTAACACAAATATTGATTTTGACTTGAGTGTTTTTGGTTCAGATTGGCTGATTCCTTAAATACTGAGAATGGATAAAATAATAAGCTAAATGCAAAGGAACATCAAATAATTGCATTCTTGAAAAAGCAACACATGAATTTTTTACCCATTGATTTTGTAATTGAAGCTGATTGTAAAACTAAGGTAGACCGATTTTTCATTTTGTTGGTTAAAAGGGTCTTAAATCTTCTTTCAAATAGCACCTCAAAAGTCTCTAACCATGAAAGGCTCTTCAAGCGATTACCCTGACGTAAGTGAGGAATAAAACAAGTGAAGGACACAGCCATTTGAATAAGCAGTAGTGGAGTATCTGTAGGTGTAATCAGGTGTGAAATGCAGGTATAAATCTTCTCACTCATTCATGGCCAAGTAGGTCTTGATATAGACCTGCTGATTATAATTCAGGTCTGGCAGGAGGATGTTCACTGCTTTTATTTTATACTCCTTTCTTTGTTTCTCCAAACACTCCTCTCATAATATTAGAGTCTTCTTAAAAGTCACTGATTTACATTTATGTACGACAAAACAACTCCCAGTCTGGATTTCTTTCTCATAGTTCCGTTGATGCTTTTTTTTCTTTTATTGGTTTTTATTTCTCTAAGCCTTCATTTATATGGTGCTGATTTCCATGCTTAGAGAGCAGCTTGTGTTTTTGGTTGTTTTTAATTACCAGCATATTTGAAACCTGCCAGTATCCATAGTTAATAGAAGGAATGCTTATATTACTTATTTATAATGTATCTCTATATTGTATTTCTAAGTAGATGTTATAGCTAAAATACATAATTCAATTAAGCTTCAGGGAAGTAAATAAGTGGCGCTTGATCAATTGGCAAATGCTGACAAAAACCAAGATCATGCTTGTCCAAAGGTTTTTTTCACTGGAGACACAAAATTAACAGAAACAAAAAAGGATGCGTTTGTATTTTTTATCAACATAGAGATAAGATTCTCTCAAGTTTTTAATGGAAACTAAATAGGGCAGAGCTCCTGATTCTGAGCAGTGAAGGTATTAAGGGACCGTGGACTGTGCTATAGGCTTACACAGCGCCAGTAAAGGATTCTTCTAAAGATGTTCCCTATCAAATCCACTGCATTAGACCCTGCCAGCTCCCCAAATGCAGTCCCCAGTAATGTGTGTATATGTATATATTAATCTATGTTTGATGGTGTGTATGTATATATATATGTATATCTTTTTTTATATATTTGTATTATTCAGGACGGCGAGGAACAGCATTTCGATCTCCCTGTCTGAATCCCACACACAGAGAAATTGACAATGAAGTCGATTTTGACAGGTCTGTCTACTATACACTTTAAATTCTGTCAATGTGCAGTTTGTTAAGGGACTGTGAAAAAAAAGTGGGATATCAATACACCAGTTACAACAATGAATCAACAGTAGAAGCTATGGCTTATTCAGCGTTTAAGCATCAAATCTACAGAAAGTGTTTAGAAGCTATATATGCTTGATATGGCTTTAAGTTTTACAAATTATATAAATTGTTCAGCTTCAGGGTAAACTAATTGGCTAATCTTTGGAAATCCATGAAGTTATTAATTTAACATAATAATATTGAACGTTATGCAATATGCCACACATAAAATAATGTGCCTAAATGGCTCTTACAATTCCGGCCCCTAATTATAGCAGGTTCATTGCACACCCCAGGCTCTCGCCTATTTCCCTGCGCCTATTTCCCTGCGCCTATTTCCCTGCGCCTCACCTCTAAAAACAGGCGTCAGGGTAGCGCTGGCAAGAGGCAGTTGCAACAAATTCACGAGACGTTCGTTATATGCATTGCTGCCTTTGGTTCAGGGTTAAGGTGAGTTACAGGCAGCGTTGGGTGTAACGTGTTACAGTATGGAGTTTCAGTAACGTATCTTTGCCGTACGAAGTAACGTAACGCATTACTAATGTAGTTCGGGTAACTACTACCCGTTACAATGCTCAGTAAGTAACACAGTTCCAAGCTTCAACACAGTCACGGATGCTGCCCAATCCGCTGGTTTCGGGGGGTTTCTTTCAGGGAAAAAGAGAAGTTCATGTAAGATGATAGAAGACAGTCTTAATCACCCAATCAAGTATATCAGCATCTATGACTCACCCTGGTAAACTTAACTGCTGATTAAGCTAGACTATATCATGGGTCATGTCTCAGTATTTAACTAGGCTAAGTGTATGTTTTGTCTGCGTCAAGCAAAATAAAATAAATTTCAAAAATAAAACTATACATTGCAAACAAAACATTTGTGTAATCATGTAAACTATAAGTATTTTTTCTTTGTTTTAACATAGGTTTTTGTTTGCAGTTCTTGTTTCTTCTTTCTCAATGAATAGACTTTTGCTCTCGCTGCAGCTCTTCTTGTTTGCGCTCCCTCATTTTTTGTTTGAGATTTTGACACAAACATCCCAGGTGGGCGGGACTTTCAGGGGTCTGTCCCCATTGGCTACTCAGTTTGAGTGACAGCCCACTACACCACAGATCATAAAGTGCAACTCATGCAGCAAACTCCGGAGTCCACTCGGCCACTTTAGTGTTGGTGTCTCCTGGGGGGTATACTACGAAGCAGGATTTTCGCTTAGCCGGCTAACTTCAGGGAAAACTCGGGGTTTCCGGTCCTACGAAGCTGGTTCTCTTTTTAGCAGGCTAGATCTCCATGGTAACTTATGCTGTGCGGCTAACCTGGTCGGGACCAGGGGGGTATACTACGAAGCAGGATTTTCGTTTAGCAAGATAACTTCCGGGATTTCCGGTACTACGAAGCTGGTTCACTTTTTAGCGGGCTAGATCTCCATGGTGACTTATCCTGGAACCTAGTCTGTGCTCCGAAACAGGATATGTTCCAGGATAAGAGATCAGTCTATAAAAGCTCCGCCTATCGACCAATGAAATCTCTGTGAAAATGACGTCGCCATTTCTCGATAACACTGTGGAGCTCGGATTGTGAGAGGCGCTCTCAGGCGGGAGAGGATCTTTAGGGAGAGACTAAACCCTTTGGCTTTCTCTGAAGAGTATTTGTATGAAAGATACAGATTCTCGTCAGAAGGGCTGACTTGAGCCACATATTGCTAATGCCACACATCGGAGTTGTGCCCTTACAGTGCCGCAGACTGTATGTATTGCTTTGCGATTTTTTGCGAGCGGAAGTTTTTTGTATGCTGTGGGGGATGCAGAGAACCTCAGCAAGAATACAGTCTGCAGTGCTATTCATAAGGTCGCACATGCTCTGACAGGGCTCGCAGAGTCCTTTGTTGTGTTTCCTGGCACATGTCCCACGCAGATGATCAAAGAGGGATTTTACAGCTTGGCAAGTATGTGATTATATCTTACAGTGAATGCTGTTCCTATGATGTACAGGTCCCGATGGCCAGTCAGAAGCTAGAATGCCAACCTAGAGAGCCAATCAGAAGCTATAACGGGCTAAAGGGTGGTCCGCACGCGTGGGCCGGTGCGTCTGAACGTCCCGGGCTGAATTTGTGTCCCTGTACAGTACACTGTTGTATAATAAATGCAGCCTACTATTTCATAGGGTTTCCCAGGGTGCTTGGCTGTATAGACTGTACACACATTCCCATCTCTGCGTCCCTGGGAGAAAATGAAGGCGACTATATTAATCGCAAATCCTTCCACAGCCTCAACATTCAGGTAAATCTTGCACATTCACTTATAGAACACACATTGAAGTCTGGGTGATTCAAGGAAATCACACATTTAAATATTCACACAGTACATGTTTCACACTTGGACTATCTTTCTCTATAACATGGACTCATTTCAAATGAACATCGATGCTACACTGCTCTTATTGTGGAAGTAGGCTTGTTAACCCCACATGCTTTTGCAGGCCACATGTGACCACAGGTGTCTCCTCACCAGCCTTGATGCAAAGTGGCCTGGGTCAGTCCATGACTCGAGGATCTTCTCTGAGTCATCACTGTGTCACAAACTCCAGCAGGGTATGGCAACTGTACATTCTTATTGTTTTATGCTTCTTAAAATGCCTTTTGTGTATACTTATGGAAATGTTCCTTTATCTTCAGGAGTCTTCAGTGGAGTGCTGCTCGGGGACAGGGGTTATGCCTGCCTGCCTTTCCTGATGACCCCGTATCCTGACCCTGGTGAAGGGCCACAAACCCGTTTCAATGTGGCCCATTCCAGAACCAGGGTCAGGATAGAAATGACCTTTGGAATACTGAAGGCCAGATTCACCTGCCTGCGGGGGCTCAGAGTGGCCCTTGAAAGAGCGGTTCCCATCATAACGGCCTGTGTTGTGCTGCACAACATTGCAAACATGAGGAATGAGAGGGCCCCTCCTGCAATCCCGCAACCTCCTGATGTGGTCGACCCCATCACCCTGGACCACCCTACTGGCAGGGCTGTCAGAGATGCTATTGCATGTTATATTGGCCAATAAAAAAATAAAACACAGAGAGAGAGAGGCCTTGGGTGATTTATGTTAGAGTTTTTATTTTGTGAGCCATTCCTGAAGGAAAAAGAGAAAAAAACATTTTCTGGTTTACTTTTTCTGTAAAGAAAAAAGGGATTTCTCTTTTAGGTATCCTAAAAGATGTAAAGGTCACCTTATGCACCTTTCATTTGACTTGAAAATAAATTACTGAATGTTACAAAATTACCTGTCTTTCTCTCTCCAATTTCTCCACCTCTGTTTTTTTCATCAACAGCTTCTGGTGCTCTATGAGGAGGTCATTCAAAGTAATACTTTGGACTAGGGTCCTTTTATTGAGGGCCCACACAGTGTCTGCTTCAGCCTGAAACACATATATGTTGCTTTAACATTCAAGCATGGCTCACAGCAAAAAAGCTGACAATTTTATACTTCACTATACTTTTACATTTTGTTTAATTAATTACTTGTCGTGATGAGGGCCTAGATGAGGGCCCAGGCTGTGGGGGAGGAATCGGCACCTGTAGCTGCGGGGGAGGAAGAATTTCTTCTTTCTGCAAATTGAGCAAAGCAAATATCTTTTCAATACACAGTTGTTATTTGTCCCATGTGCAGACCACCACCATGTGCAAGTAATCAGAAAGAATCAATTAAAGCAACGTGTCCACACCATCTCTGCACTCTCTGACAGTGTGTCATCCTCACCTAGGCCCCCCTGAAAAAAAGAAGCAATGTAAATGGTCTATTTTATCCATATTCAGCTCAAGGTGACATACCAAAGGTTACGTTACCTCTGTATGAGGTATAGTTGTTGATTTGGGGGGGGGGGGCAGCAACACCACGTTCTTCCCATCATCTGCAGTACAATAAAATACATGTTACTGACTCCCACAACATATATATATTATATATTTGTGTTTTATAGCATCCCAGCTGTTTAAAGCTCCCTGACTCTTACCTTGTATATAAAGGTGGTGGGAGCTGCTTCCACCAGGGTCTGTAGAGAACCCCCCTTCCACCCCTACCATCAAGGGCCGACCCTCATTGTTGCTGAGGGCCAGCTCCTCGGCAGGGGTGAACTCAGCTGGAGGAGGGCCCCCTCCTGTCCTCCTCTGGTCTCTTGTTGGCTGCAAGAATTGGGGAAAAATGTGACCGCTTTCCTATACAGTTATGAAACACAGACCAATTGAAGCAATACTAAACGTGTATGTATTTTCAGATCTCAAGAGGGACATTTACCAGATTGAATGATGTTTTTATATTTAATTTTGGTCTGCTTTTGGAGCCGCCGGGATTACATCTGAAAAACGAAACAAAAAAACCACAGCTTGAATTAAAAACAATGCTATAAATTAAAAGGATTAAAACAATTATTAGGCTTAAAGTCCATTTGTGACATTATAAAGACAAAAAGGCCGCCACTCAATGATCAATTTGGAATTTTAATGACTATTTATCCGCTAAACTACAAAATTAATCTGGAAGCGTGACATGACTGCCGTGCATCCAATACACTTAAAGATGTGCAGCTGTGCACGCTGTTACATAGGACGTAATTTACTTACGCATTGACGGAGTCAGCAATTTGTTGCAAACCGCTGGGTGAAAGATCGTCCCCCTCGCCTGAGACAGTATGTCCCTGCGTAGTGGGTGCTGCCACGGCTGCCCGCACAGCAGCTGATATATCTCCGCCAGCCAGTACATTGCAGGCCAGTGCAGAGCTATCAGGATAAGTGTGTGGCGTTGTTCCCTCACTCTGGTCAGAGTTGGGGGTATCAGAGCCAAGGGTGGGAACGCGTACAGAAGGACCGGAGGCCAAACGTGCGCGAGCGCGTCCACGCCTAACGGTGCGTTTAAATCGCCCATTGAAAAGAACAGCTGATACTGAGCATTTTCTTTTGATGCGAACAGATCTACCGCGGCTCGGCCGTAACGCACCCACAGCTGACTCACAATTATTGGATGTAGAGTCCAGTCTGCATATAGTGGTGCTCCTCTGGACAGCAGATCTGCCCCGAGGTTCATCACTCCTGGTACGTGCGTCGCTCTCAGAGAGAGGAGACATCCACAGCTCCATAAGATCAGTTTGCGTACCAGCATGTGCAACTGGAGAGAACGCAAACCCCCTTGGCGGTTTATATACGATATTGTGGTCGTGTTGTCTGTCCTCACGAGGACATGATGTCCTCTGAGAAAAGGCAGAAAACGTTTCAGGTTTAGGAACACCGCTAAGAGCTCCAGATAATTTATGTGTGACCGTTGGAGGTCTCTGCTCCAGAGACCCCTCACAGGTCGACCTTCGTATATACCCCCCCAGCCCGTCAGACATGCGTCTGTGGTGACCACCTTCCGCGATAGGACAGCATTCATAGGCACGCACCGTACTAGAAAAGTCGGGTGTAGCCAGTGGCGCAGTGCCATTACGCATTTCATAGTGACCATCACTCTCCGCGTGGGGTCCAATCTGAGAGCAGCTACCCAGCGCTGAAACTCCCTCATGTGTAAGTGTCCCAGTCGTACCACCAGAATGGCTGACGCCATGAGCCCCAGCAACCGCAGACATGATTTGAAGAGAACATATTTGCGTGGCTGGAAATGAGCGAGGCAAGCCCTGAAGGCTTCCACTCTCTAGGCTGACAAGCGGGCCGTAAAGGGCACCGAATTCAGGCGTAGGCCCAGGAAGAGTACAGTCTGGGCTGGGGACATCATGCTCTTTTCTGTGTTTATTACAAAACCTAGGTCGAGCAGGTGTTTTACGAGGACATTCGTCTGCGTAATAGCCTCTTGCTCCGACTGTGCGAGAAGGAGCCAATCGTCCAGATAAGTTGCCAGGCGAATACCCTGTTGTCTTAAGGGGGCTATCACGGCTTCCGTACACCGTACAAACACTCGCGGGCTGAGAGACAGACCGAAGGGAAGTACTCTGTACTCGTAACAGACCCTGAAAGGCGAACCTCAGATATTTCCTGTGTGGGTAATATACTGGGATGTGGAAATACGCATCTTTCAGGTCGACTGATGTGAACCAGTCGTTTTGGCGCACGAGACGCAACAGAGATGTGTGAGTGAGCATTCTCAATTTGTATCTTTTGAGATATTTGTTCAGAGCTCTCAAATCTAGTATAGGCCGAATTCCGTTCCCTCCCCGTTTGGGAACGAGGAAATACTTGGAATAAAAGCCGCTCTGACTCTGTTCGGCGGGTATTATCGATATAGCCTTCTTTTATAGTAGCGAGAAAATCTCTTGCCGACTCTCCCCGGGCCTGTGAATACAGAATACCCGAGAAGTGAGGGGGGGTGACAGCAAATTGGAGCCTGTAGTGTTACTGTCTTGAAAACCCAAGCAGAATCTGTGAGCATCCTCCACTTTTCGCTTCTCAAAGCGAGCGGAGATGTCACAGCTCTGTCGTCTGCCCTCAGTGTCTCTATCTGTTGTGTTATGGGGCCCTCTAGTGTCTGAACACGGTGGTACCCCAGGTTGACAACCCCGGCCGACACTGCGCATGCGCGTGGCGGTGGTGCCTTCACAATCTCGTCTATTGTCCGCCTTTTGAGAGAGGCCGTAGCCGCTCTCAAAAGAGGGGCAGACGACAGACTGTTTATTGTTTTTCTTTTCATTTGTATTGACTGCGCCCTTGGCTTCAAGCCTGGAAACGACAGTGGAAAATTATTTATTCGGAAACAACAATGATGACATGTGTTTGTGTGACTTAAACAGGCAGTGGAATTTGCTGTCTTTGATGTTAAGTCCATTTCCCTGATGGCGCGAACTTGAGGATGACGTTCTGGCATCACTCGAGGCGGCGGGAAGATGGGGGCATGGTGGCACCCCGAAAACACATGAGCATCTAACACTGGAACCTGCTCTGGAGCTGGGGAACAGGGAACTTCCAGCTCCTTCATCGAGGAGAGGAGAGGAGGCTGTCAGGCCGCCCGCTTCTTCTTCCTCGCCTGGTGGCTGAAAACCTGGGTCGGCTGCGCCTGAGCGGCAGCTGCCGGAACCGGAGATTTTCTTGGCCAGCTCCCCCTCGCCTCGTGCCTGGGCTGGGGACCCGGGACGGGCTGCGGTCTCTGCTGCTTCGGTATCTTGAACCGGGCAGGACGTGAGACAGCTTGAGTGAAGGCCTGCCGCGGGACCATTGAAGGTGGCGGCTGGACCCTTCGGGGGAGACAGAGCTGGAGAGCCTCGTCTCCCTTCCTTTTTGATTCATATTTCAGCTGCATTGAAGCTAGAGCGGAGCCAAATATGCCCTCTGGAACAATAGGCATGTCCAGAACATCCTCTTTTTCCCGGTCTGGAAGGTTCGTCAGGTTGAGCCACCTGGCTCTCCTGTACCACCATCATTCCCAGTGCTTTGCCCGTGGCTTGGACTGCACAGCGCTGCACACGGAGGCAAATGTCCGTGATCGCTGCGATCTCGTCCCACACGGCAGGCTCAGGTTTGCTCGACATGTCTTCGCAGAGCTTCGCCTGGTAGGTGGTCAGCAGCGAGGAGACGTTGAGTGCCCTGGCGGACAAAGCTGCGGCTTTATAGGCCCGTTCGGTCATCGCTGACTGGAAACGGTCTGCCTTTGCCGGTAGCATGGGGTTCCTGCTCGGTGTCGAAGCCAGCCTCGGTTGGAGGTGGGCTACCACCAGCGGTTCCATGGGCGGCATGCGGAGCAGGCTGAGCCTCTCCATACCGTCACAGTCCAGAGGAGGCACCCTGGATTGGGGGCCTTGTTGCTAAAAGGGGCGGTCTCTCCACGAGACCGACACCTCGTCCAGCATCTCCGGAAAGACTGGAAGGAGCTGCATCTTCGTCCTCGCTGCTTGGGGCAAGTTCTTCCCCTCGTAGCGAGATCTGGAGGTCTCCTTGGCCACTTCAGGCCATGGGATGGCCAGCCTGGACGCAGCGCGTTGACACACGGCCTGCAAGTCCATACTTAGGACGGGCGAAGCTGGTGTGCTCTCGCCCGGGGGAGCGGACATCGACAAGCTAGCTTGGCGTGCTAACCATCGGCGGAGGCTCTTAATGGTGAAGCGGGTACAATGCCCGCACGAGCCGGGGTTATCGATAGTCTCCCGGGCGTGTTCCAGCCCGAGGCAGGACGAGCAGACCTGGTGTGAGTCTGTGCCTGAAATCTTAAACCCGCAGCTGCATAGCCGAGCCTCCCAGTCCCTGACTCCTCTGGTGTGAGGGAGAGAGGGGTCCATCTTCGTTTGCCGGGGTGTCGGCGTGGAGTGGACATGCTGGTAACAGGTACGTTACTGAGAAAAAAATCCAACCTTGCCGTTAGTCCGAAAGGAAAAAATGCGACGGTGTAGATTTTATTATTTAAAGAATATTAACTGGTGTGTTAATACCTTTTTTTTAATCTCTGTCTCCTCTGGTGTGAGAGAGAAAAGAGAACGTCCTCTTTACCGTGGTGTCGGTGTGGAGGGAAGAAAAAACTAGCAACAGGTATGTTACTAGCTTGAAGAAAAAAATCAAAACCTTACCTTTATTTCGACAGAAAGAACGGCGAGACAGATTACAATATTAACTGGTGTGTTAATATTGTTCAGTTTTCTTGCAAAGCAAAAAAGTAACCGGCAAGCGCCCGTCGACCGAATGTTAGCTTTGGGTTCAGTCTGTGGACCGTTAAGCTAGCCCGGTTACTGATAATTCGAGATGTGCTCTGAAGCAAGAAGAGGTGTTTGAATGACGCTGTTTCGTAGCGCAAGCTACTTAAAGGGTGGGTGGATTCCCTGACGTTGACGTCAAGATCACCAGCCAATCAGGATTGGCGTAATGAGATTGATGCTTCTGTTTGCATACGCGTTGAGGCGCATCTCATAGTGAGACATCGAACGGAGTGTTATGAATGAGAACTAAAAACTAATACTTCTGCAGTCTAGCTGCAGCTTCTAGCAACGGTCTTCTGTTAAAAAAAGGATACTGAATGTCCTGAATGTGCCATCACACACATGACTTGAGTCTGAACACAGCAGACAACAGGAGTATTTACAACAGCATTATAAAAACAAAAATACTGCATGTGGTTGCACACTTACATTCTCTGTCTTACTGTTACATTAATCCCATGAATGTATGAGACTAAGTTAGCTTCACCATATCTCAATCAGTGATTAAGTGAATAATAAAGTTTCTGGTCACTATCAGCCTGTCACTCATTATTTTCAGGGAGGGGGCGGGGTTTGGTGCAACGGAGAGGAGACGGTGATCGCGGAAGCTTTCCTCCTGCCTTCACACAAACTTTACACAAGTATTTATCAACTGAAAATAGCAAGAGGACTTTCATAATCTGCAATCCAAGACTTGATTAAATTCACCAAAACCTGACATGACGCAGAGTGGGGGAAGTCCCCCACCCCAACGCAGCACACCCTCCCGGCCATCAGAGTTGAACCCGCAGTTCGTGCCGGTGGAGGCAGGAGAGGAGAAAAATGCAACAAAAATGGTCAAAATCCGTTATATATATATATATATATATATACGGATGACTGTGGGGGGGGGGGGGGGGGGGGGGCTAAAATTATTGGTCGTGCTTTTTACAGCGCTACGGCTGCCACAGATGAACATTTTGTATGTATTTATTGTCAAAGCACTTCATGGAATATAACAATAAGTGTTTCTGAAATCAATTACATACCCCACCTTTAAGAGACGTTAATCAACAACATCTGAAAACGTAATGTGGTCGCTAATGTTAGCTAAATGGCGTCTCACCTGATGTAGTAGCACAAAGCAGCCGTCCAAGCGCCACCCTCCTCTCCCTATGATGGAAGCCCGAGACAGCCCGTGGCAGGGTTCTAGCGTCGGGCGTTCAATGTGGGGTGGTGTCCGACTCACACGACGAAAGAAAGGTGACAAAAACAGCAACTGGGTGAAAAACAAAATATCTAGGTCTTTCAGTGCACACGAACAAGTGAAAAAAGTACAGCACTATCTGTTTTAAACTATCTGCACCTCGTAGCATACTATCGCTCAGTACAAGTTAACAAAAGCGAGGGAAACACACATTGCCTGACTGCAGTAGCGTAGAAGTGTCTTTGACAGAGGATTACTCAAAAAGTATCTTTTACCAATTTTACCATTAGTTCTTAATGAAATTGATACTGTTTGACTTTGTATTAGTTAGCCTCCTACTAACAATACATTGAAGTAATTTGCCACTGTACTTTTTGAGAAATCGTCAGTATGTTTGTGTGAGACATGTAAATGCAATGTCGACGCGTGTACTGTCAACGGGGGGGGGGGGGCACACTGTGTGTGCACTCTATCAGCGCAACTTACATGATGCCGTTTAAAACATATAATAATAAAGGGCGGTGCCGGCCGTCAGCGAACCGAGCCGGCCTTTCTTCGCATCTGATTCATAACATGAATCGTTTCAATTTGCGGGAAGTATCAAAAGTCGTGAAAATACTGTGCAATACCGCACAAAGCGGGACATCTGGTCACCCTCGGCTGAGTTGACCGCAGTGCAGAATCGCTGTATAGTTGAAGTCTCCTAACAATGTTGTCCATTTTAGACATAGGCCTATTATATTTACAGCCCTTAATAACATTTGTTTTCTGGGCTCAAAGTGTGTCTTGGCCGTTTTCATTGTGATCGCTAAATTCCCCTTGTTTATAATAATCACAGTTCCTACAACAGCACATGTGTCAAACTCCAGGCCCTTGGTGGATTTAGTTTCGGCCCGCAGGATCATTTCTAATTACCATTAGATCTGGCCCGCTGGTATATTGCACACACCTTCACTCCATCCTGAGGGTCTCCTTCTACACTTTTTCTCTCACGACAACAGGGCATGTTTGGTTTGTTCTTTGAAGGAAATAGTTTTTTTGAAGCTGTTGTTAGCCTGTGGAAAAATGTAATCATAAGAAATGTCTCCGGAAAAGCTGCAGATCTGGATCTGGATTAATACTGAGCAGAACCCAGAGGTATCACGCTCAGTGGGGGATGGATTATCCCCGCTAAATGTCTCTTAAAATTTGCCGGAAGCACTCCACGGTTTCTGCGATGATAGCTTCTTCTGGTAGCAAATTCCAGATAGAGCCATAAGAAATGAATACCACTGATTATTTAATGTTTAATATTTTTATAAGCAATAATTTAAGCTTTTTTAGTTCCAGGTTTAATATGTGCAATAAGTTCATTTCAATAAGTTCTGCTATAAACATTGAACCAGCCCGGTCCTCGACAAGTACCCATTTTTTAATTTTGGCCCACTGTGTATTTGAGTTTTACATCCCTGTTCAACTGTGCATAGCTTTTGTTTTGAAATCACTTCCGTGAGTTTCGTCAACTTCCGGTAACAGAATATGAAAAAACTGTATTTTTTTTGTTTCTGTTATCTCGTGATTTTTGTTTTGAGAAGTAGAAAATGAAAACCATCCCGTTTTTTAAGTTTAGTAAATCCCTTTTTGACCATGATAAATTAAAACGCCTTGTATTTCAATTTTGGTTTTTCAATTTTAAAACAAATTAAATATCCAGTCGTTTTATGTTTTTGAATATCCATTTGTGAAAAGAAATCCAATGACCAAAACATACACTGACCGAACTGACATTTGACTTCAAATACTTCTCAGTTTAATTGAAAGAAAAACACTGTTTGCATAGTGTGCAATATCTTAAAAAGTCACGTTGCATAAATGGAATGATCCAATCGTTGAATAGGATCATGTTTGAGATGTTCCGGGAAGATTATTACTGCAGGTGAAGAAAGTGAATGTGGCATAGTTTCCTGACTCTATATTCAATCCGTTGCTCTTTGCCTTGAATGTTCTGCATTTCTTTCTGCTCGGCATTCCTTTGTCCTCCTCAATCTCCTTATCTCTTCCCTCGACATCACAGATACCTGTTAAACACGCGTACAAAGTAAGACATCAGCTGCCATGATTGAAGCCCACGTAGTGGTCGTCTCGATGCCTGTTCACATTTGTTTGAGAACGCTGCTGATTAGTGCTTCGGGGGTTTTGATGTCAGAGAGGATTCTGATGATTTATCTCTAACTCCTTCGAAAATATGATTCAAACACACCTGAGGTGATGTTACGTAGCTCGACACAGACAAGTGTGCCCATGTGCGCCACATTAAAACAACATCTCTAAAGCAATGCAACTTTTTCACATACTGTGTACATAAATTAAATCATTACCAATTGGCCTTCATTTGAACAGGAAAGAGGGCAAAAGAGACTAGGAGTGAAAACAAACTCTAATCCAATAGATGTTGGGGAGATGTACTGTCTTTATATCATTAATTGTTGTGTGACAAAAACAATATATCACACATTAAAAGACCATTGCAGTTACAATTAACCAAATACATGCAAAGCAAGTAAATTACTTTCCACCCAGTTTTATTTAAATATACTTCTAAAAATATAATTGTTTTGATTGAACTGATATGGTGCCAACACGTTACTGTTATTTGTTATTTACCCCAGCACTTTGACGAGCAGCTAAACACCAGTCATCTTCTTTTTCAGTGTATTTGGATGAGAAGGGGTGAAACTAGTAAATAAAGCACAATACAAAAAAGACACCTAAATATCCAGAAGAATATACAATAATAATAACTTGAAGAATGAACAGAGAATACACACATTCCTGGCGGTAGCACTAAAGTATGACTGTAGCTAACGGGAATTCTACAGAGACATCCTCGTGGATTCATCTTCTTATTATAGACACATGCATTTCCAAACATTTGGACTACCTATGTTGCAAATGTATTATCTTTTCAATTTACACACAGCATCTATTGCACGTCTGTCCGTCCTGGGAGAGGGATCCCTCCTCTGTTGCTCTCCCTGAGGTTTCTCCCATTTTTCCCTTTAAACTGTGGGTTTTCTCTGGAAGTTTTTCCTTGTACGATGTGAGGGTCTAAGGACAGAGGGTGTCGTATTGTCATACTGATATTCTGTACAAACTGTGAAGTCCGCTGAGACAAATGTAACATTTGTGATATTGGGCTATATAAATAAACATTGATTGATTGATTGAGATACTACACAATATGATATTAACTGTGTATTTTCCCAAAATACTCTTTTTATAACGTGAGTTACTTAACATATTCAGCAGAATATAAAAAAAACAATGTTAGTTAACATTTAAGGCAACCAAAGGCATGGAATGTGGAGGACTGAAGTAGATTGTAATCACAAAAAAACACAAGGCAAGTCAGAGGGAATATCAGTCACATGGAAGATCTTTGATACATTAACTACTGGAAACTGTTTCGGTAAAAGGACAGGCACTTAAAGAAATTACTTTGCAACTGATTGGATGAAACCATCTGTCAATCAAACCTTTAGCATCATTAACCACAACCATAACTGCCAGTAGTTCCAAATTGTTCTGACAATGACTGGTCGGATCCAAATGTATTACTTGAAACCTTTTAAAATAGATTATCACACAATATGTCATACCCTGAATACCATTGTGATTATTGTGTGCCCTTGTGACAAGGTGTGAGAAAGGTTGGTAAGATTAAAATGGTAGAGTTAGGGATTAGGGTTTGGCAAGTATATCATGACATATATGACATGACTGGTATATCCAAACATGTGCTTTATCTTTCAGGTTTTGTTTGAGACTACCAACTGTTTATCATGCTTCACCCAACTCCTAATATTCCCAAAATCGTAAGGGCTGGGATATGCATCAATGTACAATTTTGACAATTTTCTGGATGGAAGAAAACCTTTAAGGCGAGACACCCCAGGTGAATAGGGTAATTTTTTTTAACTTAAAGATGTAATTTCTCCAGTTAATTACTTACAATATGGCAATTGTCTTTTGTATTACAAGTTTGAAATAGCATGTTTAAATATGCAAATTATCCATTATCTCATTAAATATGCACATATTTTAACACATTTCAGGAACCGAAATATGAACTTTGGATAAAGCCAGGTTCAAAATTATTGTTTCATTTTGTAGTCATATTAGTATCTAAGGCTTTTACAGAAGGGATATTGGATATCTCTTTTTATCACTCAATAAATCAGAAAATACTGTCAACAGCCCTAAAATATCCATTTTCGCCATGTTTTTAGGTATACAATGTTATATAATTCAGGCTATGAATTATATATGAACAAACCCTTCTGTAAAAGCCTTCATAATATTGATAAGAATATAACTGGAAGGTTTGGTGTAACTACGTGCTACTGAAGTGGACATTTCAAACTAAGAGTAGGAGAAAAAACTCATTTTGAGAAAACAACCTTTAAAGATTGCAGTGAGGCGCTAGCTAAACCCTCCTGTTCTTTGGATGATAGCTTGCGCATCGACGCACTCCATGAAGGTATTTCATGTTCGGGGTCATTTGTTTTTTGTATAACCTTGCTTCGTGCAAGTGACAACTGTTGTCGTCTCTGTGAACGTGTTTTAGCACACCACGTGACGCATCTGAACGAATCACGTTGTCAGAAATGTACACCAGCCAATGAGATTTAGTTTCTTGGTTTAAGACCCCTTTGTACTTTCACGATTGGTTGCTGATACAAAGGAAATGACCATATTTGGATCCGATGAGATTGTGCAGGAGAGACGGAGCTTTCCAACGATATCTCTGTTGACATGGTGCAAACAGCGGTCGTGGTACTTTGTTACGTTAGAAAGCTAACTTTTGGTGAATTTAGGAGAAATATACAGACGCAAATAGACAAACTATAGTAAAAATAAACACTTAAATGTGTATTTTGTACATTTTCCTTCCAAAAGCGATGTTTTTGCCTGGGGTGTCCTCGCCTTAAATGTAGGAATGGGGTGTAGAAGATCAGCAATCAGCAGCACTCCACTACTCCCATTAAGCACACAAATTGCCTACTTTTTTACCAAATATAAAAAGAAAGCAAGAACACAAGGCACTAGACAAGAGATGAAAGGACTGCAGATATTAGTGAGCACTAGGACACTTTTACATTAATACACACGTTTTTGTAGTTCACAAACAAAAAAGGCTGATTACAACATTAAACTGGAAGGTCGCAGCCTTTCATTGATCTACCCAACGTTTCATCTTAATGGTCTGGTTGATGGTACCTGAGATCTTCACTGTATGATTATCTCGATTTTGGTCTAATTTGATATGCTTTTCTGAATTTTATTTTCCCTGCTGTTTTGGTCTGCAACCAAAGGAATTTAAAAGAAAACATTGGCTAACAGCTGAATTAAACGATATCCTTTGTGGCCCTTAGGCATAACGTCCTAGACACAGATGTACATCAATATGTAATTAGTTGTCCCACCATTGGAATGGATTCAATATTGAAGGTGCTACTATGTACGTATGGCAAATCGTTATTCGCATTTAGCTCACCATGCTTATCTACGCTACTTCAGTGTGCTAACTCTATTTGTGTTGGTGTACCATATGCAATAGGCTATGCTGAGGTCAAATGCAGCTTTTCACCTAAGGGGATGTCTCATGGCAACCAGCAGTTTGATTGTTAAGTACTGAATCCTTGAAGCTCTTTGAAGAGCTGAGAATGATGTCATTTGAATTCAGGTGGCATACAATTACTGCACTAAGATGCAGCCATGCGTTCTATTCAAGAGACGGATCATTTGGTAAATTGGATAAAGTTACACGTATTCAAATCTGATTTGTTATGACCAAAACACAACACTTTTTCCCTCTGTTTCCAATTGATGATTGGTGATTCAATAATGAGCAAACTAGAGATCTTTTTAAGAATATCTACATTTTTCAAATGTTTTGGCCACTGGCAGTAGCATGACAAGCTCTCAACATTAAAATGCAACTTTATTAGTTGCCTTTTTGGACGAACCGCAGAAAAGCATAGCAAGATTATCCAGTTCTGTTCTCATAAATGTAAGTTCAGATCCCGTCAAGGCCTTGCCCCATCTTGAAAATGTTTTTTTTCCTTTTTTCCTACAATGTTCTGCTAAAAGGTGAACATCGGGCCAGTGTTTTTTCTCCAACACCACTGAAATAAAACAAACACATAGCATATTACTGCCACCAAGGAAGTTATATTCACAAGCTAGATGGAAAATGTATATATGGCTGATGTTTTGAAGTGTGCTGCTAAAAGAAAGGTTAAAAAGAGCAAATTGTATCCATACAGGTTCAATATATTTAACTAAATGCTGAAGTAATGTATGAGTTGTTCCTGGAAGTATCTTTAAAGTGCTAAAAGACACAAAAATGCTCTGCATGCTGGGGTAACTGAAACAATAATAGAAATATCTAGGTAATATATTTATGTGCTAACATTATCTGTAAAGTTTGGACAGGTTTACATGTTCTAAGCTTGATACTCAAAGCTTGTCACTCATTCATATTACATGAATAAAATTTGACCAATTGTTACGAATCAAATCAAAATTACATCATACTGCATATTAAAACATTTCCTCTATTTACCTGTCTGTAATTTCTCTGCCCAAAAAGAGAACATTATGCCTGCTGTATACTCTCCGACTTAATGGGAACGAAGTATTCTCGACTCCTTAATAGTCTTTTTCCAGTGAGCATCTGCTTTCAAAGCAATTATAACATCCCCTTATATCTTCACTTTTCTGATGGGCCCCCATGAGATTCCCACCTCTGTCACTGTGAACTCATCAGTAAAGGTTAACAGCAAAATTCAGAGAACAGTACACCCTGAAGATTTCTGCCTCTGCAGCTCCCAGCAGCTTCCGTCAAAGTTACACACAGTCAACATTAATGATTTCAAACTTACTCGACAATCTGTCTGACAAGAACTCCTTTTCAGGTCTCCAATAAGTAATAAGATTAGGATTGTGCACTAACACACAAAGGGACAATAGAGCGAAGCGCAAGATGTTTTCCTATTGTCTTTCCACTGGGAGATAAATGACAGCTATAACTGTCAGCACAGACAGTGAAGCGTCTGATTCATACCTGACAATCAAAAAATGGTTACTTATGCAGGGGAATCAGATGATGAGGCTTATGGTAATGACTTTATCAAATGTCTGACAAAAAGGTGATATGCCGGTGGAAACCGAGACGTCTTGATAATCTGTAACCTGAGGGCATGGAGGTGTGAGGACGCAGAACAGAAAGAAAAACAGTGGAAAACCAGATGTATGCAAATGTGTGTCCCATTTTTTTGAGAAGTTCTAATGTTGCAAACTATTCAAAATATAATGGGCATGGGAAGTGAGGGAATGGCATGCAGGCACGGGGATGGATGGTGAAGTGAAGTGCTGTCACAAAGCTAGCATTGCGAGTAATGTTAGCGCACAGATGGGCTACAACAGGCGGTTAGAAGCAGCCAATTAAAGGTAGCCAATCAACCATCTGCCAATTATCAGGCTGTCAGGTTTTAAGCAGCCATTTTACATCTGCCAATCAACATTCAAGAGTAGAGATAGAAACCTGTGCACTAGCGTATACCATAGATTGATTGGGTGTGTCGAAGCTAACATGATAGTATACACCAGGGATCACCAACTACATTTGTCCAAGGGCCAACATTTATCCAATAGACACTTTCGTGGGCCAGCTATTTTTATATATAGCCCAGAATTTAGAAGTTGTTGACCGGGGGGAGGGGATCCATGCTAACGAAGGATCACTTCTTCAGGGCAGGGAAGGATACGCAGTACGCAGGCTACTGTCTCGCAGCTGCTGCCTCTCTGTTGGACTCTGTTGGGGGGGGGGGGGGGAAGTCGCCTGATCCTCATCGCGGGGGCTGCTGTGGAGCGCATAAAGCAGACTCTTCCCACTAACGAAGAATCACTGCTTCTTCAGGGCAGGGCAGGCTATGCAGTACGCAGTCTACGCAGCTGCTGCGTGCGTGCCGGATGAGAATGTCTGGCGGGCCGGATGTGGCCCGCTCGCTGCCAGTTGATGGTCACTGGCATACACGAATGATAGGACATTTCCAGCATTCAGGCAATTTGATGGAATCCAGTACAATTACTTCTGAAGGTGAATTTGTATGCATCTCCAGTTATCAGCAACACTTTGTTTTACTGCATACATCACATTGATAGACATCTGTTAGCTCAGGCTATTCAACATGCCTCATGGAATTCCAATGAGAAAATGGGCGGAATAATGCTAATGGTGACTTCACACTGAGTGAGCTCACGCAGCTGCCCAGGTTAAGAGCACAGATGTCCACCGTCACACATATTATTGGCATACAAATAAAAACCACAGCAACAGACAAAAATGAATTAAAGCAAATATAAAATGACTGCTGTTTTCTTCAGCAAAGAAGCAGCTCAATCTGGACAATGTGTGCTTAAAAAGATTGAGAAGAAGTGTGGAGGCTATTTTTATATACCATTAGAAAGACTGACTAATTTTTGTCAAACCAACTTCAATGTGTTAAATACAAGGCCTGCCTATATAACACAAAGCTTTTTTTTTTTTTTTTAAACCCACTTTTTGATTTTATACTATTTTTTTTATGTTAAAAAATGCTATAAATCTATTATGCGGCTTGACCTTTTCACCTACCCATGTCAAAACACATCTGATAAACCCAGCTAACTGCCCTACACTTAACAAAAGCTTTTGTATTCAAAAAACCCACCTTTTGATTTTATACTATTTTTTCTATGTTAAAAAATGCTATGAATCTATTATGCAGCTTGACCTTTTCACCTACCCATGTCAAAACACATCTGATGAACTCAGCTAACAGAGTCTTAGTGTACGGAGGGAGTTTATCTGGCTGTTTAGCTATATATACCGGGGACAGCACAGTGAAAATACGGCATTCTAGCGGGCAGGACAACGCAGTGTAAGCTGCCAGACAATGACAGCATCTTCACATACAGCCACGGGATGACCGTCAAAACAGTGTCTAAAGAGAGGTACACTATCAGACGGTGCCATGACAGAAAAGGCTTCTTCGCTAAACACGCGCTACCGTGTTTCAGGCTCCCAACTACGATGAAGAGCATCATCAACTGGGTCCGCTGCAGTCAGGGCACGAGCGAGAGCAGAAGCAGCTAAAGCACGTCTTTCCTACGCCGAAGTGGAAATTAATCTAAGGCTGGGAAAAGCTAAGTTGGAAGCATCTATGGAAATGCTCAACATACAGAAAGACACAGCTGCGGCTATAGCTGAAGCAGAAGTATTTGAAGCTGCTGAGGATTTAGACATTGAGAAAGAAAGGAGTCAAAAATGTTTAAGCTCTGTATCATTGGAAGCAGCATTACGCACACAGCAATATGTTGCTGACCAAGCCAAAATAACGGAGGCTAAACCTCAACTAAGTGATCATTATGTACCAGCAAATACATAGCCAAGCATTTCATATTCACAGCTCAAACCAGAAGCCTAACCTTTCATTCTCCATCAAACCAATCCTGGATCCCAATCACCTCATATTACCTCACAGCAGCCTGGCATCAACGGAGACGAGTGTGCTCGTGGTTCACGCAATGTAAAGTTTGAGAACAACCGTTGTACTCCTGGACAGTATTACAGGCCTCAAAACCACAGTGGTAATCCTTCCTCATCACCCCATCCCATGTCTCCAAATTACAATCACGACGACTCAAACCTGAATGATTTTGTGAGATATTTTGCACGGCACGAGCTTGTTGCTACAGGTTTGCTTCAATTCAATGAAAAACCTCAGAATTACAGAGCATGGAAACGGTCTTTCCAGACCGCAACCCGGGGTTTAAACCTGACACCAAGTGAGGAGATGAATCTTCTGCACAGGTGGCTTGGTAACGAGGCAAGACAACATGTCGAACAGATAAGAGCAATACACATAAATCACCCTGAAGCAGGATTAGCAATGACATGGGAAAGACTCGAGCGAACATATGGCTCACCAGAAGTCATTGAAGATGCTCTGTTCAAACGCATTGACACCTTTCCTAAAATAACAAATCTTTATTCCAAACTGACAAAGTTAAGTGATCTATTAATGGAACTTCAATCTGCCAAAGCAGAAGGAGACTTGCCTGGTCTCTCCTTCCTCGACACAGCTAGAGGTGTCAACCCAATAGTTCAGAAGCTTCCATTCGGTCTGCAGGAAAAGAGGGCATCAGTCGGTGCATCCTACAAGCGGCAAAATCTTGTCCACTATACACCCTTTGACTTCTTCGTGAACTTTTTCAGCCAGGAGGCTATCATGAGGAATGATCCAAGCTTCAACTTCACCTCCCACACAGACACAGCTAAACAGAATGATAAGACAGGTTGGAAACCAAACAAATATCGAGAGGTCTCTGTCCCCAAAACAGAGATCTTCCCCGGAGTCGTTACTGAAACTGGTGAGCCCCCAACAAGATCTGAGGACTTTGATAAAATGTGTCTGATACATGAAAAGCCACATCCACTCCACAAATGTCGTACATTCCGAGCAAAGCCCATTGATGAGCGTAAGGCATTCCTAAAAGAGAATAATGTGTGCTTCAGATGCTGTTATTCGTCATCACTTTCCACGAAGAACTGTAAAATGAAAATGCAATGTTTTGAATGCAAAAGTGAAAGACACCATACAGCACTTCACCCTGGACCCGCACCCTGGATGGAGGAGGTGGTCCCTGCTCCAGAGCATGGTGGGGAGGAGGAGAAAACTTCACCTCCTCCTCATGTCACCACCAAATGCACAAACGTCTGTGGCGGAGATCTGGCAGGTAGATCCTGCTCCAAAATATGTCTAGTAAATGTATATCCATCAGGCCACAAATACAAAGCAATTAAACTGTATGCAATTTTGGACGAACAGAGCAACAGATCATTAGTTCGTTCACAGTTCTTTGAAATGTTCAGTGACCAAAGTCTGAGTGCTCCTTACACATTGAGAACATGTGCTGGAGTGAAGGAATCAGCAGGAAGAAGAGCCAGTGGCTATGAAGTTGAGTCTCCGGATGGAGCTGTCCACATCCCATTACCCAGCCTCATAGAATGCAATGACATTCCTAACAACAGAAATTAGATCCCAACCCCTGATGTGGCTCTCAATCATGCACACCTCAGGTCAGTGGCGCACCTCATCCCAGACATTGAGCCACCAGCCCCTATCATGCTTCTCCTGGGTCGGGACGTTATCAGAGTGCATAAGGTTCGCAAACAGATGAATGGCTCACACAACCAGCCTTATGCTCAAAAGTTAGATCTGGGGTGGGTCATTGTAGGCAATGTTTGTCTAGAAAGCGTCAACAAACCATTGACGATCAACAGCTTCTACACGAAAACCACAGAACTAGAGAGTCCTATTCTCCAAGTCACTCAGGATTCAGATGGGAAAACCTCCTGTGATGCTGACCACCTTGGAAGTACTGTGCCCAATCTGGACCATTTGCCTTTTGTGCCGACAGATCATGCAACACGTTTGGTGGCTCCAGGTCATTTAAAAGACACTAACTGGCTGACTGGACCCAAGTTTCTGTCCAAGCCAAAGCCAAGTATCTCTGAGAGCACCTATGATCTTGTGGATCCGAGTCCAGACCCAGATATCCGGCTTCAAGTGTCTACTTTGAGCACTGCAACAGCTCACAAGCAGCTTGGTTCCCAGCGATCTACCAAGTCCACTTTATGGGAGTCACTCAATCCTTCTGTTACTCGCCTCTTGCACATCGCATGTGTGTTCAAGGCAACCCCAAAAAGAACAGTTATCGTAAGGGCTGGCATTGCTGCGAGGCAGAATTCACTGTTGAGGAATCCAATCAGGCCGTAGATATCATCATTCAAGCATGCAAGAAGTGGCAATCAAATCAAGTACCAAGATATGAATGGCCTCTTCGACTGACAACACAGACTTTTCCTAACAAAAACGGGAAGTTGCATCAGGTCGAGGTGAAGGTCATCGAACCAGGAGGGACTTCGCTCTTTCTTAGGCCTGTTGCAGAGATGGTGCCTCTTCTCCCCCAAGATGGCTAGGTAATGGAAGTGTTCTAGATTTGGGTGACGTGTATCACGCCAGACAGGGAGTGTTCTGTTACAGCCAAGTTTACACTGGTTTACATTTTCTGGGCTATTCTTTGTGTGCCTATTGTGCCTAGTCGTGGTCCCTTTAAGAATCAGGATGACATCATCAGATGGGTGTGTCAGGTGATCATTAGAGAGGAAATAGGCAAAGCATGGCTCTGTGAGCAATGTGTTATTGTTTGTTAGAAATCCAGCTACATCTGCATAGTCTTAATGCCTTTGATCGCATCGTATGTAAGTATTGTTTATGTTTGTGTTATTGTTACAGATGATTATGTTTAGGAAATATTGTATTCTGTGGTGTTTAATGCTGGAGATCTTCCGAGTTGTCTCAATATTGTACAAGGCTAATGCAAGGAGAGTTAAATGAATAAATATACAAATGGCTGATTATATGTTTAAAATATGATACCATTTATAACTGTTTAAGTTCTAGAATTACAATAAATACATTAAAAAGCTTACAGTAAATATAACTAATAAGGCAATTCAATTCATGTTAAAGCTGTGTTGATTTATATACATTGTTCATATTTGTGTATAAATATGATCATAGAATTGATTATATTTTGTCTTGTTTATGTTTAGTTTCACACCTTCCTTATATCATTAACCCTGTGGGCAAAGGATTCACGTCTTCAGAGTCTTGGTGTACGGAGGGAGTTTATCTGGCTGTTAAGCTATATACACTACATATACAGGGGACAGCACAGTAGGTGAAAAGGTCAAGCCGCATAATAGATTTATAGCATTTTTTAACATTAAAAAAATAGTATAAAATCAAAAGGTGGGTTTTTTTGAAAAATAAAGCTTTGTGTTAAGTGTAGGGCAGTTAGCTGGGTTCATCAGATGTGTTTTGACATGGTTAGGTGAAAAGGTCAAGCCACATAATAGATTTATAGCATTTTTTAACATTAAAAAAAATAGTATAAAATCAAAAGGTGGGTTTTTTGACAAAAGAAGCTTTGTGTTATATAGGCAGGCCTTGTATTTAACACATCGAAGTTGGTTTGACAAAAATCCGTCCATCGAAGCCAGTGTTAAATAGATTTTTCAAATGTGTCGAATATCCAACGTCCAATATAAAACCAAATTTACCACGGTAGTCAGGGATAAGGGAGCGATACTGTGTCACTTTTAATGGCTGTGCATGCACTTTGGGTTTAATATCGACCAGTAAAAAATACAATTTATTATGAACTGTATACACTTAAAGACGTGTAATCATGTGGCGCATGCTGCAGACCTTGAAGGCAACTAACATTTTTGGAGGGAGATCTACCTTGTCTTCTTTTTTTTCTCCGCTCTGCGTTTGTGTATGTGTGGGGGGGGGGGAGGCAGGGCAGAGGAGACACGGAGACGACATTTGTGTTGGGTTTTCGTGTGTTTGATATTCAAACTATTACTTTATAAGTTTAAAGAGCCTGTGGCACGAGTTTCCCCCATCATCCAAACCCATCAATTTGAATAAATATTGTCCCCTTGAAAACTGTTACTGAACTGATTTTGGATATTTGTACTTTGATTAATTAATCTGCCCTTCAATGTTGACCATTTTCTGGATCTTCTCGGGGATTCTTCAAGTCCCGCCAAATTACGTGTGACGTCATTGCGGGCACAGCGCTCCAGCTGCACCGTTCAGGATCCCAGCATCTGCATGTAAACGCACGATGGCGCACACAGCAGCAAGCTCAGACAGCGATGACAGTTTAATTTTGAACGTGTCTGAGAGCTCATGAGGCTGAAGGATCGGTTTATGTTGTATCTGTTAGAAGTTAAGGAATTAGGTGCGTCAATATGGGCGATCATACGGTCATGTAGCCAGTGGTGGAATGGGACTAAAAATCTTCCCGGGACTCTCGACCGGCCCACTTCGGTACCGCTAGTAAATTGTCAACGGGGGGAGTGGGAGAGGTCAGGGGCGCCGGGTGCTGTAGGCTAGGGAAGGCTAAGCCTTCCCAAATATTTGTGTCACTGCATCCTGGTAAAATACAAATACAATGTATGATGTCTGTGTCTTTGACATTAGGCTGCTAGCCACCTGTGCCCTGTACTACGAAGCCAGTTCAACATACCCTGGATATGTTTGAGTAACAAACTAACTAACAACAACAAACTAACAAACGAGATCTCATAAAGCGGTCCTACGACGCTGGTTATCAACTCGGTAAATCAAGCCAGGGTTTCTCTCACCAGCTGAGAGCGCGTTCACGTCTAAGACACGAGTGGATCTGACTTTAATTATATTTGACTCAAGTGTTTCGTCAACAATGTGTTGCTTAAAATAATACTTCTGCATACAGTATGTGACACTGTTCGTGTTGCACGGCCAGATACGGCTGGAGAAGCTGACTCAGATAAGGAAATATATGATATATTATGATATTATATGATCGATGATCTGATTGATGGGATAATATGAATGATAAGTGCGACACGTCGACGTCTTCTCTGCATACGGCAGTTTAAACTGTATTTCCTAATCCTGTAATATGACTTGAGAGATTTAAACTCCGCACACTGAGTTGATCTCTTTTCAACGACGCCGGAGGCGGGCAGCGTCAGGTAAAACAAGTTATTAAGCCTTCCCAAACCTGAGCCTCACGCGTCGCCTATGGGGGATGTGATAGTGACTTATCCGACCGGCCCACTTCGGTACCGGCCCATCGGGATTCGTCCCGATGGCCAGTCCGCCACTGCACCCAGCCGGCGTACACTGTCAACGGGGGGAGCCTCGCTGCGGGGAAATGGTGGACCTAGAGTCCCGATCGGAGTGGGAATAATAATAATAATAATAATAATCCGTGCATTTTATCCATTAATTTCCCAACATTGTGGTAAAAAAACCACACGTTTAATCCACGTTGGTGTACTACAACTACAAAAAGCATCGGTTTGTTTTCTCATCAGGAAATCACATCCGACGGGAGGAAATTCAGCAGCTCTCACTACCGATTTTTAATCCTAATTTAATCATCATCTTCACCACGATCATTTATGTTTATGTTCGCCGAATTGACATGAAAGCACTGACAAATATGAATATACTGTAGTCAACATTATTAACGTGCCTAAACTCAGTAATTCACCATTTCTACGCATGACAACACACTTTGTCCGTGTTTGGCTCTCTCGCCGCACAGTGAAGCGTTCCCACATTGACGTCACTTCCGGCTTCTCCCAAAACGAGTCGAAGGAATTTCCCCGCGATGTTCGAAATTATTGATATTTATCGGAACGGTATCGCAACTTCTTTTTTAAACTGACGGTTCGAGATGACTAGTAGCCGAATATTTCATTGCACAACAGTTGTTGGGATGCTGTCACAGGCTCTTTAAGTATCATACCAAAATGTCATGAGTAGCTTAGCTTTTTCGGGAATAGTGCGGTGCGTAATGTAGGTAGTGTGTGGGCATCCAAGAGCAGATGGGAGAGCGTCGGGAGCTGGGTGGGGCGTAGGATAGAGAGAGGGATAGCAGCAGGTACGCGGGAAGTCAGGGGATGTTGGGGGTGCGGGAGGTGCCGGGGGACTAGTGGAGCCTCACAGCGGCGAAACTGTGGCACGCTGTAGGTGTGACGCGTTTGCGCTTCAGATGAGGCTCCCTCCGCAAAATGAGCCACATTTTGCCTCACCTCAGTCTGCCTCACAGTCTGCGTGATCTGCGTGTAGGGAGGGGCGGCCCTGTATAATAACGTAATATTAAAAACATAATAAACAGTGACATCTTTGACCGCTCTGCTGCATGAAACTCGCTACTGCTGTGGTATGATTTGAAGAGATAGGGGGCAACTGCTATTACAAATGTAACCTGAACACTGGAACGTACAATTGAATCACCTCAAGCATAATTGTCTTTATTGTAATTTTTTTAGCCATTTTTTTCATCTCTGCTGATATGAAAACATAAATGCTTATACCAATATATTTGTGGAAGGTCAATATCAAGGTAAATAACGTGCATTTAGTTTGTGTTAAAGGTGTGAACGAGCATGTCCAGTTCATGAAGTGGAAATGTAAGTTTTGTACGTTCTCCTCCAATTGGCAAGGAAGAATAATTCAACATTATAAACAGCGTCATGGACATCATCGAAGGTGTTCAGGCCTTGTCTGTATTTATGAGGACTGTTTGAACAGCTTTCAAACCCAAGCTTTACTTAAAAAACATTTGAAAGAACATGTTAAAGAAGCTAACAAATGTGTGTCAAAATTCAAATTCAATTCGAGTATACTATCAACCTTTACTGCTTGTAGGTAACCGTGCTACCTACAAGCAAAAATCTCTGACCACAGACTTTGCTATTGGAAATATTTCCTGGTACCAGATTACGTCCCAAGCATCATTATCTTGAACATTATCCTGTACTGATCAAGAAATTTGGCCAATTGAGTTCTGGACAATAAGATTTGAGGCCAAATATTCTTTCTTTAAAGATCAAATGCAAAGATTTTTTTATAATTGCCAGTAGAAGTGTCAGAATCAATATAGATGTTTTTATTTTAAAGTAAATTCAGATGGAACATAGTAAAAACATGTCAATTCTAATGTCCGCCTAAAAAGAAACCCATTACTTATAGTGAAAACCACCCTTGAATGATGGGTTAGTAGACTAAAAGCTTTAGGAATCCAAACTATAACATATAATAAGTACCCTGTATCAAGATTGATGCAAAACAAGTGAAATGTGACCTTTTTAGAGAGGTTTAGAAAAATAAAGTTCCATTTGAACTTTTTCACTGTAAAAATCATTTTATTACTTTGAATTATCACTATAGGTATTCATTCCATCCAAATACAACTGTTGTGAAAAAAACTCATTTAACTGATCTTTTTCATTTATTTGAAGAAAAAAAAACACAATGTGAGCCTCTGAATTAGCCCCGAGTGAAAAATGCTAACCTGCACCGAAAATCATTCCTAGCTCCCTTATTACTTATCCTAGCTCCACATCCAACACATTGTTTATGATCGTAAAGACACAGAATCTAACGGTGCCCACCTCTATAAGCAATACAACTGCAATTCCGTTATCTGCTGTGCTCCGTGCGCTTTGAAATCAAATCAAAAGTTGTTTACCTCAATTCTTTGGCGTTTCTGCATTGCCCGGCTCTTTCGTTCTTTCAGTTGTTTTTTGTGCTCAAATATGGAGGGGACGGCTCCGGGTTTCAGCCTCCGATGTACTTTTAATGCTTCTCCACCAACAGACTTGACGATGGCAGGATCAACATCGTATGCATCACACACGAAGTGGTCAGAGCACAACTTGCTCCATTTTGTCGGCTGCCAGCCAATACGATTCACTAAAAAAAATCCAGTTTCGGCGGATGATTTTGTCTTGGGGAAATGCATGTAAAATTCTCCCAAATCCCGCACCGTTCGTACATCCGAAAGCACAACAATAACCCATGTTTTTGCGGATATAATTCAGTTTTCTTTTCGAAAAAACACCGCTGACATGTGAACGAGACTGCCGAGTCGGGATATTTGGCCCAGAGACTGTTTGGCCACAATGACGTCACGCGTGCGGAGGCTGCTGGGAATGACATGTCAGAAATTCAGATGGCTTTGGGTCGAGTTTTGTATCAATAAAAAGCTTTTTTTTGGGTGTATTATCTCGATTTAAATTAAATAAAAAAATACAGGCAGTCTTAAAAACAACATTTCTATAAAAATGTAGCATATTTGGAAGCTTTGCATTTGATCTTTCAACAGGTGGTTCGCAATACTGGCAACTTCAAAAATATTCTGCACACTTTAGCCACAAGACATCAGCTGATGTTGGCATATTATTTGGAGATGCCAACCATTTTCAAACCAAGCATTGAGAAATCATCAATCGTATCTGTGGACATCTTAGATGTTGCTATCAGAGAGGCCTTAAGGAGTAAGTTTCAAGATCTGAACTCTGTTTCTCTCACCTCCACTGTTTACTTAAATGGGACAAAATATTCGAAAGGAATGGTGCTCTCAGTTGGACAGATAAGTGGACTGCCAGATTTGTATGGAGAGTACTTGATATCTGTGTAGTGGATTGCTGCATATCATTCATTATGGAACTATTCACAGCAGCCTTCGTGATTCATCCCGGGTGTTTCCAGCTTGCCAGAAGAGACCCTGCAGTGACTGTGGTTGTCGAGCCTGACAATCTGCATACCTTGTGGAAGGAAAGCTGCTTGTCACTCCAAGGACATTCATGTTAAATTAAGGTAAAGTTGGACTGGGAAGGTTTTTTTTAGTGTCTTCCGTACATTTTATTACGTGCAACTTATTTTCAATTCACTTCCAGTGTTTATTTCCTGATGATAAAGTGTTTTCTATATTGTTCACTGTGTTTCAGCTGATGCAGACACCTCAATGATGCTTCTCAGAGTTATCCTCTCACCTGAAGATATAAGGCGTGTCACCCTAGAAGATGTTCCCTCATCAGTTGATGATCTGTGTGCAAAACTGCACAACACTCTTGGTCTCTGAGGGAACTTCATTTTACAGTTTGAAGATTCGGACTTTGTGCTCTTATTTTTCTCACTCATGTAATTTCTCTGTTTGTTTCTTTTGTCTGTTTTAGCTATGTGCCGAGTTCAGCAGAATTGTCACCAAAGACCTGCTGAAATCTTTCCTGGAAGGACTAGATGCCATGGTTCCAAGTCTGTTGGAGGCTTACAAAGCTGCTGTAGCATCTGGAAGAAGGTTGGCCATGAGTGGTGTTCTGCAGTGTGTTCAGAAAGAAGCAAGTATTTTTACAGAGAAACTATTACCAAAAATGTGCAAAGATAAGGATTCTAGCTTGGCTATCATATTTACCTACCCTTGTCTGTTTTCCCCCTGGAGGACACAAACCAGAACAGAAGAACGGCTGCCCTACTCGGTCTTCCAATATTTATTGCAGAGATGTAAGTCACTATATATTATACATTTACTTTTCTCTCGCTTAATTTGAGGTTTTGCCATAGCCAATATAATGCTCCTTGTTACAATATTGTGTATTGTTTAAGTATTACTATTGTTAATTTAGGAATTGCAATAATTATTGAAAAAATGATGACCTTGCAATTTGTCGTGTTTTTATTTCAAGTTTGGAACAGTCAATTAAGATGTATGTGTCTTTGTTATTAGGCTCATGGAGAAACCCTCAATGTGATCCTGAAAGGAATGCAGGTTGGACTGTTGATTGGACATGAAGGCCCTCTGCTTGACTCATTTCCTCTGGAAGTCTTCAATGAGGCTGTGGTGGTAGAAGAGAAGATCATCCTACATGACCTCCGAGATGTGCCCACAGGCTTCACCATGTTAATGGGGGCAATCTACTGCCTCAACCTCGAGTACCCCCGCAACATGAAATACTCTTTTGAGTTCCTTCAAAAGGTCATCATGACCATCAAACCAGACCAGTGTTCCGCAAGAATCCATGGACTCAGAAATAAACTGCTGAGATATCACCTCTAAACAAATGACTGTGTCATAGCTCCTGGAAGAAGGGAGTTTCTGTTTTGGACTGTTACTCTACATATTGTTCTTGTTTTCAGCAGTGTAGTTTGTAAAGTTTTGACAGCAGACCATAGATCTTACTCTGCATATCTCCATCTCGGCTTCAGTGTACCCAAGCAAAAATTGAAAAATGCCCAGGTCACGCAGTCAGTGTCAGAGATGAGAAAAAGTGTCGTATGACCAGTGTCCTTGGGGCCAGCTGTCATCCTCTGTTGATGTGTGTTTTAAAAGTAGTGTGATTTCAGTGCATTCTGCCGTTTTATCAGCATGAAAGGGAGGAAGGCCTTTTTTCAATGACAGACGTTACTTCCTTGATGCTGTTCAAAACTTTTCTATTCTTGCTTTCATTATATCTTCCTTTGAAATGCATGTGCTTTAGATCAGCTATCACATTACACCCCTTGATAAAACGGTGGTAGATTGTTGAATCTAGTGCAGAACTGTGTCCTTGTTAACACAGTTATCTCCAACGTCATGAATAGTTAAAGAATAAGTTGTGTGTAGATTGTTTTCACCTTTACTTATTAATCACTCAAGCCATATATTAGCTAGATATGTTTGCATCTTTAAATTCCTGCATTGTCACACTGAGACCGTGTTCTTGACAGTGTGTCTTGTTTGGGTTTCATTTTTAAGTGAATGTGTGTGCATACCTCAACGTTTCAGGGTATGGTCAGCAGCATGGTCATGCAAGTTTATTGTATTGTTTCATTCTCTATTGCCAATTACATTTTGGGTATAAGTTGATGTATAACATGTTTTTCTTAAATAAATGTTATATATCTGTCACGGTTGAGTGAAGGAAGCAGGACCCAAATGCAGATAACTCTGATAATCCTTTATTTCAAGGAAAATGAAACTAATACAGACAAACAGAACACTCACCGGGGTGAATTCAGTCACCAACAAAAGAAGCACCAACACTGAACACAGCACGAGACAAGACTAAATACAGGGAGGGATAATTACAAGACAAGAAACAGCCGGGCAGGGGAGGAGAAACACAAGGGCCACAGGTGAACACAATCAGCTAACGAGACACAGGTGAGGAGGCAGGAGAAAACACAAGGGCCACAGGTGAACACAATCAGCTAACGAGACACAGGTGAGGAGGGAGGAGAAAACACAGGGACACCAGGGAAACTAACGACAGGAGGAAAACATGACATAGAGAACAGTGAAAACACCCAAACCTAGACATAGACCTGTGACCTGACATGATAACCGTGACAGAACCCCCCCCTCAAGGGACGGATTCCAGACGTCCCTAAACCCCAAAACAAAAATCCAACACAGTCCAGCAGGGTGGGTGGAGGGGGTCCGGAGGAGGGAACTAAGCTGACCGCCCAGGAGCCCAGTAGGGGACCAGGAAGGGATCTCGGGCGGACGGCCCGGGGGCACGGCAGAAGCCGAGAAGGGGGACTCGGGCGGACGGCCCGGGGGCAAGGCAGAGTCTAAGGTGGGGAACTCGGGCGGACGGCCCGGGGGCAAGGCAGAGTCCAAGGTGGGGGTCTCGGGCGGACGGCCCGGGGGCAAGGCAGAGTCCATGGTGGGGCGAAGGCCACAGCGGGCGAACTCAGGGGGCCGAGCATGAGGGCGAAGGCAGCGGCAGGAAGAGTCAGGGGGCCGGGCTCGAGGACGAGGGCAGCGGCAGGAAGAGTCAGGGGGCCGGGCCCGAGGACGAGGGCAGCGGCAGGAAGAGTCAGGAGGCCGGGCCCGCGGGCGAAGACCGCGGCTCACAGAGGGTCGGGATCGAGGGCGAAGGCAGCGGCAGGAAGAGTCAGGGGGCCGGGCTCGAGGACGAGGGCAAGCGGCAGGAAGAGTCAGGGGGCCGGGCCCGAGGACGAGGGCAGCGGCAGGAAGAGTCAGGAGGCCGGGCCCGCGGACGAAGACCGCGGCTCACAGAGGGTCGGGATCGAGGGCGAAGACCAGACAGCTCCGGAGGCCGGGCAGGACCCGGTGTCGGCCGGACAGGAACCGGAGCCGGCGGGACAGGCTTCGGCAGGATCCCCCACGGAAGAGGACCAGGAGTTGGCAGGACCCCCAGCAGGAGAGCGGTTGGCGGGACCTCCGACGAGACAGGACAAAGGGTTGGCAGTACCCCCGGCAGGAGAGTAGACGGCGGGACCTCCAACGGCACAGGACACAGGGTTGGCAGTACCCCCGGCAGGAGAGTAGTCGGCGGGGCCTCCCACGGGACAGGACATAGGGTTGGCAGGACCCCCGGCAGGAGAGTAGTCGGCGGGACCTCCAACGGGACAGGACACAGGGTTGGCAGGACCCCCGGCAGGTGAGTAGACGGCGGGACCTCCAACGGGACAGGACATAGGGTTGGCAGGACCCCCGGCAGGAGAGTAGTCGGCGGGACCTCCAACGGGACAGGACATGGGGTTGGCAGGAACCCCGGCAGGAGAGTAGTCGGCGGGGCCTCCAACGGGACAGGACACAGGATTGGCAGGACCCCCGGCAGGAGAGTAGTCGGCGGGGCCTCCAACGGGACAGGACCCAGGGTTGGCAGGACCCCCGGCAGGAGAGTAGTCGGCGGGGCCTCCAACGGGACAGGACACAGGGTTGGCAGGACCCCTGGCAGGAGAGTAGTCGGCGGGGCCTCCAACGGGACAGGACACAGGGTTGGCAGGACCCCCGGCAGGAGAGTAGTCGGCGGGGCCTCCAACGAGACAGGACATGGGGTTGGCAGGACCCCCAGCGGAACCTCCAACGGTACAGGACATGGGGTTGGCAGGACCCCCGGCAGAAGACTAGTCTGCGGGACCTCCAACGGGACAGGACATGGGGTTGGCAGGACCCCCGGCAGAAGACTAGTCTGCGGGACCTCCAACGGGACAGGACACAGGGTTGGCAGGACCCCCAGCGGAACCTCCAACGGTACAGGACATGGGGTTGGCAGGACCCCCGGCAGAAGACTAGTCTGCGGGACCTCCAACGGGACAGGACATGGGGTTGGCAGGACCCCCGGCAGAAGACTAGTCTGCGGGACCTCCAACGGGACAGGACATGGGGTTGGCAGGACCCCCGGCAGGAGAGTAGTCGGCGGGGCCTCCAACGAGACAGGACAAAGGGTTGGCAGGACCCCCGGCAGGAGAGTAGTCGGCGGGACCTCCAACGGCACAGGACATGGGGTTGGCAGGACCCCCGGCAGGAGAGTTGTCTGCGGGACCTCCAACGGCACATGAGTAGGGGCTTGAGTGGGGACTCGAGAGAGGGCTTGAGAGGGAACTCGAGAGGAAACTGGAGAGTCGACTGGAGAGGTGACTCGAGAGGGGACTCGAGAAGGAACTCGAGAGGTGACTGGAGAGGGGACTCGAGAGGGAACTCGAGAGGAGACTCGAGAGATGACTTGAGAGGAGACTTGAGAGGGATCTTGAGAGGGGACTTGAGAAGGGACTCGAGAGGTGGCTTGAGAGGGACCTCGAGAGGTGACTTGAGAGGGATCTAGAAAGGGGACTCGAGAGGTAGCTCGAGAGGAGACTTGAGAGGGAACTCGAGAGGGAACTTGAGATGGGATGAGGGAAGGGACTAGAGAAGTGACTCGAGGTGGGACTAGAGAAGGGGCTCGGGAAGGGGCCAGAGAGGTGACTAAAGGAGGGACTGGAGAAGGGACTAGGGAAGTGACTAGAGTAGGGACTTGAGAAAGGACCTGAGAAAGGAATTGAGTAGGGACTTGAGATGGGACTAGAGAAGTGACTAGAGGTGGGACTGGAGAAGGGACTAGAGAAGGGACTAGGAAAGTGACCTGAGGAGGGACTAGGGAAGGGACAAGAGGAGGGACTCGAGAAGAGACTAGAGAAGGGACCAGAGATGGGACTATGGCAGCTGGGGCCAGAGCTAAGGCTGGAACCATGGCTGCTGGGGCCGGGACCATGGCTGCTGGGGCCAGAACTAGGTCTGGAACCATGGCTGCTGGGGCCAGAACTGGGGCCGGAACCATGGCTGCTGGGGCCAGAACTGGGGCCGGAATGATGGCTGCTGGGGCCAGAACTGGGGCTGGAACAATGGCTGCTGGGGCCAGAACTGGGGCCGGAATCATGGCTGTGTGGGCCGGTTCTGTAGCCGGAACCATGGCTCTTGGGGCTCGGATTGCTAGCCTGGACTTGCGACTCCTTCTCTTAGAAGCCGCCTGAAGGCTCCGTGGACCTCCAAAAGCCAGCCGAGTTCCAGAAAACGACTCTTGGACAGGAGCAGGAACTGGGGCGGAAGCACTGGTTGACTCCAGACGGAACACACCGAGACGTTTATAGTCCGCAGGCTGGAAATCACACACCCAGATGAAGTTCAAAATCCAGCCAGGTAAGAATTTCACCAAGTCTGGTTTCTCCATAGCCAACCGGTGCGCCTCTACCAGAGCGGCCTCCCTCTGCAGAACACTGGACGCTCCCCTCCACCAATCATAGCAGCAAGCCAAAGCAAAGGAAAAATGTTGTAGTTCCACCTCAAATGGATCATCTGCTGGGTCCATTTCTGGTTGGTGCTTTCTGTCACGGTTGAGTGAAGGAAGCAGGACCCAAATGCAGATAACTCTGATAATCCTTTATTTCAAGGAAAATGAAACTAATACAGACAAACAGAACACTCACCGGGGTGAATTCAGTCACCAACAAAAGAAGCACCAACACTGAACACAGCACGAGACAAGACTAAATACAGGGAGGGATAATTACAAGACAAGAAACAGCCGGGCAGGTGAGGAGAAACACAAGGGCCACAGGTGAACACAATCAGCTAACGAGACACAGGTGAGGAGGCAGGAGAAAACACAAGGGCCACAGGTGAACACAATCAGCTAACGAGACACAGGTGAGGAGGGAGGAGAAAACACAGGGACACCAGGGAAACTAACGACAGGAGGAAAACATGACATAGAGAACAGTGAAAACACCCAAACCTAGACATAGACCTGTGACCTGACATGATAACCGTGACAATATCTGAACAAATGCGCTGCAAGAATTATTATTCATTTATGTAAACTTGCTATCCGAAGTCAATACAACTAATAGATCTAAGTTGAAATAAATGCATTATTACAATCTTCCTAACTTGAAATGATGAGTTATATAAATGTAGAACTTGAAAGTGTGAGTTATTATAATACTGAAATGTGAGTTTATTTGACTAGGTAAATATAGTTTTCTTGCACTAATAATGTAAGATTGGTAGTTGTTTCAACTCTAAGTATAAAGTTAAATCAACTTAGACAACTTAAAAAACAATGTTAATACAACTAGAACCTTTAAGTCATATAAACGAGATTGACTTGCATTAATGAGTTGAAACAAAGATTGTCTTCAAGTTGACTTGATTTGCTTTTTCAAGGCAGCAGGTGGACTTTCATTTGCAAGTTGAACTGACATGAACTGTTTTACAGTGAGGAGACTGAAATCCTTTGCATTCACTTTACAGCCTTAACTACAGTAGCAAATATAAAAGGCAAACCTCATCCAAGGCCAATGTTACAAATACATCTTCCTTGAATGGACCCATTTCTCGAGTTGGAGATTTGTTCTGCTTTCAACGTTTTCAGGAGCTTTAGGTTGTTTTGTGAGAACAAAATGGTCGCTACAAAAACAATATGCTGTGATTTCCCAATCTGGAGTTTTTTAATCTGCAGTGTTTGGACAAGTGAAAAATAATTTATGTATGCCCTGACACTCAGATTCACTCCAAAATTGAATGGGTTCTACCTTTGTCAATGGTTAACCCATCAACCATGTAGCAGCAAATTAATAAAGAAAGAACTAACACTAAATGTACCTGACGCTGAGACATCACATAGCGAATATTACGCAGGGAATGATTCAAATCCTGTCACGAACTTGGATAAACAAGGAAAAGGACTCAAATGCACGACCCAGGAGACAGAGGTAAAGTATAAGTAATATACTTTATTTTCAAAAAGGTATACAAAAGAAATCGACACTCTTAACGAGGTGAAAAAAGGCTCCAATAAGGCACAACGAAAATCGCTCACTACGTGAGGAACAAAACTTACAAAAAGTTTCAGGAACATAAATCAGGCTATGAGACAAGATAATAATCCGCTGGTGAGCAGAGTACTGGCATGGGGACAAGACGAACTGACAAAGAACAAAGGGAAGCTGGGGACTATAAACAAAAGGTAACTGGGCACAGGTGGAAACAATCAGGGGCGGGGCTGACGCTGATGAGAGCGGGAGACACCAACCCAGTCTCACAAAAAAACGTGTAATAACTACGTTGGTCCACAACGTAGGACGTAGTATTTCTACAAAAACGCCTCTGAAATTGTAAGATCCCTACGTTTTTTTCACCATTCATTCCAATGGCTGGCGTCTATGTCACGTGATCTTCACATTTCTCCCTGCAGAAAAAAAAAAACATAGCCGAACTTCGTTTTATTCTCGGTGTAAAATGCCTATTTAAAGTTACTTTGGCCATTAAAATGCGTTTTGATGTCATTTGATGCGTTGTTATTTCAGATTATGTGTGCAGTGGATGTACATGATCTTTAGTTTGCTAGTTATTATGAAGATTACTTCAGGAAATTGTGTCTATACAACGTTTTCATTGTTACCAAGGTGTTTGCTAGGGACGCTGCTATCGATATTATTTCTGTTATGTTGTGTAACTGTTTAGTGGTGTTATCTTTATTGCTTCCCCGTCAAAGTATAGTGTTGGTCCACAGCGCAAACGTATTAGTTTAACAAAATCCGCATCTAAAATGGTGGCATAGAAATGTTATTTTCCCCTGTGCAATTCCAGTCTCACATCTCACAGCACATCGTCATAAACAAATACCGGAAACAGACCGAAAACACTTTATTCCGAGTGTGCTTGCTTTTCTCTTTGAAAGTCATCACATAACGGCATTGTAATACACGGTTCGGCTGCATTAAATGTTACATATCTGCTGTAGTTCTCTATTTATAGAGCCTTGATGAGAAGACTTCTAGACAAACATGAGGAACTGCCGCCAACACTGGAAACGTGAAGTGGATCATAAATATATCAACAATTAAACAACATCTTACATTTCTTTTCACACAATACGTTTATTGACATATCATATTCACACATGTTGTAGTTATGCAATGAATGTAAAACTTTGTGTATACCTCCAGCAATGTTAACTATGTTGAGGCACTTATTTTAACTGATATTATACATATGTATTATACTCTTATAAGATGTATGTAGATAGTATAAGAAATGTGTAGAATATGACAATTTAATGGTGGAGGTACACAAATATTGAAAGATGTCTTGTGATGCACTGTTGAGGAACCTGTGACTCAAGTTTTTCATCTCCAGCCTTGTCAGGTATTGAACAATCAATAAATAAAGAACACAGAATTATTAAATATAAAACACAGAATTTGTGTGATTATACTAAATGATTTACAAATAAACACCTCTGCTATTTACAACTGTTACACATGCTGATGTAACGACGGACGATGGACGCGGTGGACCCGTTCAAATCCAGTTTTGGACAGTCTGCCGTGGTTCCATCCCATTTCAAGTGCTGTTCGAGGCTCGGCGTAACCCTCGGAGCACACTCTCCAATCACAGAGCTTGAGGACTATCACGGGGTTTGTCAAGCGAAGCGAAGAGAATACTTACTTCCGGGTGCAATATTCTGTAAAGCAAATGAGCTGCTCCGACCCTCGGTCCTGACGGACTCCATCTTGTGTTTATTAATCAAACAAATAAATAAACACAAGGATAATTATGTGTTATTGTTGAGTAAATGGAGAATTGCACAGGGGAAAATAACGTATCTATTGTGGTGATTGACATTATTCACCCACGGATCTATGGGTTAGGGTATTGTTCTGCACGGACATTTTAGTGAGCCGGACTTCCTGTCTCCACCGGTCTTGGCTTCCCGGGCATGAAGCTGTTTACATGTGTTTTGAGATGCTAAATAAAAGTCTAGCTTGTACCTTTGATACCCCGCCTCCGACTCCCATCTCTCGGCACCACACTATGCCACAATTTTAGATGCGGATTTTGTTAAACTAATACGTTTGCACTGTGGACCAACACTATACATTGACGGGGAAGGGGGTAGCAATAAAGATAACACCATTTTACACAACATAACAGAAATAATATCGATAGCAGCGTCCCTAGCAACCACCTTGGTAACAATGAAAACGTTGTATAGACACAATTTCCTGAAGTAATCTTCGTAATAACTAGCAAACTAAAGATCATGTACATCCACTGCACACATAATCTGAAATAACAACTCATATTTCTCGCATCAAATGACATCAAAACGCATTTTAATGGCCAAACTAACCTTAAAATAGGCATTTTCCACCGAGAATAAAACGAATGTCGGCCATGTTTTTTTTTCTGCAGGGAGAAATGTGAAGATCACGTGACATAGACGCCAGCCATTGGAATGAATGGTGAAAAAAAACGCAGGGATCTTACAATTTCAGAGACGTTTTTGTAGAAATACTACGTCCTACGTTGTGGACCAACGTAGTTATTACACGTTTTTTTATGAGACTGGGTTGGAGACACACACCAGGATAGGAAGTGGGAGACAGAAAATGATTAAACAAAAACATGAAACATGACTGGACTTAATACTTTTGACGGGACACAACAAATTCCAGGAAAAAATAACTTTAGTGTAGTTTACTTCAATGATTCAAAAGTACAATGGCAATGGTATTTAGCAATATTATCCTGCTGCCTTTACCTGGTAAACGCCCTTTCAGGAGTGCCAATCCCACCTCCACTTGTCTCCATTAAATACCTTATTACCTGTTACCTAAATCACCTGATAATAAAAGTACTTTATTTCACAAAAAATAATTTCACTTAAATGAAATCATACATTCATTTTGAACAAAAACTGCAAGAAAAGTATACAAATAAATATATATAACTTTATATCTGAAATAATATTAATTAATGAATATTTTCAACGCACCAGGTTTCATGAAAATCACCAGTGACTTTCTCTGCCGTCAATATGACAATGTGTACTTGGGCAAGATATTACCACAAGTTTTTACCGATAAAAGAATATGTTTGCCATAAACCACCATTTTGAATGGCTGCCTTTTGAGTGAATGATGTATTGTAAATGTAGATGCAAAAAAGGATGACAAAGACTAGAAAATCGCGATAAGTCCAGTCCATTTACCATAATACTGCTGACAGACCATCACGTTACTAGAACAGAAAACAAAACCTCTCCTTTTGGGGAGGCATCAACAATAATGACCTTAAACTGTGTTTGTTCCTCGCCAGATTCTTTGCAATACCACCTCATTAAAAATATAGGGTTCTCCTGTCTGTGCTACCAGGATGTTTTTTCCCCCATTGAGTGTGTTCCAAATATCTCTGCATCCCGACTAAAATATATTTTTGAAGTGTTGAGTTGAGGACCTATACTTGTGTTCAATTGTGGCTTAACAATGTGTTTGGGCACAATTCTTAACATAGTGCATTGATACTTGAAATAGTATTACACATCTCTGAAGATTAAATGAATATGAACAAATATCTGATGACACCACCCTGCTGCTGTAGAGAAAAAGAGAAAAATCCTGCCAGAACACAAAAGTCCTAATATCTTATTGGTCTTGCAGTGTGGGAAGCTGCAGTAAACATGGTGACATTTGGGAATGACGTTTGTTGATTACCGTTATGAAGTCTGACATTTTGTCTGTCGGCATCTTGTTGAGGATGGAGCTTCAATCCAATGCTGACGAAGAAATGTTTAGGTTACCATGATGTTTTGATTAACTTTCATGAATGGTAAACCCAAAGTGAAAGTGTTCAAGCTCTGAAACATATCCAGCTTGAATGTCTGTTTTACCTCTAGATATAACCATGATTTACTAAATGAAGATCATGCTGTATTGGATCGAAGAATACTTTAAACAATCATTTGAGACCTTTAATTATTGAGAAAATTGGAAGAGGTTGAATATATTTGAGATATGTGCAGTGTAAAAGTTGAACACCTCAAAGGTAAAGTCTATTTTGTCGTCTTTTTTTGGAAAGTACTGCGATCATCTTTTTTTAGCATCCGCTGTCATGGTTGTTAACAAAGGTGCTTGTGTGTGTATTATCTCATACAGATGTTATTATAATCCTCTGTGATACTGAGGTAAAAAGAGAAAAAAGAACAATCACAGGAAATGGAAATAGAAATAGATAGGTAATAGAGATGCTTGGTTTCCATTCAATCTCAATATATTTTAACTAAAGGAATATAGCAAAAGAGGAAAAAGAAGGGATGAATACAGTGGATGACAATACATTTTATGCGTGTGTAATGTCATGGATATATTTAGGATATCATGTTGACATTACAATTACTCTGCTGCAGTGTGCGACTGTGAAAATAGACTGTGTTACTGACAGAATAACTAGGCATTCACTTTCACTGCCGCTGTGCATTTCTTGGTTTTATTTTAAATTAGCCAGTCCTCTACTATGAAATAGAGGTTGTTTTTTTAAGAATAACAGTGCAGCTTTTGTAATGTAGAATGAAAAGGCTGAATATATGTCTTTAATATTGCCATACTGTCTGTGTCGGGTGCATATAAATAGGTAATTGAAACCTGGTCATACACGCAGATGGTCAAGAAATCAGCCTTCGCCAGGCAAAATAGTTTGTGAAATGTTCTTTCAAATGATTACGAAAAATGTTGTGTCCCCTAAAGTTAATAATTGTACAATTGATTGATCCTTTGGAGACAGGAGCAACCAGAAAATGTTATAAGCAATGTCTTAAGTAGTAACAGATATGATATAACTTACATCATTCTCTGTTATTGACTACTTAGACAGTGTGTCATCTAACTACTCAGGAATGTAACAATGGTTATGTAACTGTTCTGTTTTGCTATCTGCAGCTGTTTTTACTATGTTCTTAACCCTCCTGGAAATTAGGCAATGCCTCCAAATCCCTCAATAGATATTTATCTATATTTCATATATATCCATATACTATAACCTTAGGGTAAACACGAAAACTGTATTTTAATCGTTTATTTCAGCCCCTATTCATTTTTCCTTGGGACTTGGAACCTTTTGAGGAATTCATTGCACTTGGGCCACAGATGGTCACAGGGTAGCACTTTCTAAAAGTACCAGTTTGTAGGGATGTCCGTCGCTGTGTGTGTTTGCCGAAACAGCGACGGACATCCCTACAAACTGGTACTTTTAGAAAGTACTACCCTGTGACCATCTGTGTACCAAGTGCCATTGTCACGGTTGTCATGTCAGGTCACGGGTCTATGTCTAGGTTTGGGTGTTTTCACTGTTCTCTATGCCATGTTTTCCTCCTGGGTTATTGTCTGGTCCTTTTCCCTGTGTTTTTCCTCCTGTCGTTAGTTTCCTCACCTGTGTCTAGTTAGCTGATTGTGATCACCTGTGGCCCTTGTGTTTCTCCTCCCCCTGCCCGGCTGTTTCTTGTCTTGTAATTATCCCTCCCTGTATTTAGTCTTGTCTCGTCCTGTGTTCAGTGTTGGTGCTTCTTTTGTTTGTGACCTGGTTCACCGTAGAGTGTTTTGTTTGTTAAAGTTTATGTATTAGATAAGAGACCTTGAAATAAAGGTATTATCAAGTGTTATCTGCGTTTGGGTCCTACCTGCTTCACTCTGCGCTATCAGAAAGCACCAACCAAAAATGGGCCCAGCAGATCCGTTCGAGTGGGAATTATTGAATTTTTCCTTTTTTTTGGCTAACTGCTCGGATCGATGGAAGAGAGCACCCGGATTTCAGCAGCGAGAGGCTGTGTTGTCGGAGGCGCGCCAAATGGCTAGAGAGAAACCAGGTTTGGTGAAGTTCTTACCTGGCTGGATTTCAAAGATCCTCACGGTGCGTGATTCCCGGCCTGCTAGCCCCAGGCATGCTAGCTCCCTGCCTCCCGATTCCCAACCTGGCACCATACGCCTTGGTGGGTTCCGTCTGGAGTCAGCCCCGGCTTCTTCCCCATTTCCTGCTCCTGTCCAGGATCCGTTCTCGGGTACTCGTCTGGCTTATGGAGGTCCACGGAGTATTCAGGCGGCTGCTAAAAGGAGTCGCAAGGCCAAGCTAGCAGCCCGAGCCCCAAGAGCCATGGCTCCAGCCCCAGTTCCGGCCCCAGCAGCCATGGTTCTGGCTCCAGTACCGGCTCCAGTACCCCTGGTCCCGACTCCAGTTTCGGCTCCAGGACTGGCTTACCGGCCAACGCCAGCTCCCCGTGTCCTGTCGGCATACCGGCCGACGCCAGCTCCCCGTGTCCTGTCGGCATACCGGCCGACGCCAGCTCCCCGTGTCCTGTCGGCGTACCGGCCGACCCCAGCACCTCGTCTCTTGTTGGCTCCCCAGCCAACACCAGCTCCCCGTGTCCTGTCGGCATACCGGCCGACGCCAGTTCCCCGTGTCTTGTTGGCTCCTCAGCCAACACCAGCTCCCCGTGTCCTGTCGGCGTACCGGCCGACTCCAGCACCTCGTCTCTTGTTGGCTCCCCAGCCTACACCAGCTCCTCGTGTCCTGTCGGCGTACCGGCCGACTCCAGCACCCCGTGTTCTGTTGGCGAACCAACTCTCTCAGGTCCCCTCTCCAGTTTCCTCTCGAGTTCCCTCTCAAGCCCTCTCTCGAGTCCCTTCTCAAGTCCCCTCCCGAGTCACCTCTCGAGTTCCCTCTCAGGTCCCCTCTCAGGTCCCCTCTCGAGTCTTTTCTCGTGTCCCCTCTCAAGTCAACTCTCCAGTGTCCTCTCGAGTCACCTCTCAAGTTTCCCCTCAGGTCTCCTCTCGAGTTCCCTCTCAAGTCCCCTCTCAGGTCCCCTCTCGAGTTACCTCTCGAGTCACCTCTCGAGTTCCTTCTCGAGTCACCTCTCAGGTCTCCTCTCGAGTTACCTCTCGAGTCTCCTCTCGAGTTCCCTCTCAAGTCCCTTCTCAGGTCCCCTCTCGAGTTATCTCTCGAGTCAACTCTCCAGTGTCCTCTCGAGTCACCTCCCAAGTCAACTCTCCAGTGTCCTCTCGAGTCACCTCTCAAGTTTCCCCTCAGGTCTCCTCTCGAGTTCCCTCTCAAGTCCCCTCTCAGGTCCCCTCTCGAGTTACCTCTCGAGTCACCTCTCGAGTTCCTTCTCAAGTCAACTCTCCAGTGTCCTCTCGAGTCACCTCTCAAGTCAACTCTCCAGTGTCCTCTCGAGTCACCTCCCAAGTCAACTCTCCAGTGTCCTCTCGAGTCACTTCTCAAGTTTCCCCTCAGGTCTCCTCTCGAGTTCCCTCTCAAGTCCCCTCTCAGGTCCCCTCTCGAGTTACCTCTCGAGTCACCTCTCGAGTTCCTTCTCGAGTCCACTCTCCAGTTTCCTCTCAAGTTCCCTCTCAAGCCCTCTCTCGAGTCCCCACTCAAGCCCCTACTCATGTCCAGTTGGAGGTCCCGCAGACTAGTCTTCTGCCGGGGGTCCTGCCAACCCCATGTCTTGTCCAGTTGGAGGTCCCGCAGACTAGCCCTCTGCCGGGGGTCCTGCCAACCCCATGTCCTGTCCAGTTGGAGGTCCCGCAGACTAGCCCTCTGTCGGGGGTCCTGCCAACCCCATGTCTTGTCCAGTTGGAGGTCCCGCAGACTAGCCCTCTGCCGGGGGTCCTGCCAACCCCATGTCCTGTCCAGTTGGAGGTCCCGCAGACTAGCCCTCTGTCGGGGGTCCTGCCAACCCCATGTCTTGTCCAGTTGGAGGTCCCGCAGACTAGCCCTTTGCCGGGGGTCCTGCCAACCCCATGTCTTGTCCAGTTGGAGGTCCCGCAGACTAGTCTCCTGCCGGGGGTCCTGCCAACCCTTTGTCCTGTCCCGTTGGAGGTCCCGCAGACTACGCTCCTGCCGGGGGTCCTGCCAACCCTATGTCCTGTGCCGTTGGAGGTCCCGCAGACTAGCCCTCTGCCGGGGGGTCCTGCCAACCCCATGTCTTGTCCAGTTGGAGGTCCCGCAGACTAGCTCTCTGCCGGGGGTCCTGCCAACCCCATGTCTTGTCCAGTTGGAGGTCCCGCAGACTAGCCCTCTGCCGGGGGTCCTGCCAACCCCAAGTCTTGTCCAGTTGGAGGTCCCGCAGACTAGTCTCCTGCCGGGGGTCCTGCCAACCCTTTGTCCTGTCCCGTTGGAGGCCCCGCCGACTACTCTCCTGCCGGGGGTCCTGCCAACCCCATGTCCTGTCCCGTTGGAGGTCCCGCCGACTACGCTCCTGCCGGGGGTCCTGCCAACCCTATGTCCTGTGCCGTTGGAGGTCCCGCCGTCTACTCTCCTGCCGGGGGTCCTGCCAATCCTATGTCCTGTGCTGTTGGAGGCCCCGCCGACTACTCTCCTGCCGGGGGTCCTGCCAACCCTGTGTCCTGTCCCGTTGGAGGTCCCGTCGTCTACTCTCCTGCCGGGGGTCCTGCCAACCCTTTGTCCTGTCTCGTTGGAGGTCCCGTCGTCCACTCTCCTGCTGGGGGTCCTGCCAACTCCTGGTCCTCTTCCGTGGGGTATCCTGCCGAAGCCTGTCCCGCCGGCTCCGGTTCCTGTCCGGCCGACACCGGGTCCTGCCCGGCCTCCGGAGCTGTCTGGTCTTCGCCCTCATGCTCGGCCCCCTGAGTTCGCCCGCTGTGGCCTTCGCCCCACCATGGACTCTGCCTTGCCCCCGGGCCGTCCGCCCGAGACCCCCACCATGGACTCTGCCTTGCCCCCCGGGCCGTCCGCCCGAGACCCCCACCTTGGACTCTGCCTTGCCCCCGGGCCGTCCGCCCGAGACCCCCACCTTGGACTCTGCCTTGCCCCAGGGCCGTCCGCCCGAGTTCCCCACCTTAGACTCTGCCTTGCCCCCGGGCCGTCCGCCCGAGTCCCCCTTCTTGGACTCTGCCTTGCCCCCGGGCCGTCCGCCCGAGATCCCTTCCTGTTCCCCTACCGGGCTCCTGGGCGGTCAGCTTAGTCCCGTCCTCCGGACCCCCTCCACCCACCCTGGTGGCCTAGGGATACGTCCCTCCTCCGGACCCCCTCCACCCACTCTGCTGGACTGTGTTGGACTTTTGTTTTTGGGGTTTAGGGACGTCTGGAATCCGTCCCTTGAGGGGGGGGTTCTGTCACGGTTGTCATGTCAGGTCACGGGTCTATGTCTAGGTTTGGGTGTTTTCACTGTTCTCTATGCCATGTTTTCCTCCTGGGTTATTGTCTGGTCCTTTTCCCTGTGTTTTTCCTCCTGTCGTTAGTTTCCTCACCTGTGTCTAGTTAGCTGATTGTGATCACCTGTGGCCCTTGTGTTTCTCCTCCCCCTGCCCGGCTGTTTCTTGTCTTGTAATTATCCCTCCCTGTATTTAGTCTTGTCTCGTCCTGTGTTCAGTGTTGGTGCTTCTTTTGTTTGTGACCTGGTTCACCGTAGAGTGTTTTGTTTGTTAAAGTTTATGTATTAGATAAGAGACCTTGAAATAAAGGTATTATCAAGTGTTATCTGCGTTTGGGTCCTACCTGCTTCACTCTGCGCTATCAGCCATGAGTTGAGCTCCTACAAGTACAGGAGCACACTTGTAGTATATTTACGACAATTTTAGGATAAGTGGAGAGCATTTGTCTTAATTACAGCAATAAGAGCAAGAAAGCCATCAGGTGGCGTTGTGAATAAGAGGTAAAGGAATTCTTAAGCACATGCCATGTTTGTGTACTGATTGACTTTTTTAACTTGTGCCTACCTCAAAATGGTATTGTGTCTACTATTGTATTTGCACTTGTTATCTGCACTTTCCCCTTTGCTGTAACAACGTACATTTCCCTGTGGTAGGACGAATATAGAATTTGAGAATTACATGGCTATAAAACACTCAACAATAATTTACTGTCGATAGACTCTTAGTTTTATTTTCATTCTCTGCAGTAAATTACATCCAAAAGCATCAGTAGACAATATGCAGCAGTAAATGTTACAGGTAGACCAAACTTTGGATATTAGTGCTTTTTTAGAACGCAAATGGATGGGAAGATGTCTGTTCATGGGTGATGTGTTTAATGTTATCCTGCTCAAAACCTCAATACAACTTACAATGACCACATGCAAAACCACTGGTGTGTTAAATAGCATACACCAGAAACTAATTCTCATTTCCATCTAAAATGTTTTTTTTAATCCAATTTAGCTGGAACTTTGCCAGGAATTTAACATGGAAACTACGGTATGTGCCATCTTCTAACCCCTGACTGGACTTACATCTGTGGAAACCTGAACAGAGGCATAAGCAGGAGGGACTAAAGCACACAGAGATGGGGTAAAGCTGTTACCATAGCAACTGAATGAGAACAAAGCTATGTTGGATTGGATGCATAAACTGTTCAGCCTGTCCTCCTACGAAAAACAACCAAATAGGTCGATTGTTCAGCAGCTTATTACGACACATAATCACGTTTTAAAGTGTAGCACCTTTAGTGGTCGTGTAAGAAACAACATGCTCCCGTTGATTGTAAACGCTCCGGAGGGTCGTTTATTCACAAATAACCCTTTCTGGAAAATCCTAAATTGTGGAATAGTTTGGCCATTAAAATGCTTTTTGATTAGATTTCTAGCGAGAAGTGTATATTGTACTTTTAGTACAATCTACATCCAGTGGATGTGTAGGATATACAGTTTGATAGATATTACGAAGATTATTTGAGGTCTCGCCAAGAGAACGTGTACTACGTCTTCACGCAGCGTCCCTGTAAAGTTGGCGTCAACCCTCACGTGGTGAAAACAGTATTTCCGGTCACGAAGTTTTCATAATAAAACCGGAAGTATTCCCCTCACTGTCAAATGATTACACAGTGATATCTGCATTACTCATCCACTAAAAAAACATCAGTTTATCCTTGTTAATTACACAATACTTATTGGTTTAAATTGTGTACAATGCTTTTGTGTTTTTAACCTTCGATTCGGAGAAACAAATAGTTATTTCGGAGTTTAGACACTACAGAGTTTCCGAAGACACTACACTACGCAGGATCCCCAGCTATCGTTTGGGACTACAACATCCGCCTTGCTTTACAAACCCCGTGATTAGTCCTCAAGCTCTGTGATTGGATGTTGGAGTGGCAGTGCTACAAGGTTACGCCGAGCGTCAAACAGCTCTTTGAAATGGAATGGAACCACCAACCCAGTCTCACATCTAAACGTGTAATAACTACGTTGGTCCACAACTTGGGACGTAGTATTTCTACAAAAACGCCTCTAAAATTGTAGGATCCCTACGTTTTTTTTCGCCATTCATTTCTAATGGCTGGCATCTATGTCACGTGATCTTCAACTTTCTCTCCGCAGAAAAAAAAAAAACATGGCCGACCTTCGTTTTATTCTTGGTGGAAAATGCGTATTTTAAGGTTAGTTTTAACATTAAAATGCGTTTTGATCTCATTTGATGCGAGAAATATGAGTTGTTATTTCAGATTATTTGCGCAGTGGATGTACATGGTCTTTAGTTCGCTAGTTATCCTCGAGGCTTGTGCACGCGCAGCGCGCTCCTTGTCTGAACGCCGATTATCAAACTGACTGACAGCAGCCGGCAGGACAGCAAGGCAAGGCAAGTTTATTTATATAGCACCTTTCAACACAAGGCAATTCAAAGTGCTTTACAAAAAACGAAAGAAAGAAAATGGCATTTAAAATCAGTCATTAAAAAGAAAAGATAATAAAATAAACATTAAAAGAAAAAATACATGGATAAAAGTTACAGTGCAGTTTAAGATGTGAATAGTCCAATTAAAAGCAGCGGCAAAAAAAAGACAGCAGCAGCCAGCAACTCCCGAGTGTGACACACACACACGCGCATGATGACTGAGAGAAAGAGGAGCGTTGTGTGGAGCTATTTCACAACTGTCAATGAAAACTTAGCGAACTGTGATGTGTGCAGGAAGGCAGTTCGCTACTGTGGCCACTTTGTATTGTTATTTGTCATGTTTGCACTTTAAATTTGCAAAAGTAAAACGTTTATTTGTCTCTAAAAACTGTCCTTTCTTTAATCATTAACATGAATTCAGATTTAGTCTAGTTATGATGCTTTCAGATCAAAAATCATGTCATGCAGCTCTCCCCTACATGAAAGTACATAAGACGCTTTTCATTTTTAAAAAGTATCGGTATCGGCGATACTGGCCCTGAAATACTTGAAATACCGCGCCGCCCGGCATGTTCATGTTACGTGTTCAGCATGGTCCCGCACTCTGTGCTCACAGGGAGGTTGGGGGGTGGAGCTATTGGAGCTTCAACGAGCCGTTAAAGGCTGAGAGTGAAAATCGGTGAATACACGTAGTTTACAGAGATGCTGTATGAGAAACCAATGTGAGTTGCGTTTATCTTTACCCATGGATGCACAATAAGAACGGACCCATATCGTCTTACTGCCACCTCACGGAGCTGTAATAATGGATATATTGCACATGTTTGCTGTAATTCATTATTATACTACATGGGCTGTATGATTAAATATTGTACCGTAAATGTTGTAGTAAATAAAGTTAATATTACCGACGTTAGATTAACGTCCCTGTAGCTTCTTATTGCATTAAGAAGCTTATTGCACTATATATATATATATGTATGTGTGACCTGCTCTATCGAAATCAGTCGCATTAACCCGAAGACACATTTTGAGTTGTATACACTGTTGGAAACAGGATATTCCTAGCTTTCTAATGATATCAGGATTGTTGTTGTACTCCAAATATTAAGCGAAATATGTCACATTATATAATGACTGTCACCGAGTCATCATTTTGAGAAAAAGGCCTTTAAAGTTTCCTCTTCTCTGGAATCCATCGATCTGATTGATTATTAGTGGAGCAAATTATCAAAATACTACGGAGGGAAGATATTTTCGTTTGGAGGGGAAGCTCGCGAGTGTGTGTCTATACTGTTGGCGCAGATATCTCTGCTCTGCGCCGATCCTATAGGAGTGTGCTTTAAAAGAGGGAAAACTCAAAACAGCCAGGATGAGGGTTAAACAATAATCTGTTTTAATGATAAACGGTAATAATACAATACACTTTCAAAGGGGTGGGGCGGGCCCCCACTCCCTGCTCTGGTTCTGATGCCGGGAGATCCTTTCATCTGGACGGCAGGAGAAATAAGAGAGCGAACACACAAACACAAACAGGAGATATAGAGGAACCACGGGGAGGAGTCGGGTGAGATTCTCCTCCCACAGGGCCCATCTTGCAGCATTCCAGAGACTTCAGTTGTGTCTAAAGAATATTCCCTTGTTCATAAAAATAATACAAAGGTTTCATTTCTCATATTTCCAGCTTCTGGTTACACAGACTGCTATTATTAATACAAAGTAATTAAACACACACATATACTATTCAAGATATGTAGACTTCTCTGAAACATGACATACTGGAGACCTTAAGCAGAAGAACTCTCATCCACACAGCCTGCTTAACTTCCCCTCCCCCAGAGTAATAAAACCTGTTTAGCACCCAGGCATGTTTGAAGCAAGTTTAGTCCTCACATTTATGAAAGGATAAAACAGAGAAATCAATACAAAACACAAACACAGGTATTGTTTGAACAGTATTCACTTAACTGCTACTATTGATAATTACCAGAGAAACTCCAGGGCCTCTTTCAATATCTGGAAATTGCAACAAGACTTTCTGCCATTTCTAATGTAACACTCTTCCCAAATATCAGATGATATAATCTTTAATACGTGTGTGTGTTTGTGTAATTTTGCGTTTGTGTGTATTGTGTTTGTTTCCCGGGGAAAACACTCAGGAGAAACACCAGCTGTTGTTACGCCTGCTGTGACGTTAAGTTACTCCGTTCTCCGCTTGTAATTATGCCGTTACAAGTTTCAAAGTTGTATTTATCATCTGAATTTGCCCGAAACAAGTTTAATATTCAGAAAGCCAAGACTTTGTTTAATTGAAATCAGATGAAAACAAACTGTAACGGACCCTGCCGTGTTATTTATGATTACTCTACGCTTACATTCATAATGTCAGCCGGAGGGAGGGGGGGGCGGCGCTGCGGAAGAGCAGATTGCGAGTGAGAGGTGCCTGTCTTCCTCCCTTTACAAGCTTCAAAAATGTATATCGTGTGATTTTGGAAATAAAAGTTTCATATTCTGAAAGCCATGACTTTGTTTGTTTAAAATCAAACAAAACACCCGAACCCCGAAAAAATGTTTTTTTACGTAAATCCACGTTTATTTTGAAATGAGCCGTTGCGACTTCCGACTGATTTCGATAGAGCGGGTCACATATATATACAGTGCAATAATTATTTCATGCTAAATTAAGCTCTGTTGTTTGGATATCACTGTTACAGCGTAATATAAGTACATAACGTTAACGATTGATGTGTACATTAGCATAATTACTAGCTAGCCGCTAACTGCCGCCTCGTTAATATCAAATCCATCATAATAACAAATCATTACCATGCTGTCATGAACGTGCGGTTACGGAGCTAATTTCCTGCCATAACTCCACAAACAAACTAAACAGGTTTTACAAATGCCTCATGATTCACTAACAAACACAATGTGGTTTGCAAATACAAAATACCATCTACAAACTAATGCATTTAGTTTTGCAAAGAAAAAACGTATCTATCAAACAAACACATAACATTGTTCTAATAAATCATGTTTCAGAGACAAATTCAGCTTAGGTTTCACAAGTTCACACGTTTTTTTTTACAACTACGACACTTTTTTTTACAAGTACTAAACTTTTTCTTCTCACGGCGGAATATTACTGCCAGAAGTCACGTGACTTTTGGCAGTAATATTCCGCCGTGGCTGGCACATGCTCCACGGCAGCAGGGGGCGCTACTGAGTCCATTGGGGAAGGCGGGAGCCTCCCGCCGGGAGGTTGAGCAGAGCATGGAACAGCCCTTGCCAGCCTGATGACAGCGGTGTTTCTAGCGATCCAGCGATCTGGGTCAGTGTTTGAACAAGGTGAATTGAGCGATCACAACGAAAACAGCCAAGACACATATTGAGACCAGAACACTAATGTTATTAGGGCTGTAAATATAATAAGCCTTTGTCTAAAATGGACAACATTGTAACTAAGGAGATTTAAACCATACAGCGATTCTGCACTCTTCATTTTCTTTCCTGCTATATTCAATGAGTGATACAAATATTTGTTACCATAAGTTCTGAATAAAACTGATACTGTTGGACTCGGTACTAGTTGACTGCTACCAGAAATAAAATGAAGTACTTTACTGTGTACTTTGTGAGTAGACCTCTGTCAGAGTCCCCTCCGTATAATGCATGTTTTCTGCTATCTTTGATGAGTGATAAAAAGACAATTTGACCATAAGTTCTTAACGATATTGAGACTGCTGTACTCAGTATTCTTACACCTACTATCACAATACATTGAAGTACTTCTAGTGTGTGTGTGTTTTTTAAATCCTCTGTCAAAGTCCCCTCCTGAGAACCTAATCAAGCCACTTCTGCTAAGTTTGATGAGGGAAAAAAAAACGTGTTTTGCCGTTAGTTCTTCGTGAGATTGACACTGTTGGACTCAGTACTAGTCCCACAAGTACTATGTAGTACTTTTACTGTGTACTTTTTGAGTAATCCTCTGTCAATGTCCCCTCCTGAGTACAATAATGCATGTTTCTCTGCTATTTTGAATAAGCGTTGAGACTGATATTGTTGGACAGAGTACTTTAAGAGGATGGCAGACATGATATCAGCAATACTTCCAGTCAGTACTCCAGCAGCAGCTGTTACACCTTGGAAAGTCTTTAGAGTCTGGCCTGGATAGCTGGTCACAAATATCCTTCAGCAAAGTGACAAACCCATGTGACTCTTGTTGGCCTCTTATGACAATGCTGTCTTTAAAATATGATTATTTCTCTGCTCCTAGTTCATTCCTCTCAGATTCTTCCATCAGTCCCAGTCATTGCATGTCATTCAATAGAACTTCGAAAAATGTGTCCAATTCAACAAAATGTTTTTGGGAAGGTCAGAGCTAAATTATAGATTGTTTGATTGTGTAATTACAAGGTGAGAGAAAATAAATCCACATCTTCCTATTAAACTTATTTGATTTACTTTTCCATGTTGTACATATACTTACTTGTATTACATGTTGAACCACATGCTGGATATCTTCCCCAGCCTCATGGAAATACAATAAATTGATTCATAATTTAAATGTTTTATAAAAATGTATAAATGAATAATGTTGTGTGCAAACATTTCAAATTGAAATATAAAATGAAAAAAAAGTTTAATTTTGAAATGATTTCTCATAAAAACCTTTCTAAATTATAGTAAATTATTAAAAAAGGTTTCGTCAATATACGTTTTTCTGCCTAAAATAGTTAAAATTGAACGTAAACTATATCAAACACCACATCCATGGCAATTAACCCATTTTTGCCCGCTATTTAAATTGACTTTGGTTGAAGTTAATAACAATATTGATATTATATAGATATATAGCATATAATTGATGCAGTCTTTCTGAACACTTTTAAAATAAAATACTGCAAATGAAGAATATTTGTAATGTTCTGCACAGATAGTGGCTTAACTTGAATTTGAAAACACGTGGCAACTTTATTAATACAGCAGATGAAAAGATTTGTGGATCAATTCTTCATGGGCTTCAATGGCTCTCTAGATAAAGGGCGTTTTATGGTTGCTTGTATTATCCTCACATAGTGATTTGTTTAAATAACTAGTGACATTTTAATAAATATTGAAAAAAAGGGCTCCAAAAAAGGCATATATAACCTGGCCGGCTTAACCAGTCTGTATTTCTTCAAGCACCACAAGATTCATAGTTTATAAAGTACAATTTTGGGCCATTGATTGTGTCATTTCTCCAAACACATACAGTAAAAATGGCTGTTTTGAAGCCTTAAAATGGTGCAGGAAAAGGACTTTACATTGGGTTATACTTAAAGACAGGACTATTCAGTTAAGAGAAGAGCAAAAAGGAAAGAGAATTGTTATAATGGGTGATGTAACATTAATGACAGACATAATATGAGGTCCTTGGCACTCAGACTTTAGAGGGGTCATTTTGTGAGCTTGGGGCATCACCCTTACAGCATCAGGACAATATCATATGGAGTCAGACACTGGAAGTGTGCTGGAGGCGTTGACTGGGACTGATGGAAGGATGAGGCTGATGAGACTGAAGCATCTGCGAGGTACGAACTAGCGGCAGAGGAATAATTATATATTAAAAGACAGCAGCCCCATAAGAGGCCAACAAGAGTCACAAGGGTTTGTCACTTTGCTGAAGGATAGTTGTGAGCAGCTATCCAGGCCAGTCTCTAAAGACTTTCCAAGGTGTACAAATGTTGCTGCCGGGGTACTGACTGGAAGTATTGCTGATATCATGTCCACCATCCTCTTAAAATACTCCGTCCAACAATATCAGTCTTAGGAAGAAATGTTTTTTAACGCTTATTAAAAGAAAAACATGCATTCTTGTAGTTGGGAGGGGACATTGACAGAGGATTACTGGAAAAGTACACAATAAGTACTTCATAGTACTTGTGGGGGTAGCTTCAGTAGTACTGGGTCCAACAGGATCAATCTCACGAAGAACTAATGGCAACAAAAAAGAATTCCCTCATCAAACTTAACAGAAGTGGCTTGATTGTGTTCTCAGCAGGGACTTTGACAGAGGAGTTCTCAATAAATACACAGTAAAAGTACTTAAATGTATTGTTAGTAGTAGGCTAACTAATACAAAGTCAAACAGTATCAATTTCATTAAGAACTAATGGTAACATTCTTTTGTACTTGTAAAACCTAAGCTGAATTTGTCTCTGAAACATGATTTATTAGAAAAATGGTATGTGTTTATTTGATAGATACGTTTTTTCTTTGCAAAACTAAATGCATTAGTTTGTAGATGGTGTTTTGTATTTGCAAACCACATTGTGTTTGTTAGTGAATCATGAGGCATTTGTAAAACCTGTTTAGTTTGTTTGTGGAGTTATGGCAGGAAATTAGCTCCATATGCGTTGCTGTTACGTGTACGCAAATTGACGTGCTAGATGTGAACGAGTATTTTGGTTAAAGTTGCGCATGCTCTGAGTGCACATACGGGTACTTATCAGGCATGCTGGGTAATCTGTGACGTTTCGCTCTCTCAAAAGTTGGGCCATTTTATCATCATGCGCCAATGAGCAACTCTCATAGGAATGAATGAGGCCCCGCCTCCCACACTATATCCAGTTCTTATTATACATCCATGGTGTATACAGAGCGAAGACCCGCAGCTGCGCTATTTTAGCTGTCCCTAAATGTGCTTTAATATTCCAGCCAATCTCTGTTTTGAAACCATGAGCTCCAAAATGAGCGCTTTACCCCACTGTGCAGGTGAGTTGGGTACTTTTTTAAATATACCTGGGCAGGCTCTGTTTGGCCGAGGTCCACTGGCACTTGCGGGCCGCTGAGGGGTGGGAGGTGTTTGGGGCAACGAAGACGACTGCGGCTGCTCCGCCTCCGTGGGCGAGGCGGGCGTTAGTGTCCACGACAGTGGACGCGGGTAACGTAATGTCCCCATGATCTGAACTGTTATTACCTGCAGTAGATGCAGTGTTACTGCTGGCGATAAGGGCTGGTTGTTTTAACCATTTTCTGATGTCCATCATTGACTGCTGTGTAAGCACCTTGCAGATGACGAACGTGCAGTGGCACAGGTCACGCGCACCTGACATAATAACGTTACTTACTGTTTAAATGGACCAAATAAATGCAGCAGACAATGTTATTTAACCACAATTTATTTTATGTCAACTAAATTCTTCTTCTTCTTCTTCTTATTATGTATGTAATATTTTTCACTTTTCATTTTTTACTTTTCATTTTTCAAATGAGGGTGCATAACGACTCAACTGAGGGTCTGTGCAGCATATTGTGCAGCATATTGTCAGTTTTTACCCTCACACACACACACACACACACACACACACACACACACACACACACACACACACACACACACACACACACACACACCAGATTGAAGCGATAAGCAGCTAAGAGGGGCAGCAGCAGCTGGTGTGACTTTGGTTGGAGCTGTGGGACCTCCCTCCAGGCACCTGACAGCCACTTATGCTGAACAAGCATGGAGCGAGATGGAGGTGCATTCATGCACACACAAAAAAGCACATACATCGCTGTTTTCCTCACACCTCTGCACACATGGCCTCTTTTTCTTACTCTCCATAGTACACACGGACAGCCAATGAAGTGTATCCATAGTCAGTGTTAAGTTGTTGAGACCCACACTTGTGAGATGCAGAGGCTCGGCTGACAAGATGGGGGTGTGTGTGTGTGTGTGTGTGTGTGTGTGTGTGTGTGTGTGTGTGTGTGTGTGTGTGTGTGTGTGTGTGTGTGTGTGTGTGTGTGTGTGTGTGTGTGTGTGTGTGTGGTGTGTGTGTGTGTGTGTGTGTGTGTGTGTGTGTGTGTGTGTGTGTGTGTGTGTGTGTGTGTGTGTGTGTGTGTGTGTGTGTGTGTGTGTGTGGTGTGTGTGTGGTGTGTATCTCCACTGGGTTGAAAACCAGTTTTTTTGTTGTCAGTTGCGTTTAGCGCAAGCAGCGTTGATCTCGTTAGCCGCCAGCTTTCTGGCAGTGGTTCCAGCCAATAAAATCAATCTGAGGCCAAAGGGCAATTGGCGTTTTCAAATGTGGGGGGGGGGGGGGGCAGAGAGAGGTAAGTGATAGTATGACTAGAAAAGAGAGAAAGAGGAAGAGATAAATGAGAAAAAGAGGAAAATAGGAGAGCGGTAAGGCAAGGCAGTAGGTGTAGACACATTTAAGAATTGTAGGTCAAATGGGAAAAAAAGTTGCATTTGAGGTTTTCTTTACAGTAACGTCGGTGTAGTTTATGAATGAAGAAAAAATAACGTTTTTTGTCATGGGGCAAATCTTGACCTTGCGACCAGTGTCAGAATTCCTTCAGTTGTCTCTTTCAAGATTGGCCCCCTCAGTTGCTCAACATTACCAAGAGGTCAGTACTATCAGTTAGCCAGTTTTCGATTACTGTCCTCCATGAGTTTTGTTGGTTCATTTCGTTAGACTCAAAGATAAGAATGTGTCACAGTCTGCTTTCTCACTCACCTATTTTCTGCATTATCATTCCTTAGTCACCTGGTAGTCACACCCTGTCTCTCTCTCTCTCACTCTGTTACACCCATCAGCTCCATTAGTATTTAGGCCCACTTCACTTTCACCTCAGTGCCAGATCGTACTTCGCAGCATGCCCGTCTTTCCCGCACTACTCCTCAGATTGCTCTCCCGGTTTCGACCCTGCCTGTCCCTGACCAGCCTGCCTCGCCTGCTCCCTGACCCGTTCTGTACCTGCGACTTCCGTCCTGCCTTCTCCCGGAACCCTCGCCTGTCCCTGACCAGCCTGCCTCGCCTGCTCCCTGACCCGTTCTGTACCTGCGACTTCCGTCCTGCCTTCTCCCGGAACCCTCGCCTGTCCCTGACCAGCCTGCCTCGCCTGCTCTCTGACCCGTTCTGTGCCTACGACTCCCGTCCTGCCTTCTCCCGGAAACCTCGCCTGTCCCCGACCAGCCCTTTGCCTACTATCTGCCGTGTTGTCTCCTACCAGCCTATTGACTCTAATAAAGCTGGTTACCGACTATCTCTGGTTTCCCGTGTTCTGCATTTTGGTCCTCAGCTCGTTTGTGACAGAATGAAAATGTATAACTTTATACCACACAACTGTGATGCTGTCTGATCCAAGCCCTTGACTCATTGGGGTCACTGCTTAGGTGGGATGAAGCATATAACCCATAATGGCCTGTTGGCTGATGGGAAATTATCTTTTTTATCAACAGAAATAAAACATATTTTACTTTTTGAATACCTTCATAAGAGTTTGTCATGTTGTTCACTTGTGTTGACAGGATGTTAATGATTTTGAATTTTTACTTTATAAGGATGTGACTATCGTAAGCATCAATTTATCGCATTTAAAAGCAGCTAGTTGCCTTTTTTCCAGTCTTTATGACATGTTAAGCTAACCATCTCCTGTCTCTAGCTTTATCGCCAGATTTTCTAGGAATTTTTTTCTAGGGAGTAGTTGCCAACCCATAGCTATGGTCTTCATGCCATTAAGGGGCCTGACAGGACAGTTATCCGTCATTTAAATATATATTTTCCATTTTAAAGAACTGGCTAAATATATTCTATATTAAAAAGTGTACCTATCATGCTATATTTGAAAAATATATTGTAGGGCCCTACCTATACAAAACGTTTTTTTTTCAAAATACCAAACAGATCACCCATTGTAGCCATCCCTCATACTGCTCAAACCCCTCTTTTGAAGCCCTGTTAGAGAAACGCGGATTTTGGGTCCTTAGCTTGAAAAAAAAGAAGAGGAGGCAGGGCTAATGCCTTTTCAGAATTCTACCGGAGATAAAGTTAAATTCTGTTGTGATAAAACGCCATCCTGTTTAAACCACGTCAAGGATTATTTCTGAAATAGTATGGAGCTCAAATGCTTTTTGTCTTGCAGGTTTACCACAAGGTGAGTTCTTTTTTTATTTCCTGCTTTTGAAACACATGTGCTCTTCAGTACAGGTTAGCTCTGAGTGTTAGCGATGCTTGCTAATGTAAACAAAGATGTCCAAAACACGTCAGGCATTGTTTCTGATAGCAAGTTTCTGTGGGTCCGCTGCCGATTTGACGTCAGTTCGGATGGAATCTGTATCCGCTCGTTGTACACCCGTTTTTAAAAGATTTAGGTACGGAGGAAAAGAGAGAGGGTTTTATTTTCTGAAGCTGCGAGAGTTCCACGACGCACCGGGGACACATTTATGTATAAAAGACATCACAAAGTGCATTTTGCATTATAGGTCCCCTTTAACATATTGAGCCAAGCCAACAAGTGACACATTCACCAGACCTATGCATACATTACTTATCATGGCTTGTCATTTCTGCTCATCTGGGACCGGAGCCTTGAATTGCACACCTGCTAAGTCGCTCCTGAAAAGAGCTTTGGCTAAGTGCCTGAAAATGCAAATAGAGTGGCTAGAGAGTGATAGACAAGTCAATTATAATATGGGATTTTTACACCTGGACGTAAACCCGTTAGTAGGGACAACGGGAGAGTGACAGAGGTTGAAGCTATTTCCTCAGAGTTCCTGCAGAGTTTATGAGCAGAGATTAGAGACACTGTGATGTGATCATAAATCTCAGCTGCTGCCAAATGTGATGGATGGATGGAGGAATGAATGGACCAATCGGGGTACACGTTTTTGGAGATCCATTGGCAGGAAGCTAATGCTATAAATAATGTATACGTATAGATGCATGGTATCTTGTTATCTTGTGTTAGCAGTATGCTGATGTTCTCTGCTTTTGTCCCCCAGGCCAACATGTCTATATGATGGAAATGTCAGCTGACAAGAAAAGGTTTCTGCGGATCAGTGCTAACGTGTACAGACTTTGATTGCAATACTTTGTAAGTAGTATGAGTAAAGGAAATGATTTGATGTTGTACTCTACACTGCAAATTATCACATGTTGACTGAAACAAGTGAATGTCAATTGATTAAATATATTAAAATAATGAAGTTGACCATCAAAATAAACAATAGTATTATCAACGTAGAAAATGAATGGGAAATTGTACATGAATTCAGCGGATTGGTGTGCACAAACATTCATAACACAATTTACTCACTAACACTAACCCTTTACCCCTAACCGGAAAAAATACACATAAGATTTCTAATGTGGTATTTTGGAAGCCCCAAACTCAAAGTCACTACACAGAAAATGTCTCTTCAAAATGGTAGAAAGAATAAACAGCAGCCACACCATAGTCATGTATATATCAATGGTGCAGACAGTGATAACAGTGTGATCATAAGCTGATGTTAATCGTCACACTGGACGTATTTTTGTTGGCCGACTTGGAAGTTAGAATTGCAAGGGTTCTGCAAGTAAAAGGACATTTTCCATCCACATTTCATATATTGCAGAAACAGGGCCGGCCCTGACCAATTTGCTGCCCCACCCCCCCACCAAAATACAGACACTCACTATGACTCGCCCATGCATGCACGCGCACGGTTGTGGCATGCATGAATGGCCAAAACAGAAATATATGGACACAAGATGTGTGAAAATGTATTTAGTATCCTATCCATGTGAACATGATTTAAGTGGGGGGTGGACCTAACATCCTCTAGGGGGGTCCGGTGGCATGCTCCCCCGGGAAGATAATGTTTTATTAATATTGAAGTTAAAAGCATCAATCTGGTGCACTTTGAAAGCAACATTAAGAGATATATGGAAACATCTCTCAACACCCATATGAAACAGAACTGTAAGGAGATTTTCTTTTTCTTTATGGATATTTTACAAATCACTCTCCTTTTAAAATGTATTCTTGTTTATTAATAACAACTTTTTTTTACTGTCATATAGTATTTTATACTTGTTTTTCATCTATTCTCTTATTTTTTTATAACTATAATGATCATATAAAGGTGTGCCTTTACCTCTCTGAGCTGAGGTTATCAGAGCCGCTCAGTCTGTCAGGAGACAGCTCTCTAAAGCTCTCCCCCCCGCGGCCGCTTACACAGTAAATTCCAATGTTAATAAAAGCACACAGAAGCTTTATACGTTTTTTGGGAGTTTGATTTACTTTGAATCAACACTAATACAAAATGAAAACCTATAATTGCACACTAAAACCATTATTTCAAAAAAAGAACTATTTCACATAAACCTCTGGTTTTTACTGAGGCTGGGGCAGTTCAACTTGATTTTGGGGGGGGGGTGCACCATAGTTTATGGGCGCTGTACGCAATATAGGCATAGTTATGTTAGTATAAGATAATAAGATGTACTTTGTTGATCCAAAATTGGGAAATTGTGTTTATTGTGTTTATTTAGAAATACAAATATTATTTTTATTTCTAACTTTTTTTTCAAATTGTTGGCGCCCCCGATGGGTTGATGTGCACTTAGCATTCACCTCTACTGCCTATGACAAGGGCCGGCCCTGTGCAGAAAGAAGGCTCTGTTGAAAACACACTTTTATGATACTTACATATTTCGTTCAGCAAGATATTCTCCACACATTAAAAAATGTTAAGGGTAAAATGCAATTTCCGAAAGTAAAAAGCTAGCATAAGGCAATACACAAATTACATCACGGTCACATGACACCACCACATCACCATCACTAAGCTAAAGGCGTACTTGTGACTGCTGACACAAGTACGCAAGTCACTTGTTAGTAACCAGGGGCGGCGGGTGCTGTAGGCTAGGGAAGGCTAAGCCTTCCCAAATATTTGTGTCACTGCATCCTGGTCAAATATAATGTATAATGTTTGTGTCTTTGACATTAGCGCTGCTATGCAGCCACCTGTGCCCTGTACTACGAAGCCAGTTCAACAGATCCTGGATATGTTTGAGTTATCTTAACTAACCCTAACAAACGAGATTTCGCTAAGCGGTCCTTATAGCTGGTTATCAACTCGGTAAATCAAGCCAGGGTTTCTCTCACCAGCTGAGAGCGCGTTTACGTGAAAGAGGCGGGGTTAGCAACATTTGACCAATCACAAACAGGGACAAGTGTACTGACAGCGCAGCGTCATACTTCATTAATGAAAAGTAAACTAATATTAGACAAATATGAACTTTAAACATCCATGATTTAAACATATAATCCAGGATACAAGCCACATAGCTGCACCTGCAAGGTGAATACAGAACAACTGGTTAAAAAATAAATCAACTACTGAGTGTTTGAAAGCGTCACTGTCACTGATATCACTGCCCCGTCTAAGACACGAGTGGATCTGACTTTAATTACATTTGAGTGTTTTGTCAACTTAATGTGTTGCTTAAAATAATACTTCTGCATATAGCATGTGACACTGTAGGTGATGCACGGCCAGATACGGCTCAAGAAGCTGACTCAGATAAGGAAAAATTGTGATATTATATGATCGATGATCTGATTGATGATGTGATATGAATGATAAGTGTGACACGTCGGCGTCTGCTCTGCATACGGCAGTTTAAACTGTATTTCCTCTACCCTGTAATATGACTTGATAGATTTAAACTCCGCACACTGAGCTCTGATTGGTCAGCAGGCGTTGCTTTCACTGAGTTGATAGGCTTGTTTGAGACGCGTTGTGGCTCGCCTCGATAGTAGACGAGAATAGCCGATCGCAGCCGGGGGAGGTCTCAAAAAGCTCGCCTGAAGTCGGACAGCTCGGAGTCGGCTTCGTCTTCTCTCTGTTTTTTGGCGGATTAAACAACTTTAAGGTGCATACCGCCACCTCCGGAGTCGGCTTGACTTGGTTTGCATTTATAAAGAATGCACACGTGTTTAATCGTTAATGTCAGATATGTACAAAGTAAATACATTTGTTCCTGCTCAGGATTAGATTCAACTTTATTGTTATTGCACATATTACAGGTACTGAGACAACGAAATGCAGTTTAGCTTCTAACCAGGTGCAACAAGTAATGTACACAATCTACAGAATAAAATATAGAATGAATTGAATGATGAATAAACAGTGAGGGGTATGAATACACTAGATATCAGCCTGTGAGCAGTATGAACAGTGTGTATGAATATGCCAAGATATATAAAGTATGAAAACAGTAAGCAGTGCAAGTATGGTATAAAATATATAGATATTAATGTCATGATGATAAACATTGTGGAACAATGATGACAAATGGGAATGGATGTGGCGACGTAAAACTGACACAAAACAACAACAAACTTTTGCCGAGCCAATTGGAGAGTTTCATCAGCAGCACGGGGGAAAAAACCACCAATGAGCGCTCAGCTCGAGATACCAGCGAGTCGTTTCCCATCAAGCATTTCGCTTCTGCAGCCCGTGGAGAGGAACTGCGCCGCCGCGCCTCGCTCTCAAGGCTGCGGGCGTCTTTGTCCCCGCGAGATTTTCAACGTCTCATGTAGGCGGGCCTCCAGAGCAAGTCGGACAAAATGACTAACCATCATGCAATGCACTAGCAAGACGTTGATAGCAACTGCGCAGGTCTCGCTTGTCTCAAACAAGCCTGATCTCTTTTCTATAGACGCCGGAGGCGGGCAGCGTCAGGTAAAAAAAAGTTATTGAGCCTTCCCAAACCTGAGCCTCACGCGCCGCCTATGTTAGTAACTGGTATTTGTATGACACATAGAAGTTTAAGAACATACGTGTGGGGTATTAACTGGCACATTTTATGTCAACATAACGTGAAAATCACTTAAGCTTGTGTTAACCACAGATCTTATTCCAGGCTTCTAACTACAAACACGTTCAACAATCTGTTAACTTCAATACGATGGAACCTTAACTTCAATACGATGGAACCGGAAGTGGTAAAATGCTGACTCATTCCAAGTTTTTAGGGCTTTTTCTGCAACACTTTATAGAGAAGAACAACTCCTATCTTTTACTACACAACATGTTTGACAATTATTAACACAACCATAAAACAACCATTGGAAAACGTTCCTCTCAACACTTTGTCACCAAAGTAAAAACACTGACCCCTACTGTTTTCGGGTGAAGGTAAAAAAAACACAGAAAAAGGAACATTAGATTAAAGCTTGTGTTTAACCACAGATAATGGTGAAATATGTTCATAGAGTCTGCTACAATACTGTTTTATAGTTTGAAGCAGACAGAACAAAGCCACTTTATGACCTGTTTAACTCCTGAACAAATAATTTAGTGTGTCAGGCTTTTCATCTGGGAACCATGCATTTGTGTACAATCTTGTTGAGGTATTTTAGTCTAGACCAAAATGTTGGGACGATGTATCCACTAGTTAAAAAGTAAGTTCAGTAAGTAAGTAAAGTTCCTTTCATCCAATATGATCCATTTACTTGTATTCCGAAGACTGTTACTGAAGCTTCAAACAACCCAAGAAGTGTTCAACGCATCTAACCTCTGCAGCAAACAGCACTCAATGCATGACAACACAATTTGATTACTCTCATCTCCCCAGCAGACAGCGGAGAAACACTCACACAAATTGTCATTGTCATGTTAAGTATTTATCTGATGCTCTCGTTATACAGACATTAAGATTAACCCCGAATTAACCCAGGTTTTACCCCGAAGACATTGCGGAGAGACCGGAGAGCCGCCACACTGAACTGCTGTGTGGAGGAGTTTATCTACCTTGGAGACATCGCGGTGGGAAAGGAGCGCCGTTACGCCGGGCTGCTATGCAGTGGAGTTTTCTACCCCTAAAACATCGCGGTGAGACCGGTGCGTCGCCACGCCGGGCTGCTGTGGAGATATCGCGGTGAGACCTGGGGCGCCTCTACGCCGGATATATCTGGCTTTGGGATCTGAAGGATTCACCGGAGAGGCCTGCTGTCTTTCTTCAGCCCTGCATCTCCGGGCCTCCCACCTCCAGTGCCCCGGGCTCGGTGAGTGATGCCGCTTCACTTCATAACGGGAAGGGAATATCGTGGATGCTGTGCTGGCCTGGGGAAATGGCCCACTATCGTGGCTCTGCTGTGCCTTTTGGCTGTCTTGGACGGTGAGAAGATTTCTCGTCATCCTGAGAAGTCTACTGGATTCATGTCTGTTCTGCCGTCCACGGTGGTCATCCCCTGCAAAGGATCGGGAGTGCTACACAAACAATTACCGGTTACCTTGTCACAGGCAATCAGTTCGACACAATATGTTTGTCTTTTTTGTTTGCCTGCGATGATGGTTCTTCAGGACTGCTTCTTAAACTCTAATCACACTCTCGCAGACTTTTCCGGTAATTCTAAAGTAGATGACAATGTATGTGTGTCGTTTAAGAGGAAAAGATGCCTGGGTAGCTATTGCCTGAGATCCCAGGATGTGTTTTTATTACATGTGCCAAGTGCACAACATTTCACAGTAATTATAATAACAAATAAAAACGATTTCCTTAAAAAAATATGATTCGTCATCACGCTCGTGACCCCGCGGCGAGCTGGGGGCGTGTCAGTGACACACCCACGGCAAGCCAGCTCGCCGCCCGCCGATTTTGCAGCAGCTCTTTCACTCAAGAACGCTAACGAAAAAGCTCTATAATGGCAGGCAAACATTTTTTACTTGACTTATTTTCCAAAAAGAATATCATTCACAAGAAGAAAGAGGCTAGCAGCACCGAAGCTACAAGTGAAGCTGCTACTAGCACTACATCATCAGAAGAGCCGCCTAAAGACGTGGATAGTGCTAGCACTAACGTTAACGTTAGCTGCGTTAGCAACGTTCCCCTGGCTAGCTCAAGCTCACCTTTCCCAGAGGTATGGACGGAGGAGATGTGGCGGAGGAAACAAGAGGTGTGTGTGTGTGTGTGTGTGTGTGTGTGTGTGTGTGTGTGTGTGTGTGTGTGTGTGTGTGTGTGTGTGTGTGTGTGTGTGTGTGTGTGTGTGTGTGTGTGTGTGTGTGTGTGTGTGTGTGTGTGTGTGTGTGTGTGTGTGTGTGTGTGTGTGTGTCACTGTCTGCTTATTTGCAATGTAGGCTAGGCCTAATCAGAATACTTTCAAGTCCAGATTCAATGTTGTTTGCATAAGTAGGCTATCTTTTTCGTTTTGTTTATTTAATAAGTTAATTTCAGGACAACTTTGGGAATGTTTTGTTGTTAGAGAGAGAGAGAGAGAGAGAGAGAGAGAGAGAGAGCGAGAGAGAGAGAGGAGAGAGGAGAGAGAGAGAGAGAGAGAGAGAGAGAGAGAGAGAGAGAGAGAGAGAGAGAGAGAGAGAGAGAGAGAGAGGCTTAGTTGCAATACTGTAGCTTATGCAATTTAGGCCTCTAAACTGTGGACCTGTCTTGCCCGTTTGTGAGTGCACTGTGCGCGGCATTGTTTGGAGCTAATTAAAATAGCGTCCCCCCAGTAAAAAAATCCCACTACACCACAGAGATTAAGTAAATGAATGTTCTTATCAAGTAAAGTGTAGTTGCAGTCTTGCAATTGCAGTCTTCAATATCCGTTTTGAGTGTATCTGTTGGCTACATGGGAACCTACTATTGGCTCCTGTCCCCAGAGGCTCAATAGCTGTAAGGCAGATACAGTGGACTGATGACTCATTCTGATGGTAATAGCCACATTTTACATTCAAGTATTTAAATCCAACCTCACACTGTTAAAAATGATTTGTTGACTCAACTTGACTAAGTCAAGTCATCTTGTTGCTTTGACTGAGTCAAGTTGATTCAACATTTAGTTTCAAGTCTATTACACTTCAATACATTTGTTGACACAACTTAATGTGTCAAGTTATTTGGACTAGAACATATTAGTTAAGATAACTTAAGATGTTTGTCAGGATCTCGACACAAACTGATGAACCCAAATGCACGACCCAGAGTCAAAGTTTTGAATGTAAAAATTTTTTTAATTTTATTTCACAGATCAGGTAATCCCGCTTAACAAAGTAGGTACTGGAAATAACAAAAGGCGCTCACAAGGAGGAAAAAACTATTAAAAAAAAGAGAACTTAAAGGGGACCTATCATGCAAAATGCACCTTTGTACGTCTTTTATGCATGAATATGTGTCCCCGGAGTTCCAGGGAACTCACCAAGTGTCAGAAAACACAACCCTCTCTATTTTCCTCCTTAGCCAAATCTCTAAAAAAGGGGCTGCAACGGATCTTAAAAAGATGGATCCAGATTTCAACACTTTTCTACGTCACAAAGGTGCTCCGCTTATTGGTCAACTCTCCACCTATTACGAGAATGAGCCACGGCCACGTGCATTGCCAAACCTCTCATTCGCATATAGGCTATCGGCAGGCTAAATCAACCCCAGTCACATCTGTGTTTTTGCCTGCTCTTGCCAGGATGTCTAAGCCAGTTAAACGTCGTGCTGTTGTTGGCTGCAAGACTCGAGACAGGGGACTGCATGCAATGCCATCAGTGGAAAAAGAAAATAATCTGTGGCTAGACTTCATTATCTCTAGCTTGTATATGTATCATGTAGCATGTAGCTTCGCCGTATCAATGTCACCTCAAACCCAAATAGTAATCGGTTAGGTGTTTATATGTTTTTGTAACAATTTATTTTGTACGCTCCCCAGTCTTTGCTTTGTCTTTTATTTGACTTTTCAGGCATTTGCGAACATGTTCAGACTGCCGTAATGGCGATCTGTGTGAAGGCTGTAAAGCCACGCCCTAGCCGATAACACAAGTATTTATTCTCCTATGCATTAGTATTTTCTATCCTCTAAAATCATATTGAGTAAGTTATAATAACAAACGTAATCTTCTGTAGGTAAGTGCCATTTTTTTCGAGCGTTATGTAAACGCTTTTGTGATTGTAGTCTGTAAGAACGATCAGATATCATCGATCTGTAAGCTAAGCTACGCTACGCTACCCTAATGAGACATGCCGTTTTTTGCAGCGTTATATGTAAAAGATTTTGTGTGTTTACTTGTTTGCGCACATGAATATAAATGGGGGTGTGTTAGGATACAACACTGTATGTATGTATGCAAGGGGACACACACACCACGAGTAAAACGGAGCTAAAGCCCTGGTCTGTTGTTGTTGACGAGGCCTTACCTCTAACAACAGGCTAATTAGTGGCTAGCACTCATTACAGTCAGTCTACTGAGCTCAGCCCCTCTCCAACACATCATCTGTATTGAGTCAGAAACACAGCATGCACGTTACGGTTCAAAACTAACTCAGATTGGAAAAGGCTAAGCAAAGAGCTTTGCTAAATAGAGTTTTAAGCCCCATCTTTTGGGATTTCAGACTATATTTATCCAAATTGTATTTTCTCATCCTGAATACTAAATTGAGATGATTTTGTTCTAACTATGTTTTCTTCTTTACAGGCCAGTACCTCACATACTTACTAATTAGTGACAATTTGTACATCCTTTGCTATTATTTACATTTTTTTTTCTCATGGCGGAAATGAAAGACTTTTCACGCTGAGCGTCTACAAGCCACTACATCCACTGGAAACCCTCTGTATATAAACTGCAGTTCCCAAAGGCCAAGAAGGGAGAATGCAGAGCAAAACCAGTAAAGACTGACCCCACATTCCGTAAGTGTTTAAAATATTTATTATACAACTATTTACAAATATAAAATAAAAAAATTAGAAAGAACTTTCAGTGTTTTTTACATGCATATACTAATCTAAACCACATTTTTTGTTGTGCTTTTTTTTAACATTGCACAGGCTACGTGGCCAACTTGATGGACCTCATCTTCGACCAAGTCTTTGTGGACCCCTGCACCATTATGAGCGACCTGACAGGGAGGAGGTCATCGCCGGGTATGCTACACGGTTTCAATTTGGCTGCTGTCTGAAACCCAACATAGACATTTCACGGATTCAGGAAACTCCTTGCGAATCCAGAGGACAACGCAGGCCGGAATCACCACTCTGATCCTACGTCCAAGGAAGCCCCAGCACCAGCTCACAAAAGCTTCTGTAGGCATAGATACCTGTGACGTCTGAAATCATAAAAAAATATTTAGTGTCATTTATACAAAATACAAGTACATTTAGTTTTTTTTTATGGGTTCAAAGAACCGTTGATTTTCACATAAAGTTCCGAGTTGATATCAAATGTGTCGTGATTATTCATGTTTGGATGGGGTAAAGAATATTCTGATTTCAAAAGCATAAGGTTGTGTGTGGACTTTTTTTGTCGTACACATGGGTGGTGTTATGCCATTGCTGTGTAGTATATAATATAATAGTACATGTACAATGACAGAATGAAAGATTGCATAAAGCCATATACACCAGTATTTATTTCCATGAACAATATTAGCATTCGTTTTACAATTTCAGTCAAAACAAACAAACCACTCACTGCTCTATTTGCCTCAACTGTAGTCCACCATGTTCAGCTCTGTAAATATTCAATGCATTCTGCAGGGAGAACACATTTAGGCACACAGGCTCCAATCCAGGATGGTCCACCATACAGGTTACAGAGTCCTCATGTTCCCTGCCTCCGTCTTGACACCTAGTGTGATAAACATATATTAAATGACATGTGAAAAATGTATTCTCTAAACAGACAACTTAGTGAAGCTATCAAAAATGTTACCTGTGGTATCTCCATGCAGCACACATGCTCCGGTTCAGAAGGCATCGTGGCGCAAGTTGCACATGTACACCTGTAGAAAGAAGTCAATAACTGAGCTTTTAAAACACATGAAACACACATTGCTGACAACTGAGGTGTTGGAGTTATACTTTTTATCACCCTATGTTATTGAACTTTCCAACGGTTGTTGCACGATGTTGGAAGAAAAGGACTGTAAACTATTAAACGCAATGAGTCCATTGTATATATGCTGAAAATATGAATGTCTCCCTTTATAAATATATATATGTATCGCTGTTTTTGCGTTACAAAACTGTACACATTGCATTCTTGCTAATTAGCCAAAGTATGAACGGAATAAGTAGCAAGCATCGTAACAAACAGAGTAAAAATAAATAGAGACAACAGCTTGTCAACTAACCATTCAGAAACGTCCTGCTGCAACCGAGATGTTTGCAACCTCCACCAAAACCTCCGCAGCTTCAGGGTCAGTTTCTGGATCAAATTGATAATATGCTTGAACACATGCATTGCTCTGAGATGACATGTTTATTCCACACTCGTAATCACAGCAAGCATGGTAATGTGACTCCTGCCGGCTCAAGCCCCCCCTCTTCTGCTGGGGGGCGTGGTCAGCTGCTGCTCAGAATTGTCATAGACAGGTTTGGAATAGAACGAAAATGAGCAAAACGAGGCATGGCTAAAAAATGATCTGTTTGGTATTTTGAAAAATAAAATGTATAAATATACCTTATATAGGTATGGTCATACACTATATCATTTAAATATAGCATGATAGGTCTCCTTTAAGAAAAACTCAAGCCTACAAAATTAACAAAAGAAACAAAACCTGACATGAGTGAAAGCGATCCTTTTTGAGCTGAGGCTTGGCACGACCATTCGGAGAAACAAACGAACTGGACACAGGACAGGGGAGAGACAGGACTATCTAAACATGAGGTGAGTGGGAACAGGTGGGAAACAATCAGGGGCGGGCAGAGGTTCTCCATCCAGCCTGCTGCCTGTGGGAGCAGATGGGCTGCCAGGCTCTCATCACACGGGGGGCACGCAGAGACATGCTGTGTCCGTGCGGCCCTGCACCCTGAGCGGTGGACTTCCATGGACGCCGGACCCGGAAGTGCCCGACAACGAGAAGTCCTCGTCATTCTACTCCCCGGCAACAGAGCTATCCGCCCCACTGGAATGGCGAACGTGAAATGGCACCACTTCTGTCATATCCTGGTCCCCCAAACCCTTGAAGCAGAGGTGGTGGGGATCGACGCCCGCTATTAAGCCAGGGCACGAAGGACAGGCCCGGGTCTCTAGAAGTGGCGACTCCATGAAGGTATGATAACTTATTTCATCTTCATTCAAACGTTTTACTTTCTCTGTCAGGTGTTGTCCTGCTCGCTGAAGAGAAAAGGAAGACAGTCAGGAGGCGTAGCCGCCTTATATACTGTGTGCCTGCGCACGCATTCAGGTAGGCTCTCCCTGATTGGCCGGCTACGTTTATAAGCCGGCCGTGGTTGTTTGTTCTTCATGCTTATATATCGGACTATTGTGACTCGCTCTGCGGTTGAAACAGACGGTGCATGAATGCGGTTTTTCCGGTAAGTGAAATCGAGTACTTATTGATGTGTTTATGATTTGAATCAGCTACGTAATGAATGTTAAGGCTTGGGTTAGCGTGTAGTGAGTGGTAGCTACATCGGTGCTAACGATGCTAATCGTAGTCTCCAAGTTAAAACCATAGACTGTATCTATAAAGGTTAAAAACGAAATAGACAAGTGCTAAGCGTTAAGTGGGATAATACTGTAGATGACATAATGTTTACATCACAATAAGATGTGTATATTACAAATAATAATGTCATGTTTCAAGATGATTAGGTTAGATATTCCAATATGGTTGGTTGAGCTGGAGTTTCATTATTGAGGCTTACACGTTAACGTCAGTCATCTGAAGAACGAACCCAAACCTTGTTGTTTTTATTAACTGCATTACCAAATGGGTATCAAATAAACAGTAAGCATTGGTAACACAACTTCCAAAGTTACAGTAAAATAAAAAGGACTCGGACAATACACAATCCAACATGTTCAACAGAAGAGAATCAGTTTTATTGTTTGTACACATGGTACTTTACATATATATCTGTTTGTTTAAGGTATCCAGGTGATGCAGACAGGCTGGACCAGAGAGTGAGAGACAGAACTGGACTCCTCACAGCAGTGAACTTCAGCACAGGTACAAAGATTCTTTTCTCATACTGTACAAAGAATCAAGAAAGATATTTGTTTAAATAAATGAAGTATTGACTTGAATACACTGATATACATTCCATTAAACAATACTAAATACTAGATCACCTACACATCAGTTAAGTTGAGGGGTTTTTCCATGCAAAAGGTTACATTTAGATGTTAACAGGCAATATGATTGTGTGAAAATAGACCTTGTGTCTCAATGAGATATACGCCTGTATAAATAAAGGCTAAAGAAATAGGGGTTTTGTCAGCTTTCTAATTTAATGTATTGAAGGCAAAGATATTTAACATATAGTGAGAACTGCTACTATTTATCTCTCAATATTGTCTGAAAAAAACGTGGTAAAAGTGATTCTTTCAGTGAGAGAACAGAGCAAGCTTCTACAGTTGCACTACGTTTTGATAACAGTTCAATATTATGTTGATAATAACATACATTTCAATGTTGAATGAGCTTCATACTGTTCATTCATAATCTGATCGTCTTTGTAGCTCACTGTTGAAATATAAAAAAAAATCATACAATTACAAAATAATTATATCTACAGCCCCTAAACCACACAAACACACCGCTTTCATAAATAACACACTTGTTCTGCAATAATATGTTTTATGTTTCCTGTCATTTTTTGTTAGGAAAGGGACATGCCTGAAAGACACAACATTTTATCCTTCTCTGAGGGTCAACATGCAAGAGGAACATTAAAAGCTGATGTTATGAGATTTTAAGACCAGTACAGGACATTCACCTAAGAAACTACTTTTATTGTGAAAACAGTCGGCTGATCGAATGCACCTATTTCCACATCTACACTCCATCAACTGATTATTTCTATTTGCCTCGCTTTATGAGCTTCACATCACTTGTGCCTTGTACCGCAGAGGTTGCAACGTCACAAATAAATGGGGCCAATCTTCAGTCAGATGTGAATGTGTAATCTAACATTTTCAGTAAGAATAATGGACAAAAGGAGTGCAGATACAAATACAATTTACTGAAATGTGAACCAAAAGTTAATCAAATGTTTTAAATAAAAAGCACATATGGACAGAAGGTCCACCTTCTGTAATTTAATAGGTAACCTATTAAATGTATAAGTAACACATTTAGTCAAATAATGTGACAGACTAGGCCTGTGCAGTTTGGTATCAGCTTTGCCCAGCATGGGCTCCTCCATCAGGCCTGGTCCTCCTCGCTGAGGAAAGACCCTCAGTCCTCTCCAAACCAACAGACAGGACGTCCATCACACGGAGGTTTCTCCCTGAAGTCTCTGCAGCTCTCTAGACACCACGCTGTCTCAATCCGTCCACACTGAATATGAGAGGGGAAAAATGAAAATAATAAAAAGTTGACTGTTGAGTTGCTCAGTTGTTTTTAGATTGTCAATACTATTACTGTATAACTAATATCTCAGGTTAAGAGGCACATTCAAATAAAGATTGGTCTTTAAATACATGTTGTCTTTTGAATTGTTTGTCTTAAAGTCAAGGATCTAGAACTGGTACTTAGTTTTAATGATACAATCTGGTTATTATGCTGTGTGGAGGAGGCATCACAGGTAGAGCACTAACTAGCTACCATCACACTGTACCTTAGCTTGACTTAAATGTATTAACGTGTAATTAAGTGATATCAAAATATAAATAACTAATGTAATGCAAACATATTAATATTTGCTTGATTCCAGTGTTGAATTTAGGCACAATTGCATACAAACGTTAAGGGGTTTTAAGATTCTGAAGTATTATGCTAAAACCTCAATAACTTAGATATTATTTATAGTTTTGCGGAATAGTTTCATGTCCGCTTACCTTAGAAAACGTAAAATGCGACGGCAGTATGCAGATGGGGAGCATGTTAGCTTAGCTTGGTAGCCTTCAGCTAGCTCTGGAACTTCCAGCTCAGTGGCAGGAGGGTCCCGCCTCGGCTCCGCCTCTTTGCCCTTATTTGGAGCATGGCTGGAACAGGCGGGAGTTGAACTCTGACGTCACAGTCGAGCCGTTAGTGGCCGACTCCGCTACTAAGGGCTTCTCGGCAACTCTGCAGAATCCTATGGGTGACGTCACGGACCCTACGTCCATTTATATATGTCACGATCTGTCTGTGTTGTGTTTTGTCTTGTCTAGATCTGTCTTTGGTTTTCTGTCTGCGTTGTGTTTTGTCTTGTTTAGATCTGTCTGTGGTTCCCTGTCAGTTTCCCTTGTGTGTCTAATTTACCCGATTGTGTTCACCTGGTGTCCCTGTGTTTTCTCCTCCCTCCTCACCTGTGTCTTGTTTGTATGATTAGTCTTGTGTGTATTTAAGTTCTGGTTTTTCTGTCTGTCTTTGTCGGATCGTCTTGTGTAATGACTTGGTCTGCGGTGAGTGTCCTGTTCAGTCTTTGTTAATAGTTTAGCAAAAAAAAAATCGATTCCGAACCAGAAGAGCCCAAGCACGGAGCTAGAACGGGAGCTGCATTGGTGTGAAAGGGGCATGTGTGTTTATGAGAAGAAATGCATTGTTTTAGTCAACAATACATTTTAGAGTATATCCTAAGGTTGGGGTTAGGGTTAACCCACTATAAGAATATCCATGGCTTGCACCGTAAAATTAATCAGCCTAACCAAATTAACAACAACCATATTTATGCAAATGTTATCTACACCTGACTGAAATATTTGCATCCTCTAGAAATGTATGGATCTACTAGATATGCACTTCGCCGTCTTATGTTAAACCAACTTTGTGTTCATTGTCCTTCCTAGGTGTCCTATAAGCTAATTTTAAAGGCATCATTACAAATAATTTTTTTTAAGTATTTCTAAAATATATCTTATATAAATGTCATTTTCTAGAAACGTCTAAAAGACTAGGAAAATCTATTGGAAACACTATGTACCATCTCTCCAAATTATACATTTGTTGGGGGAAAATACATATTACAATCCTGACAATATAACCCTTACGCAGCGTCCACACGGCAGCGTGTGTTGAAGCTTGCCGGCGGGCATGTCTGAAGCTCCACCAACAACCAATCACATGAATCTCCTGCCCCGGACACACAAGCACACTGTTTGATTGGCTAGAGCAGGGGTGCCCAACCTTTTTTGAACCGAGAGCTACTTTTAAAGTTGCCAGTCTGCCGAGATCTACCAGTCCAAATAGAGAGGCGTAGCCATTACTGACAGCCTATACCAGCTAAATACACACTTCTACTTGTATAAAACTGACCTTTGTACGATTAATACTTCATAAAATACTGCAGATCCTTTATCTTACCTCTTTCTAATCTACACACATACAAGTATTTAACTGAAGTTACACAACAGTGTTGTTGATACAGAGTTGGAGTTTGTTCACACGTCACATACTACAGTGGGTAATGTTTTCAAGAAACATTAAACAGTGCTGCCACATATGACACAGGAACAAAGAAAATACTCTGAACCCTTTCTTTATATAAAAATAGTGTTGCTACAAAAGTATAAATTAGGCTTACTAATAAGACAACTCAGATCTGAAGCTACTCAGGAATCTGCTGCCAAAGTGCAATAAAAAAGACAAAATTAATAGAATCAAACCCTTTTTTGTTGCATTTTAGTCGAGTACAAAAATAAATGCCTTTTTTAAAATAAGATGCAAGCAACACTAGTTTCTTAACCTGAAATGATGATAGACTATAATCAATTTAAGTTTGCATTCTTATACAATAATAGTTAGTTGTACAATGTTAGTTGTACAATAATTATAATGACTAAGTTCAAACAAACTAAAACTTACAGCTGATTAATAACGGTATCTAACTTGAGTTTTTATTATATCAAAAACCTGTTGAAATGCTACTGTTATTTTTACTGTCCCCAAAAAGCGCGTCGGCAGCCTCCAGGAATGCTTCTTTCACAACTTCGCTGTCTTCGAAAGACTTCATGTGTTTCGCAAGAACGTGACTGACACGATGAGATGCTATGGTAGCAGCCTTGCTCTTGTTGTTGGGCCTGGTGAAAATGGACTGCTGTGCATTTAGCTGTCCTTTCAGGCCCCTCCCCTTTTGGGAGCGTAGGGCAGAATTAGGAGGGAATTCCGTCTCGTAGCGTTTGTGCACTGTTTTGAAATGCCAGTACTGGCATATGATTTGATTGGCTGACGCTTCCGTCGAAGCTTGAAAAGTTGAACTTTTCTCAACTTTTGAAGCGAGCAACGGAGGCGAAGCGCCGCAACGGAACCACAATGCAGTTCGGCAAAGCGTGACGTCACCCCATTCAAAGTGAATGGGAACCTGCGTTGAAGCTTCAATGCACGCCGCCGTGTGGACGGGACGTAACCTTAACTTCACTTCAGGCAAGCACATGAATGACTGGAGATAATGCTTGTTACATCCTCTTCTCTGTAAAGAAAGGAATTCAAAGAACTCAGAGTGAAAGTGATTTATTTTTATCTGAAAATGTGTGTGCAGACAGGAAAAACAGTGGTGTTGCCAAACAAACTCAACAACAACATCAATAAAACATAACAAGGCTTGGTTAATCTTTCTCTGAAAACACAAACAAAAGACCTTACTTTTTTATCTACAAAAAAACTCCATAAGACACATTGAAAGCTAGAACGAACCAATAAAACATAAAGTAGTATTATTATTATTATTAATGATTAAGATTGCTTAAATAAAAAAAACATATTATTTGTACATATATGTTGTAATAAGAGCTGGTTGTGATGTTAAGTGCTCAGATGACATTCACTACCTTACCTCTTATTAGACTATATTAATAGTTTAGTTAGTGGTCTCTCTACAAGGGCTAGTTGTTATAATTAGTATATATTTGATCATTATTAGTTATTCTTTCTTTATATTTGCTAATAACAAAACAGCACTACCATGGATTGTATACAAAGCCAGGGTGGGTCATTAGGCGCATTCACACCGCAGTACTTTTCCCACAAAGGTTCATGAGAACTTAGTTCATGCGAACTCTTTAGTTCGCATGAACTAAGTACAGATCGCGTTCACACCGGAATAAGTCCTTGGGGAGGATTAGGCAAATGAAGCCGCTGACGTCACTTCTTCTTCTTCTGCTTTGGGTTTACTGGCAGGCCGCAAACCACTTCAGGCCTATACTGCCGCCCAAAGTCCCCGGCCGGAAGTCCCCGGAGTTGGGGACTGGCTTCAGTGGAAGCTGCTGGGAGTCCCAGCAGCTTCTACTGAAGCCTTCCGAGTAAATCGCCAGAACGCCGACACCTCCTCATCTCCACCGCTCCCATGTTTTATTTTGTGTTGCCATAAGTTAGTCTCTCTGCGTTTCTGCGCTGGGCTAATGCTAATAATGCTAAGGGAGGATAATAAAATGGCGGCTTCACTTTTGGGAGTTTCGGGGCGTGGTTTGCAATCCGCCCAGCCAATCAGACATAGGAACCTTTTTCTCCCTCGAAAGTCCCTGCTCTCTAGCAGGGACGGAAAAGGGGGTGAAAAGGTTCTCATGAACTAATTTTAGTTCCGGCTCTTTTTGGTGTGAACGCAACATTTCGGAACTATATCGGAACTAAAGTGGGAAAAGTACTGCGGTGTGAACGCGCCTAATGAAGACTTAATTCCTTTTTTCCATGACTCATTATTCCTCAGCTATGTAAATCATATTATCTTTACTCTTTCATACCATTTTAATTTAATTGAACCAGCATATGAACTGCCCTCTGCCTGGTTAAACCACTGCCTATTTCAACGTATATAACAATCATTGGTCACATGTCCATTCCCTACACTACTACTACCATTATTATATTACTAATTTTTTTTCCAAATATTTGATTTTAATGTAAGAACAGCTAGTGCTATCGGCTCCAGTTGCAACACAGTTCGTTTTTGTTTTTGTATGTCCACATTCAAAATGTATCTTATTCATTAATGTTCCTTTTAGGGCAAATGTGAAGGAATCTGAGAAAAATGATGGTTAAGCCAGGAGCATGTCTATCTGTAGACATGGAGATTTGAAAGGGTTCTACTCAGCCTTATCACAGACACTTTAAGCTCTGCTGAAGGCACTCTGTGTGTACGCATGCTCGGTTGATATCAGAAATATGGTGGGCGGTATGTGTCATTAACCACATTATTGGCGAAACAGATTAAAGGTGGCAGGCGTCACCAATCTATCAGAGCTTATTACTGCTTTGTTGGATAATGATAGATTTGAAGCGCTTTTCTGTGGTATTTTATTTCAAGGAAGCAGGATAAATACACAGGATTGCTCTCATGGTTGAAGGTAAATAATGTATGCGGTATCCACTTCTTGGCATATATTGATTTTGAAGTAGTAAGTCGAGACATTCCTCAGAGAAAATGAAGAATGTTTAATTTGTTATGATCCTACCCGGAGAGGCTCGGATGATGCATGCTGAGCAAATTAACTGCAGTATTTTACATTGTCTAGAAGTACTTTGAACACTGTATTGGGTTGACTGATCTCTCTCTGTCTCTCTCACAAACACACACTGCTATAAAAGCCGGCAAAGCCTCCATTGACAGCCGATTTATCATTTCATTCATTTATTTTTATGACGCCTCAAAATGGTACATCCATCCCAGACTCCCTTAGAAAAGTGTATGATTCTGTCAATACATAACATAGTGACAGGCCCAACAAGACAGCCAGTAACTGTAGCCTAAAGGCAAATTCTTCGAAATATCGTGCAGATACATTTGAATTAAGCTCTGGTAGAATTTATTATTTATTTTGCCCACCATTGGATTGATGTCATTATGTGTTAAAATGATTATGAATTCTCACTTTCCATACTCCAATATTGGATAATCTGTCTATGTTTATGTAAAATCTACCAAGTATTGGATTATTTATACAAATAATTAAAACATCCCTAGTCTATCCTATCCTTTAGATTCTGGCTTCTGAACTTTTGCATATGTATAGATCTTTTCATGGCAACATAAACATTCATCATAAAGCACTTCACAACCAAAAAGATAATCGTTATACAACACAAGTATTTGTAAAAATGAATTTATCTCGACAATTTGGCATGATCTAAAGTGTCTTACAGATGTATAAAGTATGGGTATCTCAAGAAAACAACTGGAAACAGTAGCGTAAACATTTATTAAACAAGTGTTTAAATAATATTTCTGGTGTTGCCATGCTTGTTGCTGTTCTTGAACTCCTGCAATGTTTTCAAAGTACACAACGGCGTTGGTGCTAAAGTGAAGTCTGCACAAAAGACCCCTCATGTAGACCGAGATACACATGATTACTAAACACCACTCAATATAATATATACATTAGCATGCATTAATTGAAGCAAATCTTTAGGTCAAGCACCATCAATTACTTTGTTTATGTGCCAGTGCAGACAGCGAGTGGGTGTTTTGTTTTGCTTGTAAATGATATGCAAAATCATGCAGATACCAAAGTCTACAGAGGCATATTTATTCTTTTACTTTCTGTTTGAGCCAGTGGCGTAGCTGTGCACATGCACGTCTGGCCCACCCACAGCCAATCAGCGCTTCATAGCGCAGAGCCGGGAAGCCCAGAAGGAAGGCCACAAACTGCAGTTCATCTAGTGGCCGACAGGGGATGGATGCAAAAAGGAGCAATTCCCATAGACCCCCATGTTAAAATGCCCAACTTTACAGCAGAAATAAACATGTTTCTAGCCTGGATCCAATAAAACTTATTCTGGATATAGTTAGATTCCACCTTCATGACAATGGAATAGGGAGTGCATTTTTTTACCGTGAGTTTTATAGTAACTTTTGCCATGAGTGTATGAGCGAGGGGGCGGGGCAGTTTACACACACGCAGCGCTACATGCAGCAACACACACACACGGAGGAGATGGCGGAGAGAACGCGCTCTGAGGTGTGGTTAAACTATAGCCGTGTCGATGTGGACAATACTCGTTACCAAAAGTGTAATAAGAGTTTAGCATGTAAGGGCGGTAACACGAGCAATTTGTCTAAACATTTAGCAAAAGTGCTCCACATCAGACGGAGGAATGCACCGGGTTTGACTGTTTCTAGTAGCTCTGTAGCCCCATCCACGAGTAACGTTTCCACGTCAGGTGTTCTGTATGCTAGCAGCAACACACGGAGTTAACTCCATTATACAAACATGGGCTAATGATTAGAGGAAACTGAGTTGTTTATTTTGTTAAAGTTTCAGATATTCTGTTTACAGTTCTGTCATCACATTATTTAATACGACTTGTTGAAACACTGTTGTTTCTTTTGATGTGAAATATTATGTATTTAATTTAAATAAAAAGCATGTTAGTTTTGTTCACAATTTGTTTAGTTAGTTTACCTTATTTTTTTCTCCAAAAGAACCGATAAAGTAATGTTAAAGGACCGGATCGATAAGACAAGACATACTTTATTGTCATTTCAACAAGACACAGAGTGTACTATTAAAACGAAATGTCGTTGTACTGGCTTACAGGAACAGGACAATATAAAAACTTGCTAAAATTGTACATATAAATAAATAATAGTGACGTGGTGCTGATAAAATTAAAGATAAAGTGTGCGTTTAAAATATAAAGACTTACTATACATATAAATAAAATAGACATACTATATAACAAATATGTGCCTTTACACAGCGTAATGTAATCTTTATGTTACTGGTCTACTTGCTGTTCAGCAGTCTGATGGCTTGGGGGAAAAAGCTATTGCAGAATCTGGCTGTTTTGCTCTTAATGCTGCGGAACCTCTTGCCGGAGGGCAGCAGGGAGAACTGAGCATGGTGAGGATGAGTGGGGTCTTTAAAATGTTCTGGGCTTTTGTCAGGCAGCGTTTCTGAGCGGTGTCTCTGATGGGAGGGAGAGAAACTCCGATGACTTCTCTGCTGTCCTGACCACTCTCTGCAGAGACTTCCAGTCTTTGGCGTTGCAGTCTCTCGACCAGATGGAGATGCCGCTGGTCAGACGCTCTCTATGGTTCCTCTGTAGAACGTGGTGAGGATGGGAGGGGGGAGCTGTACTCTTCTCAACCTGCGCAGGAAGTGTAGGCGCTGCTGTGCCTTCTTAAATAGTGATGTAGTGTGAGTGGACCAGGTCAGACTGCTTGTGATATGCACCCCAGGAACTTGGTGCTGTCTGTAGTCTTCACTGCTGTGCCGTTGATGTGGAGTGGTGGGTGACCGTGCTCCCTTTTGTTTTATCGACATTCAGGATCAGGTTGTTGGTGTTACACCGTCAGATGTCTCACCTCCTCCCTGTAGGCCTGCTCGTTGTTGTCCCTGATGAGTCCCACCACTGTCGTATCGTCCGCGTACTTTATGATGTGGTTGGTACTGAACCTGTAGCATAAGCATAAGCGCTATCGATAAATAGTAGTACCGTTAAAGCCTTAACGATACCCATCCCTATGTGGATGTCAGTTTTACACACATTCTGAGGCCGCCGTGCCTATGTTTTTTGTTTTCACTGCTAATTTATGCTTATGTTCTATTCGTGCATTAAAAAATCATTAAAATCATTAATGAAGTTTCAGCTCAGACCCCACGCTTAATATGTCTCCCCCTGGCCCACCTACATTTCTCCAGGCCCACCCACACAATAATTCCTGGCTACGCCACTGGTTTGTGCTTGTGTTTACTATGCAGTGCACTGGTCTAACAGTCTGATTATCTGAGGTCATATCTGTTTACTTGTGGTCCTGTATGTTAACAACATAAGGGATAATGGCTTGCGTTTTCTTGAAGCCCTGCATTAATAATCCGTGTATCTACCGTCCAATTGTTTTTCTTTATTAAACACGTAAACAGAAGAGCGACTGAGAGGCCTTTTTGCTTTTTACCTTACTAAATGGTCAAATGGTCATTGGAGCGAGGGGCGGGGCAAAACTCACTGAAGTGATTTCAAAACAAAAGCACTCGTTTGCTAAAAAAAAAAAGCAGCTTCATAAGAGGCCAACCAGTGACAGTGTGTCAGTGTGCTGAAGGATAGCACAGCTATCCAGGCCAGACTCTAAAGACTTTCCAAGGTGTAACAGCTGCTGCTGGAGTACTGATTGGAAGTAGGCCTATTGCTGATATCATGTCCCCATCCTCTTTAAGTACTCTGTCCAACAATATCAGTCTCATGAAGAAAGGTGTTTCAACACTTATTCAAAATAGCAGAGAAACATGCATTCTTGTTCTCAGGAGGCGACATTGACAGAGGAGTACTGGAAAAGTACACAATAAGTACTTCATAGTACTGTGGGGGTAGCTTCAGTAGTACTGAGTCCAACAGGATCAACTCACGAAGAACTAATGGCAACAAAAAAGAATTCCCTCATCAAACTTAGCAGAAGTGGCTTGATGTTGTTCTCAGCAGGGGACTTTGAGTATTTCTCAATAAATACACAGTAAAAGTACTTCAATGTATTGTAAGTAGTAGGCTAACTAATACAAAGTCAAACAGTATCAATTTCATTAAGAACTAATGGTAACATTTATTTTTATCATTCATCAAAGATAGCAGAAAAACATGCATTATGTACTATGGAGGGGACTCTGACAGAGGATTACTCACAAAGTACACAGTAAAGTACTTTATTTCTGGTAGAAGTCAAACTAGAACCGAGTCCAGCAGAGTCAGTTTCCTTAAGAACTTGTGGTAACAAATATTTGTGTCACTCGTCAAATATAGCAGGAATAATGAAGAACTCGAGAGAGACGGCGGAGTGACCGCAGTGCAGAATCACTGCATAGTTTAAATCTCCTATCAAATGTTGTCCATTTTAGACAAAGGCTTATTATATTTACAGCCCTTAATAACATCCATTTTCTGGGCTCAATGTGTGTCTTGGCTGTTTTAGTTGTGATCGCTAAATTCCCTTGTTTATAAAAATCACCGTTCCTTCAGCAGGATACTGTAGTGATTACAAGTGTGATAGAATGTTGGGACGATGTTCCACTAGTTAAAAAGTAAGTTAGTAAGTAAGTAAAGTTCCTTTCATCCAATATGATCCATTTACTTGTATTCCGAAGACTGTTACTGAAGCTTCAAACAACCCAAGAAGTGTTCAACGCATCTAACCTCTGCAGCAAACAGCACTCAATGCATGACAACACAATTTGATTACTCTCATCTCCCCAGCAGACAGCGGAGAAACACTCACACAAATTGTCATTGTCATGTTAAGTATTTATCTGATGCTCTCGTTATACAGACATTAAGATTAACCCCGAATTAACCCAGGTTTTACCCCGAAGACATTGCGGAGAGACCGGAGAGCCGCCACACTGAACTGCTGTGTGGAGGAGTTTATCTACCTTGGAGACATCGCGGTGGGAAAGGAGCGCCGTTACGCCGGGCTGCTATGCAGTGGAGTTTTCTACCCCTAAAACATCGCGGTGAGACCGGTGCGTCGCCACGCCGGGCTGCTGTGGAGATATCGCGGTGAGACCTGGGGCGCCTCTACGCCGGATATATCTGGCTTTGGGATCTGAAGGATTCACCGGAGAGGCCTGCTGTCTTTCTTCAGCCCTGCATCTCCGGGCCTCCCCCTCCAGTGCCCCGGGCTCGGTGAGTGATGCCGCTTCACTTCATAACGGGAAGGGAATATCGTGGATGCTGTGCTGGCCTGGGGAAATGGCCCACTATCGTGGCTCTGCTGTGCCTTTTGGCTGTCTTGGACGGTGAGAAGATTTCTCGTCATCCTGAGAAGTCTACTGGATTCATGTCTGTTCTGCCGTCCACGGTGGTCATCCCCTGCAAAGGATCGGGAGTGCTACACAAACAATTACCGGTTACCTTGTCACAGGCAATCAGTTCGACACAATATGTTTGTCTTTTTTGTTTGCCTGCGATGATGGTTCTTCAGGACTGCTTCTTAAACTCTAATCACACTCTCGCAGACTTTTCCGGTAATTCTAAAGTAGATGACAATGTATGTGTGTCGTTTAAGAGGAAAAGATGCCTGGGTAGCTATTGCCTGAGATCCCAGGATGTGTTTTTATTACATGTGCCAAGTGCACAACATTTCACAGTAATTATAATAACAAATAAAAACGATTTCCTTAAAAAAATATGATTCGTCATCACGCTCGTGACCCGCGGCGAGCTGGGGGCGTGTCAGTGACACACCCACGGCAAGCCAGCTCGCCGCCCGCCGATTTTGCAGCAGCTCTTTCACTCAAGAACGCTAACGAAAAAGCTCTATAATGGCAGGCAAACATTTTTTACTTGACTTATTTTCCAAAAAGAATATCATTCACAAGAAGAAAGAGGCTAGCAGCACCGAAGCTACAAGTGAAGCTGCTACTAGCACTACATCATCAGAAGAGCCGCCTAAAGACGTGGATAGTGCTAGCACTAACGTTAACGTTAGCTGCGTTAGCAACGTTCCCCTGGCTAGCTCAAGCTCACCTTTCCCAGAGGTATGGACGGAGGAGATGTGGCGGAGGAAACAAGAGGTGTGTGTGTGTGTGTGTGTGTGTGTGTGTGTGTTGTGTGTGTGTGTGTGTGTGTGTGTGTGTGTGTGTGTGTTGGTGTGTGTGTGTGTGTGTTGTGTGTGTGTGTGTGTGTGTGTGTGTGTGTGTGTGTGTGTGTGTGTGTGTGTCACTGTCTGCTTATTTGCAATGTAGGCTAGGCCTAATCAGAATACTTTCAAGTCCAGATTCAATGTTGTTTGCATAAGTAGGCTATCTTTTTCGTTTTGTTTATTTAATAAGTTAATTTCAGGACAACTTTGGGAATGTTTTGTTGTTGAGAGAGAGAGAGAGAGAGAGAGAGAGAGAGAGAGAGAGAGAGAGAGAGAGAGAGAGAGAGAGAGAGAGAGAGAGAGAGAGAGAGAGAGAGAGAGAGGCTTAGTTGCAATACTGTAGCTTATGCAATTTAGGCCTCTAAACTGTGGACCTGTCTGCCCGTTTTGTGAGTGCACTGTGCGCGGCATTGTTTGGAGCTAATTAAAATAGCGTCCCCCCAGTAAAAAAATCCCCACTACACCACAGAGATTAAGTAAATGAATGTTCTTATCAAGTAAAGTGTAGTTGCAGTCTTGCAATTGCAGTCTTCAATATCCGTTTTGAGTGTATCTGTTGGCTACATGGGAACCTACTATTGGCTCCTGTCCCCAGAGGCTCAATAGCTGTAAGGCAGATACAGTGGACTGATGACTCATTCTGATGGTAATAGCCACATTTTACATTCAAGTATTTAAATCCAACCTCACACTGTTAAAAATGATTTGTTGACTCAACTTGACTAAGTCAAGTCATCTTGTTGCTTTGACTGAGTCAAGTTGATTCAACATTTAGTTTCAAGTCTATTACACTTCAATACATTTGTTGACACAACTTAATGTGTCAAGTTATTTGGACTAGAACATATTAGTTAAGATAACTTAAGATGTTTGTCAGGATCTCGACACAAACTGATGAACCCAAATGCACGACCCAGAGTCAAAGTTTTGAATGTAAAATTTTTTTTAATTTTATTTCACAGATCAGGTAATCCCGCTTAACAAAGTAGGTACTGGAAATAACAAAAGGCGCTCACAAGGAGGAAAAAACTATTAAAAAAAAGAGAACTTAAAGGGGACCTATCATGCAAAATGCACCTTTGTACGTCTTTTATGCATGAATATGTGTCCCCGGAGTTCCAGGGAACTCACCAAGTGTCAGAAAACACAACCCTCTCTATTTTCCTCCTTAGCCAAATCTCTAAAAAAGGGGCTGCAAACGGATCTTAAAAAGATGGATCCAGATTTCAACACTTTTCTACGTCACAAAGGTGCTCCGCTTATTGGTCAACTCTCCACCTATTACGAGAATGAGCCACGGCCACGTGCATTGCCAAACCTCTCATTCGCATATAGGCTATCGGCAGGCTAAATCAACCCCAGTCACATCTGTGTTTTTGCCTGCTCTTGCCAGGATGTCTAAGCCAGTTAAACGTCGTGCTGTTGTTGGCTGCAAGACTCGAGACAGGGGACTGCATGCAATGCCATCAGTGGAAAAAGAAAATAATCTGTGGCTAGACTTCATTATCTCTAGCTTGTATATGTATCATGTAGCATGTAGCTTCGCCGTATCAATGTCACCTCAAACCCAAATAGTAATCGGTTAGGTGTTTATATGTTTTTGTAACAATTTATTTTGTACGCTCCCCAGTCTTTGCTTTGTCTTTTATTTGACTTTTCAGGCATTTGCGAACATGTTCAGACTGCCGTAATGGCGATCTGTGTGAAGGCTGTAAAGCCACGCCCTAGCCGATAACACAAGTATTTATTCTCCTATGCATTAGTATTTTCTATCCTCTAAAATCATATTGAGTAAGTTATAATAACAAACGTAATCTTCTGTAGGTAAGTGCCATTTTTTCGAGCGTTATGTAAACTTTTTGTGATTGTAGTCTGTAAGAACGATCAGATATCATCGATCTGTAAGCTAAGCTACGCTACGCTACCCTAATGAGACATGCCGTTTTTTGCAGCGTTATATGTAAAAGATTTTGTGTGTTTACTTGTTTGCGCACATGAATATAAATGGGGGTGTGTTAGGATACAACACTGTATGTATGTATGCAGGGGACACACACACCACGAGTAAAACGGAGCTAAAGCCCTGGTCTGTTGTTGTTGACGAGGCCTTACCTCTAACAACAGGCTAATTAGTGGCTAGCACTCATTACAGTCAGTCTACTGAGCTCAGCCCCTCTCCAACACATCATCTGTATTGAGTCAGAAACACAGCATGCACGTTACGGTTCAAAACTAACTCAGATTGGAAAAGGCTAAGCAAAGAGCTTTGCTAAATAGAGTTTTAAGCCCCATCTTTTGGGATTTCAGACTATATTTATCCAAATTGTATTTTCTCATCCTGAATACTAAATTGAGATGATTTTGTTCTAACTATGTTTTCTTCTTTACAGCACCTCACATACTTACTAATTAGTGACAATTTGTACATCCTTTGCTATTATTTACATTTTTTTTCTCATGGCGGAAATGAAAGACTTTTCACGCTGAGCGTCTACAAGCCACTACATCCACTGGAAACCCTCTGTATATAAACTGCAGTTCCCAAAGGCCAAAGGGAGAATGCAGAGCAAAACCAGTAAAGACTGACCCCACATTCCGTAAGTGTTTAAAATATTTATTATACAACTATTTACAAATATAAAATAAAAAAATTAGAAAGAACTTTCAGTTTTTTACATGCATATACTAATCTAAACCACATTTTTTTTGTGCTTTTTTTAACATTGCACAGGCTACGTGGCCAACTTGATGGACCTCATCTTCGACCAAGTCTTTGTGGACCCTGCACCATTATGAGCGACCTGACAGGGAGGAGGTCATCGCCGGGTATGCTACACGGTTCAATTTGGCTGCTGTCTGAACCCAACATAGACATTTCACGGATCAGGAAACTCCTTGCGAATCCAGAGGACAACGCAGGCCGGAATCACCACTCTGATCCTACGTCCAAGGAAGCCCCAGCACCAGCTCACAAAGCTTCTGTAGGCTAGATACCTGTGACGTCTGAAATCATAAAAAAAATATTTAGTGTCATTTATACAAAATACAAGTACATTTAGTTTTTTTTTTATGGGTTCAAAGAACCGTTGATTTTCAATAAAGTTCCGAGTTGATATCAAATGTGTCGTGATTATTCATGTTTGGATGGGTAAAGAATATTCTGATTTCAAAAGCATAAGGTTGTGTGTGGACTTTTTTTGTCGTACACATGGGTGTGTTATGCCATTGCTGTGTAGTATATAATATAATAGTACATGTACAATGACAGAATGAAAGATTGCATAAAGCCATATACACCAGTATTTATTTCCATGAACAATATTAGCATTCGTTTTACAATTTCAGTCAAACAACAAACCACTCACTCACTGCTCTATTTGCCTCAACTGTAGTCCACCATGTTCAGCTCTGTAAATATTCAATGCATTCTGCAGGGAGAACACATTTAGGCACACAGGCTCCAATCCAGGATGGTCCACCATACAGGTTACAGAGTCCTCATGTTCCTGCCTCCGTCTTGACACCTAGTGTGATAAACATATATTAAATGACATGTGAAAAATGTATTCTCTAAACAGACAACTTAGTGAAGCTATCAAAAATGTTACCTGTGGTATCTCCATGCAGCACACATGCTCCGGTTCAGAAGGCATCGTGGCGCAAGTTGCACATGTACACCTGTAGAAAGAAGTCAATAACTGAGCTTTTAAAACACATGAAACACACATTGCTGACAACTGAGGTGTTGGAGTTATACTTTTTATCACCCTATGTTATTGAACTTTCCAACGGTTGTTGCACGATGTTGGAAGAAAAGGACTGTAAACTATTAAACGCAATGAGTCCATTGTATATATGCTGAAAATATGAATGTCTCCCTTTATAAATATATATATGTATCGCTGTTTTTGCGTTACAAACTGTACACATTGCATTCTTGCTAATTAGCCAAAGTATGAACGGAATAAGTAGCAAGCATCGTAACAAACAGAGTAAAAATAAATAGAGACAACAGCTTGTCAACTAACCATTCAGAAACGTCCTGCTGCAACCGAGATGTTTGCACCTCCACCAAAACCTCCGCAGCTTCAGGGTCAGTTTCTGGATCAAATTGATAATATGCTTGAACACATGCATTGCTCTGAGATGACATGTTTATTCCACACTCGTAATCACAGCAAGCATGGTAATGTGACTCCTGCCGGCTCAAGCCCCCCTCTTCTGCTGGGGGCGTGGTCAGCTGCTGCTCAGAATTGTCATAGACAGGTTTGGAATAGAACGAAAATGAGCAAAACGAGGCATGGCTAAAAAATGATCTGTTTGGTATTTTGAAAAATAAAATGTATAAATATACCTTATATAGGTATGGTCATACACTATATCATTTAAATATAGCATGATAGGTCTCCTTTAAGAAAAACTCAAGCCTACAAAATTAACAAAAGAAACAAAACCTGACATGAGTGAAAGCGATCCTTTTTGAGCTGAGGCTTGGCACGACCATTCGGAGAAACAAACGAACTGACACAGGACAGGGGAGAGACAGGACTATCTAAACATGAGGTGAGTGGGAACAGGTGGAAACAATCAGGGGCGGGCAGAGGTTCTCCATCCAGCCTGCTGCCTGTGGGAGCAGATGGGCTGCCAGGCTCTCATCAACGGGGGGCACGCAGAGACATGCTGTGTCCGTGCGGCCCTGCACCCTGAGCGGTGGACTTCCATGGACGCCGGACCCGGAAGTGCCCGACAACGAGAAGTCCTCGTCATTCTACTCCCCGGCAAACAGAGCTATCCGCCCCACTGGAATGGCGAACGTGAAATGGCACCACTTCTGTCATATCCTGGTCCCCCAAACCCTTGAAGCAGAGGTGGTGGGGATCGACGCCCGCTATTAAGCCAGGGCACGAAGGACAGGCCCGGGTCTCTAGAAGTGGCGACTCCATGAAGGTATGATAACTTATTTCATCTTCATTCAAACGTTTTACTTTTCTCTGTCAGGTGTTGTCCTGCTCGCTGAAGAGAAAAGGAAGACAGTCAGGAGGCGTAGCCGCCTTATATACTGTGTGCCTGCGCACGCATTCAGGTAGGCTCTCCCTGATTGGCCGGCTACGTTTATAAGCCGGCCGTGGTTGTTTGTTCTTCATGCTTATATATCGGACTATTGTGACTCGCTCTGCGGTTGAAACAGACGGTGCATGAATGCGGTTTTTCCGGTAAGTGAAATCGAGTACTTATTGATGTGTTTATGATTTGAATCAGCTACGTAATGAATGTTAAGGCTTGGGTTAGCGTGTAAGTGAGTGGTAGCTACATCGGTGCTAACGATGCTAATCGTAGTCTCCAAGTTAAAACCATAGACTGTATCTATAAAGGTTAAAACGAAATAGACAAGTGCTAAGCGTTAAGTGGGATAATACTGTAGATGACATAATGTTTACATCACAATAAGATGTGTATATTACAAATAATAATGTCATGTTTCAAGATGATTAGGTTAGATATTCCAATATGGTTGGTTGAGCTGGAGTTCATTATTGAGCTTACACGTTAACGTCAGTCATCTGAAGAACGAACCCAAACCTTGTTGTTTTTATTAACTGCATTACCAAATGGGTATCAAATAAACAGTAAGCATTGGTAACACAACTTCCAAAGTTACAGTAAAATAAAAAGGACTCGGACAATACACAATCCAACATGTTCAACAGAAGAGAATCAGTTTTATTGTTTGTACACATGGTACTTTACATATATATCTGTTTGTTTAAGGTATCCAGGTGATGCAGACAGGCTGGACCAGAGAGTGAGAGACAGAACTGGACTCCTCACAGCAGTGAACTTCAGCACAGGTACAAAGATTCTTTTCTCATACTGTACAAAGAATCAAGAAAGATATTTGTTTAAATAAATGAAGTATTGACTTGAATACACTGATATACATTCCATTAAACAATACTAAATACTAGATCACCTACACATCAGTTAAGTTGAGGGGTTTTTCCATGCAAAAGGTTACATTTAGATGTTAACAGGCAATATGATTGTGTGAAAATGAGACCTTGTGTCTCAATGAGATATACGCCTGTATAAATAAAGGCTAAAGAAATAGGGTTTTGTCAGCTTTCTAATTTAATGTATTGAAGGCAAAGATATTTAACATATAGTGAGAACTGCTACTATTTATCTCTCAATATTGTCTGAAAAAAACGTGGTAAAAGTGATTCTTTCAGTGAGAGAACAGAGCAAGCTTCTACAGTTGCACTACGTTTTGATAACAGTTCAATATTATTTTGATAATAACATACATTTCAATGTTGATGAGCTTCATACTGTTCATTCATAATCTGATCGTCTTTGTAGCTCACTGTTGAAATATAAAAAAAATCATTACAATTACAAAATAATTATATCTACAGCCCCTAAACACACAAACACACCGCTTTCATAAATAACACACTTGTTCTGCAATAATATGTTTTATGTTTCCTGTCATTTTTGTTAGGAAAGGACATGCCTGAAAGACACAACATTTTATCCTTCTCTGAGGGTCAACATGCAAGAGGAACATTAAAAGCTGATGTTATGAGATTTTAAGACCAGTACAGGACATTCACTAAGAAACTACTTTTATTGTGAAAACAGTCGGCTGATCGAATGCACCTATTTCCACATCTACACTCCATCAACTGATTATTTCTATTTGCCTCGCTTTATGAGCTTCACATCACTTGTGCCTTGTACCGCAGAGTTTGCAACGTCACAAATAAATGGGGCCAATCTTCAGTCAGATGTGAATGTGTAATCTAACATTTTCAGTAAGAATAATGGACAAAAGGAGTGCAGATACAAATACAATTTACTGAAATGTGAACCAAAAGTTAATCAAATGTTTTAAATAAAAAGCACATATGGACAGAAGGTCCACCTTCTGTAATTTAATAGGTAACCTATTAAATGTATAAGTAAACACATTTAGTCAAATAATGTGACAGACTAGGCCTGTGCAGTTGGTATCAGCTTTGCCCAGCATGGGCTCCTCCATCAGGCCTGGTCCTCCTCGCTGAGGAAAGACCCTCAGTCCTCTCCAAACCAACAGACAGGACGTCCATCACACGGAGGTTTCTCCCTGAAGTCTCTGCAGCTCTCTAGACACCACGCTGTCTCAATCCGTCCACACTGAATATGAGAGGGGAAAAATGAAAATAATAAAAGTTGACTGTTGAGTTGCTCAGTTTTTTTAGATTGTCAATACTATTACTGTATAACTAATATCTCAGGTTAAGAGGCACATTCAAATAAAGATTGGTCTTTAAATACATGTTGTCTTTTGAATTGTTTGTCTTAAAGTCAAGGATCTAGAACTGGTACTTAGTTTTAATGATACAATCTGGTTATTATGCTGTGTGGAGGAGGCATCACAGGTAAGAGCACTAACTAGCTACCATCACATGTACCTTAGCTTGACTTAAATGTATTAAACGTGTAATTAAGTGATATCAAAATATAAATAACTAATGTAATGCAAACATATTAATATTTGCTTGATTCCAGTGTTGAATTTAGCACAATTGCATACAAACGTTAAGGGGTTTTAAGATTCTGAAGTATTATGCTAAAACCTCAATAACTTAGATTATTATTTATAGTTTTGCGGAATAGTTTCATGTCCGCTTACCTTAGAAACGTAAAATGCGACGGCAGTATGCAGATGGGGAGCATGTTAGCTTAGCTTGGTAGCTTCAGCTAGCTCTGGAACTTCCAGCTCAGTGGCAGGAGGTCCCGCCTCGGCTCCGCCTCTTTGCCCTTATTTGGAGCAGGCTGGAACAGGCGGGAGTTGAACTCTGACGTCACAGTCGAGCCGTTAGTGGCCGACTCCGCCTACTAAGGGCTTCTCGGCAACTCTGCAGAATCCTATGGGTGACGTCACGGACCCTACGTCCATTTATATATGTCACGATCTGTCTGTGTTGTGTTTTGTCTTGTCTAGATCTGTCTTTGGTTTTCTGTCTGCGTTGTGTTTTGTCTGTTTAGATCTGTCTGTGGTTCCCTGTCAGTTTCCCTTGTGTGTCTAATTTACCCGATTGTGTTCACCTGGTGTCCCTGTGTTTTCTCCTCCCTCCTCACCTGTGTCTTGTTTGTATGATTAGTCTTGTGTGTATTTAAGTTCTGGTTTTTCTGTCTGTCTTTGTCGGATCGTCTTGTGTAATGACTTGGTCTGCGGTGAGTGTCCTGTTCAGTCTTTGTTAATAGTTTAGCAAAAAAGAAAAATCGATTCCGAACCAGAAGAGCCCAAGCACGGAGCTAGAACGGGAGCTGCATTGGTGTGAAAGGGGCATGTGTGTTTATGAGAAGAAATGCATTGTTTTAGTCAACAATACATTTTAGAGTATATCCTAAGGTTGGGGTTAGGGTTAACCCACTATAAGAATATCCATGGCTTGCACCGTAAAATTAATCAGCCTAACCAAATTAACAACAACCATATTTATGCAAATGATATCTACACCTGACTGAAATATTTGCATCCTCTAGAAATGTATGGATCTACTAGATATGCACTTCGCCGTCTTATGTTAAACCAACTTTGTGTTCATTGTCCTTCCTAGGTGTCCTATAAGCTAATTTTAAAGGCATCATTACAAATAATTTTTTTTAAGTATTTCTAAAATATATCTTATATAAATGTCATTTTCTAGAAACGTCTAAAAGACTAGGAAAATCTATTGGAAACACTATGTACCATCTCTCCAAATTATACATTTGTTGGGGGAAAATACATATTACAATCCTGACAATATAACCCTTACGCAGCGTCCACACGGCAGCGTGTGTTGAAGCTTGCCGGCGGGCATGTCTGAAGCTCCACCAACAACCAATCACATGAATCTCCTGCCCCGGACACACAAGCACACTGTTTGATTGGCTAGAGCAGGGGTGCCCAACCTTTTTTGAACCGAGAGCTACTTTTAAAGTTGCCAGTCTGCCGAGATCTACCAGTCCAAATAGAGAGGCGTAGCCATTACTGACAGCCTATACCAGCTAAATACACACTTCTACTTGTATAAAACTGACCTTTGTACGATTAATACTTCATAAAATACTGCAGATCCTTATCTTACCTCTTTCTAATCTACACACATACAAGTATTTAACTGAAGTTACACAACAGTGTTGTTGATACAGAGTTGGAGTTTGTTCACACGTCACATACTACAGTGGGTAATGTTTTCAAGAAACATTAAACAGTGCTGCCACATATGACACAGGAACAAAGAAAATACTCTGAACCCTTTCTTTTATATAAAATAGTGTTGCTACAAAAGTATAAATTAGGCTTACTAATAAGACAACTCAGATCTGAAGCTACTCAGGAATCTGCTGCCAAAGTGCAATAAAAAAGACAAAATTAATAGAATCAAACCCTTTTTTGTTGCATTTTAGTCGAGTACAAAAATAAATGCCTTTTTAAAATAAGATGCAAGCAACACTAGTTTCTTAACCTGAAATGATGATAGACTATAATCAATTTAAGTTTGCATTCTTATACAATAATAGTTAGTTGTACAATGTTAGTTGTACAATAATTATAATGACTAAGTTCAAACAAACTAAAACTTACAGCTGATTAATAACGGTATCTAACTTGAGTTTTTATTATATCAAAAACCTGTTGAAATGCTACTGTTATTTTTACTGTCCCCAAAAAGCGCGTCGGCAGCCTCCAGGAATGCTTCTTTCACAACTTCGCTGTCTTCGAAAGACTTCATGTGTTTCGCAAGAACGTGACTGACACGATGAGATGCTATGGTAGCAGCCTTGCTCTTGTTGTTGGGCCTGGTGAAAATGGACTGCTGTGCATTTAGCTGTCCTTTCAGGCCCCTCCCCTTTTGGGAGCGTAGGGCAGAATTAGGAGGGAATTCCGTCTCGTAGCGTTTGTGCACTGTTTTGAAATGCCAGTACTGGCATATGATTTGATTGGCTGACGCTTCCGTCGAAGCTTGAAAAGTTGAACTTTTCTCAACTTTTGAAGCGAGCAACGGAGGCGAAGCGCCGCAACGGAACCACAATGCAGTTCGGCAAAGCGTGACGTCACCCCATTCAAAGTGAATGGGAACCTGCGTTGAAGCTTCAATGCACGCCGCCGTGTGGACGGGACGTAACCTTAACTTCACTTCAGGCAAGCACATGAATGACTGGAGATAATGCTTGTTACATCCTCTTCTCTGTAAAGAAAGGAATTCAAAGAACTCAGAGTGAAAGTGATTTATTTTTATCTGAAAATGTGTGTGCAGACAGGAAAAACAGTGGTGTTGCCAAACAAACTCAACAACAACATCAATAAAACATAACAAGGCTTGGTTAATCTTTCTCTGAAAACACAAACAAAAGACCTTACTTTTTTATCTACAAAAAAAACTCCATAAGACACATTGAAAGCTAGAACGAACCAATAAAACATAAAGTAGTATTATTATTATTATTAATGATTAAGATTGCTTAAATAAAAAAACATATTATTTGTACATATATGTTGTAATAAGAGCTGGTTGTGATGTTAAGTGCTCAGATGACATTCACTACCTTACCTCTTATTAGACTATATTAATAGTTTAGTTAGTGGTCTCTCTACAAGGGCTAGTTGTTATAATTAGTATATATTTGATCATTATTAGTTATTCTTTCTTTATATTTGCTAATAACAAAACAGCACTACCATGGATTGTATACAAAGCCAGGGTGGGTCATTAGGCGCATTCACACCGCAGTACTTTTCCCACAAAGGTTCATGAGAACTTAGTTCATGAGAACTCTTTAGTTCGCATGAACTAAGTACAGATCGCGTTCACACCGGAATAAGTCCTTGGGGGAGGATTAGGCAAATGAAGCCGCTGACGTCACTTCTTCTTCTTCTGCTTTGGGTTTACTGGCAGGCCGCAAACCACTTCAGGCCTATACTGCCGCCCAAAGTCCCCGGCCGGAAGTCCCCGGAGTTGGGGACTGGCTTCAGTGGAAGCTGCTGGGAGTCCCAGCAGCTTCTACTGAAGCCTTCCGAGTAAATCGCCAGAACGCCGACACCTCCTCATCTCCACCGCTCCCATGTTTTATTTTGTGTTGCCATAAGTTAGTCTCTCTGCGTTTCTGCGCTGGGCTAATGCTAATAATGCTAAGGGAGGATAATAAAATGGCGGCTTCACTTTTGGGAGTTTTACGGGGCGTGGTTTGCAATCCGCCCAGCCAATCAGACATAGGAACCTTTTTCTCCCTCGAAAGTCCCTGCTCTCTAGCAGGGACGGAAAAGGGGGTGAAAAGGTTCTCATGAACTAATTTTAGTTCTGGCTCTTTTTGGTGTGAACGCAACATTTCGGAACTATATCGGAACTAAAGTGGGAAAAGTACTGCGGTGTGAACGCGCCTAATGAAGACTTAATTCCTTTTTTCCATGACTCATTATTCCTCAGCTATGTAAATCATATTATCTTTACTCTTTCATACCATTTTAATTTAATTGAACCAGCATATGAACTGCCCTCTGCCTGGTTAAACCACTGCCTATTTCAACGTATATAACAATCATTGGTCACATGTCCATTCCCTACACTACTACTACCATTATTATATTACTAATTTTTTTTCCAAATATTTGATTTTAATGTAAGAACAGCTAGTGCTATCGGCTCCAGTTGCAACACAGTTCGTTTTTGTTTTTGTATGTCCACATTCAAAAATCTTAACTTCATTAATGTTCCTTTTTAGGGCAAATGTGAAGGAATCTGAGAAAAATGATGGTGTTAAGCCAGGAGCATGTCTATCTGTAGACATGGAGATTTGAAAGGGTTCTACTCAGCCTTATCACAGACACTTTAAGCTCTGCTGAAGGCACTCTGTGTGTACGCATGCTCGGTTGATATCAGAAATATGGTGGGCGGTATGTGTCATTAACCACATTATTGGCGAAACAGATTAAAGGTGGCAGGCGTCACCAATCTATCAGAGCTTATTACTGCTTTGTTGGATAATGATAGATTTGAAGCGCTTTTCTGTGGTATTTTATTTCAAGGAAGCAGGATAAATACACAGGATTGCTCTCATGGTTGAAGGTAAATAATGTATGCGGTATCCACTTCTTGGCATATATTGATTTTGAAGTAGTGAAGTCGAGACATTCCTCAGAGAAAATGAAGAATGTTTAATTTGTTATGATCCTACCCGGAGAGGCTCGGATGATGCATGCTGAGCAAATTAACTGCAGTATTTTACATTGTCTAGAAGTACTTTGAACACTGTATTGGGTTGACTGATCTCTCTCTGTCTCTCTCACAAACACACACTGCTATAAAAGCCGGCAAAGCCTCCATTGACAGCCGATTTATCATTTCATTCATTTATTTTTATGACGCCTCAAAATGGTACATCCATCCCAGACTCCCTTAGAAAAGTGTATGATTCTGTCAATACATAACATAGTGACAGGCCCAACAAGACAGCCAGTAACTGTAGCCTAAAGGCAAATTCTTCGAAATATCGTGCAGATACATTTGAATTAAGCTCTGGTAGAATTTATTATTTATTTTGCCCACCATTGGATTGATGTCATTATGTGTTAAAATGATTATGAATTCTCACTTTCCATACTCCAATATTGGATAATCTGTCTATGTTTATGTAAAATCTACCAAGTATTGGATTATTTATACAAATAATTAAAACATCCCTAGTCTATCCTATCCTTTAGATTCTGGCTTCTGAACTTTTGCATATGTATAGATCTTTTCATGGCAACATAAACATTCATCATAAAGCACTTCACAACCAAAAAAGATAATCGTTATACAACACAAGTATTTGTAAAAATGAATTTATCTCGACAATTTGGCATGATCTAAAGTGTCTTACAGATGTATAAAGTATGGGTATCTCAAGAAAACAACTGGAAACAGTAGCGTAAACATTTATTAAACAAGTGTTTAAATAATATTTCTGGTGTTGCCATGCTTGTTGCTGTTCTTGAAACTCCTGCAATGTTTTCAAAGTACACAACGGCGTTGGTGCTAAAGTGAAGTCTGCACAAAAGACCCCTCATGTAGACCGAGATACACATGATTACTAAACACCACTCAATATAATATATACATTAGCATGCATTAATTGAAGCAAATCTTTAGGTCAAGCACCATCAATTACTTTGTTTATGTGCCAGTGCAGACAGCGAGTGGGTGTTTTGTTTTGCTTGTAAATGATATGCAAAATCATGCAGATACCAAAGTCTACAGAGGCATATTTATTCTTTTACTTTCTGTTTGAGCCAGTGGCGTAGCTGTGCACATGCACGTCTGGCCCACCCACAGCCAATCAGCGCTTCATAGCGCAGAGCCGGGAAGCCCAGAAGGAAAGGCCACAAACTGCAGTTCATCTAGTGGCCGACAGGGGATGGATGCAAAAAGGAGCAATTCCCATAGACCCCCATGTTAAAATGCCCAACTTTACAGCAGAAATAAACATGTTTCTAGCCTGGATCCAATAAAACTTATTCTGGATATAGTTAGATTCCACCTTCATGACAATGGAATAGGGAGTGCATTTTTTTACCGTGAGTTTTTATAGTAACTTTTGCCATGAGTGTATGAGCGAGGGGGCGGGGCAGTTTACACACACACACGCAGCTGCTACATGCAGCAACACACACACACGGAGGAGATGGCGGAGAGAACGCGCTCTGAGGTGTGGTTAAACTATAGCCGTGTCGATGTGGACAATACTCGTTACCAAAAGTGTAATAAGAGTTTAGCATGTAAGGGCGGTAACACGAGCAATTTGTCTAAACATTTAGCAAAAGTGCTCCACATCCAGACGGAGGAATGCACCGGGTTTGACTGTTTCTAGTAGCTCTGTAGCCCCATCCACGAGTAACTTTTCCACGTCAGGTGTTCTGTATGCTAGCGGCAACACACGGAGTTAACTCCATTATACAAACATGGGTGAATGATTAGAGGAAACTGAGTTATTTATTTTGTTAAAGTTTCAGCTATTCTGTTTACAGTTCTGTCATCACATTATTTAATACGATTTGTTAAAACACTGTTTCTTTTGATGTGAAATATTATTTATTTAATTTAAATAAAAAGCTATGTTAGTTTTGTTCACAATTTGTTTAGTTAGTTTACCTTATTTTTTTCTCCAAAAGAACCGATAAAAGTAATGTTAAAGGACCGGATCGATAAGACAAAGACATACTTTATTGTCATTTCAACAAGACACAGAGTGTACTATTAAAACGAAATGTCGTTGTACTGGCTTACAGGAACAGGACAATATAAAAACTTGCTAAAATTGTACATATAAATAAATAATAGTGACGTGGTGCTGATAAAATTAAAGATAAAGTGTGCGTTTAAAATATAAAGACTTACTATACATATAAATAAAATAGACATACTATATAACAAATATGTGCCCTTTACACAGCGTAATGTAATCTTTATGTTACTGGTCTACTTGCTGTTCAGCAGTCTGATGGCTTGAGGGAAAAAGCTATTGCAGAATCTGGCTGTTTTGCTCTTAATGCTGCGGAACCTCTTGCCGGAGGGCAGCAGGGAGAACTGAGCATGGTGAGGATGAGTGGGGTCTTTAAACATGTTCTGGGCTTTTGTCAGGCAGCGTTTCTGAGCGGTGTCTCTGATGGGAGGGAGAGAAACTCCGATGACCTTCTCTGCTGTCCTGACCACTCTCTGCAGAGACTTCCAGTCTTTGGCGTTGCAGTCTCTCGACCAGATGGAGATGCCGCTGGTCAGAACGCTCTCTATGGTTCCTCTGTAGAACGTGGTGAGGATGGGAGGGGGGAGCTGTACTCTTCTCAACCTGCGCAGGAAGTGTAGGCGCTGCTGTGCCTTCTTAAATAGTGATGTAGTGTGAGTGGACCAGGTCAGACTGCTTGTGATATGCATCCCCAGGAACTTGGTGCTGTCTGTAGTCTTCACTGCTGTGCCGTTGATGTGGAGTGGTGGGTGACCGTGCTCCCTTTTTGTTCTATCGACATTCAGGATCAGGTTGTTGGTGTTACACCGTCAGATGTCTCATCTCCTCCCTGTAGGCCTGCTCGTTGTTGTCCCTGATGAGTCCCACCACTGTCGTATCGTCCGCGTACTTTATGATGTGGTTGGTACTGAACCTGTAGCATAAGCATAAGCGCTATCGATAAAAGTAGTAGTACCGTTAAAGCCTTAACGATACCCATCCCTATGTGGATGTCAGTTTTACACACATTCTGAGGCCGCCGTGCCTATGTTTTTTGTTTTCACTGCTAATTTATGCTTATGTTCTATTCGTGCATTAAAAAATCATTAAAATCATTAATGAAGTTTCAGCTCAGACCCCACGCTTAATATGTCTCCCCCTGGCCCACCTACATTTCTCCAGGCCCACCCACACAATAATTCCTGGCTACGCCACTGGTTTGTGCTTGTGTTTACTATGCAGTGCACTGGTCTAACAGTCTGATTATCTGAGGTCATATCTGTTTACTTGTGGTCCTGTATGTTAACAACATAAGGGATAATGGCTTGCGTTTTCTTGAAGCCCTGCATTAATAATCCGTGTATCTACCGTCCAATTGTTTTTCTTTATTAAACACGTAAACAGAAGAGCGACTGAGAGGCCTTTTTGCTTTTTACCTTACTAAATGGTCAAATGGTCATTGGAGCGAGGGGCGGGGCAAAACTCACTGAAGTGATTTCAAAACAAAAGCACTCGTTTGCTAAAAAAAAAAAGCAGCTTCATAAGAGGCCAACCAGAGTGACAGTGTGTCAGTGTGCTGAAGGATAGCACAGCTATCCAGGCCAGACTCTAAAGACTTTCCAAGGTGTAACAGCTGCTGCTGGAGTACTGATTGGAAGTAGGCCTATTGCTGATATCATGTCCACCATATCCTCTTTAAGTACTCTGTCCAACAATATCAGTCTCATGAAGAAAGGTGTTTCAACACTTATTCAAAATAGCAGAGAAACATGCATTCTTGTTCTCAGGAGGCGACATTGACAGAGGAGTACTGGAAAAGTACACAATAAGTACTTCATAGTACTTGTGGGGGTAGCTTCAGTAGTACTGAGTCCAACAGGATCAACCTCACGAAGAACTAATGGCAACAAAAAAGAATTCCCTCATCAAACTTAGCAGAAGTGGCTTGATGTTGTTCTCAGCAGGGGACTTTGAGTATTTCTCAATAAATACACAGTAAAAGTACTTCAATGTATTGTAAGTAGTAGGCTAACTAATACAAAGTCAAACAGTATCAATTTCATTAAGAACTAATGGTAACATTATATTTTTATCATTCATCAAAGATAGCAGAAAAACATGCATTATGTACTATGGAGGGGACTCTGACAGAGGATTACTCACAAAGTACACAGTAAAGTACTTTATTTCTGGTAGAAGTCAAACTAGAACCGAGTCCAGCAGAGTCAGTTTCCTTAAGAACTTGTGGTAACAAATATTTGTGTCACTCGTCAAATATAGCAGGAATAATGAAGAACTCGAGAGACGGCGGAGTGACCGCAGTGCAGAATCACTGCATAGTTTAAATCTCCTATCAAATGTTGTCCATTTTAGACAAAGGCTTATTATATTTACAGCCCTTAATAACATCCATTTTCTGGGCTCAATGTGTGTCTTGGCTGTTTTAGTTGTGATCGCTAAATTCCCCTTGTTTATAAAAATCACCGTTCCTTCAGCAGGATACTGTAGTGATTCAAAGTGTGATTTTAGCAAACGAGTGCTTTTGTTTTGAAATCACTTCCGTGAGTTTGGCCCCGCCCCTCGCTCCAAGGACCATTTGACCATTTAGTAAAGCAAAAAGGCCTCTCAGACGCTCTTCCGTTTAATAAAAAAAAACAATTGGACGGTAGATACACGGATTGTGAGGCAGTCAGGGATGGCATTAAAGATGTTTGTTTATTTTAAGATAATTGGGGATGGGATTTTTTTAACATTACACATTTCTTACTTCTTACGTGTTGAATACTAATTCCTGCTTTGAAAGGTGAATGAAATGCAGTGTTTGTTTGTTTTTTGGCTTTTCTTTTACCCTTTGCAATGCTCTTCCTAATGGGAGACAGTATGATGAATTGGGTTGTTGCATGAAACCCACAAAGGTGTTCCACTGCACTTGGAGTGTTACTTTTCAGAATATTTGTGTGCGTGACTCCGACGCACAGTTTTCTAAATTAGGCCCCTGGCCCTAACAAGTCAACTTAAATGTGGCAAGTACACACACAGTGTTGCACAGACTATGGGATATTCCCTTTTGTAAATGACAATTCACCAACAACACACACTGTCCCAAAGCGCCAATTATTCCTAAACTAATATATCTCCCTGACAAAGGCCAATAAATTGGAACTTCAAGCCCACACAGTGAGGTGGAGTGCTGTGTGTGTGTGTGTGTGTGTGTGTGTGTGTGTGTGTGTGTGTGTGTGTGTGTGTGTGTGTGTGTGTGTGTGTGTGGTGTGTGTGTGTGTGTGTGTGTGTGTGTGTGTGTGTGTGTGTGTGTGTGTGTGTGTGTGTGTGTGTGTGTGTGTGTGTGTGTGTGTGTGTGTGTGTGTGTGTGTGTGTGTGTGTGTGTGTGTGTGTGTGTGTGTGTGTGTGTGTGTGTGTGTGTGTGTGTGTGTGTGTGTGTGTGTATAAGCTGGTTGTGTCACAGACGAGCTGAGGACCAAAATGCAGAACACGGGAAACCAGAGATAGTCGGTAACCAGCTTTATTGGAGGCAATAGGCTGGTAGGAGACAAAACGGCAGATAGTAGGCAAAGGGCTGGTCGGGGACAGGCGAGGGTTCCAGGAGACAGCAGGACGGGAGTCGCAGGTACAGAACGGGTCAGGGAGCAGGCGAGGCAGGCTGGTCAGGAACAGGCAGGGTCGAAACCGGGAGAGCAATCTGAAGGGTAATGCGGGAAAGACTGGCATGCTGCAAAGTACGATCTGGCACTGAGGTGAAAGTGAAGTGGGCCTAAATACTAATGGAGCTGATGGGTGTAACAGAGTGAGAGAGAGACAGGGTGTGACTACCAGGTGACTAAGGAATGTTAATGCAGAAAATAGGTGAGTGAGAAAGCAGATTGTGACAGAACCCCCCCCTTAATGGACGGCTCCAGACGTCTAAGAAATCTCTATCAAGAAGAAAAGAGAGAGAAAAAAAAAAAGAGAAGAATCAAGAAAAAACCCTACAGACACCGGGTGGAAGGTGGAGGTATGGGAAAGGTCAGTACTCATCTGAGAATGCTCTCTCGGCCTCTCCCTCCTGGAAATCCTCGTCCTCCTCGCCTGATGATGCTTCCCCCTCCTCCTCGATGAAGCCTCTGATCCGTCGCGGACGAGTACCCCCCTGCTTAACGCCTGGTTGAGCGTAGGTCCTGGAAGGCTGCTCCGGGTAACGCAGGTGGAAGTCTCGGATGAGTTGAGGGTTGAGGATATGCCGAGCAGGAATCCACTGCCTTTCCTCAGGACCATAGCCCTCCCAGTCCACCAAATATTGAACCCCTCTTCCTCTGCGACGGGAACGGAGTAGACGACGAAGGGTGTAGGTAGGGCCCCCATCGATCATCCTAGGGGGTGGTGGTGGAGGGGCGGCGGAAATCATAGTACTCTCCCGGACAGGCTTAATCCTAGAAACGTGGAAGGTGGGATGGATCTTCATGTTCCGGGGCAAACTCAGTCGAACTGCTGCAGGATTAATGACCTTGACAATCTTGAAGGGTCCAATAAACCTGGGCGCTAACTTCTTAGACTCCATCCGAAGGGGAATGTTCTGAGTGGAAAGCCACACCCTCTGGCCTACCTGGTACACAGGTGCCTTGGTTCGTCGGCGGTTCGCTGATGTGGCGTTCCGGTTAGCAGACTGAAGCAGAGTTGTTCGAGCCTGCCTCCAAGTCCTCCGACAACGTCGGATGAAAGCCTGGACAGACGGACAGGTAACCTCCTTCTCCAATGCAGAGAACAATGGGGGTTGAAAACCGTATGCACACTGAAAAGGGGAAAGACCAGTAGCGGAACTGATGAGGGTGTTGTGGGCATACTCCACCCACAGGAGTTGTTTTGACCAGGTCGTGGGATGATCGGAAGCCATGCAGCGGAGAGTGGTCTCCATCTCCTGATTCTTCCGTTCGGTCTGGCCATTGGCCTGTGGGTGGAAACCGGAGGTGAGACTAACCGTCGCCCCGATCAGTTCACAAAACTCCCTCCAAAACACAGAGGTGAATTGGGGCCCCCGGTCGGAAACCACATCAGTCGCCAGTCCGTGAATGCGAAACACGTGGAGAAGAATCAGTTCTGCCGTCTCCTTAGCTGACGGGATCTTAGGCAGGGGTACGAAATGAGCCATCTTACTAAACCGATCTACCACCGTCAAGATGGCAGTATGTCCGTGGGACGGTGGTAGACCAGTCACAAAGTCCAATGAAATATGTGACCAAGGGCGACGTGGGACCGGTAATGGATGAAGGAGGCCAGCTGGCGCTTGGTGAGATGGTTTGTGCCGATTGCACACAGGACAGGCGTTCACAAACTCCCGGGTGTCAGCCTCCAGCGTGGCCCACCAGAACCGTTGTAGGACCATCCCCTTGGTACGTTGAATTCCAGGGTGGCAGGAAAGTCTGGAGCTATGAGCCCACTGAAGCACCTCAGCCCTCAAAACCTGAGGCACAAACAAGCGGTTAAGAGGACAAGAACTAGGACCGGGTTGGTCCACCAAAGCGGTCTTAACCCTCTCCTCAATCTCCCAAGCGAGGACGCCGATCACTCGAGGAGCAGGAAGAATGGTGTCCGGAATACCCCGGGTGTCTCCCTCCCTCCCGAACTGCCGGGACAAAGCGTCGGCCTTCACGTTGCGGGAGCCCGGGCGGTAGGAGAGAAAAAAATTAAACCGGGTGAAAAATAACGACCACCTGGCTTGCCGAGAATTCAGTCTCTGTGCCGACCTGATGTATTCCAGGTTCTTATGGTCGGTCCATACCTGAAATGGTTGTTCTGTCCCCTCAAGCCAGTGTCGCCACTCCTCCAACGCCAACTTGACTGCTAGCAGCTCCCGATTCCCCACGTCATAGTTTCTCTCCGCCGGACTCAATCTCCTCGAAAAGAAAGCACAGGGGTGGAGCTTCTGGTTCTCACCAGAACGTTGCGACAGGATGGCCCCCACCCCTACGTCAGAAGCATCCACCTCCACCACCAACTGACCAGCGGGGTCTGGTACTTGCAGGATAGGAGCTGACGTAAACCGGCCCTTGAGGTCCTGAAAAGCCTCCTCGGCTGCAGGGAACCATCGGAACGTCACCTTGGATGAGGTCAGGGCGGTGAGCGGGGCGGCCACGGTGCTGTAGCCACGGATGAACCGTCTGTAAAAATTGGCGAATCCCAGGAAACGCTGCAGCTCCTTCCGGGAATCAGGGACCCGCCACGAGGTAACTGCTGAGACCTTAGAAGGATCCATCTCTACACTTCCTTGACCCACGATGTAGCCAAGAAAGGCGACCGAAGAAGTGTGAAACTCGCACTTCTCCGTCTTGACGAACAGCGAGTTCTCCAGAAGTCTCTGGAGGACTGTCTGGACATGATGGACGTGTTCCTTGAGGTTCTTAGAAAAAATCAAAATGTCGTCCAGATAAACAAAAACATAACGATCCAACATGTCCCGGAGTACGTCGTTCACCAACGCTTGGAAAACTGCAGGGGCGTTGGTAAGTCCAAATGGCATCACCAGGTACTCGTAATGTCCCGAAGAGGTGTTGAAGGCGGTCTTCCATTCGTCCCCCTCCCGGATTCGTACCAGGTGATAAGCGTTTCTTAGATCCAGCTTAGTGAAGATTGTAGCCCCCTGTAATAACTCGAATGCTGACGAGATGAGTGGCAAGGGGTAACGATTCTTCACCGTGACGTCGTTCAGACCTCGATAGTCAATGCAGGGTCTCAGGGTCTTGTCCTTCTTCGCCACAAAAAAAACCCCTGCTCCTGCGGGTGATGTGGAAGGACGAATAATTCCCGCAGCCAGAGAGTCATTGACGTAAGTCTCCATGGACTTCCTCTCCGGTGCTGAAAGCGAGTACAACCGGGCCTTGGGTGGGACTGCGCCTGGATGTAGCTCAATGGCGCAGTCATAGGGCCGATGAGGTGGGAGAGATGTCGCCTTAGCCTTGCTAAAAACCTCCTTAAAGTCCAAATATTCAGCCGGAACCCCTCTGACATCCGGAACCAGGTTCATATCCACAGATAGTTGAGGTGCGGCGGCCTGCTTGAGGCAAACCTGATGACAGGAGGAACTCCAACCTAGGATGGACCCAGTTGCCCAGTCAATGTTCGGCTTGTGGCGGCGGAGCCACGGATAACCCAAAATCAGAGGGATTTGGGGGGACCGTAGCACATGAAACTGGATTGTCTCATGGTGGTTCCCCGACATGAGCATATGGACCGGTGTCGTCTGGTGTGTCACTGTTCCCAGCAGGTGACCATCCAAAGCATTAGCCGGTACCGGCTGGAGCAGCCGAACCTGTTGGATGCCCAGCTGTAGTGCGAGCTCCTCGTCAATGATGCTAACATCTGATCCGGAGTCGATAAAAACAGCCAGAGCCTGAGATTTGCCTGTCAGGAGGAGTTGAGCATGGCACAAGGGTCTTAGATTGGGAATCAGCTCAGAGGTTTGGCCCACCAGTATACTCCCCATTACTGATGAGCTCTGTCCTTTTACCGGACAACGGGAAACCATATGTCCAGCCTGACCACAGTAAAGGCAAAGATTACCTCTCCGACGTAATTCCCTCTCCTCAGAGGTAAGACTGGTACGACCCACTTGCATGGGCTCGACCTCGTACCGTGAGTCAGAGTAGGAATGGGAATTCTCCGCCGAAACCGGAAGTCGAAATCTCCCGGAAACCGGAAGTTGTTGTCGCGAGCGGCGGGCCGCTGCTCGCGTCTGTTGCTCTCCTCTCCGGGTCTGGATTCGTCTGTCAATCCGAGAGGTGAGCTCTATCAACCCATCCAAGGAAGCAGGGAGATCATAGGAAACCAGCTCATCTCTCATATAATCCGCTAATCCTCTCAGATATGCGTCACACTGCGCCGGCTCATTCCAGCTACTGCGGCGGCTGCTGGTGCGGAAGTCAATAGCGTAATCCACCACCGTGCCGGAACCCTGGCTCAAACTTAGCAGGCCTCCAGCAGCGTCGGGACCCAGACGAACGGGACCGAACACCTTCCGCATCTCCGCGGAAAATGCAGCAAAAGAGGCACAGGCTGGTGTCTGCTGCTCCCACTCTGCAGTTCCCCATAAACGGGCTCTCCCCGTCAGATGATTAACGGTGAAAGCTACACGAGCCGCCTCGGAGGCGAAGGTGTGTGGCTGCAGTGCAAACAATATGGAACAGTTTGTGAGAAAAGGCCTGCATCCCTCCGGCTCACCAGCGTAGTGTTCCGGCGTTCCCACACGAGGCTCCGGAGCGTATCCCGTCGACCCAGGGGCTGGAGCGAGCATCGGAACTGTGGGCGGAGGGACGGTAGCAGCCATGGTAGCGGCTAGCTGTTGTACGGTGGCGGCCATCTGTTGCATCTGGGAGGTAAGGTAAGCGTTTGTCCCTGGGTTGAGGTTGCCTGGTGGGTCTCGGTAGCTAAGGTAGCTATCGTGACCTCCTGTCTTTGGATGGCATCCTTAACCCTCTCAAAGCGGTCTCTAGGAGACCCGGTGTTTGCTTGGTCCATTTCTGGCCAGATCGTTCTGTCACAGACGAGCTGAGGACCAAAATGCAGAACACGGGAAACCAGAGATAGTCGGTAACCAGCTTTATTGGAGGCAATAGGCTGGTAGAAGACAACACGGCAGATAGTAGGCAAAGGGCTGGTCGGGGACAGGCGAGGGTTCCAGGAGAAAGCAGGACGGGAGTCGCAGGTACAGAACGGGTCAGGGAGCAGGCGAGGCAGGCTGGTCAGGAACAGGCAGGGTCGAAACCGGGAGAGCAATCTGAAGGGTAATGCGGGAAAGACTGGCATGCTGCAAAGTACGATCTGGCACTGAGGTGAAAGTGAAGTGGGCCTAAATACTAATGGAGCTGATGGGTGTAACAGAGTGAGAGAGAGACAGGGTGTGACTACCAGGTGACTAAGGAATGTTAATGCAGAAAATAGGTGAGTGAGAAAGCAGATTGTGACAGGTTTTTGCACAAGGCTTGAGTCATCAGTCTTCAAGGGGATTAAGCCTGCCCTACTAGTTATAACCTGCTACCAAACATACAGGATACAGTACACACACACACACACACACACACACACCACTTCAGGGGACATTACATTGACTTACATGCAATTCCTGGAGACTTATCCTAACCATAACCAACACATGCCTAACCCTTACCCTTAACCTTACCCTAACCCTAACCCTAACCCTAATCCTAAACCTAACCAAGTCTTCACCCTAAAATTAATGATTCCCCTTATGGGGACCTCCAATTTGTCCCCATAAGGGAGGCGAGTCCCCACACGTGACTGTGTAAACATATTTAGGTCCCCACAAGTATAGTAATGCTGGGGCGCGCACACACACAGATAAATGGATGTACAAACCAAGTGCATAGCTGGCCACTTTCACTGCATCTCTCAGACAATTTACCAAATGGAGCACACGCATAAATCAAAGGGCAGAGCTACTGTTGCAATACCACTACATTAATAATTCCACACACACACGGTCCGGGTCAGCATCACTTTTCTAGCCTGAGGCTTTGTAAAATCATCCAACACTGAAACATACATGCCTGAAATGTGTGTGTCTGTGTGTTTATGTAGGCTGGAACGTGACATGCACACTTTATTTGCAAAATTAAATAACCTATAGGCTGCTCTTCGTTTAGGGGAATGGAAAGCATTTATATGCGTCTTTACTTAAACAGTGTTCAATGGCTGACAGAATGTTCATAATAAACTTCAAACAGAATGTCACAAATGTGTGTGTACTGAATATCAATGTCTGTTGGTATTACACCTTTATCTACAGTGCATATAAGCAAAAAAACAAGTGCACCGGGCATTTGAACAAGTTGTAGTAGTGGCCAATCGGTGCTACTTCAACCTCCCTGTCAGTCTGTGACGTCATTGGGCCAAAAAATACTTTTTTACATTGACTTGAATTGTGAATGGAACATCTGTAAATCAGCTTATAATCTTTTGGTGGTAAATCAACTTCATACTTGAATATCCTTTATTTAAATGTGGTCCTAAAGGTTATATAATGCACTAAAAGCCGAATCCTCTCCTAACATACTTTAGCTTGAGAGTCAGGCCATTTTGGCTTCATGCGCCAATGACCAACTTTCATAGTGTTCAACAGGGCCCATCCTCACTTGTAAACTAGGCACTAGCTGTGTAGCTTAGTAATCATTGTTAGCTCCCAACTCCAAAGTGAGTGTGACATGAAACCAACAAAGAAATAAAGCTATTCTTAACGAGGCATATATTTTTGAATATATCACTGCCAACCATTTCAATCAGGAGAGACGGTTTTGATGTGATGATACATATTTAATGCACAGATACACAAATGAATGTGACAGTAGTTTTGGCGATTAGGCCCCGTTGTGCAGGAAGTATCATTCGGGAGGGTAGAACCGATCCGATGAAAACCCCCCGGGGTCTAGACACTAGTGGTGGTGAATGGATAGTTGGGTCGGTCTGAGGAGGAGTGGTTTAGCTTGACCCTGGATTCGGAGGGACGGGAGGTGAAAAGGGGTGGAGGAGGGTTGCGTTGAGTCACCTGAAATGACAGCTGTCGGAGGGGAAAGAGCAGAGTTTAAAGGGTTTGACGGCACGCTATGATAGGCTCTTGGGAATAGAGCGAAGTGATTGGCTAAGCTGAAGAGTGACGCCCCCGGTCACTTATTGAGAGGAGAGAGAGTAGAAACATGGAGATAGAAATACATGAATGAGTAAAGACGGTCTTCCTGGTTGAACTTGCGCTAAGCTTCATATGTTTATCAGCAGAGTATCTCTGGAACATTTGCCAAAATGCTATTTAGGAACCCAACGGCTATTGACTTATTTTTGATTTAACTTTTTATAAGCTTAAAATGAGCTTGTCAACAGGCTTATATGTTAATAAGCATTGTCTCTAAACACCGTCTTGTGCACAAGTTGCTAATCGGACTGTAAACAATTTAGAAAAATCCCAGATATCTGCTAGATACTCCGGAAAAATGTACCCTTACCCCTAAAGGCCTATTGCTTTTAGACCATAGTTGAAGGGATCCGAGATTGACTGCAGAGTTAGCCTTTAATGGACCAGACAAGGTACCTAAGAAATGAAGGGCAACAAAAGGTCTAGGTAATTATTGCTCATACTGTGACCCTATTACTTGTGTTCATCAGGTCGAAGTCAGCCTTTTTGTTGGAATGCAAGGAAACAGGCACTGTGCAGAGATTGACATTTCACCTTGAAAAGGAGTCTTTTCCCCTCGGTTTAAAGTGCTATTTCCAGCTTTTTCATGACTGCCTCTTTTTTAAGAATCTTTCCTGCATTCTGGGTGCATTTACATTTTCACCGAGCTCTGCTGCAGGCTATGCATCAGTTAAACCAGAAGGTCTGTAGTTCAACAGAGCAGTTAAAACTTTCTTGCCCTGGAGGCTGTTAAGAGTTCTTGGCGGAAAGAAAACGACTCACTAGCTTCGATTGTATTTAAGTGTAAAAACTCAAATGTTAAAAATATTTATGAACTTGCTATGATTCATTTTAGCTGGGGCAAAAAAAGGGTGACTCACCACAAAGAGGTACTAATAATCATTGCAACTATTGCCCTGTTTTTATGATGTTTAAGATGTACCATGTACATTGATATCTGTACTGTCAAACAAGAAGGCACAGTTGTATTTTGCTACATTAAAAGAGTGGACTGAACGGTTATTACCTTACTGAAGGAAGTGTCCAAATGTCAGTATCCTTTCTTGCAAGATGTTAAATGCCATTAGTTTATAGAGTCATAGGATCGCAGGAAAAAAGTCAGGACATCAATCAACCAAAGTTCTTGCTTAATCCCAGGGGGAAATCAGGTTTTTTTTAAAGCTGAACCATATAAGAAGAACATCTGAATACAAAAAATGCCTATATAAAATAATGAATCCCTTGCAGCCACTGGGACACAGCGTCGCAGGGACGAGACAGGACGTCCTCCACAGCATTGGGACCCTCATGGGGAAGACCATTATTATGTGTCTGTATGGTCATGGTCTCTTCTTCAACACAACTTCTTCCAAAAATGAACCCTAAATCATTCCCTGTCAAATGTGAGACCCAACCCTAGCGGCTAGTTAGCATCTTTTCACATAAAACAAAGGGACTTGGCAGTAATGTGTGCTGATTCATCACCATCATGGACCTCCTGTGGTTCTAAAATATGAATTGGACTTCAGAAACATTCTCAGATCCATTGAATGAAATGCCTAAAGCAATTATGAACTCGAAGCCATGAAACATGCAAAGGGTGCTGTTCACTGTACAGGCTTGCTGGGTGTGGTATTTCAGCAGGAGTCTAATCTTTATCCCTTACAGAGCCAGTTGTGTTTGCAAGCATCGAAAGTAAGGGCATCTTTCTAAGGACAGATTTTCTACTTAACTCATAACTCAACTCATAAGCCAATAAAGTCTACCGATTGAAAACAAAATGTTTCTATGTGCTCAGATTTTTAGAGAAGGGAGAGAAGCTTTGCACCAGAGTAAGAATACAAATGATCACCGGCTATTTTTAGTACCTCGCCACGTGCTAAAGCACCCAAACACATGCACATGACCGCACACACACTGTAACACCAAGATACGCACAGACAGCACAATCTGGCACACCCTAACAATGAGAAATAGCTACAAGGTCCGTGTGTGTGTCAGAAAGGATGCAGAGCGAGAACAAGAGCAAAGGAGGAAGAGAAGGGTATCGAGCCGAAGAGCAAAAGAACAGGAAGATGCTAAACAAGTCGCTAGTATTTTGAATAACAAAGGATTGCATTTATAGACTTTGTAGTAAAAATGTAATCTGTTCCTGTTTCCTAGTTTGAATGTGGAATAAACATCCCTAGCACAGCTATGTGTCTAGCTGAGTGATTGTAGTAACGGTTATATCCTTATTAGTTTTAACAGGTATGCAACATATCCTTTCAAAATTATTTAGGTTGCCCTTCAAAGTTGTAATTTTTTTTATTTTGACAATATGAAAGTAGTTCTTTCATCCATTGATTATATGAAGGCAGGTTTAAAACTGTTTTGCAATTGCAAAAATAGCCCTTAGCTGGATTGAATTGCACCAAATAGTTACTGCATGTTCCAATACCCTGTACCGACCAATACAATTAGACCTGTGTGTTATAGTATACATACACACAGCACATCATTACAGCCGTGTGTGCAAAGAAGGACCCAGGTCACCTGTCGTGGGACACCAGAGAAATACATTAGCTTACTGTTCAAAGAGGATTATGGGAGATTATGATTGCAGCACTGGTGGAAATAATGTAGATTAAACATAATAACACTTTATCTTTTCTAATTATGTAGTTCGATAGATGTCTTCTCATTGATGTCTTAAAATTGTTCCGGGAGAGCCAAACGTCATGCAGATATGGTGGAAAGGACATTTCACTGCACAATTTCTTACGATTTATTTACTATAAGGCTATGGCCGACTGACATACTGAAGCTAAGTTTCTCAAAAGGCTGATGTGACACAAACATGGATTCAGCATGGCCCCTCTAGTATCATTCCACCATTAAATGTGCATGTTGGTGTCGGACCAACTGAGCATACTGTATGGTTCCATGTGTCTTTCAATGCACCTTCTATTCCCAGTTATTTATAATCGCAATGTCCACAGACTCAAAAGGGATTGTAACGTGTGTGTGTGTGTGTGTGTGTGTGTGTGTGTGTGTGTGTGTGTGTACCCCTACACAAATGGATTGGTGAACAGTCAAAGGGAAGCTGATGTAATTTCAGACGGAAATCCGATCATGAATTCTTATGGTCTGTCTAGTGTGTGTGTGTGTGTGTGTGTGTGTGTGTGTGTGTGTTTCAGAGGGGGAACAAAACAGAAAAAAACACCATACATGTGCAGACGTGGGATTGTTCCATGTAAAGATTTCATGTGTTTTTATTCTCACAAATCCTTGCAACCATATATTTTGATTTTCCCTTTTCCACAAACATTCATTTCTATTTCAAGGACTGTGAGAGCATCTGTTTGGAAAGGATAAAAAAAACACACGGTAGCGTGAGAGTGCAATTAATGACTGACATTACCATGTCATTGAAAATGAGCAAGCATCGTCTCCCTCCTTCCTGCCCCTCAACATCCTCTACTCTCCTCTTGATGGATACAAATGAAAGAGAGCATGATGGGAATAAACACACTCCCAATTGTAGACCTTTATCCTACCAGTGATTGGTCGGTGCGGTTGTCAGCAGATGGTCTTGGATCATCAATTCATTCTGGATTATGTTCATAATTGGGTTACAGTATCGTGAAAAACTAAGTCCAGGGGCCTCACTTATTACGCTGTGCATAGGATTCACGTGGGAAGGTTGCTTACGTAGTAGAAATCCAAAAAATAGGTACAGACATTTTCCGTCATTTTCCGATTCACCAAACATTGCGTACCGGCGAGGAAAGTGCGCACGGCACTTCCACGCCTGTTTCCCTTTATCAATCACAATCGACTCGAAATGCGGCGCAGCTTTTGCGGGCTTCACGTAACGCCCATATGTGCCATAAATAGTCGAAGAAATGCCCATTCATTCATTCAGACTGACTGCATGAAGAAGATAGCAGGAAATGACGACAGAACAGCTAAAAAAGACATCTCACACCGTGTCAGATTTTGGTTATTTTGGGGAGGTGGAGATAAATCATATTGTTTGGTGGATGCCTTTTGAACCAGAGAAGCAGCATGGAGGTCGGATCGTCACCAACATAAATAAATAAGTGGTCCGAAAAAGGTTCATGACAACAAAAATACACATAGCCTAACCTTCCTCAGGCAGTGTGTTTGTACTGGGGACAGGAGACCCCCCCTTGATGAGAAACTGTAAGAAGTGATCGGGAATCCCTCCGGAGTGGAGTTATGACGACTGGATCTGAATTATGTTTTGTATTTTGTGGTATGTGTCCCAGCTGTCGATCAGCTGGGACACATACCACTGCAGCCTGTATCTCTCAACACCACCACCAGTTAAAAGGAAATACAACAATGTGTTGTGTTATATTAACTGTACAATTGACCACATATGGTGTTCTTAGTTTCCATACCTCCTGTGTTTTACAAGCGACTTATCAAGTCTTAGCAAACGGCATAAAACATGATTAAACATGATGGTATATAAAACCATGCTCATATCTACAACCTATAGAAATGCAACACGGCGTCAGTTTAGAAGTAATTCTAACCTCCTGCTCACCGCATCATTTATGAGAAAACATTTCATAACATTAACACAACATATTCGAGGTGGTTTTAAATAACATATCCGTATTTATTTATTTCTCCAAGTTATGTGTGTGTGTGCACTGAGGAGTCTCAAACAGGCGTTTGTTTAATCATTTTAAGATCAGCTTTAATCAATGTTTGAAAATTAATTCTTCATATGATAAATGAGAGGTAACATTTTATTTATGGTATTATTTCCACATATTTCTCTCCATTCTTCCTTCTGCCAACCGTGTCGCAGTTTCTCGTCTCTCCCGTTGTTGTGCTTAGTGCGTACGCATGGGTTAGAGTTTGTGTGGAGGACCGCACATTTTCCCGTCAAGTTAGTATTTTATAAATCGCAAACATTGCGTAGAAACTGGCGTACGCCATTTTTTAAGCGTATATCCCTTTATGAATGAGGCCCCAGAGATGCAGTCGAATAGTCAATTTCACTTAGCAAGGTTCTTAACTGAGGTTCTGCTCTGATTGGTTAGCTGGCCGGCCCTGTTGTGATTGGTCAACCGCTTAAAGACATCCCACCCCTTAGCCTTTCACGTATAATTTGTTGGAGCACCAGCCAGTAGAATCCCAAGTGATGTCACTATGTTATGGAAGTAAAAACACAGGGTTTAAGCCGTTGAACACCATTTACATGCACAAAAACCTACATAACAAACTAAAGGAAAGGGCACTCTTTAACAGACAACCTATGGGTCTAAATGTTGGTTATACAGTATGCACCAAAAGTGGGCTTTACTGAGCATTTTCCACTATGCAAGCCTTATAGAACAAAATACATTTAAGTGTACATACAACAAATACGCGTTTCATAGCTGAATTTTAGCTGCATATCTGTGAGCTGTTGACAGATTCATAGAAGAGCTGTTACGTGCTCCCCTCCTTGTTGTCTTTCTGTCTCACCTGCCCCTGGTCTGCCCCTGGCTCCGCCTTTGCCCAAGTGTTCCAAATTCCACTCAGCCGTGTATATATAAGGATAAGATGGAGGAGAAGGATGTCTCGCCTATCCTAACGCCGCAAGACACTCTCCTATAAATAACTCTCGCCATTTTTGAGCTGTAGACCATTTATCTGCTGATGTGTTTATGTTTAGCCTGGAGGTCCTGGTAGTCCAGTTTTCACAGCTTTATTTTGTTTCCCATAATTGATTTCTGGTTAGGGGAGGGAAGCTCTGGGTCCTACGGCCCGTGGTGTGGCTGGCTCGGGTTCCCTCCTTCTGTTTGTTTGTTTTGGCCACTCCTCCAGACCTCTTTTTGTTTTCCGGATCGCTTGTGTGTGTAAAACGGCTGGACATCAATAAATGCTCGTTACCCAAGTACCGGTTTTTGCGTAAATTATTTTATGTTGCGGGTCTCCCTACGAGCCACTACCACGGAGTAGAGGGTGGGCCGTAACAGAGCACTTAATCAACTCACAGTTAATGTGAAAAAAAATGGAAGCCAGTTACGAAATAAAAAAATGACTGCCAATGTCCATTAAATTAGTGCTTACCTGAAGAGAGCACGTCATCATCATCACCTGGATGGCAATGCTCTTAAAACCGCCATACCTTCACCTACCACACACACATGCTTTTAACAACTATGCATTTGATTACAACAATCACATTACTTTTAATCACGATGTAATGATTAAATTACTCCCTTTTGCACATTAGACACTGTTGCGTCTGGTCAACCTGCACGCCTCCAGAACCCTGAGGTGGGCAGGGAGGATAGGGGCCGACCCCTCCCACCCTGGACACAAACTGTTCATCCCCCTCCCCTTGGGCAGGAGGCTGCGCTCCATCAGGACCAAAAACTCTCGCCACCTGAACAGTTTCTTCCCCTCTGATACCGGCCTCATCAACAAGGCCCGGTCCCCCCACTGACACTACCCCTCAGCCACTCTATAGACTCTATGCATTACATTAATGCACACAATGTAAACAATATCTTGTTCATCCTAATACTGTCAGTCCAGCACAACCCTCCGAATTTTGCCCATTGAACATTGTAACTGCACATTTATTCTATACATTTCTTTATTACGTGTATACCTATACTTCATCCATATTCAATGTAAATATTGACATATTAATGTTATTATCGTTTTTTTTTCTTTTAAATCATTGTTTATGTATGTATGTATATATGTTTATGCAAATAGCACAGTCATGAAAAACAGTTTGGGGGTCCTGAAGTTAATAACGCTATTATTCAGGAACAACTACTGTGATTGACAATCGGCATTGTAAGCTCGAACCTGTGTCATGGCAGAAACAATTGCCTGTCAGAGTTATAACCCAATAAACACAAGTAAACACCAAGTGGGAAATAATGTTCAATGAATACTGCCTTTTAATGATCCAGGGAAGCAATAGTGAGTACTTTAACACAGCTTTAAAAATATTCACCCTTGTATGCCTGAAAGGTATCATGCAAAATTCACTTTTTGATGTCTTTTGTAAATGAATGTGTCCCCGGTGTGTAAGGGAACTCACAAAATGTCAGAAAATAAAACCCTCTCTCTTTTCCTCCTTACCCAAATCTCTAAAACGGCGCTACAACGGAGCTGATCCAGATTTGCTGCCGATATGACGTAATATCGGAAATGTGGGCTGGCTTTATGCCCACGGCCCTATCAGAAACAATGCGTGACATGTTTTGGAAGTAATATGTTCTTTGTTTACATTAGCAAGCATCGCTCACACTGTACTGGAGAGAATATGTGTAAAAAAGCAGGAAATTAAAAAAGTAACTCACCTTGTGGTAAACCCGCAAGAGAAAAAGCATTTGAGCTCCATACTGTTTCAGAAATAATCTTTAAAGTGGTTTGATACATGATATGGCATTTAATCACGGCAGCATTTAGCTGCATCTGAGCAGAGCAGACAGCCTGCTCGTCACAGAACTCAGTGTGCCTGCTGCTCAAAAGGGGGCGGGGCCAGCAGCTACTGACCCAGAATCAGCCATTCTCTAACAGGGATGAAATAGAGGGATATCTAAAATGCATGATCTGTTTGGTATTTTGAGCAAAACACTTCATAGACATGTTTTTTATATATCTGAGACTTAAAATATATGCCTAAAAATAGTATAATAGGAGACTTTTAAATCATACACTATGAACCTAACCTAGTCTGAAGCAGGTTATGTCTGCAGCAAAAGTTTCATTGGTGATACAGCCAGAAAGATCTTAACATCTTTGTTATACAGAAACCTCTGGGTTGAGGGTCAACATACTGTACCCCGCTAAACCACAAATCTGGCTTCATAGCATCCCACCAATCTTTTATTGTGATTGTCAGCACTTTATGCAATGCTGATAAATGCCAAACCTCAGAACTCCTCCATGAATTCAATTACTGCCAGTCCCTGTCTAGCTCTGTGATTGGCATTAGTTCACAGTGAGAGATAGACCTGCTGGCTTTCAAGAAAGGTAGAAGAAATAGCGGGTATTCCTCTGGGATCTTCTGTTCTTCCAAAAGGCTGTCGAATTTGAAACCAGGGTCAAGGGCTGAGGGGCAGGCCATATCAACTCAGAGTTTTACGCGGAAGTAGATGATAATAGGCAGGAGGAGGACAAGGAAAAGAAGGAGAAGAAAGCAGAGGAGAACACGTTGAGGACACCATGTTATGTGGTTGAGCAGCAATGCCTAAAATAGTATCGAGGCTGTTTGGCTCCAGGGATTTCTGCAGTACACCTCCAATGTTAAAGCTAGCAGAAGCACAAAGAAAAGTGTTATTTACCGGATGCTATAAGGATGAGCAATTATTAAAATTCATATCACGAGGTAGAGGTGATGTGTGTGAGTGGGATTGTTTACATAGCCACCATGCAGAACTTAACCTGAACTCCCACTAAGGCCTCGGATTTAGACATCATGGAAAAGCAGAATTTGATTTAAAAGGCATGTACAAAGTTGGATAGACAAGAAGAAAATGAGTGAGGAATCCTTAAGAACATGTGATGGCATTAGAGGCTTACAAGATGTATGGGTACTCAAGTCTTAGAATCCATGTGGAGCCCCAATTATAATTAGTTTTTTGGATTGTACAATTGCCTAGTAACTGAGCACAGTGGGCCTCTCAATTATGTGATTTCTCCACATGGGACTGCCCATTGTTCCAATGGCCCATTATTCCAAATCCCCAATAGTCCAAGATAAATTCCAATCGGTCAAAAGCCCCAATATGCGGACTACACACTTGTAACAATCATCTTCTCTCTTTGGACTTTCCCCCCTTATTGTTCCTACTATGGTGAAGCTATTACCAACTCTTCTTTGTCTAAGTCACTCACTTTCATTCAGTTTTGGGCACATCACTACATATTTGTCAGCTAGGTTTTCTTCTTCACGTCCTAAGAGTAATTTAAATGTTGAGAGGTCAAAGTAAATGTTTTTACTTGATTAAAGGTCCCATGTCATGCTTATCCGGTTATTACCTGTCCCCTTGTGTGTTATGTAGCTACTCAGGCTGAGCTCCACGGTGTCTCGCTGTCTCGCAGACTCCACGCAGCAACCAGGAAACGACACCAGTACTACAGCTCACACTGTCCGCTCCTCGAGCCTCAAAGGGCGGAGCAGCAAGCCCCGCAACGTCCCACCAACACGGAACCCAGACCCCACGCAGCATTCTCATATGTGATTTTGGAACATTGAACAATGTAAATCTATTCTAGTAGACCTCAACAATGGAATTATGATCAGTAGAAATGGTCATGACATGGGACCTTTAAGGTCTTTCATTGTAGGAGGCAATGCATTTCTGCTAATGGAAAAAAGCTTGAATAGCAATTCACAACCTCTTAAAAATAAGAAATATTTACTTGGAGAGGTAAATCTCCCAATATATCATACAAGAGCCTCAACAATGAAAGGACACGTTCCTAAGAATTATGAAGCAGTAGCTCTTAAAATGTAATAAAATGCATTTTTTGATAGGAAATAAATGCCTCTTAGAAAATATTTATCTCTAAATATCTTTGGGATTAAATGAAAATAAAAACAAAAACATAGTTATGTAATTCTTAAAGGAAGGCTCCAGTCATTAGATAGTTAATCAAAACTTCAGTATTTAGTGAAACACTATGTTTAAAGCATACCCTGAAGAAATCAGCGATATTCCCCGGTAAATAATGATTTTATAGCTCTTTTTTATCAAAACCTGTATATTCCGTCAGGCAGCTGCCATTTTGGCCATTTTCAGTAGTCACATGATCCGAAAAACTAGGTTGTGACGTCATCTATGCGTTCACTTTGTAAACACACCACGAAAACATGGCGGAGTATTTGAGTTCGGACCAGGTTCGGACACGTCAGCCGAGGAAGAAGTTTAGAAAAATAAAGTCCAGGCAGACTTACTTTGAATTATCACTATAGGTATTCATTCCATCCAAATACAATTGTAAAAAAAAATAAAAAACATACTCTGTTATCCTCTTAGGCCCCACGGACCCGGTTCCGGGGCCGAAATCGCGTCATTTGCAGGAAACAACGTCTAAGGAACCTTAATATTTAATAAACTATGAATCATTTATATCCATATAACGGGAAAAAAACTCATTTAACATATCTTTTTCATTTTTTTCTTCAAAAAAAACCACACAATGTTAACAATGAGCCTCTGAATTAGCCCCGAGCGAAAAATGCTAACTTATTACTGCACCGAAAATCACTCCTAGCTCCCTTATTACTTATCCTAGCTGCACATCCAACACATCGTTTATGATCGTAAAGACACAGAATCTAACGGTGCTCACCTCAACACTGAAAGATACAAACTCGCGACGTTATCAACAAAAACGTACATCAAAACAAGTGGCGCTAGGTACTAACATGTGCTAGGCTAATGGCTTACCTTCCTCTTTGTCTGGTCTAAACTGGTCTTCAATGGCATTACAACGATAAAAACGATGTAGTTAATCCATAGGTTAATATCCAATGTGACTGTGTCCCCTTTGAAATGTTCTGATAATCTATAAGCAATAAAACTGCAATTCCGTTATCTGCTGTCTGCTCTGTGCTCCGTGCGCTCTGGGTCCTGCAATTCCTGCTTCCTTACGTAGTAAACAATAAGTAAAGTCTGCTGGGTAAGGTGCTTACGCTGGCTGGCATTGGCAGTGCACTGCATCCCCATTAAAAGGACACCTATCATGCTATATTTAAATGATATAGTGTATGACCATACCTATATAAGGTATATTTATACATTTTATTTTTCAAAATACCAAACAGATCATTTTTTAGCCATGCCTCGTTTCGCTCATTTTCGCTTTATTCCAAACCTGCCTATGAAAATTCTGAGCAGCAGCTGACCACGCCCCCCTGCATGAGTCGGCAGGAGTCACGTTACCATGCTTGCTGTGATTACGAGTGTGGAATAAACATGTCATCTCAGAGCAATGCATGTGTTCAAGCATATTATCAATTTGATCCAGAAACTGACCCTGAAGCTGCGGAGGTTTTGGTGGAGGTGCAAACATCTCGGTTGTAGCAGGACGTTTCTGAATGGTTAGTTGACAAGCTGTTGTCCCTATTTATTTTTACTCTGTTACGATGCTTGCTACTTATTCCGTTCATACTTTGGCTAATTAGCAAGAATGCAATGTGTACAGTTTGTAACTTAGAGTTTGTAACGCAAAAACAGCGATACATATATATATTTATAAAGGGAGACATTCATATTTTCAGCATATATACAATGGCCTCATTGCGTTTAATAGTTTACAATAGTTTTCTTCCAACATCGTGCAACAACCGTTGGAAAGTTCAATAACTTAGGGTGATAAAAAGTATAACTCCAACACCTCAGTTGTCAGCAATGTGTGTTTCATGTGTTTTAAAAGCTCAGTTATTGACTTCTTTCTAAAGGGATACATGTGCAACTTGCGCCGCGCCACGATGCCTTCTGAACCGGAGCATGTGCTGCATGGAGATACCACAGGTAACATTAGCTTCACTAAGTTGTCTGTTTAGAAAATACATTTTTCACATGTCATTCAATATATGTTTATCACACTAGGTGTCAAGACGGATGCAGGAACATGAGGACTCTGTAACCTGTATGGTGGACCATCCTGGATTGGAGCCTGTGTGCCTAAATGTGTTCTCCCTGCAGAATGCATTGAATATTTACAGAGCTCAACATGGTGGACTACAGTTGAGGCAAATAGAGCACTGAGTGGTTTATTTGTTTTGACTGAAATTGTAAAACGAATGCTAATATTGTTCATGGAAATAAATACTGGTGTATATGGCTTTATGCAATCTTTCATTCTGTCATTGTACATGTACTATTATATTATATACTACACAGCAATGGCATAACACACCCATGTGTACGACAAAAAAAGTCCACACACAACCTTATGCTTTTGAAATCAGAATATTCTTTACCCATCCAAACATGAATAATCACGACACATTTGATATCAACTTGGAACTTTATTGTCAAAATCAACAGTTATTTGAACCACAACTTACAGACTACAATCACAAAAGCTTTTACATATAACGCTGCAAAAAACGGCATGTCTCATTAGCTTAGCGTAGCTTAGCTTACAGGTCGATGATATCTGATCGTTCTTACAGACTACAATCACAAAAGCTTTTACATATAACGCTGCAAAAAACGGCACTTACCTACAGAAGATTACGTTTGTTATTATAACTTACTCAATATGATTTTAGAGGATATAAAATACTAATACATAGGAGAATAAATACTTGTGTTATCGGCTAGGGTGTGGCTTTACAGCCTTCACACAGATCGCCATTACGGCAGTCTGAACATGTTCGCAAATGCCTGATCATTAAAATAAAAGACAAAGCAAAGACTGCGGAGCGTACAAAATAAAATGTTACAAAAACATATAAACACCTAACCGATTACTATTTGGGTTTGAGGCGACATTGATAGGGCGAAGCTACATGCTACATGCTACATACTACAAGCTAGAGATAGCTTTATCAGGAAAAACACCGCTAAATAAAAACTTACAGCTTCAAAATTGGATGTGTCCTCACTGGCCTGGTCCCGGATGGTTGGTATTGATCCCGGGTGTAGCATTAGTTTGGAGGCATATCCGTGTTGGACTTGAGAGAAGTTCATAAACATGTCCGTGGTAAAATGTTTGGAACACACACACAGAAATCTGCCGGGGTCTTCTGGCACATGTCCCTTGAAAATGAAGTCTAGCAACAGATTATTTTCTTTTTGCACTGATGGCATTGCATGCAGTCCCCTGTTCCGAGTCTTGCAGCCAACAACAGCACAACGTTTAACTGGCTTAGACATCCTGGCAAGAGCAGGCAAAAACACAGATGTGACTGGGGTAGCCTGCCGATAGCCTATATGCGAATGAGAGGTTTGGCAATGCACGTGGCCGTGGCTCATTCCCCTGATAGGTGGAGAGTTGACCAATAAGCGGAGTACGTCTTTGTGACGTAGAAAAGTGTCGGAATGTGGATCAATTTTTTTCAGATCCGTTGCAGCCCCTTTTTTAGAGATTTGGCGAAGGAGGAAAATAGAGAGGGTTGTGTTTTCTGACACTTGGTGAGTTCCCTGGAACACCGGGGACACATAATCATGTATAAAAGACGTACAAAGGTGCATTTTGCATGATAGGTCCCCTTTAAGTAATGGTTGATTAATAAATCCCATTTTATACTCTCAGAGTAGTCGTCCGGAAACTTGTAATGTTCGCTGCATACATGCGCCTGTGGATCTTTCGGTTCGGGCCGAGCACATTTCGCTAGCCACTGCCTCCGAACGTACTTCCTACGCTTACCCGTTGGCAATAGATGGAACCGAGCATTCCGTAGATTGTTCCTATCCGAATTGTGGCAATGTTTCGCGATACAATGAGGCATATTTCAATAGAATTGAGAGAGTAACTAGAGTAAACAATATGAACAAAGCACATACGTCAATTTGTCCTCAACACCAAACGCATAGTTCACGTCACTTCCGGTAAAATAAGTCACGTGACTCGTCAAAATGGCGCCGCCCACAGGGTTGATGTTATTTCCGTAATTAATCAGTTTAAAATCACTGATCACGTCATCGGATTAAAAAAAAAAAAAAAAGACTGGCAGAGACTGGTCTGTTTTATCGGATGATAATTATTTAAAAATGCGTGTCATGAGCATTCCCTCCCTTTAAGGCGAGACACGGCAGGCAAAAACATCGTTTTTCAAGTACTGGTCAATTTTGAGATTTTGTGCTATTTTGATTCCATAACATGTTTTCTTTCAGGCTTTTGGAAGGAAAACGTACAAAATACACATTTAAGTGTTTATTTTACTATAGTTTGTCTATTTGCGTCTGTAGATTTCTCCTAAATTCCCCAAAAGTTAGCATTCTAACGTAACATAAAGTACCGCGACCGCTGTGTGCACCATGTCAACAGAGATATCGTTGGAAAGCTCCGTCTCTCCTGCACAATCTCATCGGATCCAAATATGGTCATTTCCTTTGTATCAGCAACCAATCGTGAAAGCACAAAGGGGTCTTAAACCAAGAAACTAAATCTCATTGGCTGGTGTCAATTTCTGACAACGTGATTCGTTCAGATGCGTCACGTGGTGTGCTAAAACACTTCCTGTTTAGCTTTCCGCTAGAAATTGAAATCTCAAAATCGCAAAAGAACGGCGAAAAAAACGTTCACAGAGAAGACGACAACAATTGTCACTTGCACGAAGCAAGGTTATACAAAAAACAAATGACCCCGAACATGAAACACCTTCACGGAGTGCGTCGATGCGCAAGCTGTCATCCAGAGAACAGGAGGGTTTAGCTAGCGCCTCACTGCAATCTTTAAAGGTCCTTTTCTCAAAATGAGTTTTTTCTCCTACTCTGAGTTCGAAATTTCAACTTCAGAAGCACGTAGAGACACCAAACTTTCCAGTTATATTCCTATCAATATTATGAAGGCTTTTACAGAAGGGTTTGTTCATATATAATTCATAGCCTGAATTATACAACATTGTATACCTAAAAACATGGCGAAAATGGATATTTTAGGGCTGTTGACAGTATTTTCTGATTTATTGAGTGATAAAAAGAGATATCCAATATCCCTTCTGTAAAAGCCTTAGATACTAATATGACTACAAAATGAAACAAGAATTTGGAACCTGGCTTTATCCAAAGTTCAGATTTCGATTCCTGAAATGTGTTAAAATATGTGCATATTGAATGAGATAATGGCTAATTTGCATATTTAAACATGCTATTTCAGAAAACTTGTAATACAAAAGACAATTGCCTTATTGTAAGACATGAACTGGAGAAATTTCTAGCTGATACCTTTAAGTTAAAAAAATTACCCTATTCACCTGGGGTGTCTCGCCTTAAGCAAGAATACACTTGTATAGCCCTTTAACAGCCAGCTTTAGGAGCCATGGAGAAGAAAAAAAAAAGTATCTTGTGCGCACGATATCCAATATATCCAGGGTCTGTTGAACAGAGAGGCGAAGTCCCGCCCATCTACTTCCGAACCATGGGACCTTATTTCGGAAAAACTATGTATTGAAGTCAATGGGGAGAGAAAGATTGTCTTTCGATCCCGTTTGAATTGTGCCACGAATCACACATATGATGTTTGTCAATCTTAAAACATAATTTCCATGTCAGAAAAGTCACAGTTTGTCGTAAAACTGTTGAAATATAAGACTATGAAAAATACGCAACTAGAAAGACTACAAATCCCAGAATCCCGGTCCTGACTAACTCCCCTTTTGTGTACAGCTCTCAACATGCCCAGACTTGTAGTTATTTTCACCTCTTTTAATACTTTCCGCCTCATTCTGAAAGAAAGAAGTGAAATGTGCCAACGTGACGGCCGTCTTGGTGTGTGGTGCGAAACGGGAGATGTAGTTCACTGAGCGGTTTCACACAAAAAAAGTGTTACACACATCGAACTACCAGAGTATTCCCCCTATTACTCGTTTTATAAAGGAGATGTCCGGTCACCAGGGCGCATGATGTGTGTGTGTTTGTGCTCAGCTACGCTCTGTGTGTGTTCGGTGTGCGTGTCCGAAACCGGCATTTGTTTTCAAATTACCACGAACAGTAATTTACACACATCTGGTTCTCCATATTTATATGTGTATTCCCAAGTGAAAGAAATGTGTTTGATCTTAATCTCGATGTAGTGCTATAGTCCTGCACGTTCCAGCACCGGAACGAACGATCATAAACAAATGCACACACACGCACGCAAGCACACACCACTTCAGGGGACATTACATTGACTTACATGCATTTCCTGGAGACTTATCCTAACATTAACCATAACCAACACATGCCTAACCCTAATCCTAACCAAGTCTTCACCGTAAAATTAATGATTCCCCTCATGGGGACCTCCAATTTGTCCCCATAAGGGAGGCGAGTCCCCACACGTGACTGAGTAAACAGATTTAGGTCCCCAAAAGGATAGTAATGCTAGGACACACACACACACACACACACACACACACACACACACACACACACACACACACACACACACACACACACACACACACACACACACACACACACACACACACACACACACACACACACACACACACAAATCACTGCTGAAGAAATCACTCTTTTTGGTCAACTTTTGTAAGGTAACCATATATTTTGCCATGTTTTAGTGGCAGGGCACTGACTGAACATAGTAAGATAACTTGATGCACAAAAAAAGTTAAGGGTGTAATTATTTTTTTGAAAATATTCTCAACCAATCGGTCGAATTGGCCTTTTATGGTTAACTAGTAATATGACTTTTTCAGAGTTTCAGAGATGTTTGCCAATAAAATATGGTAAATAAATAGCTATATTCATGGTAATATTACTAAATGTGGTACTGCCTTATGAGTCTCAAAGTGAAAGAGTGATAATCATTTATATAGCACCTTCAGTGTGAGAAAAAGGTTTTAGAGAGTACTTGTCCATGGACAAGTGAGTTTGGCAATTTACTTGTCCGAAGACATTTTTCACTTGTCCAGAATGGACAAAAATTGTGAAAAAAAAAAGTGAGCGTTAAGATTTTATTGCATCACACGGGTTGGGTATCGTTTGGATTTTAACGATTCCGGTTCTGCTTTTCGATTCCGGTTATTTTCGGTTCTCGATTCCGGTTCTTTGAGAGGGTAAAAATAAGTCCCATGACAAACTGGGAGAAAAATATATTTATGAAAACATTAAGTCAAATCTGTATTCCTATTTACAAATCACTTCATACCGTTTAATTTCTTACGGTTATTGAATACAATTATATAAAATGTATCTCTGCATTGTTTAGTTAGTTCTAAATGGTGCAGTTTGAGAATGTACAATTGGCCCAGTCTCCTCTGATGTTACACTGCAACCTGCCTGTGAGACAGAGTCCAACCACACATCTCCAACACATAGGCCTAATAATAATAATACATTATTATTATCTCAAAAAGAGAGATGCCAACAAATAATCTAGGAAGTTTAACCACTTGGATTAAACCGGAAGTGACAAGTCTCGGTGTCATCCTGGACTCAGATTTGAACTTCAATGCCCATTTAAACAAAGTGACCAAAATAGCTTTCTTTCATCTCAGAAACATAGCGAAGGTAAGACCCTTCATAAATCACAATGATGCAGAGAAGCTAATTCATGCTTTTATATCTAGCCGACTAAACTACTGCAATGCACTATTCACTGGTCTCCCAAAGAAAGCTATTGGAAGACTCCAGCTCATTCAAATCTCTGCAGCTAGACTACTAACGAATACCAAAAGGAGGGAACACGTTAGTCCTGTCTTAGCTACTCTACACTGGCTTCCTGTAACTTTTAGAATGGATTTTAAGGTGCTTCTCCTCATATACAAAGCTCTAAATGGACAAGGACCCAGCTACATTGCTGACTCTCTAATGAACTACACACCTGCCAGAACACTGCGATCATCAGATGCAGGTCTATTAGAGGTCACCAGAAAGAGTCATAAGAAGATCGGTGATGCAGCCTTTGTAAACTACGCCCCAAAACTGTGGAACACGTTACCCAACAATATTAGGGAAGCCAATACATTAGGCATTTTTAAAAGGCTTTACCAAAGCATTTGACTGATTGTACACTATTATACTGCACTATTCTCTGTGATTGACATTGCACTATTTCTCTATGTTTCATTCCCCATGTTTTTATTTTTAATTATTTTATCCCACTTTATGCTTTGCTCTTGCTGCTTGTTTTACACTGATTTTATGTCTTATTTTTTATTGATGTAAATCACTTTGAACTGCAATCCCCTGTATGAAAGGTGCTATACAAATAAAGTTATTATTATTATTATATTTATAGCCTATAGGCCTAGCGCTTTTCTACAACTCAAAGACGCTTGCACGCTTACACATGTCCTGCAATACACATGCTGCAGCTGCCCAGCTACTCACTGTTTGTAAAAGTAAATAAATAGTACAAATAGCATTTCAATAATGTACTTTCTATACCCTGCTTCATAAACAATACTGACATCCCTGTGCTCCTCCAAGTCTGGGGGTCCGGGGATGTGAGGACAGCGCGAGGACAGACAGGGAGGCTGCCAGTGGCGGCTGGTGGAAAATATTTTTGGTGGGGCTGTTGATATTGTGAGTAAACACCTTTTTTTTGGGAGAAATGACCCCTTAAATTAGGACTTCTGGTGATGTAATGGCGCGTTTCCAGTGCAGCGCGGAGCTCGCTTTAATGCTGCGTTCAGACCGGACGCGATGCGATAATTCGCTTCGCTCTAAACGCTCCTATCGCATCGCTGTGTTTACTCGCATCATTCAAACAAGACGCACTGGCTCGGAGCTACAACTACAACAAAATTAACATTTTTGACCGTGATTAAATTGTAATACACGTTTCTAAATGATGCCGACGTAACAACATACTGATACCGGTTAGTAAAAACCATGAATTAATGCTTTGACAAGTCTGCAGACAGACGGCAGGCGAAAAACCTTTTAGAATGCTTGTTTTCTGAATGGAGCTTGGCTAAGCTAACGTTATATATGCTCCGACCGTCCACACTCACAACAACGGCCGATACAGACATAAATAAACCAGCGACTGTATTCTCCATGACACAGGCAGTCTGTGGTTTGTACTTGTTTAACTTTTGTCTAGTTTCTGAACAGATCGTATCTGTGCCCGGCTGTTTGAAGAGCAAGCATGGGAAACAAAAGATAGCATTTACTTGTTTGCATCCAGCTAGCCATGCCTTTCTGGTGTACCAGCTACGTGAGAAGCCTCGTTGATACGTTTTGTCTTTTTCACGAGCTTGCTGATGACACGGTCATATATACATCCAAATCAGATTTTTCACAAATTCAGATCTCTCTTCAATTGGATTTTAATATCTTACAGGACTGGCTATCACACAATAAACTACTGCTTAACAAAACAAAATCTTATACCATGGTCTTTGGTACCAGGCAGAAGCTCAAATCCAAACCTAATGTAGTAATAACATGTAAGAATGGCACTTCTCTACATAAAGTTGATAGCTTTAAATATCTTGGTGTATGGCTAGACTCTGAACTTTCATTTAAACTACATATAAAGCATGTAATACAAAAAGTCAATTACGGAATCGGTGTCTTACACCGCTCTCGCAATTGTTTTACACTCAGTGTCCGAAAGAGAATTGCTTCTCAACTTATTCTTCCGATTATGGACTATTGTGATGTTGTCTACCAAAATGCACATAAATCAGATCTTACTCCACTCAACATAGCCTACAACAGACTATGCAGATTTGTTCTTGGTTGTCCTTTTCGTACACATCACTGCATAACCAACTTAAATGGCCTTCTTTAAATGTAAGAAGACACACACGTTGACTTCAGCTGATATTTAAATGCATTTATCTTAACTATCCTCCTTATTTAAAGCAGTATTTTGTACCCTACTCGTCAAATCATCAAGTTAGACATTCTGTTCAGATGTATTTCTCTGCAAAAAAATGGATTGGCAGAAGAGCGTTCATTTTCAAAGCCCCAACTGACTGGAATAATTTACCTGCTGCTATTAGATCTCTTGCATCATTGGGTATATTTAAACATGCATTATCATCTCACTTTCAACTGGTCTGTACTTGTTATTGATGAAACTGATTTGCTTGACTGTCTCAAATTGTAATGATTGTATGCATTGCTTGAATTGTACTTAACAGACTGTACGCGGTTTGTCATGTTTTGCATTTTGTCTTTTTGTTTATGTATGTCTGTAAGTTGTTGCTATTGTCGGGACCCCCTTGAAAACGAGATGGTGCATCTCAAGGGGTTTATCCCAATCAATAAACATTTCTATATATATATATATATATATATATATATATATATATATATATATAGATAGATATAGAAATAGGGTTGGTCCGGTCCAAGGTCTTTAAGTATCAATTTATCTCCCAAACTTCTCCTTTCGAAAGGATTGGAGAGTAGCTCTTGCACGGAATTGGGTGCGGACCGAGGTCCGGCAACTCCACCTGCACACCATTCTCATTCAACTACTGAGTCACCTTGGTCACTCACGAGTCTAAAAAACAACTCACGTCAACGCACGTAAGTAACGTGGGCGCCAACGTGAGCACCCTCGTGACCAAAATATTTGACGGCGCTGATTGGCTGAAATTATGTTTCGGCGGCACAGTTTACTATTGAGACTGAAACACAGGAGCTAAAACGCTTAATAACCTTCATTACGTGTTAGAGAAAGAACATAAGAAAGTTTGACAAAGATGAGGCTGTTAAACGGTCAGCGGATCTGCTGTGAGTAGAGAGAGAGAGAGAGAGAGACGCTGAGCTGCACCGTGCAGCGATCAGCTGATACGGAGCATAGAGAGAGAGAGAGAGAGCTGCGGGGTTCGGCCTCGCCTCCTGTCCTCACAACTCTTATTAATCCCAGTACCGGACAATTGTTATTTTTCCTACTCGGAACCGAGTTTTGCTTCCCAACCCTGCCACTGTGCTGCACTTCCCGCCCTGCCACTGTGCTACACTTCCCGCCCTGCCACTGTGCTGCACTTCCCGCCCCGCCCCCGTCTAACTGTACAGAAAGCGGCGAGATGCATTTCCTTAGGAATCGACAAGCAGAACCGAAACTAACATTTCTAAACGAACAATGGCGGACACGGACAATTTGCAAATGAGTTCTGCCTTTTGTAAACTGAATTTATTAATAATTTGTCAATAAATCGGGGCGAAAAACGTCACTTGTCGGACAAGTCAATTGAAAGATCTACTTGTCCGATATTGTAAATAACACGTCCCGGACGGTGGGACTCCAAAATCACACGATAAATAAAATGCGTATATAGCAGGGGGTCGGCAACCTTTTTGATATGAAGTGCCATTCAAAAAAATGTTTATCAGCGTGCCGACGATCGTGAATTATCAACGGGGGGGGGGGGTTGAGGAGTTTGACGCTCGTGAACTGTCAACAGGAGCGCGGGGAGCCTCGTTGCGGGGAAGCAGTGTGTGGACCTGTCAGCGCAACTTACATGATGAGTGGAAGTGTCTAGGGGGTAGATGTGGATTTGGGCCTATGGGCCCAATTACAAACCGCCACCTACACCCTACCCTTACACATTATCACCTCGTTTGCATGTTTGGTGGAGTGTCCGCCACATTAAGGGCTGTTACAATCTAATAAGTGTTGAGGTGAAGCGAGGGGTAATGGGTTATGAAGCCCTTCAACAGCGAGTCTGCATCGCTTCTTACTTCAGCTGATGCCTACTTGACCGGACTCAAAGCTGTGTCCGTCATGAAACACGCTGTTTAAAAATAGTTCCTGCATGCCATACATTTAGGCTACTGTAAACTGCGCAAAACAAGATAGACATTTAATATCGTCATACAAATGTTAACAACTTCATGTTACCTCCTGTTTTTTTTTTACATAGGATCATATGTCTGTGTCTAGTGTAGAAAAGGGTTAATGTGTGAATTTTATTTTTACATTACATGTCACTTGTTAGACGCTTTTATACAAAACGACTTACATACATTCAATACTGTAGAACAATTTGGGGTGAAGTGTCTTGTCCAAGGACACAGCGGAATGTTTGACTGCAGCGGGATTCGAACCAGTGCCCCCGTGATCCAAAGATCAGCGCACTTACCACTGAGCCACAACCTCCCCATCGTTACATAACGTTTTGTATATTTACAGGGACTGTAGCGAAAACCAAGTAGCTTACTGTATGCCTTTTTATTTAAAACCAAAAGAGGTTTGCAAATAAAACTAAGATTTTGGAGTTTTATTATATTAGTTTTTCTTCAGGAGATGCTGATTTGAAACTGTTGTTACGAAAAGTTATGGCATTTCCTGTTTCGCCCGGAGAGAGTGAAGTTCGTCCCGAAGCTTGCCGCTGTATTTACACCCTCCACCTGAAAGAAGGGAGCCTCCTTCACCTGAGAGTGTGACTACAGACAGAGTACCTCAAAGGCCCTCAAGAAAAACAAAGCGTTGCCCCCCCTGATTGTCTGAGAAGCTAAATGCACCAAGCTGCTCTTAATGCCTTATCAGGAGCTGATTGTGCAACAGGTGATTTGGAATTACCTTAAAGGGAAATGGAAACACTTTTCAAACTGCTTTCCATGCGACAATATTCCCATTAGGAAATGTATTTATCTAGTCTATTTCCAATGTAAACGATCGAAATACGCGAATTTATGTTTTGAAATACGTGCCTAAGGACCATGGGTGCTTCCATTGCTCCGGGACTTTCCCAGTGACGTCACTGAGTGGGTACGGCTTCCTGGGCCAAAGCTCAATAACAAACAACATGGCGTGCAATGCACCTAAAAGAAAACGGTCGTCGTCAGGAGTTTACTGTATTGCCCCAGGCTGCACAAATGGATTTTATATAAAGAAGAAGGAAGAAGTACATTTCCATAGGCTGCCACTAACGGACGAGAAGCTGCTCAAAGCATGGGTTATTTTCATGAAACGGTCCGATCCGCCGCTGAATCAGTACGCACGTGTGTGCAGCGAACACTTTAAAAATGACGATTATGTCCACAAAATGAGGTTTGATGAGTCTGGATGCCTGGTTCAATACAAAACATCGGATTTGAAGCCAGGATCTGTTCCCACAATATTCGATTTCTCAACGTATGCAGTCGGGAACACCGACCGTCCCAGCACGTCGGCCGCGCAAGACAATGAGTGTCAACAAACGTGAAGCTCGAGCCACCAAACGAGTTGCTTCAGCTGCCGAGAGAGAGGCAAATATTGCAGCACTACCAGATTACTAGCTCACACATGTATTTACTGACACAGTGTGACCTTATTAATTAACGCAATCGCGTCCAAACTAAATGGTAGCTATTATTATGACGTACAATGGAGAATGGGGGTGTTCCATAGCTCAACTAATTAAACTGGCATACACACGCTCATCTGTCGAAAACAGCCCTAAAAAGGCTAGTATTGCTGGAGTAGGTGTTCAATGGATGGTATTGAGGTGTTGGAAAATAGTCACTCAGAGTCACTCTGGCACAGACTGAGACGTGATGTGAACTGAAACGTTTTTCTGTCGCAATATCATTTAAGGAATCGTTGAGCTAGCATACATTGTCACTATCTGCTAACGTTAGCTTTAGCCTTCGTTTTCTAATAGTTTTTTTCATAGGCTATAAACAGAGGTGGTATAAGTATAGATATTTACTAGAGTAAAAGTAGAAGTACTCAGATTTTGTACTTAATAAAAGTATAGTACTCAGATCTTGTACTTGAGCCTCTGAGAAACTGGTGGTATCCCACTCGGCGAGTTCAGAACCGTCGGTACTTTCGGCGGATTCCGGATCGTATGCCACTCTAGTATTCGACCGAATCGGTTCATAAGCATAGGCCATGGGATGCCTGGTAACTGTAGATGCTTCCACATTAATGTCATCTCCCGACGAATAGTCAAATTCATCATTAAAAACCTCGATCTCATTGCAAAATTCCTCCATCGCTGCCATATCTGCTACATTGTGTTGACTTCTGGTAGCGAAGACCCAACCAGTGACGTCACCATTTGGGACTCCCCTAATGGCGGCGGCCTGGTCCCGGAATTCCCCACCCGGCCGGCGGATCATTAATTTTCTTTTGGCGAGTAATATCATATACAATAAATATTACGATCAATATCCATTGTAAAATGAATAAACTACCGGAATATTATAGCTGTAATTGGTGTTTCCTTTCCCCTTTAATCAAATCAGGAGAATAATGACATTCAGCAAAAAATACAAATAACACTAAGCAACTGCCACATCCTCACCTGTTTGACTGTGATGATATATTTCGTTTTTTGTATTTTATTTTGTTTCTTTGGGTATCTTTTTCTGAGTGTGATATGTTTCTACTTTCTATCTCTGACAGTAGAGAGACATTCTGCCATCCATAATCTCTTTTCAGGGCCAGATAACATTCTTATCTAGTTTTAGCTTATTCGACCCACTGTTCCAAATATGTTTATTTAAATTGCCTTATCATTTAGTTTTCTCTGTTTGGAAAGCAGTGTTGTTCTGACACTTTGCCCTCAGTACCAACTGACAAAAAGTGAGTTTTCTTCTGGGTTTGGCTTTGGTGGGTTTTTGGGTTTATCTTAAATCAATTTTTCTTCTTTTCCTACATTTAACAGTAGGATTAACCAACTCTACACTGCACAATCAGAACAAGGCTTCTTTAGTTCTATGTTTTGTACACTATACTAAACAATGCTGACCTTGCAGCTATATCCTCAGGCTTTCAGTATAGAGGCTATCTATGAAATAAACGTTGTCACTGTGACGTCCTCCATTGGTATAAAGATTATGGTGTAGCATTTTGGGTGTCAGGACCTTTGTTTTTTGCAATTATTGACACAAGAAGGTGGAGCTAAGTACAACTATCATCTATCTATCTGTACATCCAAAACTAAACTCTTGAACCGCATCCTTGAATCCATATCTCCTTTTATTTATTCGTCCATCCTTTAATCCAAACCACCCCCATTCTGTATGCAGGCTCCTCTGTGCACATAAGCAGAATTCCTGGGATCATCTCACATGAATACATCACCACATGAATACATCACCACATGAATACATCACCACAGTCGGTGTTTGCTTTCTGCTTGTGTGTGTGTGTGTGTGTGTGTGTGTGTGTGTGTGTGTGTGTGTGTGTGTGTGTGTGTGTGTGTGTGTGTGTGTGTGTGTGTGTGTGTGTGTGTGTGTGTGTGTGTGTGTGTGTGTGTGTGTGTGTGTGTGTGTGTGTGTGTGTGTGTGTGTGTGTAAATTCTTGCTTGCGTTTAATGTGAGAGAAAGGCATGTGTGCGGAGGAGGATGGCACGAGAAACAGAGAATTAATGAAAGGGAAAAAAAACACAAATCGTTATCCTGGACAAGTAAACAGTGCAAACAAAACAGAGGATTGTCTTTTTATGTTAGTAAGGCATTCAGAAAATGGCCCTGGAGGACACTACAGCTGCTCTAGTAAACATGATAATCGGTTCTTACTTCATCTTTTTTTTAACTCCTACTCTGTTTGCTTAAACCAAGAACAGATAAGGTCTCTGTTTTGGATTCAGTGAGGCTTCTGTTGCATTCATGTTAATCACTTTTTCCATTTTCGAAACTAATTGAACCAGTAGCCTACTGCCACTCCAAATGGAACTATATCGACACTTTCCCACTTCTTTTTTTTTTACACTTTTTTGTATGGACAAAGCTGCTCTCACGGAGAGTCGCTGTGATCACCCTCTGTATAATGTGTGCTTCACAGGGCATGTTATCTCTGCTGCTATCATACTACGAGCACTATCTGTTTCTACAGTGGTGACCGTGTCCCATATCTCCATCTCCTGCGCAATTTAAAGAAAATGGAGAATGCTTTAGCAAAATAAACCTTACTTTCGTTTCCACAACGCTCAAGCGACAGATGTAGTTGTGCTGTTACACGAGTAGTAGTGATTCTAATTGATGTCTAGTGGTCTCCAGTGCCATGCTTTCTTTGCCTTTTCACTGCCATGGTAAACACGACAAAGCATCTTCTAGTCAAATGTGGTCATTTGATTAATTTGCCTTTTTTCCTAAATTGTCAGATTAATTGCAAGCTCTAATGTGGTAATATTGACAGCCCGGAAATTAGCCGTTCAATTGCCAATTTGGTGGAATGTCACCAGGAAAATTGCATGTATTTGCCTCATTGGGAAAGCATCAGAAAATGGATTATCTGCTCTGGCATTGCTCAAGATTGAAAACTGATTGCATAGAATACTTGATTTTATGCTGTAATGGCGATGGTATTCAAAATGAAGCTTTAATGGACTGGTCCTTAAGGGTCTGAATTTCCTGTTTGGCTACACACATTTGTATAGAGTTATTATAGGAGCAGAGCTTCAATTGTAACCCTTGCCAAAACGTATATGACCATGTGCATTAACACAGCCAAAAATAATTAAACTTCTTTAAATACAAAAGCCACAGATTTGTCTGATAACGTACAAGGGTTAATAATAGCAATGCTAGAACAAAGACCTAACAAAGGAATCAACAGATGAAATTGAACAATGTCCCTTCAATCATTGTTCCGTAAAAAATCTGCTTGATTCTCTGTCTGTCTGTCTGCCTGTGCTGATCCTCTGCAGCATTCTGAATAAGAAATAAAGGTCAAACTAAACTATTAGACTTTATCTTCATTAAAACATTATCATGCAAGACTTCATGTGACATTTCCACAGTGAGCAACACGTTGTGCTGTGGGTGTTAGTGCATCTGCTCCGGAGACCTGTACTGCAACTCAACGCTGATAAAACGGTTTCTTTTGCCTCAGTAAGTAAGTGAGCCTTATGGGGACACATGTGTTTTTTAAAAGCACACTGTGTACCATGCAGCATTCATCTTCATGCCAGCATCCGCTGCTTTAATGACTCACTGCTGAGTGTCCCTTGAACCTCATGTACAATTTATTTAGATTTTCTTGATATTTATAAGTGTCTTCTACCTATTGTTTGTTCTGGGAAATATTACGTATATCCGCATTATCAGTGGTAAAACTATTATTTGACTTTAACTTTATATTTATTTGTTGTTCCTTCCTTTTCTTTTCCCTTCACTATATCTATAAAGCGTCTTTGAGCACCTGTAAAAGCGCTAACAAATTAAATCTATTATTATTATTATTATTAAAATACATCATAAGGTAAAGTATCATCTGCAAACATGCTCATTATAATGAAGCGCTTCATTGGACGTGTTATATTTCAGATTGTTGATGGGGCGTTGATTTATCCTACTTAATTAATTTGTATGTATATTTTAGTTTATAATTATCCATAATTGTATACAAGCGTATTATGTATTTAGCTTCTAATACTGTAGAGTGACTATGTTATTTTATATTATGGTATATTATGCTGAACGGCATATGAAATATTAAAGTTCAGGAGTTTATGAATTTAACAAAGCAATGAATGTATCATTGATCGTTTTAATTAGAAGTATTGAAATATAGGAAAACACATATTTGAAAGCAATACCAAATATCTGTTAACCTTATTGCATTAGATTTCATTATATTTGTATAAGTGTTACCCTCACCTGGCCCCTACATTTGGATTCCAATACACATCGGTCTGTTCTATTCACCAGAATGCAAGAAATTAATCAAAATGATATCGGGATAAACAGAACTATTTCACTGGTACAACAAATGAAATATTAAGAAGACAGGGGGACACACAGAGTGGAATAGAAATCACATAGAACAGAAATAATCATGTTACAAATCATTTACAATTGCAAAAAAAGCAGCAGCATTTGACTAAAATGTACTTTGATATTTCCATGTCTGTTCAAAATGTGCATACAGCTGGAACTGCAAATAAACCATCCACACATCCTAAAGCTGCTTTAGCTGTGTCTTGTTTTTGTTTGCCGAATTAAATCAAACCCATGAGCAGAGGAGAAATGTTTCTGTTTTACCGTTAATCCCATCTCCTCTATACATCTGCAATAGTGGCATTCGCAACATCAAACACACTTGGATTGTTAAGCTCTGTGAAAGTATGTCTTCTAAAGTTGTTGAAAGCTACACTTTGGGTACTCAACAATAAACTATTAAATATCTGTGCTCCTCTCTCCAAAAACAGCCCCCTCTATTCTATTCCATTTCTCTGGCTCAGTCTGCTCAGTGTAATTGTGCATGCATGCATGCATGTGCAGGTCCCCCAAGCAGAAGATTGAAAAACACAAATACAGCTTCTTTATTCATGCCCATAATGCTCTGTGTTCCTATGTGAATAAACACAAATCTGGGAGCACACACAGATACTCTTACTCACCTTATGTAGCCTAGCCCCACCAAGAAAGAGCCGGAAATCTCAAACGAGGACATCTTCAATAACCCCGTGGTGTCTCTTGGTGTAAATACTGTATGTCCTTTATGTGTAATTTTGAAAAGGTACCTGTACTTAAGATATTATACTCCATACCCTAAAATGTTGACAGTTAAAAATAACTATCACTGCCAGAGGGAAAGAGAAAAGTTCACTGTGTTGAACTGTATAACACGACAGTATGCTACGTACTGTAGATAGCTGACACACGTAAACAATCTATCAAAAAAGCTATAAACGTTATCTAACTAGTTACCTAGCCTACTTTAGTTACCTATCTGACAAGCTTAACTATCACATGTTAGATTTATAGCTAGCTGAATGCTGCTACTTAGTTAGCTGACAAATGTGAGCAATCTATTTAAAATGTTACTATCTGATTAGTTACCTATCTTATATTAGCTACATCTGACAAGTTGCTTAGGGAACGTAAGCTATCTAGCCATATATCTATCGAGGGAATGTGACGTTATCAACAGCAAGTTGGCATGATACCAGTGACCACAATCAGCAAAGTGGCGAGAATGAATTTCAAAATAAAGTAATTAATAATTTATGTATGAAATAATTTTGTCTATAAACTTCAGTGCCGGGTCATGTTATGACCGTCTTTTGTACAAAGATATTAGTAGGAGGATGTGCAAAACAGACAAACTAATTAACCTTTATTTAAACATTAAATAATACTTTAGGTTAAGGTCTTATTTTAAATAAGAAAAAATCTTTGGGTGTATCTACAGATAAATATTAAGACTGACAAAGTACTTAACATCTAATATATTGCTTTCCTGCAATGTTAACTATGCACTTATTTTAACTGATATTATACATATGTATTATACTCTTATAAGATGTATGTAGATAGTATAATACATGTGCAGAATATGACAGTTTAATGGTGGAGGTATACACACATATTGATAGATGTCTTGTAATGCACTGTTGAGGAATCAGTCTGCCGTGGCTTCATTCCATTTCAAAGAGCTGTTTGACGCTCGGCGTAATCTTGGCGCACTGCCAATATCCAATCCCAGCTCTAGTTAGACACGATCATTTCATACATAATATTATTAATGACTGTATTTTGAAATTCAGTTCTTGACGGACAGCAAAAAAGCCCGACATTATATAATTAAACAAACAAATAATAACAAGGATAATTGTGTGTTATTGTTGAGTAAATAATAGTGTGTTATTTAGAAAATAATAACAAATTAGAAGGAAAAAAACATTCAGTATTCTGAGGCTCTGAGCCATTTATTTTCCTCACAGATGGCAAAAAGTCAGACATTATACAATCTAAAATAAAAACAATAATCGTGGCTTGATATTGAGTAAGAAAATGTTTTTATGAACCCCACAGCTTCTGGTCTTCCAAGACACGAAACATACTACCAATGGAAATACATTGCTTTTAAAATCGTTCTGTGTGACACGAAAAAAAAATCAATAGATTACATTTCACGACTATAACACGAAATGCCGTGAGACTGGGTTGGTTGTTCGGTTGGCTGTATTAGACACTACCATGACCAACTAAACATAACTACAGGGTGCAAGATGTCAAATGTTGTGGTATACAAAAATATACTGGTAGTTTACGTAATTATCCGCGATAAGCCAACATTTTAGCTTGAATACAGTTAGCATAACATTAGCTATTTTACCTCTGTCCGGATGATTGTAGAGTTGTCAATCGGCTTCTAGATATAAAGTTCCTGTTTCCCCCTGTTTATACATTGGACATGGTCCACCAAATGTTATATAGTTTTAGGTCTAATTTAAACAAACAAAAATTCCACTCTTTGATGTACATCCATATTATGTACATAATATGCGTTATTTGGATAAAGCATTAACTTATTGGTACAAAAATGGGTATTTACTTTTTCAAAGTATTGTTAACTTAAGGCAGTTCATTTAAAAGCTTCAAACCAGCTTCTTTGTCAAGTAAGTGTTAATAAAGCTGCCGATGCTAAGCAATGTATAGCACTTATGCTCTAAATAGAAATACAGACACAATATAAGGCAATGTGGGAACGACCTAGATCAGCCGAAGCATAATGAGAATAATTGCTGGGTTTCCAGCTCTGTGCCAGTGTCCTTTCCTTGGCTTTGTGTCCGATTCAGGTCCACAGCATAAATAAGAAACCATTTCATTACACATGTATGAATAAGGGAAGCCTGCAGAGATCATGGAAGATTACTGCCTCATGAACAAGTAAATAACTTGAACAAAACACATACCGAAAGAGTTAGGAGGGTGGCATTAAGCCTGACTTTGTGTTCTATGTCAGTTCACATGACTTGTGATAAGGACTTGCCATGACTGGTGACTCCAAAGCACATTCTGCTTGAGTGGTGTTCACGTGTGTTTGTCTCAACCTGAACTTTTCTTATTTGAATATTGCTGATTGTACCAGTTGTATTTTGACCTAATTTGTGTTTCTATTTTCCAACCAAATGTGTGTGTGCCTGAGTGCCTCGTGGCAGGACATTAGCACAACCCGGTCCCATGCTTCATATTCAATTCAAAAACTTGAATATAAAATACTCATATGAAAGTCAAAGTGTGGTGTTTATGTAAGAGTCAACACGCGTTTAAGAGCTACAGCGTGTTTGTGTGCATACTGAGACATGGCACAGCTTCACATTTGGCATTTTCTCCAGCTTCAAATGGAGATTGTGTTTGTGTGCCTGAAAAACATTCTTTATTTGCTGCTGATTATCGTACGCTTCTCTTCCTGTTTTATAGCTGGGACCAAGCCAAGCCAGGGCAACGATGGTAAACTCAATGATTTGCATTGACGGCAAACAGTTTTGAAGTGTTTTAAGGCACGGATTAAACACACTCACAGCAAATGTGCCTGTGGGTGTGCCTGTCTGGTTGAGATACAGAGGTACAGGTGGTTGCCTTTGGCATATTCAAATCATTATTTCAGCACTGCAGTATATTGCCTTCATGGTGTTACTTAAGCTTTGTTTTTCCAAGCTGATAAGTGTAAAACATGTGAGCCACATCCAGAATTACATTTGAAAACAAGGTGGATAAAATACATTCACATACGCACATATTAAGACCATTCTTACAGATCACATTTGAAATGAATTTGTCAAATCAACAGGAGTGTTTAAGTGAGTAAACTAGTGGGTGGGCTCTTCGTGCACCCTCTGCTGTGAATGTTCTAACTTTGTGTGTATCTGTTTTGCCTTGGGAGGCTCCAGATCAGCAGGAGGTATGAGTAAAAGCAAGCATCAGAAAACTGTGTAATCAGACCAGAAGAGTTTAAACACTGAGTGATGTTGGTGTTGCGTGTCTTAGCAAGGAAACATTTGACATTTTAGAACACTCAACAAGCAGTTCACCCACAGGGCAAACATTTCATGTGCATTGTTTTTCGAAGCAACCCTATTAAAATGAATAGGGCAAAAGAGCAATTATCATGATTTCCTCCACCAAGGAAGTAAGATTTTCGGTTTTGATGTTGGCTTTTGTGTCCATTTCAGAAGGGTTTGTTTTTAGGGTAATGTTTATGACCCTTTGTGAAACGGTGTAGCACCAGTCAATGACCCCCAGTTCATTTTTGGAGAGGATCTGAACCATGGGGGCCCATACATTTTTCACAAATGACTATCATGATTGCCCTTCAGAATCTTTGCCAGCCAAAAACAGTTAACTTTCAAATCTCTCAGCTTTGTTGTGAAGTGAACCTACGACACAAAACGGGGCAAGCTGTGCTGATGTGACCATTCTGCTCTCTTGACTGCACATATCGACCCATTGGGCGACGAACAGCTGCTGTGCTGGTCAATCTGACTCCTAATAGGCAGAGCTGTTCCGCTCCAGGTTTAATAAAAGCATGAAGAGTTCCGCTCCCAAACGGGACATCCAACAGATGAAAAACCCCTGAAGTTCCGCCTGCTGCTTGAAAGAGCAACTTTCCAAAAGGGACCAGAGTTTCACCACAGCATTGCAAAAGTAATCTTTGTAGAAATGTTTACCAGTGCTTTAGATCACATATCTTTGTTTAATTCAGGTTGTAAAGAAAAGACGGTTTGTTGTGTAGCAATCAGAGTTCCCGTTAGCCGGTAATTACCGGACTATGACCGGTAAAATATGCTGAAGACCGGCAAATCGAAATCTCTCCGGTCAAAGTGTCCGGTCAAAATAATTTCCCCTTAGAACAATACCGCATCAGTTGCGCAACTTGCGCTACTTATGTGACAGACAAAAGAGTGTGTGACAGACAAGAATAGTCCATTCTAATGCCTAACACTTAATGTGGAGAAAGAGATGTCCTGGATGGGTTGATTGTGCGTTGATCTGTTGGTAATGCCTCGGGTTCCGGTGGGCATGTAAACAAATGCATAATGCTGCGCTATACTTTGTGGCCTGACCCGGTTGCATAGCGACGCTTATTGTTGAGGTGTGTTTTAATAAGCAGGTAGTCCTATCATTAGCTAGAACCAGCTGGATCTGATCGATATGGACATAAACGCGAGTGAAGTCTAATCTGACGGGAGAGAGAGATCAGCTGCTGCTGACTAGTCGACACGCAGCTCTGCATGATCAGCGGTCAGCTGGAACAAAACATACACTTCATGTTAGAATATCACACGTAGCTATTTTAATGACCTCTCAAACTACCTAAACTAGTTACAGATATGTTTAGTTTGACTGTCGGGTCACTCATTACTGATCCGCGAGCTGCATGATACTGACGGGCTGTCAGGAGAGGGAGAGAGCGCTGCGTTTATTATTCCCGTGTTATTGTAAATTACTGTTCACTTTTGAATCATGGAGTTAATCTACTATAATTAGTTTGTTTAATATCAAATCATATCAATTTGTTTTAAAGCTCAATAAATAACAAAGAAGACCTTTGACCGGCACTTGTCAAATGTTGTCCGGAAGATTTCAACTTTAACGGACATGTTGACCGGCGAAAAAATATTCTAACGGACTCTGGTAGCAATTCTACAAAAACACACTCCAGTGAGATCATTACCAATCATTCTGCTCTCCTGACTGCCCCCATCGACCCAGCAAACTAAGAATAAACAGTTCAATTATATTAGGGAAACAGCAATGTATGTGTGTGTGTTCTCCTGTTCTTGTGTGAGTCGTAAATGGAAGGGAATGACTGGAAGTGTTAGCAAGACCATTAGCCATGCATCACACATCTTCGTCAATACCTGATGGATGCCATCACGGGACAACACACATACCAAATCAATACTAAGGACTACAACTTTCATTGTTAGCTTCAGTAATGACCAGAGAATTGTTAGTCTGTAGATTTATTCGGACTTCTGGGGAAATTAGTTTGTCATCACATGATTGGAAAGTTGTTTCTTTCATATTTGTTGTTGTACAACGTTGGCGCATTGTATTGAATGACATGTTATGGTCCCAAATATCAGGCGTGTTAAGGCTCAAATAAATTGTCCAAAACTGGAATGCTAAATCACTGAGTGTACAGTCAAGCCAACTGCTTTATTATGAGACAAACTATATGAAAGATAAGGAATTACCAAAGTTGTCACAAGTCCTTCTAAAGGGGTCATGAATGTGTGCGCCACATGTTGTATTAAACTATCCAATAGCTATTTGTGTTATTTTTTCCAAAGCTACACACCTATTGTTGGATGCAAAGAAAGAGTCATGGGATCACTAAAGTCATTAGGGTTCATCCTCTGGAAACCATGAACGTGAAAGATTTGACCTGCTAATGGCGCCAGAGGTAAAGTCAGTTGATAACCAAAGTCAAAAGACAACTTTTCATATTGTTTTGGACTAAGGATTGTCTGTACAATTAATTTGTGCTGCTAAATAAGCGATGGTGTGCAGCAAGGCGGTCATTAATGGAAAAAGAACACTGACAGTCAGAGAGTTAAGATCGCGATGCGAAGCCCACCTATTACATGGCTGCATAATAAATAAACCAACAACTTGACTTAGAGTATTGATTTTATTGATTAAGACATTATCATTCTGCTAAAAAATGGTGCTGCGTACCAACAGCTGGAAGTACGGTGACAGCAACGTGACTTAAACGGGAGCACTGATTGAGGTTTACTGTTACTGTCCAAGTCTGTTCCCATTTCCTTTTCCAATAACCATTCTCTAAACACTGCCAGAGCCCATACCGTGTTCCTGTTAGAATTCACTTCCTGTCTGTCTTCTTCTGCTGATTTCTCTGAAGTCCAGCTCTGTCTTTTATCCTCTATACTTCTCTTACTCTCTTGTTCTCTTCTTAACTGGAGACGGTTTAGCCATCATCAAAAGCAGCGGTCTGCTAGAGTAAAATAGTAGATCTCTGGAGTGTCAAAATTAACCAATCAAAATTGAGTATTCAACTAATCCATGTAATAATGGCTTGTATTTCAGTCTTGAACAAAAGTGTTTGGAAAACACAAACAAACAAAGCACACACGTTTTCAATTGCCATAGAGGATTACCAATTCAATGAGGCTATTTCTCTGAGCAAATGATGCTACAGAATTGTCATAAATAATACCTTGTAAGAGCATAAAACCTTGTTATGATGGGTTAATGTTCAGCTCTGAAGGTATAATCACAAACTAGACCCTGAAAGGTGAATACAAACCCTATTCGCCTCATTTTAATTACTAGAATCCATCAACAATATTATGACTCACAGTGAAGTGATTTAATTAGATGGGAAGCAGTTATTGAGACTGAAGACAAATCAGGGGGAATTTTCTTGTCAGTCATATTTAAATATTCATGAAAGCTGTACGGTGAGTTGGTTTATTATATAATACTGATCATTATTTTTTTCATTTGTGCGATAGTAGAGAGTAATTCTATAGTTTATTGTATACTGTAGGACAACTATAGAATAATAACAATTTGAATTATTTTGGTAAAGTTGTCATAATTAATTAAGAATAAAGTGTGTTCAGGCAGTGCACTTGGTATTGCTTATTGACCAAAATTAAATATTGATCGATTTCGTATTTGTTTTTATTAAGATTACTAACCAGGTAGCATGTCCATTGCTTTGAAGTATTATGTTATGGTACACTTCTAAATACAACACACTGAATTAAGAGTAACTATGAAATTATACAACAGTTATTGCTCAATCGTAAACGGTTTGTATTCTAAGGGCATTTCTATCTAAGTTTTTTGTTGAGCATTTTGTTTACTTTTGCTCGTAACATGGCTTAGTTGAATACTCAACATTGATTCATAAATTGGTCAAATCTGCTATTTCTTGCTAGCAGTCTGCTGCTAAGGATCGCAGACGGTTGCTAAGGACGAGGGTCTGTCAGTCATATCAATTCACAGAAAGAAGTCTGGTCAATTAAACGTCAGCAGTGGCCAAAACATTGTTTTTTCAACAGAAAACACCATCAAATAATTTATATTTGTGGAGTGCACACAACTTTGGACTCATGATGGCTACACTGTCCCTAGTAAAGAAAAGGAAAAGATAACGAAACTGAACGGTGCAAGAGGTTAAACATCTCTGGACGAGAGATAATTCAACAGAAGAAGAAAGACAGGAAGTAAACAATGGGTATTTCTCAATGTCAAGGACACTTGCTAGGTAGCGCATTTCTTCCGAGTCACTTGCTTCAGAAGCGAGGCAAGAATCCTTCCTAGCCTCGGAAAGCGAATAATTGTGTAACAGGCTAACAGGTGTGCGTCATATGTGAGGCCCCGCCTTAAATGGAGCGCTATTTCCGCCAAAGATTTGGAAATTGGTCCGTGCGTAAAGCAGTGTGGGGATTTTAAGACCGGAGTCTACACATGTGCAGCCTCGCAATTTCTCGCTACGAAGTACGCCGGCCTCGGTTGAATTCCAAGAATGCTGGACATTGGAACAGTCCTTCGGCGGCACTCGATGACGTAGTATGCTTGAAATAGTGGCTCTGGAGCAGCCTTCCTCGACATTGAGAAACCCCCACTAACAGGAATACTTTATAAAATATGTTTAAAGACATTTTTAACAGACAGTTAAAGAAAACCTTGATCAGCGCTGCCATCAATTTAAAGGGGACCTATCATGTAAAATGCACTTTGTGATGTCTTTACAAAGACGTGAGGGGTAGGGGTAGGGTTAGGGTAATGTTGTGAATCGAGTGGCCCATGGTGGTGGTGGGGTTATGGTATGGGCAGGCGTATGTTATGGACGACGAACACAGGCCACTCGATTCACAACATTACCCTAACCCTACCCCTAACCCTACCCCTCACACCAGATACTGACTGGTTTTCGGACCCCCCCAGACCCCCCCAATAAAGCAAAACTGCACGTTTCAGAGTGGCCTTTTATTGTGGCCAGCCTAAGGCACACCTGTGCAATAATCATGCTGTCTAATCAGCATCTTGATATGCCACACCTGTGAGGTGGGATGGATTATCTCGGCAAAGGAGAAGTGCTCACTATCACAGATTTTTTCAGATTTGTGAACAATATTTGAGATAAATGGTTATTTTGTGTTTATAGAAAATGTTTTAGATCTTTGAGTTCATCTCATGAAAAATGGGAGCAAAAACAAAAGTGTTGCATTTATATTTTTGTTCAGTGTAATAACATCTCATCACACCCTCTTCCTCTGCAATGGTACTATTGGCACCTGACTGGAACATTTGGACTGTTTATCTTAAAGACCCAGCTCCTAATATTCACATTGTAATGGTAGCAGATGAAAGTATGCAATTATTCCCTATTTCCTTGGCGATGTTGTGGACATGCCTGTTTAGATGTCTCATAATCCTGCAGGGGTGACCTTTGAATTCACTCTTAACAACTCTATTTCATTTCAACCTCCCCCACTCCTCATCTCAAGAGGCCTTTTTATCTTTCGCTTTGCCGTCAGTGTAAAAGAAGGAATTTGTTTTCTCATTACTTGCCCTTTCTTCCTAATTGAATGCTAAATTAACAGTTTAATAAGTAATCAAATAAATTAGTCTTTGTTTGTTAATCTGTGTAGTGAATATTAAGTAACTTCTTAGCTGTTTACAGCAAAAGGAATCATGGATGAATAACTGAGTGATGGTAATGAGCAGCACTGACTAATGCTGAAATAAATCCATCAAAGCTTCTACAGCTTCTCATTTATGTTTCCTTCATAGCTGTCCTGATACACGGTCAGAGCTATGAGGTAACACAGTTTCATAATATATAGGACACAATTGTTAAAATTACAATTGAGCATTATAGTCCTTTTCAGTCGCAACGGCTTTGCTCTAAACCCCATTTGTTTCCCACACCAAGGCGGTTTACGCTGCATTGAACAAAGTGTGAATGCCAAATACCTGAAAGTGCTAGAAAACAACACAGGAGGAAACAATACAACTGTGTGTCTTTATGTCCTGAAATGTCCTCTTTGTGATTGTATCCAGATATCAGATTGAAAGCCCTATCATGGAAACACATAATCAAGTAGGCGTATCAGATTGCTGGTATATGCTCCATGTTAAGCCTATACCAAAGATTATTATGTTTGTTTCAGAAAGTGTGTTTAATTGAGTTTACTTTAGGAATCCATGAAATGGTCGATAGTAATATCTTAGTTATACTGAACATGTTCGTGAATAGGAGTAGACACATATCCTGCTTAAAAAAAGATTCTCAAAGAGATTTTAGTTTGAGTTTTTTTTTAATGTCTATTTAGCCCATAAAAAGGATAATGGTTTATTTCTCAGCAGAACAGGTAGCATTTACTTTGCCAAGAGACTCTTAATTAACACTTATTATCTAGCAATATTGAGTACAAGATTAACAGTTTAAAGACATTATCTAATAGTTAGTATGGCGACTTGGTACTTGTGTTTTGGGGAGAAAATAAACATAAGTACGGTAGAAACCAGTGCAGAACAGGAGATATTGAAGGTACATTAATTGGATACAATCGAGTAAAAACACAAGTGAATTCAAAATCAATGACGTTGCCATTTGTGCACATTTTGGGTTTCATGAATCCATCATCTTTTCAAAACATGAACCCTTCATTTGGTCTGAAACTTGGTTTTATGTCCAAATGTTGCTCTCCTCTCTAATCACAGTTCAAAGCCTGTCCTTCTGGAAACACTTTCAGGGGTTTGAGCCTCTTCTGTAGAGTGCTGCAACAACAACCCATCCTATCTGTAGCAACATGACCAGCGGCCTTCATTGCTCATTTGCTTGGATATAAGACACAGACGCAACCCCAGCATAACCTGGAGGACAGACAACATAAAACAAGACCCTCTCGCCTCTCATTTACCGTTTATTTGGTGAAATGCTGCGAAAAGTGTCGTTCTCGCCTGCTTCTGTTTTGCACTTCTCCCTGCCTCCTAATTTAGCCTCTTCACTCCTTTCAGACATCCTCATGCTTTCTTCCTCTTTATCCCATCTTTACATCAATGCTCTCATCCGCTCTGCGTCATGCACTCTCTTCTTCTCCCGCGCCGAAAGCTTGTGGTCTTGCTTAATAATTGATTGCGGCTGTCACAGTGTGTTGACAAAGACAACAGCGGGGCCATTAAAAGTTCCTCGCCTGTTCTTTCTTCCTGTTTTTTCCCCCTTCGCTTCACACACACACACTTGGGATGTTTCTCAATGTCGAGTACGCTTGCTTGGTAGCACATGTCTTCCGAGTCACTTGCTTCAGAAGCGAGGCAAGAATACTTCCTGGCCAGTGGAAAATATTTTTGGTGGGGCTATGGAAATAGGGACCAAATGGGGACAAATTGAGGTTTAAAAATGAGATAATCCATAATCTTCAGTGTGGTTAGCTTTGAATCTTCCAAAACTGTGCAACAGTACGTAGGCCCACACAAACTGCAGAACACTGGTGCTTTGGGAACACTCAAATGATTTAATTCCCATTTAAAATCAGGAGACTAAATACGAACATTGTGTATGTGTGTGTGTGTGTGTGTGTGTGTCATACTTGCCAACCCTCCCGATTTTCGCGGGAGACTCCCGATTTCATTACCCTCTCCCCGGTTTCCTCCCGGGGTCATATTTCTCCCGATTTCTGACAAAATCAGATTTACTCACGACTGTTTCCACTCAGACTTTAATACAGCTACACCATTGTTTGGTTTCCATGGTAGCGCGTCTCTTTAGCAGCACGCGCAACTCAAAGTTTGAGAGGGTGAGGCAGATGAAAACTGAACAAGAATCGACAACTCCACCCTCTGCTCACTCCTTTCCTGTAAAATGCAGGTCCAGCCCACATATGCTCCATGGTGCTACAGGCATTGCCCTTACAACTACAATAAGCATGTAAATGTTAATCTACAGCTCCGGCGATCCACTAGCACCGGAGTCTCCACCTGCAGACAACTACTGTAGCGTCACCTTGGATACGAGTCCAAACAACTCACAGACACACAGGCCAGGGCGCTGACAGGGCGCCCTTTGAGCATCAGATCTGACGACGCTGATTGGCTGAATTATGTTTGGGCGGCATAGTTTACAGATAGCAACAGTCAGCTTGTTGGCTGCTGCTGCTCTGGCTGAGGGCTCCTTTCTACCGCCCGGACGAGAGAGGGTAATGATACACGCTGCGGCCAGGCAGGAAACATGTGACTTATCAGTAACTTTAGACATCGTAAAACAATTTTAAATGAGATTTTATTGTAGATTATACATTTTACTGATACCAACTATATAATATTTACCAATCACGACGGAGCCGGCCAGCTACAGAGGACAGAGGGTGAAAAGAGGTGCTGCAGCACAGGCAGTATGAGCAAAATAAAGAGCTTTTGAACATTGAAGCATGTAGAGATGTCACAGTAGAGGCACAAAATACAAATATGAACCTGGATATAAGTATAATATGTCCTCTTAATAATTCGAATTGGCTTCGTATTTCTGACCAACAATACATTGCTTATAATTAAACTATCTGAATTATATATGACCTTATTATTTCAATATGTATCGCCTCTTGTTAAATTCAGATGCTCTTACAGATTCTGCTCTTCCTCTTCCCTCACTGTCTTTTGTTCTTTGGCTTCTCCTCCTCGCTTTATTCCCTCCCCGCTGTTTTCCACATGTCGGCGCATACCAGAATACACACACATATTTTCACATCCACCTACATTCTAAGCGCATGTACACACACCTGTAGTGCAAACTGCATACCGGATAACACACTCACATGTGTAGGATCCACACACACACACACACACACACACACACACACACACACTTCAGGGAAAGAGGTAACAGCACTAATCTGTCACGCTCTGTCTCTCCCATTCATTGCCGGCACTATAATCCAGCACACCTCCGATGTGATCAGCCTCCAATTAGAAATCCATCAAGCCCAAGGTGCGTTTAATTGCCTTGTCGGCGCCACACTTCCCAAAGCCGCCACCCTTCTCCCTCCCAACTCTTTGCATGGCCCCACTCTGAGGTGTACTCCTCCCAGGCAGCAGGATGTAATTTCACATTGACAGTGCCACGCTGTTGCCTACATGGGTGTTTATCCATCAAGCGTTTGTACTAACATATTCAATACGGAGCTCCTCACTAATGCGTTCATAGATTGAGGTAGTGTCGCACAGGAGTGGTATTCCCTCTAGCTTTGAGGTAGCACGTTTTAATCTACTACGTGCAATATTTGGTCATCAGAAATCTGAATTATTATTATTACAATATTTTGTTTCCGACTTAATTTGGGGCTCCTAAAAATTAGGTGAACACTATCTGGCTCAACTCTTAGCAGTATTTGGTCAAGGTTAAAAAAGGCTTGAAATGTATATTCTTCAAACAATATCTGTCCAAGCCAGAGCAAAAACACAAGAGGTTAAAACCAAGCGAAGAGGAAAGAAGTTACATCTAAGGCTACATCCGCTCTTATATGATTTAATTTGAAACCACATGACTTATGCTATGGTTATTCCTAGTGCCGCCTCTACTATGGTGCATTGAAAATGGACTAGACTGTTTAAATCGATGATGCAGACATCAATGTCCGCTTCTTGATTAGGTTTTACCAACTACAAAGTGACAATCCCTTCTTAAGTCAAGCTTGTATCACATTACACTTTTACTGAAGAAAACTGAAAACATTACCAATCATGGATGTATAAAGAGAAGTTGATACAGTTTTGGAGGCGGGTCCACATTCCATCCTATGAAAGCTATTCAGTAGCTTATGAAACCAAAATGCCAAAATGTTGTACCCGTATCTGAACCCAAAAAGCACGCTCACTTGTGTTTTCTTTGAGCTCCTATCCAAAGCTTCATGGCTCAGGCAAATGACTGGAGAGGGAAAATAACTCCTTTTTTTTTGCGTGTTACACAACCTTTAGGAACTATTGATTTAATTAATGTATATTCAAGTGGGCAGTCCATTTACCCAAAACAAATGAAACACTGATTTACAGACGTTTCCTTCGCAATGTAAGTCAATGAGAATTGTTTGGCCCAATGACGTCAAAGACTGACACAGAAGCAGTACCACCATTTGACCATTGTGAACATGTGCTTCAACCTACCGATCATGACATGTCCCACCAGTGGCGGTTCTACAGGGTGGCACGGGGTGGCAGCTGCCACCTCAGAAAAATGCATTGCCACCCCAGTTGGCAGCTTTGTTTTGAAAAAAAAGGTTGTGGCTCATCGGACATTTATGAGAGAAAATCTCTAATGTCCGAGTGCAAGTGAATGCAGCACAAGACATGAGCCTTGTAACCCCTCCCCCGGCCCTGGAACGAGCATGGAAATATGATTGGCGGCGATTTCATTTGAACGGGGGACAGCGCAAAACGAGAAGCATTTCGGATCCAAGTAGACGGAAGGAATGAGGTATTTGCGGTCAGTGGCGGCGCCAGGGTATGGCTGGGGTAGGCTACAGCCATACCAAGAAATGGCTTAGCCCCACCATGAAAAATAATGTTACGGTAAGCAAAATAAAGTCCGCCAACTCGGAGTAAATTGCACAGACAGTAGTTAGTAAGATTTATTTCAGTAGCCACTTGTCTGGAAATACCGAAGAATAGAAACGGTTTTGAAAACCTTTGTCACGTAGTGATCGTCTTCTCAATAGAACATCTTTGATAATGTCTTCTGGCCAATCAGAATCATGATAACGGTGTGGTGTTGTTGCAGGAAGTCCCGATACTTCGATACAACATTACGTGTTGATAGAAATCAACACGTAATGAAATAAGACCCCACGGTTTGATGATTGATAGGTGTGTGGGCTGCCTTTATTACGCAGAGTGAAGCAGGTAGGACCCAAACGCAGATTACACTTGACGATACCTTTATTTCAAGGCTTTAAATAAACTTGGACAAACAAAACACTCTTCGGTGAACTGGGTCACATACAAAAGAAGCACCAACACTGAACACAGGACGAGACAAGACTAAATACAGGGAGGGATAATTACAAGACAAGAAACAGCCGGGCAGGGGAGGAGAAACACAAGGGCCACAGGTGAACACAATCAACTAACGAGACACACCAGGGAAACTAACGACGGAAGAAAACATGACAGAGAACAGTGAAAACACCCAAACCTAGACATAGACCTGTGACCTGACATGACAACCGTGACAGAACCCCCCCCCTCAAGGGACGGATTCCAGACGTCCCTAAACCCCAAAAACAAAAATCCAACACAGTCCAGCAGGGTGGGTGGAGGGGGTCCGGAGGAGGGACGTATCCCTAGGCCACCAGGGTGGGTGGAGGGGGTCCGGAGGACGGGACTAAGCTGACCGCCCAGGAGCCCAGTAGGGGACCAGGAAGGGATCTCGGGCGGACGGCCCGGGGGCACGGCAGAAGCCGAGAAGGGGGACTCGGGCGGACGGCCCGGGGGCAAGGCAGAGTCTAAGGTGGGGAACTCGGGCGGACGGCCCGGGGGCAAGGCAGAGTCCAAGGTGGGGGTCTCGGGCGGACGGCCCGGGGGCAAGGCAGAGTCTAAGGTGGGGAACTCGGGCGGACGGCCCGGGGGCAAGGCAGAGTCCATGGTGGGGCGAAGGCCACAGCGGGCGAACTCAGGGGGCCGAGCATGAGGGCGAAGACCAGACAGCTCCGGAGGCCGGGCAGGACCCGGTGTCGGCCGGACAGGAACCGGAGCCGGCGGGACAGGCTTCGGCAGGATCCCCCACGGAAGAGGACCAGGAGTTGGCAGGACCCCCAGCAGGAGAGTGGTTGGCGGGACCTCCAACGAGACAGGACAAAGGGTTGGCAGGACCCCCGGCAGGAGAGTAGTCGGCGGGGCCTCCAACGAGACAGGACACAGGGTTGGCAGGACCCCCGGCAGGAGAGTTGTCGGCGGGGCCTCCAACGGGACAGGACATAGGGTTGGCAGGACCCCCGGCAGGAGAGTAGTCGGCGGGACCTCCAACGGGACAGGACATGGGGTTGGCAGGACCCCCGGCAGGAGAGTAGTCGGCGGGGCCTCCAACGAGACAGGACAAAGGGTTGGCAGGACCCCCGGCAGGAGAGTAGTCGGCGGGGCCTCCAACGAGACAGGACAAAGGGTTGGCAGGACCCCCGGCAGGAGAGTAGACGGCGGGACCTCCAACGGGACAGGACATGGGGTTGGCAGGACCCCCGGCAGAAGACTAGTCTGCGGGACCTCCAACTGGACAGGACATGAGGTTGGCAGGACCCCCAGCGGAACCTCCAACGGTACAGGACATGGGGTTGGCAGGACCCCCGGCAGAAGACTAGTCTGCGGGACCTCCAACTGGACAGGACATGAGGTTGGCAGGACCCCCAGCGGAACCTCCAACGGTACAGGACATGGGGTTGGCAGGACCCCCGGCAGAAGACTAGTCTGCGGGACCTCCAACTGGACAAGACATGGGGTTGGCAGGACCCCCGGCAGAAGACTAGTCTGCGGGACCTCCAACTGGACAGGACATGGGGTTGGCAGGACCCCCGGCAGGAGAGTAGTCTGCGGGGCCTCCAACGAGACAGGACAAAGGATTGGCAGGACCCCCAGCAGGAGAGTAGACGGCGGGACCTCCAACGGGACAGGACATAGGGTTGGCAGGACCCCCGGCAGGAGAGTAGTCGGCGGGACCTCCAACGGGACAGGACATGGGGTTATAATAATAATAATAATAATAGATTTAATTTGTTAGCGCTTTTACAGGTGCTCAAAGACGCTTTACAGATATAGTGAAGGGAAAAGGAAGGAACAACAAATAAATATATAGTAAACAATCACACATTAAAAGCCAGATTGAAGAGGTGAGTTTTTGTAAGTTTTTTGAAGGTGGTGAGGTCAGTGCAGTCTCTGATGGGTTGGGGGAGTGAGTTCCAGAGGGAGGGGGCAGCGACGGAGAAGGCTCTGTCCCCCCAGGTCCGGTGATTGGTGCGGGTGGGGATGGATAGGAGGTTGGCATCTGATGAGCGGAGGCAGCGGGAAGGGGCGTGGTGGTGCAGCAAGTCTGTGAGGTAGGGGGGGGCCTGATTGTTGAGGGCTTTGTGGGTAATGAGGAGGACTTTGAAGTTGATTCTTTGACGGACGGGGAGCCAGTGGAGGTTCTGGAGGACGGGAGTGATGTGGTCTCGGGAGCGGGTGTGGGTGAGGAGGCGGGCAGCAGAGTTCTGGATATGTTGGAGTTTATTGAGGAGGTTGGATGGTATGCCGTAGAGGATGCTATTGCAGTAGTCGAGTCGTGAAGTGATGAATGCATGAATCAGGGTTTCAGCAGCAGAGGAGGAGAGTGATGGGCGGAGACGGGCAATGTTTTTGAGGTGGAAAAAGGCGGTCCTGGTGATGTGATTTATGTGGTGGTTGAATTTGAGCTGACTGTCGAAGATGACTCCGAGGTTGCGGATGTGAGGGGGGGGAGATAGAGTGTGGCTGTCAATGGTGAAGTTGAAATTCTGGATGTCTTTGATACGGGATGGGGGGCCAATGATGATGATGTCTGATTTGGCACTGTTCAGTTGGAGATAGTTTGTTTGCATCCATGCTTTTATTTCTGAGAGACAGTTGGTGAGAGTGGAGTGTGTTGTGGGGGGGGTGATGGTTTTTGTTGAGATATAAAGTTGGATGTCATCGGCGTAGCAGTGAAATTGAAGGTTGTGGCGACGAATTATTTTGCCAAGGGGGAGCATATAGAGGATGAAGAGGAGGGGGCCAAGCACCGAACCCTGGGGGACACCTTGGGACAGAGGAGCAGTGGAGGAGGTGCAGTTGTTGATGTTGATAAACTGATGTCTGTCGGTGAGGTAGGATTTCAGCCAGGAGAGTGCAGTGTCGGTGATGTTCAGTGATGATTCGAGGAGGGACAGCAGGATGGCGTGGTTGATGGTGTCGAATGCTGCGGTGAGGTCGAGGAGGATGAGGATGTTAAGGTTGCCAGAGTCAGAGGAGAGGAGGAGGGTCGTTTGTGATTTTGAGAAGAGCTGTTTCAGTGCTGTGTTTTGATCGGAAACCGGATTGAAATGGCTCAAAGAGATCATTGGAGCTGAGGTGGGCTTTAAGTTGTGAGGCAACGACACGTTCAAGTATTTTGGACAGAAAGGGGAGATTTGAGATGGGCCGGAAGTTGGACATGATGTCAGGTGTGAGTCCAGGTCTTTTGAGAATGGGTGTGACAGCAGCCAGTTTGAGAGAGGGGGGAACTGATCCAGATCTGAGGGAGGAGTTAATGATGGTGGCGATGAGTTGGGAGATGGCAGGGAGGCTCTCTTTAACAAATTTGGAGGGCATTGGGTCAAGTGTGCAGGTGGAGTTAATTCCAGTCATGAGGTCGGACAGTTGCATGGGGGTCACAGGGGAGAAGTGGGACAGGGGGTGTGAGGTGAAGGGGGGGGGAGCCAGGAGGGAAGGTGGGGGGTGCTGATGAGGGTGTCAGATTGCTGTAAATGTTGCTGATTTTGGTTTGGAAAAACGAGAGGAAGGAGTTGCACTGTTCGGTGGTGAAGGATGAGGTGGCGTTGTCACAGGGTTTGAGAAGTTTGCTGATGGTGGAGAACAGACGCTTGGGGTTGCTGGAGCCAGACTGAATGAGTTGTGAGTAGTAATTAGACCGGGCTGCTTTGAGTGCGTTACTGTACTGCTGGAGATAGTCTTTGTAGATTTGAAGATGGACTGTTAGTGTGGTTTTCTTGTGTTGGCGTTCAAGTTGACGTTTCCTTGATTTCATTTGGCGGAGTTCGGGGTATACCAGGGGGCGGAGTGTATGAAAGAGACATGTTTTGTTTTTGTGGGGGCCAGTTCATTGAGACAGAAGGAGAGGGTGCTGTTATAATAGTCCACATGTTCAGATGGGTTTTCCGAAAGTGGGGAGGGGGAGACAGACATCTTGCAGGTAATGGAGGCAGTGATTGCTGAAGGTGAGATGGATTTGAGATTTCTGTAGGTTATTGTGCGTTTTTGCTTTGGGCGGGGATGGGGATGTTGATGTCCATGATGATGGCCAGGTGATCAGAGATGTGGAGATTGAGGCTGGACAGATGGTGGATGGTGAGACCAGTGGAGCAGACCAAGTCCAGGATGTGACCACGGCTGTGTGTTGGGAAGTTGATGTGTTGAGAGAAGTTGCAGCAGTGAAGGGTTTCCTTAAATTCAGAGGCATATTTGCAGGTTGGGGTCCTCAACATGAATGTTAAAATCACCTAAGAGGAGAACAGATGGGGATATAGCAGAAAGCTGAGTGAGAATGTCAGAGAGATCGGAGAGAAAGGAGGGGTTTGGCTTCGGGGGACGGTAGATGATGGCTGTGACCAGGGGAGTGGGACCAGAGAGTTTAAAGATCAGGTGTTCAAATGAAGAAACATCAGGGATGGGGATTATGGTAGCTTTTATTTCCTTTCTGATAATAGCAGCTATACCACCACCCCGCCCTTGTAGGCGAGGTTTGTCAATGTATGTGAATCCTGCTGGGGTGATTTGATTTAAAGAAAAATAGTCCAGGGGTTTTTGCCATGTTTCGGTCAGATACAGAAAGTCCAGGTTATTGTCTTTAATGAATTCATTCAGAATGTGGCTTTTATTGTGGATGGAGCGTGTGTTGAGCAGGGCTGCTCTGAGGTGGCGTTGCATTGGGGGGGGTTGTGTGGACCGGGGGGGTGGAAGGAGATTGGTCAGATTCACGTGTTGTTTGTTGTGATGGCGTAGTATGGGCGTGTGACAGGACCGAATGGACGGGATGGAGTGTGGAGACGTGGAATGAAATAAAAACTTACGGCCAGAGCCTCTGTGTGAAGGACGGCGTTTGCGGAGTATTTCATAATCCGCGAGGATGTCCATGCAGTCCGGACGCAGGCGGTTATTGAAGGAGCGGAGATCTGACAGGGAGTAGAGCAGCGGCATGATCCGGTGAAGTGGCGCTAGCACGGAGCTAGCTAATGCTGGGGACCCGGGCAGCAGAGACCAGGAGCCCGATGACCGTGGAAGAAGGAGCGGTGTGAGTCCAGATAAAATGAGAATTATAATCCACAGCATATCAGGAGAATAATTCCAGTGGTTTCCAGAGGAGAATCGTAGGAGGTGCTGACAGCCTGGTGCAGAGTGGGAGCCGGGTGACTAGCCTACTAGCTGGTTAGCTAGCTTGATAGCTAGCTTGATAGCCGCCGGCTGTAGGCGGCAGGGAGAGACGATGTCAGCGGGGAAGCCGGCTTATCGCAGCGGGATGGGAAGACCCACACGAGTCGCGGAGTTAGGGTGGAGTTGGGGTGGAGACAGAAATGTTAGCTCAGCAGACTTCAGGGAGCCGAGGAGCCTGCTAGGTCCGATAATGCTAGCGGGCTAGCGGGCTAGGGACCGGTGAGCAGGAAAAAGCCAGCAGGTAGGAGATGACAACACATTTATCTGTGTCGATTTGAGATAGAGATGCTGCTATTATTTGCTAATGACTGACGTTTAAAAAGTAGAGAGCCAGACAGGAGAGGTTCTGATCTGGACTAAATAACTATATTTGGGCGGAGGGGCGGCGAACAAACAACGCCAGCACCCTCGGCGACCCGGGAAAATTTGGCAGGACCCCCGGCAGAAGACTAGTCTGCGGGACCTCCAACGGCACATGAGTAGGGGCTTGAGTGGGGACTCGAGAGAGGGCTTGAGAGGTAACTCGAGAGGGGACCTGAGAGGGGACTTGAGAGGGAACTCGAGAGGAGACCTGAGGGGAAACTTGAGAGGGGACTCGGGTAGGAACTTGAGAGGTGACTTGAGAGGGGACTCGAGAAAAGACTCGAGAGGGGACCCGAGAGGGAACTCGAGAGGAGACTGGAGAGGGAACTCGAGAGGAGACTAGAGAGGGAATTCGAGAGGGGACCTGAGAGGGGACTTGAGAGGGAACTCGAGAGGAGACCTGAGGGGAAACTTGAGAGGGGATTCGGGTAGGAACTTGAGAGGTGACTTGAGAGGGGACTCGAGAAGAGACCTGAGGGGAAACTTGAGAGGTGACTCGAGAGGACACTGGAGAGTTGACTTGAGAGGTGACTCGAGAGGACACTGGAGAGTTGACTTGAGGTGACTCGAGAAGGAACTCGAGAGGTGACTAGAGAGGTAACTCGAGAGGGGACCTGAGAAGGGACTTGAGAGGGAACTCGAGAGGAGACTCGAGAGGTAACTCGACAGGGGACCTGAGAGGGGACTTGAGAGGGAACTCGAGAGGAGACCTGAGAGGGGACTTGAGAGGGAACTCGAGAGGAGACTAGAGAGGGAATTCGAGAGGGGACCTGAGAGGGGACTTGAGAGGGAACTCGAGAGGAGACCTGAGGGGAAACTTGAGAGGGGACTCCGGTAGGAACTTGAGAGGGGACTTGAGAAGTGTCTGTAGGGGAAACTTGAGAGAGTTGGTTCGCCAACAGAACACGGGGTGCTGGAGTCGGCCGGTACGCCGACAGGACACGAGGAGCTGGTGTTGGCTGGTAAGCCAGTCCTGGAGCCGAAACTGGAGTCGGGACCAGGGGTACTGGAGCCGGTACTGGAGCCAGAACCATGGCTGCTGGGGCCGGAACTGGGGCTGGAGCCATGGCTCTTGGGGCTCGGGCTGCTAGCTTGGCCTTGCGACTCCTTTTAGCAGCCGCCTGAATACTCCGTGGACCTCCATAAGCCAGACGAGTACCCGAGAACGGATCCTGGACAGGAGCAGGAAATGGGGAAGAAGCAGGGGTTGACTCCAGACGGAATACACCGAGACGTTTATAGTCAGCAGGCTGGAAATCACACACCCAGATGAAGTTCAAAATCCAGCCCGGTAAGAATTTCACCAAGTCTGGTTTCTCCATAGCCAACCGGTGCGCCTCTACCAGAGCGGCCTCCTTCTGCAGAACACTGGACGCTCCCTTCCACCAATCATAGCAGCAAGCCAAATCAAAGGAAAAATTCAATAATTCCAGCTCGAACGGATCATCTGCTGGGTCCATTTCTGGTTGGTGCTTACTATTACGCAGAGTGAAGCAGGTAGGACCCAAACGCAGATTACACTTGACGATACCTTTATTTCAAGGCTTTAAATAAACTTGGACAAACAAAACACTCTTCGGTGAACTGGGTCACATACAAAAGAAGCACCAACACTGAACACAGGACGAGACAAGACTAAATACAGGGAGGGATAATTACAAGACAAGAAACAGCCGGGCAGGGGAGGAGAAACACAAGGGCCACAGGTGAACACAATCAACTAACGAGACACACCAGGGAAACTAACGACGGAAGAAAACATGACAGAGAACAGTGAAATCACCCAAACCTAGACATAGACCTGTGACCTGACATGACAACCGTGACAGCCTTTCATTTTGACACACAGAACAATGGGGGCTATCCACCCTTATCCACAATGTAAAGTAACTCACAGCCTCTTCCCTCTTCCCTCTGTGAGGAGCAGCAGGTTCAGCTTTCAGAACAAAGTAACAAAAAACTAAAATACCATTCATTTTTTTAATTAATCATTGTCGTGTAGTAATAGATGTATTTATTTTTCTTCTCAAGAGAGTACCAGAATGTGTATTTTATGTTAGTATTTCAAAAAATCTCCTGGGAGAGAATCCCCCCAGACCCCCCTGCAGGGGTTGGGCTTTCAGCAGGTCAACTCTTTTACCTGTGGGTAAATTGCAGGATTGGCTCCAGGTCGCACTTTTTATTTACTACAAGACAAATGTGCCTTTTTATTTCATACAGTTCAATTTGGGTTGAGACAGGGACATAATCTAAACCTCACGCGTGTTGTTTCACTGTCAAGGGGAGCGTGTATGTAATTACATTGCAAATACTGACTTGAGCCCCACCACTGTATGGGTTAGCCCAACCATAGATTACCCAACACAAATACTCTGGCGCCACCACTGTTTGCGGTCTACAATGACAGAGAAGAGCCTGTCAAGTTTGGCTGTACTCAGCATTGAATCAAAACGCACCATAGCTTTAAATCTTAATAAGTTTGTGAGGCGTTTTGCTGATCAAGATGGTAAACGCCACATTCAGCTGTTATAGGCATGCCAACTTGATGCTCTGCTGACGGATGAGTCGATGAGAATAATAAACTGTTAAGATGATGACCTTACGTGTGTATAATATTTTTCGTCTTTGTGGGGTTCGGCTTCTGCCCCCAAAAATCAAATCCTGAGAAAGTCAAATAAGATGGTGTGTGTAAAACTTCACTGCCCAGCCAAAAGAAAGTAACCACTTTGATTTAACTAGGCCAGTAGGTAAGGACTTTCCACTGGATAATAACTGCAGCGATGTATATGTTTTAGCTGAATACACGTTTTTTAACCCTAACTGATGCAGTTAGTCACTTCTTTAATGTTTGTTCTTTCTGATGTAAAGTCAAGGTTGTAACTGTTTGCAATGAAGTTGTGGGGCGCTGAACTGTTGTTTTGATTCTTATGATATATGATAGTAATTACTTGTCTTTCAAATTTGAAGGAGGGTGAGCAAGCATCTTGAGGAACATTCATCATTAACTCCTCCAAAAAATATAGTTTATTTAATAATAACACTGAATATGTGAATCATAACAGTGATTGACAGCTGATAGGAATAATATGATTGTTAAAATTCATTCAGACAAACATCAATGAGACAGTTAATTAATGTACTTATTGCAGCAGTCTGCATAGATTTGGTTCCCCTGCTGGTCTAAGAGTGAAACAAACTCATTCAGTTATTGTTCAGTTAAAATTCATTACATGATGTCTGCCACCTTATATAGTTATATTTATGGCTTTACTGATGTGCCACAATAATGTCACCTAATGTTATTGAGTTAAAATATCAATATTGTGGCTTTCCAAGTTAACATTGATTGATAGGACTGCGATTAAATCAGCATATACTTCTGCCAGGGGATGCCACCCCTGAAATTCTCCTGCCACCCTCTGGCCACCCCATGAATATTTTTCTAGATCCGCCCCTGTGTCCCACTGAATACAAGAGCTGGACGTTAATGGATGTTAATGGGTTTTTTGTCAGAAGAAATTCAAACAACCAGGGCTGAACAGGCCTTACAAAATATTCAGTCTACATCATGTAAGCTTCGTTTAAACGACGGTAAATAAGGTTTTCCCAAGAGGTTTTAATCCAGGAAAGTACATGCTATGAAGTCTGGGAGGTTATTGCAGATGAGTCTGAGGCTCCGAATGACCTCCAATTTAAACTTTAACCACCACATTAAAATACATTTGAAAAACTCTTGGCACAGTCTAGAGCAGTTTCTGGCTTCTTGCATGTATTCCATAAACATTTCTCTGTTTACACCCTGCTACTCTAAATGAGCTGAAATTAAACTGATCCCTGACAGCTGATGTCATGTTCACTTTTAAATAAAAATATCTATTTCTCATAGAACTTTGCCGTGAGTACAATTTATTTTGCCTGAGGCAGGGTCATTTTTGTAAATAGATGCCTGTTTATTGGAATATTCTGCAATTTGAACCCTTATTAATTGAAGTTTGTGAATAGCGTTGGACATGTCATCAACAGGAACTTGTAGGCTGATTGACACCACTGTGCTGCCTATGGGGTGGGTTAGTGATTCATTAGTAATTCTTCTAAGCTAAGGTTGTTGCATTTTAATTGTCAGTTTAGCTTAAGAAGGTTCCTAACGAATGAAATGATCAGGAAGTACCTCAGTGTCTGCCATGATTAGAGCTGTTCAAATTCTCTAGATGATAGGAAAGGAGCTTTGAAGCTTCCTTTATATTCTCCTTTAGTTTAGGAAACACTGGACCTTCCTTTACCAAAGGAAAGGCGAAAATGCTGTCCCACAATACCTTGCGGCCGCAACATTTACCGTGACACAACATTTGGCCGTCCACTGAGGTACCTTTTAGGCTTTCTATTGAGTCAAAATATTGCAGAAAGACTACTCCATCACTACTTACCAAACCACAGAGAATTTGCTGCTGTCAGTTTGTGTGGAGTGCACTGACTGACAAAATGCCCCGGGGGGAAACACCTTCTTGGCTCAGTAGCCAAAATTGCTCCCTTTCAACTTTTTTATGCCTCCCTGCTGGCTGGAGGGTTTACGTTTTTTGGGTTGCCCTGCAGCTCACCTGTACCACTCTTGTGAAAGCAATAACTCGGGACCACCTTGAGAGATTTCTTCAGATTTCAGGCACAAACATTCTCTTTGATGAAAGACTGACGCAATTCGATATTGGTGGTTAAGGGCCCTCAAACGATAACGGGTCTCAAGGTGGGTAGATCTGCGGACGAAAGGCTCTGGGGGGTCAAACGGCTCTGTGTGTACGCCCGATACGCCATAGCCCCGCCTCTCCTGCTCACCTCCGTCATTGCTGATGTGTTTCGCCAATAACAACAGTGTTCCGAGTGTTTCGAGCCAGGTCCCGGTATCTCGCAGGACAGTGCACCCAGCAGGAGCCTCCAGCAGACCCCCACCCCCACACGGCAGAGTTTACATTAGCCGGTAGTTACCGGACTATGACCGGTAAAATATGCTGAAGACTGGCAAATCGAAATCTCTCCGGTCAAAATGTCGCTTATTGTTTAGGTGTCCTTTGACACGCAGGCAGTCTTATCATTAGCTAGATCTGATCGATATGGACATAAACACGAGTGAAGTCTAATCGGACAGGAGACAGAGATCAGCTGCTGTTGACGGAGACGTGAGCGGAGCAAAACACACACTTCAAGTTAGATCATCACACTTAGCTATTTTAATTACCTCTCAAACTACGTAAACTAGTTATAAATATGTTTATTTTTACTGTCGTGTCACTCATTACTGGATCAGCTAGCTGCACGAGACAGACACTGACGGGCTGTCAGGAGAGGGGAGGAAAAGAGAGGCTCCGTGTATTGTTCTTATATTATTATATAGAGTCGTTATTCATTTGTTTTAAAGCTCAATAAATAACAAAAAAGACTTCTGACCGGCACTTTTCTAATTTTGTCCGGAAGATTTAACCTTCAACGGACATGTTGACCAGCGAAAACAAAATCTAAAAGGAAACTCTGGCGCACGGTTCCCTCGTCCCTTGGAAGAGGCGGGGAGCTGAGTGTTTTTTCATCTGCTGGTGGACTACCGGGGAGATTGAACGTCCTGCTCGGGAGCCAGGCTCAGAGTTAGTGGCAGTGGGTGCGGTGCACCTGCTTTTTACAGCAGGAGCACACGCTCGCATCGGGGAGGGAGAAAAAGAGAAACAGAGGCCGCCGAAACAGCCAGAGCCCTGCCTCTCCCCACCTCTGCTGCTCACCCAAATCTACAGCTCCTTTACCACAACCATCAGCAACAAGTGGACATGGAGAACTACATGAACTACATGTTGCTAAATCTCCCTCCCTCCGGCTGAAATTATGAATGTAAGCGTATAGTAATCATAGATAACTCGGCAGGGTCCGTTAGTTTGTTTTAATCTGATTTCAATTAAACAAAGTTTTGGCTTTCAGAATATTAAACTTGTTTTGGCAAATTCAGATGATAAATATAACTTTGAAGCTTGTAACGGCATAATTACAAGCGGAGAACGGAGTAACTTGACGTCACAGCAGGCATAACAACAGCCGGTGTTTCTCGTGAGTGTTTTCCCCGGGAAACAAACACAATACACACAAATGCAAAAATACACACACACTCGCAAGCTTCCCCAGACCAGTAATCCAAACGAAAATATCTTCCCTCCGTAGTACTTTGATCATTTGCGCCGCTAATAATCAATCAGATCGATGGATTCCAGAGAAGAGGAAACTTTGAAGGCCTTTTTCTCAAAATGATGACTCGGTGACAGTCATTATATAATGTGAAATGTTGCTTAATATTTGGAGTACAAAAACAATCCTGGTATCATTAGAAAGCTAGGAATCTCCTCTTTCCAACAGTGTATACAACTCAAGATGTGTCTTCGGGTCAATGCGACTGATTTCGATGGAGCAGGTCACATATGTACTACGGCGTCTCCAGCGGGCCGAGCGGTCTCATGTGGACGGACACGTTTATTGAGCCGATTGCATGTGGACGGAAGAGTTTTTTGATATCGAATTCTGTTCGTTATCATTTCCATGTAAACTGAGCCTAAGAGACGACAATCAGACATGGAGCACAGGGGAACACAAGACTAAATACACAGAAGGGTAATCACAGGACAAGACACAGCTGGGTAGGGGAGGCAGAAACACAAGGGCAACAGGTGAACACAATCAGACATACCAGGGAAGCTAAAGATAGGAAGGCAAACAGAGGAAACAGGATCAGACAAGACACAAGGAGGAAAACATTTCAAAAATCAAAAAGTGGAAAATGAAAACAACAAATCTAAAACCATGACACTTGGTGATTAATTTAAGCATATCTCCCTAACTATACATGAGTTTTTTTTTTTTTAAAAGGTCTATTTTATTGCTTCATTTACATAAAAGGACATGTCTTAATCATTGAGAAATGTATATGTTTAATGTTTCAGCAAACAAACAAGTCTAATTTGAACGCACATTGAATATGATAATGCTGATTTCTCGGGTAAGGGCCAACATTTTGGATGGGTAGGCGTGGTCCCCCTTGATGCCAGGTCTAATGGAAACATCAGCTACAAATTAGGGCCATGGTGAGATGAAATAATACAAATTAACCACTACAAGAGCAGGTGCACAGACCAGTTAAATCCATTGCTGGAGGTGTAATACCTACTGGTCAGGCCCCAGTCAATCCTGTAATGGCTCTGTTAAGACACACTAAGCTCATTAGAGGTTAATCTTGACACTTACTGGCTTTTAACCAGCCTACCAACACTTTAGAATCTTCATACCGGACTTATAAGCACACAATCCTAGCTCCATGAAAAATAACTTAGCTCCATAAAACAAAACTTTTCATAGACAGGGAATGTTATCCAAGCAAGAAGAGTTTTGGAAGGCTTTGACTGACTTTCTGGAAAACAAAGTGCCATGTTTACTCTTCAAGGCTTTTTTTGAGTCACCATTTTGGTAGTAAACAACACACTCATATCTGACATACCTGACTTTCAACACTTCTGCATTCAAGGACAAGTACTGATAGGAAACAAAGGATAACATTTGCTTGTTTATGGCTTCTTACTTCTTTCTTATCTCTTCAAAAGTAAAGTAAATCTGTCGGCATGAATTGCTAGCAATCTGTTGCCTATTAATTGCATACGACTTATTTGACTATTGGCACTCCCAACTACAGACAAATGATTGAAAACATTTATTATATCTATTAACTATTATAGGTATTATCAACAATCACAATGTGTCTTTTAGGCTGCAGCCACACGAGGACAATAACGGAAACGCACCGAAATCGTTATCAAAAAAGTCTTCCGTCCACACGCAATAGGCACCAGAAACGTGTCCGTCCACACGAGAACCGCTCGAACCGCTGTAGTACATATGCCGGGCCTGTAAGTGGCGCTGTTCTTCTTCCACAAAATACACCAAAAGCAGCGAAGAAGATGTCTCACGAATGCATGGTTGCCATGGTTGCCCTTCTGTTTATTCTCCGCGGACCGCGCTGGATTTAGCAGCAGAGGTGGGGTTTCGCCGGTCAACATGTCCGTTAAAGTTTAAATCTTCCGTACAAAATTAGAAAAGTGCCGGTCAAAGGTCTTCTTTGTTATGTATTGAGCTTTACAACAAATGAATAACGACTCTATATAATAATATAAGAATAATACACGGAGGACGGAGCCTCTCTTTTCCTCCCCCTCTCCTGACAGCCCGTCCAGTATCCATGGTCTCATGCAGCTGGCTGATCCAGTAATGAGTGACCCGACAGTAAAAATAAACATATAACTAGTTTTAGGTAGTTTGAGAGGTAATTAAAATAGCTAAGGGTGATGATCTAACTTGAAGTGTGTGTTTTGTTCCGCTCATCGCTCATCACAGCGGGCGGAGCTGCAGGTTATCATGCAGAGCTGCGTGTCTCCTGTCCTGTCCGATAGGGTGACCAGACGTCCCCGTTTTCCGGGGACAGTCCCCGTTTTTATTGGCCTGTCCCCGGAAATGTCCCCGTTTTTTAATATACGTTAAAAACACACAGCAAGGTGAAATAAAACGTGTCATGTCAGGAAACACTGGGTAAACACTACAGACTGTGGTCAAGCCAGCCCCCACTTGTATTGCGGTGCGCGAATATCCTATGCATTACGGTAGAGGCCTGTAAAAACTGCCTTCAAAATAAAAGCGTTTACCTCGGTCAATAACAAATATACCTAAAAAACACACCAAACATATTCATATATACTGGAGCTTAAAATAAGAAATATGTACTATATAATGTGATCAATAATAATTTAAAACAAACTACGTATAACTACCACATTATAACTGAATGAATGTAATTAATGTAAGGATACAGTTATGAAGACATATCTGACATTTCCACTGGGTGACTAATTTCAATTGATGTTGACACCATCTCACAACACATTATAACATTACTTTCTGAAGCACAATTTAAAATGTATGCTGTTTAAAATCTCAAATTAGATCTATTGTCCATCTATATTTTGATTATTATTTGATGGAAACCGTCCATAATCAAAGAGTCTTTCGAAGTCAATCAAATACTTATTTCACTTCAATAAAATACTTATTTCACTTCCTTCTGTTTTTGTACAAGAATAAATAAAAAACTGTCAAATTATCAAAGGCTTATTTCACTCCAGGGTGATAGCAGGACACCCCACCTAGTCACTCAGAGAGAATCTGGAGAATCTGATGTAGAGTTTCAAAATAAAAGACCTTTGAAGTCTCATATGAGCTATCTTCCTTCTGTTTGTATCCCACAGTTCAAATGTTCGAATTACATTGAACCAGAATTGTCTCCCTTTTTTCTTTAACAGTACCGAAAATTGGATATGTTAATGATATATTGACCGCAAAACTCAAAATGTCCCCGGTTTTAATTTTGAAAATCTGGTCACCTTAGATTAGACTTCACTCACGTTTATATCCATATCGATCAAATCTAGCTGGAAGCTCCTGCTGGGTGCACTGTCCTGCGACATACCGGGACCTGCGGCTATTGCGTCATCGTTATCAGGAAATTATCATTATAGGGCGTAATCACGGAGCCGTTTGCCCCCCCCAGAGCGTTTCGTTCGCAGATCTACCCACCTTGGGACCCGTTATCGTTTTCTGCGTTTCCATGTCGGCCTCGTGTGGCCGAACCGTCTATCTGTTAGAGAACTGTAGCAGATATGACCGTTATCATCCTCGTGTGGCTGCAGCCTTAGTGTGTTTCCATTAAAACATGTTGGTACCCCCCCTGCTGTGTGTATTCTTACTATCAGATTCATACTGTTCTTACTATAAAAGTAATTCCTGTTTTTTGGTCAGTGCAAACAGGAAATAGCACAACTTTGTATTATGCAGATGTACATGTATGCTACAGGCTAAAAATGTAGGTGGAAACATCCAGCAACGTTCCTCATTAATAACTCTTTGTCCCATTGGTGCATTGCAGGACAAAGCTTGACCGCATTTAAACACACCAGGAAGGATAGAAAAGTTAATTAATTCCAACAGAATCCCTGCATGCTATATTAGGTATTAGTTATTAATTGTACCTTATTACAATATATCGAGGCTGGTTCCTTGATAATAAACATGGTTGAAATCTGAGACCATTTTAAAAGTAGCTATGAGTTAACACTCGCCATTATTCCGGAAAACCTTAATGAGTAAAAAACGTCACCAAGTTTGACCGAAACTTGGTCCACTAATTCCAGATAGGATGTTTATCATGAGTTGCATGGCAGTGAAAATGCAAAGAAAGCAGAGGAACTGGTGCAAGCTACATATATTAAGCTTATTGGATACCCGGTCGATATCAGTAAGAACCATCACTACCTCGCTGTAAAGACACCCCTAATCCATGAAAAATGTTGTGCACTTGTTCGCGTTAGGTGTGTTGAAAACGGAAGAAAGGCATTTTTTCTGAAGCATGAGTTTGGCCGTTTCTTGAAGTTGCAAAGGAGTGGGAGATAGCAGATGTGCTCACCACTGTAGAACCAGAAAGTGCTCACAATATGATAGCTGCAGCAAGAATCCTAGCATACAAGCATACGCCCTTTTTGTACAATAGAGGGCAATCACAGCGGCTCTCTGTGAAAGCGGCTTTGTAGATGCTTTGGCTCGGTGTGGAAAAATTGAGGGACAGACAAAACTAGGCCGAGATAATCTTATCTGATTTTCTCTTGCTTGTTCATGATGCATTTCTTTATTATTTTGAACTGGTTACATGCCGGTAAGAGCTGTACATGCAAGCTTATTGACTGTTTAAATAGATTTAACAAAATACAAAATAATGCATTAGAAACTGTATACTCATGCTATCTCCATTAACCGCCATTGTCACCTTTACTTTTCCTTGCAGCAGTGACAACCTCCATTACCTTGTTTTTGTCTAAATATATTTGATGATAAATGTCTCCCGTGAAAAACTTCAGATTTTAAATCTTAACAATGAGAAGAACACAGAAACACGGGGGACCTTGACAACAGGCTCACTCATAACACACAGGGTTAAGCAATCAAGTCAACATCCAGTAGTTATTTGTGCATGTGCCAAACAGAGAAGGGTCCTTCTGCTCTGTTTACCTCTCTGTGCCAAGAACTCTGAAGAAAATAGAGAAAAAGAACACAATGGGTGTCAATCAGATTCTCAGCGGGACAAAGGACAAGGAGGAGTGAAGAGAAACGCAAGGTGAGTGACAGTGGCCAGGCGGAGAGTGGATTGACTGAGAGCTATTTAGAAGTATGAGATGAAAAAGAGGGGGGGCAGGAGAGGAGGTGAGCTGAGGGGGCCAGGTGTAAGAAGAGGGAAATTATATATCAGCTTCATGTTTGAGAGACTGTTAGATAAAGATTTCTGGGTTCCAGACATCCCTGTTTCTCCGTGGGAGGTATTCTAGGAAGTGCTGTGCCAGAAATACAAGGCTTTGGATAATAGATACAACAAATAAGGAGAATTTACCACCTTTGCTGAAGTGAATGGAAAGGACGTGGGCGCGCAAATGACAGCTCAATGAAATGCAGCGGCAGAAGAGCATGCCAGGTCCTGCTCCCGCCATTTCAAGTAAAAGCCTACAGTCGAGCAGATTTATGCGGCTGTAATGCTCATCTTCAATACAACTAAAGTGTTATGTGGAACAGGATGAAAAGTCTGTGGACAACCACTTTCTTAAAGACAATGAGTGTCCGCACCACATTCTGAAGTAATCTCGGAACAAATTCAACAAAACACACATTTCACCACAACATTCAACCTTGTGGTTGCCATAGAGTGAAAGTCAAAGCAAAATGGTTCCTTCTCTGGGAACCATGAACATCCATGAGTCATACCATCTTCACAAAAGGCACTTTTCTGAACAGGAATGATGAGACATTTGAAAGAAGGCAATGAGTCACTGTTTACTGCAATACTGTGTTTATGTGAATTTGATAGACGCTATCAAATGTGTCTTTTGCAGCAATTACTTTGACACATGTTCTTTGTTTGTTAGGAACATATACTGGAAGGACACGTACATTGTATAATACAGAGGATAATACACTGAGCAAGGACTTTATGTGACATATTGGTCAATGTTGTCATTTTCCAGAGAAACAGAACAGGGGGACACTATTGCCGCTGTTTGGAAGGTTGCTCTACCATTAAGGTCTCTCGAAGAGCAGTTCTATATTATATACCTCAGTTATTAGGCTAAATAACCACCAGGTCGTTAACATTGATATTGGAATTACACCTATTACATCGAGTGGTTGGCGATAGCGGAAATGTATTGTCCTTACTGAGCTGTTAATTCATTCGTTCAGCAGGTTTATCTGTGGTGAAACATGCAAGGAAAGCTTTTTTATAGAACATTTCAAGAAACAGGAAATGCAAAGTGCTTTACATAAGACATGGCATTAACAAATTAAACACTTGCACTAAAACGATAAAATGTAAACAAATATGAATAGAGGACTGCTATATCGGGGTTTGATAAATATATCAATAGTCCCAAGGGTTTGGAAAGTCAAAGCCGAACCAACTTCGAAATGATTCATCCTCTGGGAATCATGAATATCTGTACTAATAACATGTATAAAGGTGAATGGCATTTCTCCTTGTTGTCTGAAAGTTTTGGCCTGCTAATGTGTTTTTCGTATGTTTTGCGATGGAGGTTACCACATAAACGTGACTTGACATATGATCTTGCTCTCTAAAAAGAGCCCAAAGCTGACTACTGATTGCCCAAAGAAATGTGTAGTGTGTGCCGGTTTATTAGAGCTTGAGCCATCCACCTCTGCCGGTCTCCCTCCCCGTAAAAAAAGCCGCAAGTCGCAGTTCTTGGAGGCGGCCAAGGAGGATGAACGCTTCAACCGGCAGCAGGCAGCCACCGCGGAAACCTCTACAACATTTCTGGAACTATTTCAAGAATTAGTTCGAAAATAATAGTTTGTTAGCTTTTTTTCGTTTGGTTTGGATTTGTTCTATTGTTTTGTGTTAAGTTTCGGAAAATAGTTAAGTTTGTAATAAAAAAATAATTTTGTCGTTAAATCAAGCATGTAGCCTTCTTTACAGTTTAAAGAACAAAAACCAACACATTTGTTTACTGAAAAGATACAAGGACATCTTTATTTTTATACAAAGCTGAATATACATGTTTGTGACATGACTAAAAAGCCAATGTTTTTAAACTCATTGTGCAACCAAAGGTGTAACTGTCTATAGTCATACAGATACTCATAATGACCAGCTTCATTTCAGAATTTTAAATCTCCACCTCAAATAATTCTGCGCCTAAACCAACCGTGTGTAAATTATCCAAATGCATTATCAGGGATGTTATAATTAAATAATAAATCGATACAAATGTAGTCAAGTTACTGCATCGCTCAAGCCCTATAAGTACAATTACTAACACATGTCTCTTCTTTCTTTTAAAGTTCAGTCAAAGCATACCAATATTTTAACACTGAACATGACTACATTTCAACACTAAACGTCACATTTTCAGACGAAATTGTGTGATGGCCTATTTTACATCCCATACAATTTGTAATAAGGACATGTGTCTGTAAAGTCCTTTGCTCTAAATCAGGGGTCACCAACCTTTTTTAGGATGAGAGCTACTTTCAAAAAATAAAACAAGTCGTGAGCTACTTTTACTCCTCTTTTTTTGTTTTTGCTGTGTATATATTTAGCACATTTTAACATTATTATATGCTGACCTTTAACCTTTGTGTGCTGTTTTGGTCTGTGGGACCCGTTTTCAGTGTTTACTAAAAGAAAATGTATGCAATTTAATTATTTTAACCTGCTTTATTTGGGGGTGGACATCACATCCTCCTTTAGGGGGGCCCGGGGGCATGCTTCAACGGGAAGATGTTTTTTAAAATGTTGAAGTTAAATGCATCAATCTGGTGCACTTTGAGCAAAAAATGAATTTATGGATACAGCTCTCAACACTCAGAGGATGGGAGCTGTATACTTTTCAATGATCCAAACATCTTTAGAATATGATCACAACCAATAACAAATCATTATTATAACTATTCTTATCTTATGTTACCTAGTTAGCATTCTTTCTTTTTATTTATGCATATTTTACTAATCACTCCCCTTTCAAACTGTTTTTTTTACTGTCCTATAGTACACATTGGAATGATTTCTTACTTTATCTATATTAAATAGATAAAGGTGTGCTCTCTCTTGCTCTCTGGCTCTCTCTCTCTGTCTCGCTCGTTCACAGGTCACATATATGTAAAGTGGGGGGACACAAACGGGATTTCGAAAAGTGGGGGGGGACATGTCCCCCCTGTCCCCAGTGGAAATTACTCCATGCGTGTGTGTGCGTCAAGTGCAATAAATAAATATGCAAGTTGCAACACACAGAGAGTGAAACTCTGCCCCTCATGTGTTGTATAGGCTGGCACGATAGGCTGTGTTCAATGGGGCTGATGTGTTGTGTAGGTTCTGCCAGAAGGAAAATCACGGTCAATCACAACTCCTTATGAAGCGGGGAGCTGCCGTTCCACATTGCTTGTCCAACCTCATATGGACCCAACAGATGACCCCTTTGAAGTGGAATTGTATTCATGTACCTGCTTGCTGGCTTGCAGCTATGGTGAATGGAGGGGAGCAACCAGTGCAGAGCAAAAGAGGGCTGCCCTGGCAGAGGCGTACCAGAGGGCAACAGAGAAACCAGGGTTAGTGAAGTTCTTACCTGGCTGGATTATGAACTTCCTCCAGACATACGTTTCCCGGCCTGCTAGCCCCAGGCATGCTAGCCCCCTGCCTGCCACAGTTCCCAACATAGCTTCTTTCGAGAACGCCTTTGATGGGTCTCGTCTGGCTTTTGGAGGTCCACGGAGCCTCCAAAAGGCTCCTAAGAGAAGGAGGTCCAGGCTCCAGCACCGGCCACAGCAGCCATGGCAAGAAAAAGTAACCTCTTAATCCAGATATCTTAACACGACTCGCACACGGTTGTGGCATGACCACCAATACAGAAAGATAGACACACAAGATGTGTGCAAGGTAGTGGAGCTAGTGGAGCCTTGCAGCAGCGATACCACACTAATTGCGCCGCATAAGCACATAGGTGCGGCTCAGTTGAGGCTCCCCCCGCAAGATGAGGCCCCCTCCGCAAGGTGAGGCCCCGCGCAGTGTAAGGATATACAGTTCTGCCTCCTTATTTTCCCCTTTTGTGTTTGTTTTTGTCTGTGTGTCTGTCTTCCTGGCTGGGCGTGGTTGACCTACTTTCGATTCCCGCCAACTCACCTCCTCAGCTGCTGCTTGTCACTCTGATTTCAACTACTCACCTACACCTCCTTATATACCCAGTTTCTTCATCCAGTATTCACCAGTTCGTCGTCTCACCACAGTGGTAATACGTCTTGGTATTTTAGCTCTTAGCTAAACCTAAATCTCAGTGTTCCTGTTTTTCCTTACCTTAGCAGTAGGATTTCAAGATGGCGCCTGTGTCGGCATGCCGCTCCCTCAGCTTAGCTCAGCTCCCTCAGCTTAGCTATCCTGTTTTTGTTTTATGTTTGTCAGAATGTCCCTGCTCTGCTTGTCTATGATCGCCAAGCTCTCCTCCACCTAAGACCCTCACTGGAGTTTATACTGCTGCCCAAACCTATATCTGGCAACCAAAAGCACACCTGACGGCTTCTTCCATGACTTATCCACGCATCAGATGTCATGGCCCTCCCGCTGCACGCCATCCGAGGGTTCGGTGGATTCACCCTGTCTTTCCGGAGCTGCGGCCTCTGCTGGGCCCGCTGGCAGCTCCTCCTGCCCGACTGACTGCTCCCGGTCCGCACGCCGTTCAACACGCACATCTTCGTCAGCTGAGACGCACTACACCTTCGGCACCTCCGGAGAGAAAACTCTGTATGGCTTTGCTAAATGCTAGGTCAATAGCAAACAAGACGTTCCTGTTAAACGACTTCTTCACCTCTCATGATCTGGATTTAATGTTCCTGACGGAGACCAGGGTCCACACCGGCGTATGTACCGTTTTCTGAACTTCTTCCTCCCGACTGTCTTCAGCACCCCGTACCACCGGCCGTGGTGGGAGTATAGCTTCAGTGTTTAGAGCTAATCTCTAATGCCGTTTGCTTCACCCAGTAACTAGCTATGCTAGCTTCGAGTTGCAGCTTTTTGAATTGAACCCAGCCTCGCCTATATTCTGCGCAGTCGTGTATCGTCCGCCAAAGTACAATAATGATTTAATAACTGACTTTTTGTCCGGGGTCATGGTGAAATATGATCGTGTTTTGATCTGCGGATACTTTAATGTCCATGTGTGCTGTGAGTCTAAACCTCTGGTTAGGGATTTTTTAAACCTCCTCGACTCTTTTGGTCTTATTCAGTCTGTGGCTGGCCCAACACATGATAAAGGACACACCTTAGATTTAGTATTATCGTTTGGATTGTCTATCTCTGTGGATGAAATCTGTGCAGGAACGCGTATCTCAGACCATTTACTGGTTCTGTTTACAACCTCGATCCCTTCTGTAGGAGTCAAATCACGTGCTCCTGCACGTTGTCTGCGTTCAATTAACCCCTTGACTGCCTCATAGTTTTCAGATGCTTTTAATACTTATCCGATTTGTAAATTAGAGGTGAACTGTGCTTTTAGTGCGGATGAGCTTATTTCTTTGTTTGATTCGACATGCACACCAATACTTGATTCCGTTGCTCCTTTTACGCTTAGACGCAACAAAGTTCTCTCAGAGCCGTCAGCCGTGGCTTAATGATTCTACTCGCGGTTTTAGACACGCTTGCAGGCGTGCAGAGAGAAAATCAAAAAAGGATATACTTCATGTCTCCTTAGAAATTCTTCGTGCTTGCCTTTCCGATTATCAGACGGCAGTCAAAGCAGCCAAAACGGAGCACATTTCTCTGTTAATCTCCAAAAACAGCCATAAACCTCAAGTTCTTTTTAATGTCCTTAATTCGATCATTAATCCTTGTGATGCTTCTCCAATTGTGCCATCAACTACTCTCTGCGATACATTTCTTACATTTTTTCTCTTAGGCTAGCCTATACTAGTGCTACCCCAGATCCTGCTTCCTTTCTGTGCCCTGCTGTCCTCGACCACTTTGAGCCTGTATCCCTCTCTTCTCTCTCGGATGTAGTCAAGCACTTGCGGCCGACAAACTGCACCTTAGACAGCATTCCCTCTTGCTTCCTTAGAGATGTTTTTGAATCAGTTGGAGCAAGTGTTGTATTGCTTGTAAACACTTCTCTTGGCTCAGGATGTGTCCCAGCTGCCTTCAAACATGCCGTGGTTAAGCCACTACTTAAAAAGAAATATCTCGATCCCTCCATTCTCGCAAATTTCAGGCCCATCTCCCAGCTACCCTTTTTATCTAAAGCCCTGGAGCGAGTAGTTTACGCCCAGCTGCAATCATTTTTAACCACGCATGGCATCCATGAACAATTTCAGTCTGGCTTTAAACCTATGCATAGTACTGAAACAGCCCTTTTAAGAGTTTTTAATGATCTGCTCTTAGCTGCCGATTCAGGCAGCCCAGCTGTCTTGGTGCTGTTAGATTTAACTGCTGCCTTTGACACTGTGGATCATAGTATCCTGTTGTCACGGCTTGAACAGTCCGCAGGCATTACAGGCTCTGCCTTTGCATGGTTCAGGTCTTATTTGACGGACCGTAGCTTCTCAGTGCAGTTAGGGCCTTCTCCTCTGCCAAAGCCCCTCTTACCAGTCAAGACCTGCTTTTTCAAAATACGACTATTGGCTAAGACCAAGTCGTTTTTTATCTTTTAAAGACCTAGAAAGGGTTATTAACGCCTTTGTTACCTCGAGACTGGATTACTGCAATGCGCTGTATGTGGGTATGGACCAGGCCTCAATTAGACGCCTCCAGCTAGTTCAGAATGCAGCTGCACGTCTTCTTACTGGCCACAAAAAGCGTGACCATATCACCCCAATTCTGGCTTCATTGCATTGGCTTCCAGTTCGGTTCAGAATAGATTTTAAACTCCTTTTCTTTGGTTTTAAAGCCCTAAATGGGCTGGCTCCTGCCTATATAGCCGAACTCCTCCATCGCTACACCCCAGGCAGAGCCTTAAGGTCGGCTGATCAGCTGCTGTTGATAGTGCCTAAGACCAGGCTTAAAACCCGAGGGCATCGAGCTTTCGCAGCGGCTGGCCCTAGGCTCTGGAATACTTTGCTCCTCCATGTGAGGTCGGCCCAGACCCAGGTTTTTTTTTAAATCGACACTTAAAACTCACTTTTTTATTTATTTATTCATGTAGTTCTTTATTTTAATATTTATAACATAACATAGGATTTCATAAAGTATTTTTAAAATAGTTTATACATTATTCGAATATAGGAATAGTAGATAGGATTACTTAAAATATAGTACCTTATATTTAACCCTTACCCACCCCCCATTTTCCCTCTGCTGGTCTATGGCCTTGTAGAGGGTAACGGGGTACAGAGTCGCTTAGATAAGCGGGGGAGTGCATCTGACGAAGAGATAGGTTGTTGTGCTCCCTCTCTCTGTTTCTTATCCTATATCTAATAGAACTGCTCGGGTCTTGATAGATTGAGTGGGGAAGTTCATGAGATCTTTCTAGAGGGTTATCAAGAATAACTTTTATCCAATGACCTTTTCCCTCTCTGTCTGTGTCCGTGTATTCTCTTGTTCCGATTAACCCAGCCAAATCTTTTTATCTATCTATCTATATCTACGCCGGGATCCGGAGCCGAGGCTGATCCTCTTGCTGTAGTCCTGTGTCTTGGATCCTCTATCCTGAGTTCTGGATTAAGTCGTGGACTTCGGGTCGTGGCTGAACCTGTCTCTGCGGTCCTGCCTTGGGTCTCGTCATGCTGCTTCCCTGATGGCTTCCACAGGATTGTCGCTGACATCCTCGTGGATTCATCTTCTTATTACAGACACATGCATTTCCTAACATTCGGTCTATATGCTGTAAAATGTATTATCTCTTCGATTTACACACGGCATCTATTGCACGTCTGTCCGTCCTGGGAGAGGGATCCCTCCTCTGTTGCTCTCCCTGAGGTTTCTCAGGGAGAGCGTAACACGCAGTCTGCATGATCGGCCTGTAGGGAGGGACGGCCTTGCGTGTACAGCTCCTTATTTACTCATTTGCATGCATGGACTTGTCTGAATGTATATGTCTCCCGGGTACTTTTCATACTAATGTTTTAGTGCTGCACAATACAGAACATATGCTAGTAGTCCTATGTGTTGAAAATATTCATACATTCTTGTCATACTATGCCTTGTTGCAAATTGAATTAAAAGTAAATATGTGGGGGAACAATGTTCAGCTGATGTAACAGAGATTATAAAATACAGTGCCATGACAAAACACTCGACAGCTGATGCAGCTGTTGCCACGTGATAATTAACCGCATCTCCTGTGGGCGGGACTAAGACACGAGGAGGGGAAATTTGAGAAATGAGAAAGCTTTACAGACAGACTGTCTCAGCCTATTATTTTCTGTCTGATGGAGGCTTCAGACTGACTTCAACATGTTCCACATATTTTATACATTATTGGTGACATGTAGTTTTAGTTCAAACGTTTGTAGTTCAAATATTCTGCTGCTTTTCAAAGCGTTTACTTTATTTTCTCTTAATACACATTCATTCACTACTACTTATGTTTAATATCTAACTCCTTCAGCCTACTTTCAGCTACGGAAACCATTCAACTATTCAGCTATTTCAGGACATTGAGGCTATACATGTAGTTGTTTATACCTTTTTTAAACATTTTCTTTTAAATATTAAGCTTCTTCACTACTTTTCCTACTCCTCCAGTTTAACATTTGACTTTCAAGTTTTCAACAAAGTCATTGCAATGCATTTGAGCTGTAACAACTTTGATTCAAATCATTTAACTTTTTCAGCAACACACTTACTTGGTTTTTGTAGCTAAAAACAGCTACAGAGACCGTTCAACTAATAAAATATTCAGCTTTTTCTGCATTTTCAGCAAAACTCAGCAACAAATGTACACCGTTTACAGCATTCACATGCATTTTCAGCAGGAAATGCACTTTCTAGTTCCCTTTATCATTTAACAGTATGAGTTGATATATCTCAGCATGCATCTCATCAATGGCTAATCCAGTTTAATTAGATGAGTTTAAGTTTCCATGAGCTGCTGTGAAGAAAACAGCTTGCAAGCAACTAAAGAGAATGATATACTATATGAGAGAGAGACGAAACACGGGGGCTATTGGAAATAATTAAACAAATATCTGTTGAGAATGATTTAATCATAATGAATTTAGTCATGTCCTGGTGATCAGTGAACTTAAAGTAGTGTGCATAAGGTATTATCTGTAGATGATACAATTGTTTATAATTATACATAATATTTTTACCAAGGACTTCAATAGGATCCAAACACAAACTAGAATGAATATTTAACATGATGGCTATGCTATCGTCTCTGTGTAGCATTTCTTAGATACAGTGTTGCTTTCTGCTAAATGCCAACATTAGTGTGTTTAGTGATCAATGTCAACGCTAACTACCTGATTTCAAGCAGATGTGATGCTGCAATATTTACATATCTTAGTTCAGCATGTTGGCATACTGACATTTGCTAATTAGCACTCAAAACAAGACTGATAGGAATATAATTAGTTTTGCAGGTACTGTAAGTAGTGTAAGAACGGAATTGAGATCTGGATGATGGTGCTTCTTGGTACATTTGTGGATTACTAACATGATTGGTATTCATCCTCTGGGAACCATGAATGTACAATTTCAGGTTACCTCGTCTCCAAGTTAGCGTTTTTTGGAACGTTTTTTTTACATATGGTTTGTGGTTAACACGAGCTGGAGATTTTCACATTTGATTCTACTACCAAACAATACTTCAGTAAACACCCCACTTGTAAATCTCTTAACCTGTTAAGCCCGGTGCCTGTTTTTCAGGTCTCAGGCTCGAAAATGACATTCCCAGAACGAATGACCATATCTTCACTTCTAAAAGGGTTAAATTAATAATCTTTCTTCTCAAAGCAATGATAAACCTGTGAGTTGGATGTAGAAAAGTCTGAATCAATATAGATTATTTTTATTTTAAAGTAAATTCAGATTGAACACAGTAAAAAAATGTATATGATAGTGTCCGTCCAAAAAACATTACTTATAGTGAAAACCACCCTTGAATGATGAGATAGTAGACTAAAAGCTTTAGGAATCCAAACATATAATCATATAACATATAATAAGTACCCTGTATCAAGATTGATGCAAAACAAGTGACATTTGACCTTTTTAGAGAGGTTTAGCAAAACAAAAAACACTTCAGGGGTCATTTGGGTGGATTTGCCATATCTCTGGCCCCCCTCGGTCGATTTTGATGATTGACACCTCTTTTGAACCGTTAGAGCCAATATAATCGAGGGGAAGTTCCTAAATCCATCTAAACATAACCCATTGAGGAGTGAGAGTGATGCACACGCAGTTTGCCTCAACCGAAGGCTATGTTACGCTCTGAAAACAGAAAACGGACAACTACGCTTTTTGCCATAAATATGAAGATGGATTATCAGTTATCATTTCAAAGGGACACGGACACATTGGGTTAACCATTGAATTCACCTTCAGCAGCGTTTTTTCTTTTTTTTGTTATTTTCTTTTTATTGTTTTTTTCCAGAAAAGGAAAAACATACATACATAACAACACAGCCTGCTAAATGTATCACATATCAAAGTACCACGGCAAACTACACCAGAGACAGGACAATAACTGACAAGACGGACAAAATGGACAAAGGGAATATCACAGAGGTAGAGCATCATCCATGGCATACACGATATACATGATACCTGGTATGTAAACCATCCTGCACATACTACAATACAACACTTTATATACATCAAATACGCAGTACATCACATTATAACTTTATTTTGGGTTTTCAACTATTTGAAAGGGTGGAGCTCTCCAGCACTTCAAGTCACCGCCACAAAAGGGCCCCATATTTTCATGTAGATATCCATTCATCATCTTACAGATGTAGCACTCCACCCAGCGGATTCCAACCGAAAACCCAGTGGATCCCAGTGGCTGGGGGCGTTGCCAAATTGCTAAGAGGGCGTTGCCAAATTTCCCCATTTGTTCAATTACAGGATTTAACCAGATGGCGCTTCATTCACAAATACACAAAGACAACTGGGTGTTGTAGACCTTAGTTTGTTTGCAGCTCTGCAGTTGTGTTTGCTGAATACTGTAGCATTTAATCACTTATTTGTTATGGTTTTCACAGGCTACTGTAACGAGAAAAAACATCAATATTTTAGATCAAATAAAGTATATCTAATCTTATTATCTTAATTCAATAATATATAGTCTTTATATATTAAATAATCATAATAATAATGTAAATGTTTACACTTCTTTATTTGTTATGCTAATACTTTTACCTTTTCAATAGTTTGCTTTAATATGAGATCTGATGGGCATTCAGACCACTTTCGTTTGGTACCATACCTAGTATGCAAAGCATTGGTCCCTGTGCCAGAGAGGAGGCCATTACTGTATTAATTTAAGGTAATAATCTTCAACCATAAGATATCCATCATGGGGCATGATTACAACATGTGCAGTTGAGTGCCACATGTAGTATCACATCTCCAACACAAGTCAGAGCCTCTGAGTCCTAGCCTTGCCATTTTACTTGGAGTCCAATATGTTCTCTTCAACAGCGTTGTTATCGTTTTAATGCCATTGAACACAACTTTTGATCAGAAAAACAGAAAAGGTAAGACATTTGCCGTTTAGGCTCAATAAAACTAGGTTGTGAGTTGTCTGGGTTTGTCTTCGCTGCCCTGAGTTTTGATCGCACAATGATGATACTTATACCTCTAGTATCTGTGGAATCTCAGCTTTAATCTGATACCAGGGCTAATTCAGAGGCTCAGCGTTAGACTTGTGTTTTGTTTCGGTAAATATTGTTCATATAATCAGTTAGCTGAGTTTCTTCCCGTTAAGTGGGTATGACACAATAATAGGTTGTTAAATGTTAAGAAGCCCTGAGACACAGTTTCGTGAAAAAAAGGCCTGTAGCCCCCGCCGGGCTTAACAGGTTAAGTTTGTGTGTCATAAAATTGACGGTTGGTAACAAGTCACTAGAATAATTACTAAACGCAATAAGGGCGACACAAGGACGACTCCTGTAGCTTAGCGGTGGTGATGTGCAGCCATGCGACCGAGATGTAGTTTGTTTGTAGATTCACAATAGCTTTTTGCTTCTGGCGATTACATTTACGCAAAGAAATAATAATCACAAAGTGGTGTTAATACAGTATGTGGAGATTATCCTGCTGGTTTTGAGTATCATACATTGGTGTTTTCCACAGAGCTTAATTTCTGCAATATACCAAAATCTAATAGGGAAATCCCATCGCTTTTAGTTGAGTAAGCCCTTGGGATGCTAACTTCCGGGTCGGCCTACAAACATATGTCATCACTGCACCGCTCTATTAAAAAGATACAGTATTTCAGTCTGGCAGTGGTCAATCTACCGACCAACATACAGACGTTGCAATCCCCAGAACCGTGCCTATCAAGAACAAAACACAGAAATGAATTTACAATAAGTTTTCTTGCTAGAGCTTTCTTTTACAGTTGCAAGAAAAGTATGTGAACCCTTTGGATTCTCCACATATAGCATTGTGTGTTTCTTCCAAACAACTCAACTTTGGTTTCATCTGTCCACAGAATATTTTGCCAGTAGTGATGTGGAACATCCAGGTGCTCTTTTGCAAACTTCAAACGTGCAGCAATGTTTTTTCTGGACAGCAGTGGCTTCCTCCGTGGTGTCCTCCCATGAACTCCATTCTTGTTCAGTGTTTTACGTATCGTAGATTCGTCAACAGAGATGTTAGCATGTGCCAGAGATGTCTATAAGTCTCTAGCTGACACTCTAGGATTCTTCTTCACCTCATTGAGCATTCTGCGCTGTGCTCTTGCAGTCATCTTTACAGGACGGCCACTCCTAGGGAGAGTAGCAACAGTGCTGACCTTTCTCCATTTATAGACAACATGTCTTACCGTGGACTGATGAACATCAAGGCTTTCAGAGATACTTCTGTAACCCTTTCCAGCTTTATGCAAGTCAACAATTCTTAATCGTAGGTCTTCCGAGAGCTCTTCTGTGCGAGGCATGGTTCACATCTGGCAATGCTTCTTAAGAATAGCAAATTCAAAACTGGTATGTATTTTTTATAGGGCAGGGCAGCTTTAACCAACACCTCCAATCTCGTCTCATTGATTGGACTCCAGGTTGGCTGACTCCTGACTCCAATTAGCTCTTGAAGAAGTCTTTAGCCTAGGGGTTCACATACTTTTTCCACCCTGCACTGTGAATGTTTACATGGTGTGTTCAATAAAAACATGAAAACATATAATTGTTTGTGTGGTATTAGTTTAAGCAGACTGTGTTTGTCTATTGTTGTGACTTAGATGAAGATCAGAACACATTTTATGACCAACTTATGCAGAAATCCAGGTCATTCCAAAGGGTTCACATACTTTCTCTTACAACTGTAAATTGAGAACAGAAAGGGGCAAAAATGATTTGTTGAATGTGCCAAAAATGGGGCTATGCCTGCGAGCTAGTTCAGGCAGTCAACTCGAGCACCAATAATACATTAACATGTGACGCACCTCGTCCCTCTTACAACCAATCAAACACATTCTTCTAAACATGCTGCTCTATTTAAGCTGCCAGGTCTTCCTGCCTCTGCCTCGTTCATGCTGCTGCTGCCACTGCTGTGTTCACTTGCTATTGCTGCGTTCATGTTCCTGCTGCTGTGTTTCATGTTGCTGCTGCTCGCCTGCCCCACCACCACCTCAGCTTCCACGTGTAGGCTCGGGGGATAGTTATCTAATCATCACTCAATGTTCTATGTACATCTGTGGAGTGATGAGGCCCGAGTCTAGATGCCAAACTCAAACTATATGCTGCTTCTAATAAACATATTAAGAAACACATGAGTTGTCTGACTGAAACACAATTCCTGACAGCAGAAAGTAAAAAAAGCAGATCACTGGTTTGTGACGCACGCCACCATTGTCACGCAGTTTTCATTTGTCAAATCTTCACATCCAAGCTGCACCACAGGACCCGCTCAGTCAACACATTGGAGCTATCAAGTAAGAGAAAGGAGGCCCTCACTCCCACTGCTTTCTTTCCATTTGTCTTCTCAGCATCTCCTGTTTGCATTATGTCTGTCATTTCCATTTTGTGATCTACAGTTAAGGGAAGACTGTTTGAATAACCGGTGTCCCTGTGGGGGGGGGGCGGGGGTTTGAGTCATACCATCTTTACAAAAGGCACTTTTCTGAGACAAGAATAATGAGACATTTGCAAGAAGACAATGAGACACTTTTTGCTGCAATACTGTGTTTATGATAGACGCTATCAAATGTGTCTTTTGTAGCAATTACTTTGACAGTTGGAGCTGTTAAGACCAAAACATGTACTGGAAGGACACACGTACAATGTATATTATAGATAATAATACACTGGGTAAGGACTCCATGTGACAGTGTGAGGAACACATAGGTCAATGTTGTCATTTTCCAGAGAAACAGGGAAGCACTCATGCAGTTGTTTGGAAGGTTGCTCTACCATTAAGGTCTCTCGAAGAGCAGTTCTGTATTATATACCTCAGTGATTAGGCTAAATAACCACCAGGTCGTTAACATTGATATTGGAATGACACCTATTACATCGAGTGGTTGGCGATAGCGGTAATTAATTGTCCTTACTGAGCTGTTAATTCATTCATGTAGTTCAGCGGGTTTATCAGTGGTGAAAAATACAAGGAAAGCTTTTTTATAGCACATTTCAACAAACAGAAAATGCAAAGTGCTTTACATAAGACATCAAAGGCATTAAGAAAAGAAACACAAGAACAAAAAAAGGGGTTTCATACAGTATAGAAGATGTATGGTGACTGCTAGTCATCCACATTTTCTTTAAATGTACGAGCAAATGTACTGATTATGTCTTTTTATTTCAGAAACTAGAACAGTTAACTTCAATTTGTATTCCTAAATACGTTACATGTATTCCATTTCTAGCCAAGCCTTATGTAATTGTATTAAATGCAGTGGCAAACCAAAAGATATTAGGCCTTGATTGCAGAGCTTGAACAGAGCTGGAATTTTCTTGAAGTGTGTTCCAGACCTATGATGGAATAAAAAATGTAAAGATTACTTTATTTCATTATTCAAATATCTTCTACATTATTCTATTGTGTTTTGACCTAGGGAACAGTTGATTGTCTAAGTTATGGACAGTTCATAACAGCAGCATCAGATCAGAAATGTATTTTGGCCCCAAACCCTTTTAGGAAAATACAACTGGACCTTACTGCCCCGTCACGATTAGTTGTGGTGTTCCACAGGGCTGTGTTATCTTCCCTCTGCTTTTCACCTTTTATACACATAGTGTGCCTATACTGGCCATTTTCCTATTGATTGTTCCTTGTGAAAGCAGGAACTAATGACAAAGGGGTACTTAAATAACAGAGTTTAACCGAGCTTAGAATAAAGACTAGAGGTAAATGCCACAGGCTAGATCCACATTCTCTTAATATGCCTACCAACACCTATACGTAACAACTTCCAACTTCCAATCTATGCATTATTATCCATATTATATCTCCTTATAACTCCTAAAAAAAAATCTGTTTATTTAATTTTGATAGCTTTGACCTCTATGTTTGATCCTGTTTTGTATGCTACATATTAACACTAGAACCACGAGAGGTCGCTGTATACCTAAAACCGCCAATGGGTAAAATGTACCCGCTATTGATTTTCAAGGTACAATGTTCTTTTATTTATCACACAGAACAGTGAGTTTTGATCGCACTTGGATGAGACTTATACCAATAGAATATGTGGACTCTCAGCTTTTCATATGATATAGTTTGTGCAGATAGCATGAAGTATAAAATATCGCTACCAGTGCTGATTTAAACGCTTGGTGTTAGACTTGTGTTTTGTTTAGGTACAAATCTCTCTATCTATATATCTATAACTATTTATAGATCTATCTGTAATATTCTGTTCTATGGACATATAATTGTCTACATAAACAGATGACGCGGACTACTTCTCTCATTCCGAGAGTCCATCTTTATTCAACTGGCACGTAACCTGTACACATGCATTACGTCCTCAACGTGAGACTTTAATATGTCATTGAAAAAAAGTTACATACAATCAAAAAACAGCTGCGGGTAAAATGTACCCGTTGGCGGTTCTAGTGTTAAAATGAGCAAAACTACAGCCTAACACAGTTATGTTACAGAACAAGAGGAAAAACCTTTTCTGCAAATACAATTTTTGAATACTGAACAGTTTGTACTGTGCTTCTTCTAAGGGAGTAGCTACCATGGTAGAAGCAAACCCTTATTCAGTGTTCAGGGGCTATTTTTTGTCAAAATATGTCATACTAGATGCTATATATTTACTCATATTTTGATGGGATCTATTATGGTTGGCGACCATTATAGCCTACCCAAGACTTGGAGGTGGAGTATGATTGAAGGTGGTGTTACCCTCTACTGCACCTTTGATTAACAAAGAGTTTTGACTAATTATTGTTGGGCACTAATGCATACACAGAGATACAGGCAATTACACACACTTAGAAAATCATAGGGTTTTAATTGTTCTGTGTGAGTGTGTGTTTGTGTTGAGAGAGATACTTTTCCTGCTGCAGGATCCTGATAGCAACACACTTGCACCTGCCACTATGGCTTTATATGCATACACACAGCTGCTCTCATTAGCAATCCAAACACAGATTAAAGCGTGTAGACATGCTGCAAACGCATACGCACACACATAAACATGCACACACCTGCAATGTGTTTCCAAACCCACTGTTGTTTCTCTTAGCTAGTAATGAATAGCGACAGCGATTAACCACCAGGGGATTAATCAGTTCTGCCTCGTCAATCATAGTATGAACGCGATAATCACTATATTTAAATGTGTGTCTTTATTCTTAAAATGGAATAACACATTATTTTTCTATTTTTGATTGTGTGAAAAATACATTCTGTGATAAGAGGCAATATACAGTAAGACATTGACAGATCTCTTCCTACACATTAATTCACTGACTTGGTGAATATTCATTGTCTTCCAATACTTGTAGTCATTACATTGGGTTTGCCATGCAACAACCACGTGGATGAAGCACTGTTCAAGTGAATATAGCAACCTCAAGTCACCCCCTTATGAAAGTTGTTATATATCACACAGGCTCCGCCCTCTACTGGACTCTATGGGTACTACTCTCTATCATAGTGTACGTGCATTCACCTACTGAGTTACGTAAACGTAGCCGGCCAATCGGGGCGAGCCTACCTTAATGCTCGTGCAGGCCCACAGCATATACGGCGGCTACGCCCTCCGACCGTCATCCTTTTTCTCTTCAGCGAGCAGCAACAACTGAGACGTAAAAACTGAGAAAAAAGAAATAAAATTAAATCAAGACGGGAGGGGTGGACCTGTTCGCCAATCGGCGCAACACCTGTGGTTCTCCCTGGCCCGGTGGGACAATCCGCCCTTGGGGGTGGACGCATTTGCACACGAGCCATGGCCAAGAAAGCTGCTTTACGCCTTTCCACCGCTGCTCCTTATCCCCCTCCCCTCCTGGAGAGGGTAAGGCGGGAACATCTGTCAGTCATCCTAGTGGCTCCAGGTCGCTGCGGAACGCGGAGTTGACACAGATGATGGTGGGCGGCCAACCCTGGACGATTCCTCAGGTCTGGGGGGCGCTGTCTCAGGAAGCAGGTGCAATAGGGGCGTTACCCACTCTGGGCCAACCTCTCCAGGCATGGCTCCTGAGAGGGACAGGCTGAGAATAAAACAGGAAACTCATAATGTAAGGACAAGGATCATGAGAGCACTTAATATATTATTAAAAATAATTTTCAACATTTCAATGTTTTCTTGTTTGGAAAGATTTTTGAGAAAAAGGACAGAAAAACCAATTTCAACATAAATCCAATTCTTCAGCAATTTTACAATGACGAAGCAAAAATGATGTCTATCATTACCTTACAGATTTTTTGCACTTTTAATTGGTGCTTTGATTAACGACTTCGGACACATTAAAATGGCTGTTTATCTTAATACAAAATAAACCCTTTTAATGGGTAAGCAGTCACATTGTTATGAACTGACACTTGGTACATTTTGTTTTGGAAGACTGGACCTGGGAGGAATGTGCTCCTCATTTACCTGGCCGTTTTGATTACAATAAAACGTCAGTGCTCAAACACAGGCTCACACTGTCACAGCTCCACTTACACATGCATCAGACCAGCTTTAATTTGACTTAAGAGCCTGAGGGATTAATTTAGAGTCAGGTTATTCAGCACACATCCTCTTTCATGTGCTCAAAAATAATGAAGCTGATAATCTAAAACAAAATGCACCCTTTGCCCAGTGGCTATGGAAGGTTGTGTGTATAAGTACACATATGGGATAGGGGTTGGGACAGGAGGGATGCTCCTTTATATACAGCATAGCAGTGCCACACGTGTTTAGAAACAGGTATTTAGGTACACCTTGCATCTGTGGAATCTTGTAAACATCTTACCACGTCCTAAGGGCAAAACAAGCTCAGCAGCATACCTGACCAAAATGTCAAAACACCGTACCAAAATGAATTGCATTACAATTGAGCGTATCCAATAGTGCTGTTATAAAAGCTGCTTTACAATGATCCAATGCTCTCACACAGATGTTGTCAGACGCACAGAGCTGAAGGATTTAGGAGGATCTATTGACAGGATTGAACAATTGTGTTTTTTTCTTGGATGTACAAACTAAGAATGTTGTTTTCCTTAGATTAGGATGAGCCCTTCATATTTACATCGGGAACTGCTTCTCCTAAATCAATCAATCAATCAATGAAAAGACTTTATTAATCCCAGGGGGGATATTATGTTTTGTAACAGTTGCACCATATTAGAATAACATATTTAAATAAACATAAGTTGAGGAAGCTAGCATAGCTGTAGATTCAAACTCTTGTTTCCTAATGATTAAATGCAACACTTCCTGCATGCCATGAAGAGTCTCCTAAGGAATACCTTAGGAACAGTCACCAGGACCGAAGAATGAACCAATTATCTTAACGTGACAAAGCTTTCACTCCTTGTCAAATGCTTCTCTTTTGTTGCACCCTACTCCTCCCCTTTTTCTCTCACCTCAATTTGTTTCCCATCTGCCTTGAGTTGAAGACACATTAGAAGCCTGGAGAGTTATGCAAGCGTGAATAATGTAACTCAGCAGTGTATGTTTCTATGTGCAAACACCTGCAGCTGCTAATCTGCACACAAACATCCACATGCGCCAACATGCACCCTGGAGCTAATGCACACAATTATCCAGAGACAATGGAAACAAAGTCCTGAGCAGATTTATAAGCAGCTTTACTTGACAGTGGCACATCCTTCCCTCTACGTCCCTCATCCCCTCCCTCCTGCCCCGGATCTTCCTCCAGAGACAGACCGTTGGCATTGGGTTAAAGCGAGACAAACAGAGATAGGAGAGGAAGGAGAGAGAGGGAGGGAGACCTGAGAGGGAGATAAGCAGAGAGCCACCAGAATCAAGGGAGAAAAGGGTTGAGATTAAAAAGTGAAGCTGGCTCGCCGTGTGGCTTTCTCTCCATGCAGTCTGTTGCAACATCTTGCAGCCGAGTCTATTACGATTCATTAACTTGGCACACCGATGCTAATTGCAGCTCTGAATTCATTTACTTTTAGTTGGCACATTTTTCTGCCTCTGCTTTGCCTCATCAAATCATATCACATTGCAATGCTAGATTAGGCCAATAAGGATTCCACCATTTCTAAATTAAGCGTGCATTCATTCGTTTTCCTTTAACAGCTACTCAGTGTCACATGGGGCGTAAGCTTACTAAAGGTTGTCCGTACAGTTTTTAAAATGTTGTGTTTCAAGCAAACATTTTCCATACTGGGACTTGTCTCCATGCTTTAATGTTCAAAAAGCTCTTTATTTGTCTCATACTGCCTGTGCTGCAGCAACTCTTTTCACCCTCTGTCTGAAACCAGAGCCCAGTCTGCTCTGATTGGTTAGCTGGTCGGCTCTGTTTTGATTGTTCATTTGCTTAAAGATGACCCGCCCCTTAGCCAATCACGTACAATGTGTTGGAGAGCTAGCCAATAGAAGGGTGAATGTTAAATAGTGATGTTATGTTACAGAAATGATATACAGTTCCATGGTCATTTTAACTATTTTTCACACTTCAGATTTTTTTCTCTGTAACATTCCCAGAATTGTTTCTAAGACACAATATAATAATGCGTATATATCCAGCCCAACCACCGTCCTTCTGTGCTCTGAACCTTTGAACTTTAAGTGCAAATGCAACATCAATAACATTCCCTATGGGTCTTTTTTTTTGCTTTACATTCTCAAATGAGCTGCACAACTTGCAGTGAAAATAATAACCAATTAAGAGCTTTCTTTTTATTTTTTCATGTATTCCACAAGAGTTTTTCACAAATCATCGAATCTATCTTTCTTTTGAGAATTATTCATGTGGTTCTTGGCTTCAAAATGAGACATTATCAGTGTGAGACAGATAAGTAAAAATAGGTGACTGACAACCCAGAATATAAATTATTCACTTTCATTTGGGAAGTATATGGTGTGAGGTCAAAGAGGGCAAACAAATCCATTACATCAACGTAGAATGGATAATATCCTAAATTAATATTTTAAAAGCAACCATACTGAGTGAAGAAAGGACATGTGCCAATAAAGGCCATTCATTCATTTAGATGTGATTTCTCTCTGTTCTCATTTGATGGTAAATGCAACTCCTACAGAAAGGAAGTACTGCAACATAATAGAAAGGAACCATGAGGGTCACCAGCGAACACTTATTACTAATGTAGGCTATTCATTCAAAGATAAATAAGTAGTTAGATTTAGAATGTTTTAAAGAAGAGTATGGAAAGGCTTTGAAATAGTCCTTGTGTCGGACTCGCAGACATCAGTTCTCATTAATTTGACTGAAGTTTATTTCAGCAGCGGTCATTATGTATTACCAAAGTAGGGCAGACATTCACAGAGACGGCTATATTTGAAGCAGTTTCTAGTAAAACTCTGCCTTAAAGAATAACATATATGGAATATCGAGACGTATTTATGGTTATTCTCCAGATATTCAACACTTGATATCGATGAGAAACATCAAAAAGAACGACATATATTGTCTTTTAAGACGTAAATATGATAAAATAAGTTGATTTCAATTTCAGTTGCAGTAATCCGACACTTGATATTGACAAGAAATGTGAAAAATAATGACATATATGGTAATATAAGGCGGGTTTGTGGTTCTGAAAGTAGGACAATCAATCACTGACTGCTATTTTTAAAGCAATTTCTACAAAAACTCTGGCACCCAACTTAATAAGGACAGGAAATGTGATTAATTGGATACGGGGTGGCGCAGTGGGCTGTGCGTTAGATCATCAGATCAAGGGGGCGTTGGGGAACCCCAGTTCGAAACCCGCATCCGCCGCCACTGCGTCAGGCCGTTGTGTCCTTTGGCAAGACACTTCACCCACAGTACATGTATGATATCAATGTGTACTTCCAAAGCGCCTTGATGACTTTGAGGTGTGAAGATGGGCGGTGTGGCGCAGTGCGCTGTGCATTGATGATCAGATCAAGGGGGTGAAACCTGCCGCCGCTGCATCTGTAAAGCCGCTGTGTCTTTGGGCAAGACACTTCACCTGCATTTGCTCCTTTGGGTGTTGTCCACAGTACATGACCGTTACATGTATTAAGGTGTATTTGTAAGGAGCGCTTTGAGAGTCATTGAAAAAGCGCTATAATAAATATAAGGATTATTATTATACATGATATCGACATATATGGTAAAACAAGACTTATTTATGGTTCTGCCCCATAAATTGTGATGCTTTATTTTGCAAAGAAACATCAATAAGAACAACATGTGTTTATTGTAGTATAAGACACAGTTCTGACAACATATATGGTAATGTATTTTTTGTTTGACCCCCCAAAAATGTGATATTTGATATCGAGAAGAAAGGTTAAAAAGAACAATGTGATTGTTAATATAAGACAAGTTTATTGTTCTGAAAGTAGGATTCTGCAATTGTTGAAGCACTTTAAAAAAAAACTTCCTCCCTAGAAATTGGGCAACTTAATAAGAAAAGTAAAAATGAACAACAAATATAGTAATGTAAGACATATTTATGGTTCCTCTTCAGAAATGTAACACTTTATATCGACAAGATTTATTTTTAAAGAACGACAAATAGGGCAATATAAGACGTATTTATGGTTCCTCTTCTGAAATGTAACCCTTTATATCGACAAAAAAAGGTAAAAAAGAACAACAAATGTAAGACTTATTTATGGTTTTTACATCACTCTTTTGTTATGTGACCCCTGACCCCCTGCACAATGAGCTAAACATGTTGTGAAGTGTAACAGTATCAATCAGGTTTAAGTTAGAGAAAGACAATACAGCATATGTGACCTGCTCCATCGAAATCAGTCGCATTGACCCGAAGACACATCTTGAGTTGTATACACTGTTGGAAAGAGGATATTCCTAGCTTTCTAATGATATCATGATTGTTTTTGTACTCCAAATATTAAGCGAAATATATCTCATTATATAATGACTGTCACCGAGTCATCATTTTGAGAAAAAGGCCTTCAAAGTTTCCTCTTCTCTGGAATCCATCGATCTGATTGATTATTAGCGGAGCAAATGATCAAAGAAGTACGGAGGAAACATATTTTGGTTTAGATTACTGGTCTGGGGGAAGCTCACGAGTGTGTGTATGTGTGTGTGTTTGTGTATTTTTGAGTTTCTGTGTATTGTGTTTGTTTCCCGGGGAAAACACTCACGAGAAACACCGGCTGTTTTTTGCCTGCTGTGACGTTAAGTTACTCCGTTCTCCGGTTGTAATTATGCCGTTACAAGCTTCAAAGTTGTATTTATCAGCCAAGGCAAGGCAAGAAAAGTTTATTTATATAGCACCGTTCAACACAAGGCAATTCAAGGTGCTTTACAAAAAGAAAAAAACAGTAAAAGATAATAAAAGAAACATTAAAAGAAAAAATACATGAATAAAAAGTTACAGTGCAGTTTAAGATAAGAATAGTTCACACAGAAGTTCCACTTTACTGATGAACACAACGGCTCAGTTTCAATTAAAAGCAGCGACAAAAAGAAAAGTCTTCAGCCTGGATTTAAAAGTAGTCAGAGTTGCAGCAGACCTGCAGGTTTCTGGGAGTTTGTTCCAGATATTTGGAGCATAATAACTGAACGCTGCTTTACCATGTTTAGTTCTGCCAAGACTTTGTTTATTTGAAATCAGATGAAAACAAACTGTAACGGACCCTGCCGTGTTATCTATGATTGCTATACGCCTTACATTCATAATTTCAGCCGGAGGGAAGAGGAGCTGCGCTGTGGAAGAGCAGAGTGGCGAGTGAGAGGTGCCTGTCATCTTCCCTTCACAAGCTTCAAAAATGTATTTATCGTGTGATTTTGGAAATAAATGTTTCATATTCTGAAAGCCAAGACTTTGTTTATTTAAAATCAAACAAAACACCCGAACCCCAAAAAACTATTTTTTATGCAAATCCACGTTTATTTTGAAATGAGCCGTTGCGACTTCCGACTGATTTCGATAGAGCGGGTCACATTTAATAGAAGAAAAGTTGCTCATGAAAAGCCATCCTAAGGTATGATTGAAATTGCATGCATTCATTATCCGATCTGATTTTTAGAACCAGTTCCCCATCACTGCCTTATGCCTTCAGTGCTGAAGAAAGTGAAGCTGTATGTCAGCCTAATCGCCCTCGGTTTGCAGGGATGGCTCAAATGCCAAGTCCTACGAGTAGGGAGCAATATTGCAGGCTAATAAAGTGATGGCTGCATGAACCAGGCCGAGCCATCTGCTCATAGCTCTGAGCCTGAGAGAGTGATGCTGCTGAATGAGGATTGGTCCTTGGAGATTCTGAGATGAGCCACGGTGTGCCTGTATCCTCCATCACTACATGGCCAATCAATTGGTAACAAAGGCTCCGCGAGGACAAAGTTGTCCATTCAGTTAATCCTTCAACCACAACTAAAGAGAGTTTTCACTTTCTACCTTAGCTATCTCTTCTTGTCATGTTGTCAGGTTTCTTATCACCAGAAAAAACTTCAGGTGAATCAACAAAGAGAAGAGCGTATTCAATCATGTTGTCAATGGTTAGAGGTAAAATGGGCATGAGTGAAACAAGTAAACAGGGGTAAGGTCCTATTAAAGGTGATTTTTGCCATAATATCAAGAAGAAAACGTGCTTCATTGATAGGCCACTTTCTTTTTGTTCCAAAAACAGTATTGCTGTAAACATGTCCACCCAAATTGATTGTACTCGGACAATGTTTTTCGCCATGTCTTTTAGTGAGCGAAATGCACACTACCCTTCAACTCATGAAAAAACGATGTCTTCAGTTATGGTTAAAAATGTTTTTCTTATCTCCAGAAAATAATTGAGGTCAACCACCAAAGAGAAGAGAATGCTGGTCTTTGGTCGGAATTGTTTTGGGAAGAAGTGAAAAAAGTAATGTCCTGTAAAAGGTCATTTTGCCAAAATATCAATAATTGGTAGTGAAGGTCAGACCTTGCAGTCCTTCAGCTTGTTAGCAACTACTGATTTTAGCTTAACCGGGAACAATTTATCGGAAATTGGAGAGAACACCTTGTTAGAACAGAAAGAGGTCTGATAAAATTCCTGTTAACTAAACTGTTTCGGAATGTGTTGTTAATGGACTGAGACTAGTTTCTTAAACGGTAGTTGTTTTGTCGACAAATAGAATTGCGATTTCCATCCAACCCAAATTAATTTGTACTCAACCTGACAATAGTTTTTACCATATTTGTTTGTGAGCTAAATGAACACTGCCCTTGAACTCATAACAAATAATGTTGTAAGTTATTGTTAATTAGGACAGTTAAACTGCCTTTATTAACCTGTTGAACCCCATCCCTGTTTTTCAGGTCTCAGGCTCGAAAATGACATTTCCAGAACAAATGACCATAACTACACTTCTAAAAGGGGAAAATTAATAATCTTTTTTCTGAGTTGGATGTAGACAAGTCAGAATCAATATAGATGTTTTTTATTTTAAGGAAAATTCTGATTGAACATAGTAAAAAACTGTAAATTATAGTGTCCGTCCATACAAATTATGTTTTACTTATAGTGAAAACTACCCTTGGATGATGGTATGATAGACTAAAAGCTTTAGGAATCCAAAGTACAACATATAATAAGTACCCTGCATAAAGATTGATGCAAAACAAGTGACATTTGACCTTTTTAGAGAGGTTTAGCAAAAAAAACTCCACCTCTGGGTAGGGTTGGGTATCGTTTGAATTTCCACGATTCTGATTCCGATTCCGATTCTACTTTTCGATTCCGGTTCTTAACGGTTCTCCATTCCGCTTCTCTGAGGGGCAGGGTAAAAAAATGATACATGCTTCTTCCACCAAAAAATTACATTTATTCGAGAAACCTTTACACCGGTTAGTTTACAGTAATATTCACATTAATCAGTCTGTTTATATTCACTGCTATGTAACTGTAACCTGAGAACCACTGAAGCTACAACAGTGCAACAGTCCAACTTTTAAAGGAAACCCCCCACCCCCATTTAAAAACAGTTCTTGTTGAGGAAAACAAGCATATCTGCCTTCTCAGGCATACCGGGAAGAAATGTTTGAACATTTTATAGTAAAATGCTTCAATCTGGTGCACTTTAAGCAGAATTACTAGAGACTAGATCTAGGGGGTACAACTCTAAACACCCATATGAAAAAGATCGGTTTACATTTCAATAATTAAATAAGTATGTGAGCATAACCAATAACCTACCATAGCCAATAACCCATAGCCAATAACAAATACATGTAACATATTTTATTTTTGTTGTTCATTCATATCTTATTTTACTATTTTATTTATGCATATTTTTTTATCTCTCCAGTTTAAAACTATATGTCTGGTTTACTGTCCTATAGTATACATTGGAATGATTTCAAACCTGTTTTATCCCAATAATTATAAAGGAGTGCCTTGGAAATATGTGTTTACATAAATTGTGATCAAAACGTTTGAGACCCACTGAGATAACTTAGACTAAAGTGAACTATCTAAACACTCAAGAGTCCTTTACCTCCCTGAGCTGTAGTTATCAGCCTCTCAGTCTGACTGGAGAGGACTCTCCCTCCACATCATTGTAGAAACATCTTCTTCTAATATCCGTTAGAGCAGCTAGCACCACATGCTAATAACAACAGCGCTGGTACAGGTGCACCGTCCCTTTCTCCCACGCTCACTCGCACTTTGGCTGTCAGCTGCGGGTGCCAGATAAGCCAACATCCCCCATTTTCATCACTTACAGCGACCATCGTAGAGGGCAAATGAAAAGTGTAACCGGGATGAAAAGGGTGTTACATTTACTTAATTATGAATGTTGTTACCTCAAGGCCGAAAATTAGGATGAGCACCAACGGTCAAAAACATTTTTTTTTTCTCCCAGAGCTGTCAGCGCAGCGCCTCCACAGATCTGGCGCCCTAGGCGAACATCTATAACACCAGTGCGACGGGCTGGCCCTGGTCCCAGGTTACGCTGTAGGAAGTGTAGGTACAACGCTACATTTATCCCGCCCCGCCGTAGTCATACAATAGGCTACGGAGAGCGGCGAGAAACATTTCCTCAGGCATCGAAAAGCGGAACCGAAATTCACATTTCTAAATGATGCCGTTGGAATCGAAATGTTGGTACCCAACCCTACCTCTGGGGTGATTTGGGTGGAAATGGGCGTTTTTGCCATTGGTCGATTTTTGTGATTGACATCTCTTTTTAACCGTTAGAGCCAATAGAATCGAAAGAGAATTTCCACATACACACCAACATTACCAAAAAATAGTGGGGGCTTCGCGCATGCAGTTTTGCGCTCTCAAGCTCTGACATCTGAAAACGGAAAAGTAGGTTTATTGCATATGGATTACCAGAAATCATTTCAAAGTGACACAGACACATTGGATTAACCTATGGATTAACCTTCAGCAGCGTTTTTATCGTTTTAATGCCATGGAAGAAAACTTTTGATCAGACAACAAGGAAGGTAAGAGATATTGTCGTTTTAGCTACCTAGCGCCAAGTGTTGTGATGTCTGTTTTTGTTTATAAAGTTGCGAGTTCTTATCATAGAGTGATGATGTAGGTACCGATCGATTCTGTGTCTTCTCACGATGCTAATCGATGTGTTGGGTGTGCAGCTACGATAAGTAATAAGGGTGTTATGAGTGAGTTTCTGTGCAACCGGCGTTAGCATTTTTTCGCTCGTGGCTAATTCAGAGGCTGGGCGTTAGCTTTGTGGGGTTTTTTTGCAAAAAAAAAAAAAAAAGATCAGTTAGCTATGTTTCTTCCCGTTACACCCCTAACCCTAACCCGGGGGCGGGGAGATGGGGTTCAACAGGTTAAATCCGCCAAAGTGAACCAAAAAATAAAATACCATGTTTATTCCGGTCACAAGTATCTTTGGTGACTGGGAAAAAAGTTAACGGAATTAAGGTTCTGAAAAATGTCATATCTGCCAAAGAATCAAGAAAGAAATTCACTGCATTAAGAGTCTAGATCAGACCCTGATACATTCTTTGGCTAGATACTAGCAACAACCAGGAACTGTTTATTGGAAATCATACCTTGTGGTTGTAATAGATAGTGGGTGATCACATTCCTATCCACAAAATTGCTGCAGAATTTGTTTGTCAATGGACTGAGACCATTTTTTTTAACACTAGAACCGCCAGAGGTCGCTGTATACCTAAAACCGCCAACGGGTAAAATGTATCCGCTATTGATTTGCAAGGTACAATGTTCTTTTGTTCAGTGAGTTTTGATCGCACAGGGATTAAACGTATACCAATAGAATATGTGGACTCTCAGCTTTTCATATGATATAGTTTGTGCAGATAGCATGAAGTATAAAATATCGCTGATGAACCAGTGCTGATTTAAACGCTTGGTGTTAGACGTGTGTTTTGTTTAGGTACAAATCTATCTATCTATAACTATCTATCTATAACTATCTATCGATCCATCTGTAATGTTCTGTTCTATGGACATATAATTGTTTACATAAACAGACGACGCGGACTACTTCTCCCATTCCGAGTGTCCATCTTTATTCAACTGGCACGTAACCTGCACACATGCATTACGTCCTCAACGTGAGCTCAGTCATCCAAGATCTTGTATTCTCCAAGATATTACACTATCTATAACTATCTATCTCTCTCTCTCTCTCTCTCTCTCTGAGAGACCGCAGCAGACAAAACCGCAGCAGACAAAAGGTGTTGCTATAGCAACACGTGATGTTAACGTTGCATTTCTATGAGGTAAATATTACCCGCTGGCGGATATGGGTATAAATGGCAATCTTTTTGGCGATTTTTTCAATCTGACTTCCTATAGACCATTTTTAACAACAGAGAGTGCTATATAACACCCCTTCAGAAAAAGGACTGGGAGACTTCAACCTGTTAAACCCCGAGCCTGTTTTTCAGGTTTCAGGCTCGAAAATGACATTCCCAGAAAAAATGACCATATCTTCCCTTCTAAAAGGGTTAAATTAATAATCTTTTTTCTAAAAGTAATGATAAACCTGTGAGTTGTATGTAGAAAAATCAGAATCAATATAGATGTTTTTTATTTTAAAGAAAATTCAGATTGAACATGGTAAAAAACTGTAAATTATAGTGTCCGTCCAAAAAATATTTTGTACTTATAGTGAACACTAACCTTGGATGATGAGTTAGTAGACTAAAAGCTTTAGGAATCCAAAGTACAACATATAATAAGTACCCTGTATCAAGATGTATGCAAAACAAGTGATATTTGACCTTTTTAGACAGATTTAGCAAAAAAAAACCTCTTCTGGGGCCATTTGGGTGGATCTTCCATATCTCTGGCCCCCCTTGCTGGATTTTGACATGTGACATATCTTTCTAACCGTCAGAGCCAATGGAATCGAGGGGAACTCACACATAGTCCTTATTTGGTAATGTGTGTGTGTTAGACTGCCTCATAGCCAAGACCGGAAGCAGCAGCCACTCTGGTGGCTACCATTAGCAGCTAACTTTTGCTCTGCGATTATAAATGAAATAATGTTGTTTTTATACAGAGACATTAAAAACCTATGGATTAACTGATTCAGCCACGTTTTTTCTCGTTTTAATGGCATTTAACACGTCTTTTGTTCAGATTGACAGCGACGGTGGGACGATCTGCCTAGAAGCTCCGTAAAGGTACGTGTTGTGATGTTTGTTTGCTTCCCCTGTCGCGAGTCCGGATCACTCAGTGATGATACTATATACCTAAATAATTTGTGGAACCTCAGTTTTAATCGGATATCTTGTATGTGCAGCTACGATAAGTAATAAGGGTACTTTTATCTTGAGTTCTGTGCAAATGTCCGTTAGCATTTTTCGCTAAGGGGTCATTTAGATCAGTGGTTCCCAACCTGGGGGGCAATACGTGATTGCCACTAAAAGCCTTGTCTCTACATTACAATAACATATACAAAATAATTGATTAATTCATTTGAATAAAAATTCAAGATAGCTATTATAGGCATAAAAAGACCGACATGTTTAATTCTTTCTTTAATATAAATGCTTCTTCTGCCCGTAAAGTGTCCAAACCAGGCTTGTCTGGATAAGCGCATTTTTAAAACATAGTCATTGTCCATGCCGGTTTCAGTTGGATTATTTGTCACAGTTGCTTCGATCAGATCGGTCTCCTCTATTTTGTAGATTATTTACGACTTTTGAATCCACATTAACACATCGGCAAAATCCGGCTTACTTTGAGCATGTGTTTTAAACAGTTTAATCCCTTTGTGAATTGTTTCCACTTGCACCGTCCTTTAATTTCTTCACACAGCGGGAATCCAAATAAATTAATCCTGAGTCCAATAACCATCAAAGTCACTCCAATAGTGCTCCTTAATTACGCTTTCATCCTCCTTTAACAACATACTTCACATTCATCCAGTTTGTGACAGTAGTTGTAGCATTTTTGATTCTTTCAATATGTTATGGAAAAAAAGTTACATACAATCAAAAAACAGCTGCGGGTAAAATGTACCCGTTGGCGGTTCTAGTGTTAAAGTCCATGACCAGTTTTGCCGGGTACATATCAACCCAATTGAATCATACTCAACAGGAGAATAGTTCTCGCAACATATTTAGTAGCTGAAACTAATACTGCCCTTGAACTTGTGAAAAAAACAGTCTTGAGTCATGGTTAATTAGGACAGCTAAACTGCCTTTCTTAAAGTTCGCCAAATGGGGGAATGAATGTTGTGTTCTCTCAGTCCCTTAAAGCCCCCTGCTCATCAGAGGGAAGGATGCAATGTTCGCCCAGAGACAGAACCCCCCCGTCATACCTAAGAGCATTTAGAGCTCCATCAAATCCAACACAGTCCACATGGATGCTTCTTATCCTTTAGCTCTCTGTGGCCAAATTTAGGGATAAACTGTGTGATAAACATACTGTGTGTGAGAAATTCAAACAGAAAGTTGTCAGTACAGTTCAACCACTTTTATGAAGTTTAGATATGTACGCTTTCTTTCTAACTTACTCTTTTGATGGTCCCAGTTCACCTTATGCCCTGCCGTGGTGCCCTTGAGTAAGGCACCGGACATCCCCCTTCCCCCCTCACTCCCATTGTTCCCGGGCGCTGTACAATAGCTGTCCAATGCTCCTAGTACTAGACTCCTGGTAATAGCATGGGTTAAAAGCACAGAACACATTTCACTCTGTGTGCTGTGTGCTCTGCATGTGTGACCATTAAAGAGGGTTTCATCCCTCCCAATTCTTCTCTCTGATGTTTTAAAGGTCCCCTATTATACTGTTTTTTCATCAATATATATATATATATATATGTCTCTGAAGTGTTTGGATTTTGCATAATAGGTGACCTTTAAAGAGAGTAGGTTCCCTACCAAATAGGCTTTTATTGATTGTGATTGAAACAATTTCTTATTATTTATTTTTGTAATATTTTCAAGACATTCTTTTTAGTTTTACAGCTTATTGAACCTTTTTGTTTGACATCAGCCATTATATATAATATGGCCATCTGAGTGTGTGGTACTGTTTGTGGTTTGTTTTTAACTGTGTAATAAAGTTAATTATTCAAAATGTTAAAGTTCCTTATGTTTAAACTGAAACTTGCGCTACTGTTCAAAATAAATAACAAACCTGGAATTATGCATTTGGGACTTTTTTTTGCTTTTTCTTGTTGTACTGAACCGTGACTCCCAAACCGAGGTACGAACCGAACCGTGAATTCTGTGAACCGTTACACCCCTACTACCAAAGCAACATCCATGTCAATGTTCAGTTATGCGGTGCAAAGCCCAGTTAGAGTTCAATAGAACATCCAACGTACGACAGCCGACAAATGAACCGGTAGGGGGGAAAAGAGGAAGATGGGACAGTGCAAAGCCGATGAAAAGAGGAACAGAAAGAGGGAACAGAAGGCGAAACAGAAAATCTGAAACATGGAGGATAAGCAAAGAGACGGAGCGGGTGCTTTGCCCCATGCAGAGTTTGTGATGGGCTATTACTGCATGGAGCCAGGCTGATGCTGCAGTCCGACTCTGGATCAGTTCCGAGAACTAATGCTAGGGCTTCTACAAAGCTGATTCTGCATTTGTCACACATTGAGATTTTGGAGAAATTACACACAGCAATAGACAGGAAAATCATTATTATATGTGATGTTTAAATTCCTGAAATGCCCAAATGACCCTTCAGATTCATAGAGACTAACCAAGGTCTCATGTTGCTTCTTATTGAAATAAAAACCCATTATGAACACCAGAACAACCAGAGTGCAATGAACCTTGATCCAATAAGTATTCTCAAGTGTTTCAGTTATTAAGTTCCCACTTAGACATTGTACCTTTATTCAGCTGACTAACCTGTGCTTTCAAAAGGTGAGGGTGATAAGTCCTGTTATCATTTCGATTACATGGACCATTCGTGCCTGCTGTCTGAGGGTTGAAAAAATGCAACAATAAGAATTCATGCAGGTTGCGGAAACGGATTCATCAAATTAATATCAAATAATTTCTTAATATATTTCTTTATAATAATTTGAATATCCTCTGATGGCATTAAAGGAAGCAATGACACAGCAGTGTGAATTAAAATAGTAAAAGGACGGCATACCAAAACAATGAGCTGAAAGACACCAAACAAGTTAAATGTAATCCTAACCCTAACCAACACCTCAAACTTTCATTTGGAGACCATTTTCTATGGGTTTGTCATTATGAATAAACTCTGTAAAATTACACCATGACATTTTATCTATTGTTTAATTGTAGTAGTTATAGTACACTCGGATGCTTGGCCTAGATGTATGTTCCAAATCTAAAATATGAAAATATATATAAAAATATAAATAAATATATAAAATATAAATAATGAATGAAATTGTGTCTCAAAACCAGGCTTCGGGATTAACAGATCGGATGCAATGGGATAACGTTATAAAAAAGAGGTAACTGTATTCACCTACAGTAATATAAAAAAGATGTAATCAGTAACTGTTAAATAAAAATAAATGTGGGATTACTAGCAGGATTACAATGTTACTAAAAACTGAAAAGAGCCTGTTTGTTGTAAAGGAGCAGATGTTATTTCTTCTCTGTAAACTGTACTGTTCGGTAGGCTAATACTTTAAGCGTCAATCTAAACGCCTAATGCCTGAATCTGCTTTATGGTTTTCTTTTTGTCTAAGGTTACATTGCTCTATTGTCTTATGATAAGAATCAGAGAGACTTCAAAATAATGTTGAATAAAGTATCTAAGCCGGTTTTTTACTCTCAAATGTATCCCCAACAGACACAAAGGGACTACAAGAAGCAAACAATTGGACACATATTGAGAAGGAACATCAAGAGCGAGAAAAAGATCACTCTTATTTATTTGATGTGAAATATGAGCCACTACAAAGACTAAGCTTCACCAATAACTTGGATTTCTTACTTGACATGCACAGTGTTTACTTAAAGCGTTGCATAAACTCAACGCTGCAAATACAAAATGCTGCAAGAAGATCAGAATGCAACGGGAAACGGGGACACAAAAAAGTGATGCACACTGCTGGGACCGGAGCGCTGGTGGATGTTTAGGGATTACACAGTTGGCCAACTGTCAGTATTGGCAACCCAGTCTCACGGCATTTCGTGTTATAGTCACAACATTTATTTAATCTATTGATTCGTGTTCACCAACACGATTTTCTCATTTTCTCCGTGTCACACAGAACGATTTTAAAAGCAATGTATTTCTGTTGGTTGTATGTTTCGTGCCTGCACCACGTATTTTTGTCCGTTCGGGTCTTGGAATACCAGAAGCTGTGTGGTTCATAAAAACATTTTCTTACTCAATATCTTACCCTAAGCCTAACCCTTATATTTTAAATTGTATAATGTCGGAGTTTTTTTGCCGTCCGCGAGGAAAATAAATGTGGCTCAGAGCCTCAGAATACTGAAATCTATATATATATATTTTTTTTTTTCCTTCTAATTTGTTATTATTTGGTGCAGCCACAAAACATAATACCAATAAAAAATGCATTGCTTCTAAAATAGTTCTGTGTCAGAATACTGAAATCTCTTTTTCCTTCAAATTTGTTATTATTTACATTAAAATCGTTCTGTGACACGAAAAAAATGCGAAAAATCGTGTTGGTGAACACGAATCAACAGATTAATTTAGTGACAATAACACAAAATGCCGTGAGACTGTGTTGGTATTGGCGGAGTTAGTCTGTTTCATGTCTGTAAGTGTTTGGTCAGTATATTTGAAATGATTAGGTTAGCTAGCTAGCTTACAGCCGATCTGCAACGGCCCGTCCTCACGGCGGCGTGCGTTGAAGCTTCAATGCTTCTGCCCATTCACTTTGAATGGGGTGATGTCACGCTTTGCCGAACTGCATTGTGGGAGCGTTGCTTCGCTCAATGTTCAACTTTTGAAGCTTCGGCGGAAGTGTCATGTTAGAAATTTAAAAAAATGTTGATATGGCGTAATTTGAATTAAATACACTGTATTTAATTTAAATCTTTTTTATTCTAAAAAACAAAGATTCACACATGACTAGTGAATTTCGTCATTTCCGGTTAGCATTATCATGTTGCGAAATGCTACGTTTTCAAACCGTGAATTGAAGGGGAAATGACGTGATGTTGTACCCTAAACACACTGGGTTTAACACTCATTTATTGACGCTGAAATCACGTTTATTAGGGAATGTTTAAATAACCACAGACATCAGAATGATGTAATTCAGCAGCAGAAACCGGCAGGAATTGCATTGGACACGCTCCCGTCGACGCCGGCCAATAGGAGAAGACCTCAGATGACAACAGGAAGAGCAAGCCAAGAATCGACCTCTTCTCCTCCTGACCTTGGCTGACCGGACGCATGGGGAGGGAGCCTCCACTCGCAAATGTAATTTGTACATCACCGCATCTTTTGTGTAATCAAATGCTGTTAACTTTTATAAGCTTCCCTGGACTCTTTTCAGTCTCTCCTGCTCTCAGGGTTCAAGAATTACGAGCAGTCAGCCAATCAAATCATATGCCAGTACAAGCTCTAGCCAATCAAACCACGTGCTTGTGTGTCCGGGGCGGGAGATTCATGCGATTGGTTGTTGGTCGAGTTTCAGACAAGCTCACCGGCAAGCTTCAACGCACGCCGCCGTGTGGACGCTGCGCAATAGTATCGGAAGAAATCGTGAGATCACATTGTTAAAAATAAAACTTTCATTTTAGGTAAGTTTACAGTGACAGTTGGCCAACGTTATGATTCCCAAACATCAACAAGCGCTCCGGTCCCAGCTGTGCGCATCACTGTTTAGTATCCCCATTTCCGTTGAGTTTGAGCTTCTTGAAGTGTTTCGTTTATGAAGCGCTTTTTGTAAATGCTGCGCATGTGTCGGAGAAGATGTTTTTTTCATTTGCATGTGTTTTGGAACATTTGTGTTTTTGATACTTCAGGGGATTTCTCCTAATGTTTTGGGCCGTTGTAACGGGTTTACACCTGTCTGCCACTGTATAATACAACTAAGAACACAATACCTTTACAGCAGCAGTTTTCAGCATTGGGGAAATTAGGCTCAAACTGCATACTCACACACAGTATTAGCTTTATTGCTTTTCAAGTGAAGGATATATCCGTTTACAACAAGCCTCTTTACATCCTCAAGACAAGGATTCATTTGAAAAACTATTGTAGATGATACTTTTTAATGATTGTCTTTTTTCACTTACTCTGTCCTATTTTAAATTCCAACATGATGAAATGGAATCCTTTTCTGCAAAGCATGCGATGCCCAATGTCAGAGCTCCAATATCGACCCATTGAAAAATGTTAGTGTCAAATCATGTTCCCGCATATTGGATTTTTTGAATTTAGTGCATCCTGATTAATAGACCAACTGTCGGGATTATGAAACATCAATACATTGATATTTTGTGAAGTGATTATTTTTAACTAGGAAGTTGAAATGTGATGAGCGCAGCTGAGGAATCAATACGCACGAAGCTGATGGAGTGAGAGGCGACCTTTATTGAGAAGGGAGAAGGAAGGACACATGAGGAATAGAAGGGGAACAAATGTATTAAAACATTGTTTTCTATAATTGATTTTAATATAAATGTATAATGTTGCATTTAATTAGTGATAACTATTACTGTTTATTGATGCTATCATGGCATGTTCGAGGACACTTGAAAAGTTGATGAATATGTTAGTTATTAAATGTACTTTATGCACTTTTAAGATTTTTTATTTATATATCTGTTGGTGTTAAGTTTATTGTTGGCTTTCTTCAAGAAAAAAAATATTGTTTATTACAACTTTGATTTTACTTTCTCAATGTGACTTATTACACAATATTAGTATATTTTTGGATGTTCTTGACTACTTGTGCTTTAGAAGTCGACTAATGAGCTTATATTATGTTATGACTTCCTATGACTCGTGTGACCAGGTATCCCACTTTGCGAGGGACTGCATAGCATTTTATAACTTCCCGCAAATTGAGCCAAATGTCTTGGGGGCTTGCCAACCTGTCACATTCTTATTGCCTACATTACGCCCTACTGGCCAAATAAGATACCCGGATGCACTTTTCGGCGGAATATGATGGAAACTATAACGAAGAAAAGGAATCGCACCTACACAAAAAACGTATTGGAAAGTATGTACTCATGGTTGAGGTCGGTGGAGTAGATTCCCAGAGATTTGTTTTGGTTTTTTCAAATGCTGATGGAAGTGAATATGATTTGAGGCGACACACTACATGCAAAACTTTATTTACATGCCAATAGTTTCAATGGAAATCGTTTTTTTGGGGGGGAAATATGGAGATTAAATTGAAGTCTTAAGTACCTTTCAGCATTGTGGTAACATGGTCACCTATTACCTTTACCCTAGACACCTCAACAAACAATAAAGTAAAGACTCATGGCAAGCTATTATAGTTGATCGTTGTTAATTATAGCTGTGAAAGCAAGAGTGGCAAAATGATTAAATCCTGTTTCTTGGCTTTGAACTGCATGTTGTCTAGTTGATATCATTGTTTTTCCTGTCCTTAGCCTTTGTTTCTCTTCTCTATTCATTTCAGTTTGACTATAATGAGGCTGGGTTTATATTTTGTTGTGTTACATTTGGTGGTTGTTAGGTAAGAAGACGCCATCCAAATGCAGTTTGGATGAAAGATAATAGAAATATTGAGGAGTACATGATGTGTGAGGATGTGCTGGCTCTCTCCGTGTCTCTCTTTGTGCAGTCTATTGCAGCATCTTGCAACTGGAGTTTATTAAGAGTCTTTTAATTGAGCTGTATGGCAGACTGATGCTAATTGTAGCTCTGAATCAATTTACTGTCAGAGGGGAAGATAGAAGGGGGGGGGGGGGGGGGGGGGGGGGGGGGGGTTTAAGAGAGGCTGTAGTTCCGAGGCAGAGCAAACTCTTTTCTGTAGTGTCCATCACACATTTTAAATATTATTTACATCATGTTTTTGAACTAAATTAACTGCTAGAACATACAGTCAACCCGCATTGGAACACGACCTGAGACAAATAGTAACGATTGATGAATTTGCCAGTGTGAGTACAAGGTATGCCCTTTAAAAACTTTTCATTTTTTACCTTTAACAACCGTGTAACAGAGACAATTGGAAAATAGATGCTGTGAGTCTCCGAGCAGAACAGCTCCAGGAACATCTCAGAAAAAGAGAAAGAAACTAAAAATATACTTAATTTGAAAGAATATTTGCCTTTGAAAGAAAATGGCAGACAGAAAGTAAAATAAGCAAAATGGACAGAGATACCATCCTGTCTATGAAATTTAATTTGAAAGAGCAATCATTTCATTACTAAATGTCAGTAGATCACAACTGATCAAGATGGCCACAAGATTCTCTGCTCAGAGGACCTTGCAAACTATTTTAGAAGAGAGAGAACCAAGTGATGATGTAGAGGAAGAGGTTTCAGAATGTGAGGATCACATTTCTGAGAATTCTGAGTCTGACAGTGACTTTGAAGAAGAGGATGAGATTGAGCATCAGCTAGTTGCAAAACTAGAAAAGACGAGCCCCAGGACCAGCCGGTCAGCAGGCCAAAAAACGAGTAGCACTTTAATCCATTAATGTGATCTAACAAATGTAAAAGGGCAAATATTAACCATATATGCTGTTTATATTACTTGTAATTGGGATGAAGTATTTTTAACATAAAATAGTTTGATTGTGTTGAATTGTAACACAAAAAGGCAGTGGGTCCACCAGACCCACAAACATAACAAAAATATGAACACCACACAAGGGTTAATATAACTATTTAAAAAGACAGTGTTTTTCATGTGCCCCATGTCACAGAGCCCCCTCACAGAACATTCCATTTCCACATAGCTGTGTGGGTTTGTCTGCAGCTGTCAAGGACAGAATGAGACAGACAAACAACAGCAGTCGGTGCTTCACATTTGAAAAAGAAAGCACCTAGGGTGAAAATCTTGCCTGTGTTTTTTTCAGGAATATATTCTTTTGAGGAATCTGTGTGGGCAGCTCAACAAAAATGTCAAAACTCAAAGAACATGGGATGTTACCGGTATTATCTATTCAGAAGATCGTAAATGCCATGATCAATTGCATAAACAAATATTTAATCTGGTTGCTTTTTTGATGACCTCTTCAAGTATGTACTAGGTTTTATTTGTTTCTTTAATTGTGCAAAATGAAAGAAAACCTCACAACTGAAATAACCCAAAGTGTACATTTCGGGGTATTTTTGGACTAAAAGAGAGCCTAATTAGCACTTACTGTAAGTGTTATCAGTTGTTACTTTCCTTGCTCTCTGTCGGCTTCATGATTCAACGGTTTTTCTGTAGAATATTAAACAATAATACACCCTCTGAAAAATACAAATAGCCGTGGAATACTTTCTATTTAGGCGCTGCACGATTTTGAAAAGAAAACTGGTATTGTAATATTTATTTCAACTATTTAAATTGCAATTAGAAAGTACAGGAATATTCAACTTATGTTTTGTTGGTTAAATCAAAAAAGATAATTCGAAATATTTAACAGACTAGTCAGGAACATAATTGACCCAAAACATGTATAAACTATAACATATTTAAAAATACGGCAAAACCTAAAGATTAAGCTACAATGAACTGATCTTATCTGCCTGATGTGATTTAGGCCTACTTATATGATCCTAACAAAATATGTATAAAGTCTAATGGTTGAAAATAAACATATATACATACACTTATGGACAGGAACTAGTTCAAATTGTACTTCAAGGGGCCCTATCCTGTTTTTTGTAGTGTGGTATATAGGTTTTGTGTGCTAATGCTCCAACACATTGTGCGGGACAATTCAGACACCCCCCTCGCAGATAATACAAATATAAAACCAGAAGAAAGAGCATATTTAAATTTTAAAGTGCAACTGAAATTATGATGTTTAAGGGAAACATATATTACCTGACAGCATTGGACTAGATCAAGGTTCTTTATTTGTCATACGAACATAGCTACAGAGTAGTTATGTCAATGAAAATCTTAGGTCACAGGCTTCTCCAACAGTGCAACACAATAATACAGAAAAATATAGTGCAATAAATATTAAAAAGTAAATACAAAAAGAAAAATAGTTAAAAAAAATTGAAGTAGTGAAATAAGAGTCCATATACAACTTATTGGAATGATTTATTAGATAAATAGATAAACAATTACTAAGTAGCAGATGAATGTTATGGATGTTGTTACAACAGTTCAGTTGTTTAACAGTCTTATTGCCTGTGGGATGAAACTGTCTCTGAATCTGGTGGTTTTAGTCCGGATGCTGCGGTACCGCCTGCCAGACGGCAGCAGACTGAACAGTTTGTGGCTGGGGTGATGGGGGTCTTTTATAATCCGGAGGGATTTCTTCCTGAGCCGCTGGGAGTAGAGGTCCTCCATGGATGGCAACTCCCTCCTGGTGATGTTCTGTGCAGTTTTCACCACCCTCTGTAAAGCCTCACGATTGAGGGCGGTGCAGCCGCCGTACCAGGCCGTGATGCAGCCAGTCAGGATGCTCTCTATGGTGCACCTGTAGAAAGTTAGGATCCTCTCTATGGTGCACCTGTAGAAGGTCAGGATACTCTCTATGGTGCACCTGTAGAAGGTCAGGATGCTCTCTAAGGTGCACCTGTAGAAGGTCAGGATGCTCTCTATGGTGCACCTGTAGAAGGTCAGGATGCTCTCTAAGGTGCACCTGTAGAAGGTCAGGATGCTCTCTATGGTGCACCTGTAGAAGGTCAGGATGCTCTCTATGGTGCACCTGTAGAAGGTCAGGATCCTCTCTATGGTGCACCTGTAGAAGGTCAGGATCCTCTCTATGGTGCACCTGTAGAAGGTCAGGATACTCTCTATGATGCACCTGTAGAAGTTGCAGAGTAACCTGGAGTCCATGTTGAACCTCTTCAGCCTGCGGAGGAAGAAGAGCCGCTGTCAAGCTTTGTTGGTGATGATGGTAGTGTGATGAGTCCATGTCAAGTCCTCAGTGATGTGGACCCAGAGGAACCTGAATCTGCTGACTCTCTCCACCGTAGTCCCATTGATGGCGATGGGGGCGTGTCCCTCTCTCTGCTGCTTCCTGTAATCCACAATCAGCTCCTTTGTTTTGCTGACGTTGAGATGGAGGTTGTTATCCTGGCACAAGATGTCAGGTTTTCGACCTCCTCTCCGTATGCCATCTCGTCGCCGTCTGTGATCTAGCCGATGGCGGTCGTGTCATCAGCAAACTTCACGATGGTGTTGGAGCTGTGTGTGGCCACGCAGTCGTGAGTGAACAGGGAGTAGAGGAGAGGGCTGAGCACGCAGCCTTGAGGGGCACCGGTGTTGAGGAACAGGGAGGAGGATGTGATGTTTCCCACCCGCACTGCCTGGGGTCTGCTCGTCAGGAAGTTCAGGATCCAGTCACAGAGGGTGCTGTTGAGCCCGAGGTCTCTGAGCTTGATGACCAGCTTGGAGGGCACAATGGTGTTGAATGCTGAACTGTAATCAATGAACAGCATTCTCACATATGTGTTCCTCTGGTCCAGGTGTGAGAGGGCAGTGTGGATGGACCTTCTTCATGTTAGCGGTGTTAAAATCTCCGGCCACAGCGAACGCCGCCTCTGGCCGTGAAGTCTCGGTCTTGTCGATAATCCCAAACAGCTGATCGAGTGCCGTGTTGTTGTCGGCTAGCGGCGGAATATAACACTGTTGTAATCACAACAGATGTGAATTCTCTCGGCAGGTGAAAAGCCCGGCATGTGATCATAAGGTGCTCTTAATGAGCTGAACAGTCCGAAGAAATAACATTCACATCTGTGCACCAGTTGTTATTAGTCATTACACACACACCGCCACCTTTACTTTTCCCCCGAGTTAACAGTCCGGTCCTGACGAAAAATAGTGAATCCGTCAGGAACAATGGCGGAGTCCGGGATAGCGGGGTTGAGCCAAGTCTCAGTGAGAATTAACACGTTACAGTTCTTAATGTCCCGTTGAAAAGCAATCCGACTTCTGAGTTCATCCAGCTTATTTTCAAGAAGAATACTCGGAAGAGGGGGTCGGTTTTCTCGTTTCCTCAGTCTGACCAGCAACCCGGCGCGGGTCCCCCGCTTGGTCTTCTTCTTGCGTCTCTCAGGTAGGACAGCCACAGGTAGCCATGGCGAATCTCCATTGTCTATTGGTGGGTTATTGTTCACAACGTTTCGGATGTGAATAAGTTCCTCTCTGCTATATTGTGTAGCAGAGTCTGTGCGGTCGGCTTGCATGTTGCGAACCATGTTAAAAGTAAAACAGCAAAAAGTAAATAACACGCACAAAATACGAAAAAGGGCAAAGTTGGAGAGGAGCCAAAAGACAATAGTGTTGCACGGTGTACCGATACTTGAAAGGTACCGCGATACCCTGCCGTTAAAAACGTTACGATTCCTCCGTTTCATTAGTATCGGTATTTTAAGAATGACGGGGAAAAGTACTCCGGTGAGAAAGCGCTGTTTTAATAAGAGCCGTGTGTGTTCAGCAGTCTGCTTCCACTCCCTGCACTGCAGCCGTGCCTGCAGTCCCTCCCCTCTCTCATGCACGCGCTAGCTGCCAGAGCATGTGAGAAAACGAGAAGCATGGCTGCTGGTGGGAATGCAACTGCTGCTGCGCCTCGGCTTGTTGACAAAAAAGACGCTAGAAGCGACATTTTGAAGTATTTTAGCTATATCTCTGACAGTGAGGGCAAGCCTACAGACACCACGAGGCCTGTCTGTGAGACATGTTTTAGATCCCTGCAAACCAAGGGAGCCAACACATCAAACTTGGCTAAGCACCTCGCCGACCGGCATCCAGAGCTGTTTAAAGAATTTAAAGACAGACAGGTTAGCGAATGTGATAGATAACATAATTACATCATGCTCAAGCCCATGCCCTCAAATCTAAGTCAAACAAGTGTAATTTATTTTGTGACAAACGAACGTTTTCGTAGTTTGACGAGGCAATTAATGGCAATGATAACTGTCTAATATGGCTATCTTTTAATCTTTTTAGCTAACTTACCAATGTGGCTAACATCGGCAATGTACATTTTGTCAATAATTATTTATATTACTGTACTATTACATGTTAATAAAATATAAAGTTAACTATCAAAGAAATCACATAAACTCAAGTATAAAGAAGAGACCATGTTGTAAGAAAACACTTAACAGATAAACTACAATTTTATTGATCATGAAAATAATAAAAGAAAAGTATCGGAATCGCAATTCTTGACTTGGTATCGGTATCGAAACCAAAATGTTAGTATCGTGACAACACTAAAAGACAATGCGGCCATCTTCACCGGCGCATTTTCAAAACTAGTACTACAGGCCATTCTGATATTCTCCAGAACATTCAGATGTCTTGTCTGACCCTGGACGAGTTCATTTATCAACTTTGTTCCTGTGCTGTAGAATGTAGGTTCTGAAATACATTAACTGTTTATCATGCAGCCCTATTCAATGTCTGCCTCCACAACACTATAACACTCATTTCTGGCTCTTCTTCTAAGATGGCGCAGGTGATGATGGCTGCCATCTCTTTGGTTCCCCTTACTTCTTGCACTATTTTCTATTTGTGTTTTTGTATTTTATTATATATGTATATGTTGGAGGAGCTCGGGGCATATGACAATAAAACCTTTGAATCTTGAATCTGTGCTGACGTTATGTTTCTATGGAGAGAGTGGTTCAACCTGACTAGGCGGAAGCTCTACCCTGGAAGTTGCGCACTGCCCTGGAAGTTGCGCACTGCGCTCAAATTATCTCCAATTTTGACCTTGCTAACAAGCTTGCATGCGAGGTAACAGTGGGTTACGTATTGTAACCCTAGTTCTATAAGCACATGCGGAGCCCTCTACTGGACTCTATGGGTACTACTCTTCATCAATGATACGCGAGCGTTCACAAACTGAATATGAATAAATGTAGCTGGCCAATCAGGGCGAGCCTATCTGAATGTGCGTGCAGGCCGCACAGTATGCGGCCTGCGGCAGCTACAGCTACACCTGCTGACTGTCATTCTACACCCTTTTCAGCGAGCGGCATAGGAAAGACAGGGCCCCTAGGACTAGGATTACAATACGTAACCCACCGTTCTATCTCACACAGGCTCCGCCCTCTACTGGACTCTATGGGTACAGTGGGTGGAGCCCCGATGGATAAACGCCCTGTCGTCCCACAACATCAACCCGCCACCAGACTGCCCCTGACCGGCCTTTGGTTAACAGCCATCGCACCCCAACTTCCTATCACCTGTTTGTGACCGTGGAGATGTCCGGGCCGCAGCTTACTTGGCTGGGTAGAGCCTAATTGGTCTGAATAAGCCCATAGCTCCACCCAGCAGGTGCCAGCGCAAGTGACTACACACTGTATAGCCCTCGACCTGAACAAACTCCTTAGGTTATTGGGAACAAAGGAGGGGTTCGGTCTGAGTGTCGCCCCGCTACGGTCACCCCGAATCAAGGCAACTCAGGTGCACCTAGGCCTGTCACGATAATTAATTTTGTTGGACGATACATTTTCCCGGAAATGATTGCGATAAACGATAATATTGTCGGCACCGTTGTAAGACCATTTTAGACCACTGACATAATGATAATATATGATAATAATTCAAGTACATCATTTCAAAAATAACTTTTTATTGAACATTCAACATTGCAAATAAAATGTGAAATAATATTCAAATATATAAATAATAAATACATTTAATTATAACAAATTAATTAAAATCACACACAACCAAAACAATCAATTAAATGGACTCAGGCTGGAAAACAGAGCTCTCTCTCTCATATATATAAATAAATAAATAAATATGAGTACACATTGTCCCTGAAAGTCCCGCCCTCCTGGGATGTTTGTGTCAAAATCTCAAACAAAAAATGAGGGAGTGCAAAAGAGAAAGCTGCAGCGAGACCAAAAGTCTGATCATTGAGAAACAAGAAACAAGAACTGCAAACAAAAACCTATGTTAAAACAAAGAAAAAATACTTATAGTTTACATGATTACACAAATGATTTGTTTGCAACTTATAGTTTTATTTTTGAAATGTATTTTATTTTGCTTGACTTTGTTTTTTTTCTCTTTTAAACTCATAGTTTTGCTTTATTCGGAGAAAGTGTTGCTTTATCTTTATGATACAAAACTAATCCCATAGTAGTCTGCCGGCATCGAGCAAAATCACCAGATACTCCACCTGCTGGTGGGGTATGGGACTGCTCTTCTTCCAATTGACCGCAAATCCCAACTTGGTTAGGGGTAGGATACATTGGGCTGTGTGGAACATTGCCCACCTGGACCTGGCTATGACTATGAGGTCGTCCAGATAAAAGAAAACCCTCATGCCATGGTCGCGAAGCGGCTGAAGCGCTGTGGCCACACATTTGCTGAACGTGCGTGGGGACAGGGAGTAGCCGAATGGCAGTCTGTTGTACTCGTAGGCTACCCCCCTGGAAGGCAACACGCAAATACTTTCTGTGCTTTGGAGCAATTTTGACATGAAAGTAAGCGTCCTTCAGGTCGATGGTTGTGAACCAATAGCCCGGCTGCACCAGTTCCAGTAATTGTTAACATATGGAACGTTTTGCACACAATGTGCTGATTCAGGATGCGAAGATCCAGAATGGGTCTGAATTCTCCTGTCTTCTTGGAAACCAGGAAGTACATGGAGTAAAGCCCATTTTCTCTGTCCTGAGAGTGCACAACAGACACAGCCTGTTTTTGCAACAGGGCCTGAATCTCTGTTGAAAGGAAACCTATCTCCTCCTGGGATGATAGATTTGCCACTCTTATGCCCCTGAATGGAGGAGGGACGCTGCAGAACTGGAGTGAGTAACCCAGTCTCAGTGTCCTGTCCATCCATGCAAGCATGGATGGACACGATACCGGTGCCTTTCTCTCCTTCTCACCGTGGCGCTGCACTCTGCCCTTTGAGGACGAGCCAGAGGCAGCATTCGGCTGAGCTGCGACTTCTCCTCATCTAGGCGTTTGAAGCGATGCATGACTGAAGAAATCGATCAAAAGAGCCCTTCCGCACACACGGGGGCTCCCAGGAGATCATCACGGGCCTTCTTGGAGAGAGCCGTGAGTACCAGCCAGAGGTGGCGTGATCCCACTGTGGCCAGGGACATTACACGGCCAGCTGCAGCGGCCACACCAGATTGTTAATCTGGCCGATGCTGCGGTCCAAATAATCTGCTTGATCCTGCCACGGTATTTTATCAAAATATTTTTGATAAAATATAAGTTAATATAATATAAATTATACTTCCTTTGAAAATCTCGTTTTTAGTCTTACGCATCCGACCTGGAAAACTTTGCAGCCAATCTTATTTGTTACAGTGTACCGTGCACCAGGTCCTTATTCAGAATTCTTATCAGAATTCTCTGAGTTTTTATCAACTTTGGTTCTTAAAACAGATAAAGTAATTGTCGTAGGTGACTTTAATATTCATGTTGACGATGATAAAAATAGCCTTACTGTTGCATTTAACTCTATATTATATTCTGTTGGTTTTTGTCAGAGTATAAATAAACCAACCCACTGCTATAATCACACTCTCTACCTTGTTCTGACTTATGGTATTGAAATTAGTAACTTTTGAAGTACTGTTACTATACTACAAAGCATTAGTCAAAAGCTCCTGCAGCAGAAACCTATCTTTTAGTGCTATAGCCAAATTTAAGGAAGAGATTCCACCAATACTTAACTCGATAGCATGTCTGCATGTAGGGGAGGAAACTTATACAAAATGTCCAGCACCCCAAATTGATCATGTTGTTGATAGTGCTACAGATGCGTTGCGAATAAAATTAGACTCTGTTGCTCCTTTGAAAAAGAAGAAAATAAAACAACATAGATTAGCTCCATGGCATAATGCCGAAACCCACAAAATAAAGCAAAAGTCGAGACAACTTGAAAGGATATGGCGTTCCACTAAACTTGAAGAATCTCGTTTAATTTGGCATATTACTCTCAATGAATATAAGAAAGCACTGCGTAAAGCGAGAGCAGCCTACTACTCTTCATTAATAGATGAGAATAAGAATAATGCAAGATTTCTTTTCAGCACTGTAGCCAGGCTGACAGAGAGCCACAGCTCGATTGAGCCTTCTATTCCCATAGCACTCAGTAGTAATGATTTTATGTGCTTTTTTAACGATAAAATTGTTACTCTTAGAAACAAAATTAATGACCTCTTGCCTTTGACCAGTATAGTGTTATCAACTCCCGGAAACGTAAGTTATATTATTACTAGGGGTGTAACGGTATCCGTATTCGTCCCGTACCGTCACGGTTCGGACGTCACGGTTCGGTGCATGCAGTCACACGGCGAATACGCCTTTTTTTACGAGTGGGAAAAAAGTCTGTTATTCAGGGCAGTATCCACTACACTATTTATAATCCAGGGGGCGGCATTGCGCCTAAAAGCTGTTTGCCAGCCGCCCTTAAACAACAAATGAAGAACAAGAAGAAACAACAACAAAACGAACAAAATACCAGAAGAAGAAAAGTTAGTTTTGCGAGTTCAGATAACACACGGGAGCTAGAACCCACCTGCTTATTTTAAATCAGCTGTGTGGGAACATTTCAGGTTCCCTGTGGACTACAATAACGATGAAGTGCGCGAGTGGTGGATCGGACGAGGGCGGTGTGTCGGCGTTGGTCTACAGTGGTGCGGTATGCTAATGGTAACACATGCCAACCATGCTAAATCATATCAGAAGGCATCACCCAGATTTGCCAATCACCGGAGCCCGGCAAAAGACAACAGCAGTTCAACAGCTGATCCCCGCTGTTTTCAAGAAGCCAATAGACATGAAAACCGAGAGACCAAAATAAATAACGGAAGCTTTTGGCATATGTTTTTCAACGACTTTGCGCTCTTGAAACAATTTCTTATTATTTATTTTGTAATATTTTCAAGACATTCTTTTTAGTTTTACAGCTTGATGAAACCTTTTTGTTTGACATCGGCCATTATAGATAATCTGGCCATCTGAGTGTGTGTGGTACTGTTTGTGGTTTGTTTTTAACTGTTTAATACAGTTAATTATTCAAAATGTTAGAGTTCCTTATTTTTATACTGAAACTTGCACTACTGTTCAAAATAAATAAAAAACAAACCTGGAATTATGCATTTGGGACTTTTTTTTGCTTTTTCTTGTTGTACCGAACCGTACCGAACCGTGACACCCAAACCGAGGTACGAACCGAACCGTGACTTCTGTGAACCGTTACACCCCTAATTATTACACTAGATAGTAAACAAGAATGCTTTTCAGCCATAAACCTTGAACAATTACATTTAATGATTCTCTCTTCTAAACCATCAACGTGTATGTTAGACCCAATTCCAACTAAGCTGTTGAAGAAAGTTTTTCCATTAATTAGCACTTCTTTATTAAATATTATGAATATGTCTTTATTATCAGGCTATGTTCCACAATCATTCAAAGTAGCAGTGATAAAACCGCTTCTTCAAAAGCACAACCTCGATCCAGAGGTGTTAGCCAATTATAGACCTATTTCTAATCTTCCGTTCCTCTCAAAAATTCTTGAGAAAGCAGTCGCAAAACAGTTGTGTGATTACTTAAAAAACAATGATTTATTTGAAGATTTTCAGTCTGGCTTTAGAACACATCATACAGATGTAGCACTCCAGATAGGACTCACATGGGTGTGTCCCAGTCAAAAGCCCAGCGTATCCCAGTGGCTGGGGGTGTTGCCAAATTGCTAGAGGGCGTTGCCAAAGTTCTCCATTTGTTCAATTACAGGATTTAACCATGAGATGGCGCTTCATTCACAAATACACAAAGACAACTGGGTGTTGTAGAACTTAGTCTGTTTGCAATGTTTGCAGCTCTGCAGTTGTGTTTGCTGAATACTGTAGCATTTAATCACTTATTTGTTATGGTTTTCACAGGCTACTATAATGAAAAAACATCAGTTTTGGATCAAATAAAGTATATAGATTGCTTTATGCAGTATATTTTTTGTAATATTGTTGGGGTGTTTTTACACAGTAGTGAGAGTGAAAAACAGAATAGCACAGATTAATAAAATCAAAAGTAAGATGAGCGATACAAATACAAATAATGAGAAACTATGAAATAAGAAATGAATAAAACCTAAATATAATTATCATATATTCTAATGTATTGTATTATTAAGTAATATCATACATTAACCCCATTATAGCAGATGCCACATTGAATGGATGAACTCATTTATGCATCAATAATTACAACAGAGTATTTCTAAATACAAGTTGTAACAATACTTATATGTATTTAATATTAATAACATAATGATTAATTTCAGATGATAATACTTTTCAGTGTTAGGTCCGGTCTGACAGCGCTTAGCTCTCTGCTGCAGAGAAGATCACTGCTCTAAACAAAGTCAAAAATCCTACATCCAAACGGAATAAATTGAATGAATTATTATTAATTATTATTAATAATACGTTAAGTCTTGTTCATTGTTTTTCACTTTTATTAAATGTTTGATATTTCCGATGGAAATGGTGGACTATCGGACATTCAAAAAATGCAGCATATTTCCACTCTTACACACATATATTCTCCTTTTACATACATACATTTTCACTCTTACACACATATATTCTCCTTTTACATACATACATTTTCACATGCACAACATATTAAAATGCATGAATGTGTGAGTGACAACACAAACCTACAGACTGGGGGTTGGGATATCGCAGGAGTGGGGGGGGGGTGGAGAGAGCTGTGGAATGTGACCCTTGGGAGAATTCTTCCAGACATTCCAATGGCCAATTTGTTTTAAACAAAGAGTTCGCAACACAGGACAGCATAGGCAACATGGGGGCTGGGGGCTGGTGAACGGTCTGGTCAATGTTTGTAAACATAATCCCCAGGATGTGTCCTAATCAAACCAAAAGAGAAAATGCAGATATCATTCTCTCTCTCGACTCGCTGGTATCTCGAGCTGAGCGCTCATTGGTGTTCATACTGCTCACAGGCTGGGCTGCTGTGTATATCTAGTGTATTCATACTGTACCCCTCCTCACTGTTTATTCATCATTCAACCATTTACACCTTCCTTTTTTTCCGTCAAGAGGTTGAAAAAGATTGAGTCCTATGTTTCCAATTGGTTCCCAAATCTGAACATTGACCAGTGGCATAAGATCAGGAGCCGGGTAAATGAGAGACTGACGAGCCCCCGAGAAACAGATCCCGAAATAGCTCGTCCTGGTTTCCGCAGCAGATAGGCCTACAGTATGGTGTCTGTTATGGCAGTTATTTTAAATAAAACGGTGAAAACTGAACTTGAAAATTGTTTCCTCTTTTTATTTTATTTATTATTTTCGGGACGGGGAGTCGTGGGGAGACGTGTGTGATTAAAATTAATTTGCAGAAATGTAAAGTGATCTATCTAAGTTCTATTCATATTCTTGACGGGAAGAGCAGTGTAAATGGGTGGCCATATACATTTGAAAAGCAATATAAATCACACAGTTATTATACAATAGGCTATAAAAGCACCATCGATAACCATTACCTTTATCCAATTCAAACTTTGGACGGGAATAAAGGAAGGTGTAAATGGTTGGGCTATACTGTAGGCCTACTGTATACATACAAAGGCCATTCAAGCTAGAGTTCTTCTGGAAATGTTCACATCAGGCACCTTCAAGTTAAACAATACTACAGTAAACAATTAACACAGTAAATTATGTGGATTAAACCACATTTATGTCGTTAAAAATAAACGAAATATGATTTAGTTTGAATGATTAAATGTCATTAGGCACCTTCAAGTTAAACAATCAGGGGCACACTTTAATGTGCCGCCACCTCCGGAGTCGGCTTGACTCGGTTTAAAGAATGCACAAATGTGTTTAATCGTTAATGTCAGATATGTACTAAGTAGCCTGAATACATTTGTTCCTGCTCAAGATTAGATTCAACTTTATTGTTATTGCACATATTGCACGTACTGAGACAACAAAATGCAGTTTAGCTTCTAACCAGGGGTGCAACAAGCAGCGAAAAGTAATGTGCACAATACTACAGTAAACAATTCACACAGTAAATTATGTGGATTAAACCACATTTATTTCGTTAAAAAGAAACGAAATATAATTTTGTTTGAATGATTAAATGTAGGGTGAATTGCCCTAATGTGGGACATTTTTGCATTTCAGACTTCGGGAATATATTGCGATATGAAGCCGATACAATAAATCAAAATCCAGTACCATTCCGAAATGCCCAGTAATATTAGACACTAATAATACAGTAAACTATTAACACTGTACATATTATTGTTTGCCCGTGGGATTAGGATGATCGGTAGTGAGAGCCGTGTTTCATTTTCCTCCGGTCGGCTGTGATATAAAAACAAAGCGATTATTTTTGTTGTTGTAAACTGACGTGGATTAAATTTAGTGCATTAATTTCAACTCGCGAACATATGATACATTAATGATCGTGAGGATAATGATTGAAAATCGTTTGTTTGAGCCGGGCTGCATTTCCTGATCTAAAAACATAGCGATGGTTTTGTACTTACGCCAACGTGAATTAAACCTTATTTTGTGAAATAAAAACATGGTGATGTTTAGTAAATGATTACATGTCTCTTATTTAGCACAGAATATGATCCTATCCGTGACATATGGATCTTAACAAATATCCGCTATATCAGATACCTGTAGATCAGCTGTTTATTTCACATGAGTTCCAGTGTGGCAGCTTTTTAATCACGGCTGCCCCTGGTGGATCCATGATCCATTGCAGCTGGTTTCATTATAATTAAATGTATTTATCAAGGGGGCGTTTCAAGTCCTGCGGGGGGTTTTCCTTTTCAGCAGGGGCCCACCCCGTGCCGATCACGGACCCGCACGGGTAGGCATCTGAAATGAAGCGCTACATCTGTAGCACAGAGACAGCTCTGGTTAAAGTCACAAATGACATTATAATAGCCTCTGACAAGAGACTTGTCTCTATTCTTGTTTTGCTTGATCTCAGTGCTGCATTTGATACTATCGATCATGATATCTTATTGCAAAGACTATAGCACTTAGTTGGCATACAGGGAACTGCTTTAGGCTGGTTTAGGTCCTATCTATCTGAACGCTCTCAGTTTGTACGTGTCAATGATGAGTCTTCCACGCAAACCAAAGTTAGCCATGGAGTGCCACAGGGCTCAGTGCTCGGACCTATTTTGTTCACATTATATATGCTTCCGTTAGGCAATATTATAAGGAATCATTCTGTAAATGTTCATTGTTATGCGGATGATACTCAACTATATTTATCAATCAAGCCTGATGAAATTAATCATCTAAATAAAATTCAAGACTGCCTCAAGGACTTAAAAATGTGGATGACCTTAAACTTTTTGATGTTAAACACAACCAAAACTGAAGTTATTTTACTTGGCCCGAAGAATCTACGAAACAAATTATCTAAAGATATACTAACTATGGATGGCATTAATTTGGCCTCCAGTGAGACTGTAAGGAATCTTGGTGTTATATTTGATCAGGATTTATCCTTTAACGCCCACATAAAATCAATTTCAAGGACCGCCTACTTCCATCTACGTAACATTGCAAAAATCAGGCATATCTTGCCTCAAAACGATGCAGAGAAACTAGTCCATGCATTTGTTACTTCAAGGCTGGATTATTGTAACTCTTTATTATCAGGGTGTACCAAGAAGTCAGTCAAGTTGCTTCAGCTGATTCAAAATGCTGCAGCTCGTGTACTAACCAGAGTTAGGAAAAGGGACCACATTACTACTGTTCTGGCTGCCTTACACTGGCTCCCTATAGAACACAGTATAGAATTTAAAATTCTTCTTCTCGCCTATTTCTTCTTTTAATGTTTATTTTATTAGCTTTTCTTTTTGTGTTTTCTTTTTTTCCAGTTTGTGTTCGGGCGGCAGACACCCTATCCATTTTTAAGAGTGTGCTTAAGACCTTCCTTTTTGATAAAGCTTATAGTTAGGGCTGATTAGATTCAGCCCCTAGTTTTGCTGATATAGGCTTAGTTTGTCGGGAGACATCTTACTTCTTCCTTCTCTCTGTCTATACCTGTGTACTCTCATGTTCCGATTAACCCAGCTTCCCCAAATGTCTTTCTTTTTGGTGTCTATATACGCTGGGATCCGTAGTCATGGATGATCCTGCGGCCCTGTGTCCTGCATCGCGAGCTCTGGATCTTGAGTCGTGGCTGTGGTCCTGGATCATAGGTCCTGGATGGATATCCTCGTGGATTCATCTTCCTATTATTCACACATACATTTCCAGACATTTGGACTACCTATGTTGCAAATGTATTATCTTTTCAATTTTTTTTTCAATACACACGGCATCTATTGCACGTCTGTCCGTCCTGGGAGAGGGATCCCTCCTCTGTTGCTCTCCCTGAGGTTTCTCCCATTTTTCCCTTTAAACTGTGGGTTTTCTTCAGAAGTTTTTCCTTGTACGATGTGAGGGTCTAAGGACAGAGGGTGTCGTATTGTCATACTGATATTTTGTACAACTGTGAAGTCCACTGAGACAAATATAACATTTGTGATACTGGGCCATATAAATAAACATTGATTGATTGAAATACTCCAGCGTCTCCCTGTCACGAGGCAGCGGGGGCCATCCTGCTGCCTGTGGGAGTAGATGTGCCGCGAGGCTCTCATCGAGGGGGGGAACGCCGGGATACGCCGTCTCCGTGCGGCCCTGCACCCTGAGAATCCCCACCATTCCTGCCACCGGAGCTTTTCGTTCTCAGTGACTGTTGCCACGACGCCTCCACACACTGCCAGATATCTGCTTTTCTCTCTGTGTTCTGCTCGCTGAAGAGAAAAGGATGACAGTCAGCAGGTGTAGCTGCCTTATACTGTGCGGCCTGCGCGCGCATTCAGGTAGGCTCGCCCTGATTGACCGGCTACGTTTATGCAAATTCAGTGTGTGAACGCTCACTTATCATTGATGAAGAGTAGTACTTATAGAGTCCAGTAGAGCCTGTGTGAGATAGAACCAAAGAAACAAAAATTAACTCACTGCCTTTACTGTAAGGCTCTACGCCCAAACTCGCGGTTAGCAAAGAGCAAATCACGTATCATTTGATTACAGCTTTACTTAATATATAAGAGCTGGCCCTTTAAAAAAAAAAAAAAAGGACATTATAACTCAGCAAAAGAAGATGTTCCACATGTTTAAGTCTTATGAAAGCCTTGGATAAAGTTGGTGAAGCTTTATTTTTTTTTATCCGTAATAACAATGCCACTTCCTGGAGGTAATTGGTACTGGTCTACCCCCTGACTGTAGCGGAGACTCCCCCAGCACGGCGGTGAATATAACTCTGACAAACAGGCGTTCTGGTCAATCTGCCAGATTTTTGAAACTGTGTCAGAGAATCAAGATGAGTAATCACCTCTCAAGCAGTGCGAGTTAAGATGGAGGAACAAGGAAAAGGAGTGAGAAAGGCCAGCTACCATTTCCCCATCAGAGATCCAAAAAAAAAAGAGTTGAGTAAAACTTGAGAAAAGCAGAGGTGAGGAGGAAAGAGATTAGAAGACAAATTCTACCGGTTTAATTTACTATCTTTCTTATCCTGTAATGACCCTGCTGCCTCTCTTATCTCATGCCAGTTGCGTTATGAATATAGACAGACCTTTAATCACTGCCTTATGTATTTAACAGCAGATAGAGCTCATCCACACAGTGTAGTGATAACAGCAGCAGAAAAAAAAAAACTACAACGACTTACTTAATCTAACTCTATGGACGATAACTCTATGGACAATGACAAATGATCTTAACGCTGGAATGCTTGGAACACACAAGACTATCTGGCAACGAGACAGGGGAAGACGAGAACTATATATACTAGACAGACAACACCAGTTGAAGACAATCACAACAGCGGGAAAACAGACAGGGCAGGAAATGTACTTTAGACACATGAGGGTAGACAAGACTATCAAAATACATAACATGAAACCTAAACTAGGGAACAATTTTAGCAGAGCCATCTACGCACATCAGGCCTCTATGGGGGTTCAACACCAAAAGCACAAGTTCAACTTTGTGCAGACCATTATTTCCAAAGGGCAGCTGTGTGAGCTTTCACGGATGGGAAGCCAATTAGAGGGTCAGCAGTGCCCCTGCAGTCAACATTCCAAAGTGTCCTTGGGCTAGGGACTTAGCCCCAAATACTTATTTGTTATTAACGTGAATGTAAGTCTGTTAACTGTTAATATGCTGACCTTCACATCCAAACGCATATTGGCACTGATGGGAATTAAAGGCTATTATGCAGCCCTTTTACTGTAGAGAAGTATGGTGGGTTCATTTGGTTCGCCTCAGTAATATGAGCGTAAAACTGCTTGTCCAAAAGCTAAGCATAACTTTTAAGGTAAAAATGTATGATTGATCAATGGAGCCGAAAGTTTGTCTTTAAATGGGTGCCCAGATTGACCACTAAAGTGCATGCAACCAATTGTTCATGCAGTTTCATGTCATACAAACATTGGACTTCCATGCCAAACGTAATCCTCCTAGGGCAATAATTGATCATTTAAATATTGAAGTTAGATGCATCAATCTGGTGCACTTTGAGAGCAAAATGAAGAGATATATGGATACCTCTCAACATCCATATGAAACAACTGTAAACAGATTTACTTTTTCTTTATGGATATAAAAGAAAGTAAAGCCTGACTCCTACTGGCGGCTGGTTATATTACTCCTCGTCCCTGAGTACACACCATATTTCAGCAGGAAAGGAGAGAGGGAATCCTTGTCCCGCGACAACCGCTGTCTTTTCGCACTATTATTAAGCCACGCTAACATTTTCGAAATGCTAACGTTATGTGATGTCTTTTCTGCTCTAGTCTATCGCTGCGGCGGCATCTCATGACGCATCTAGGTACGCTGGGCATATTTGATGTCATGCGTCATGACGTCCCGTCGGCGGCTGAGTACCTTGCCGGTACTCAGTAAGAAGTGCCGGTACCACATGGGTAAAACAAATCAGAACCGAGTACCGGCCCAATTCAATCACTGTGCAAGACCTAATGTCAATAATATGCATTGTAAACATGACACAAGGTGGCCCCTTATCCATGTCATTCATGTCAGTAAATGTAGTACTTTTACCCTTTGTATGTTTTAAGTAAATAAAGTTGCCTTGCCTTGAATGGAATTCACTCAACTCTTAATATTAGAACACTTTTTATTTGGCAATATAAAAAATCAAGTATAATAAACTTTTGTGCAAAACAGATTTTAGTGCAAATCGAACAACAGTATAAATAGGTAAACTACTTCTGAACAATATTTAAAAGTATTATAAAAACAGAGTAAAAATAAATAGAGAAGAATCTGTGAGCTGCTTTGTCAAAAACAGGAGATGAGCCGCCCATGGCCTATGGCCTTCTAGCTGCTTGAGCATGCGTTATGCCATAATCTATGGCAAATTTGCATTAAGGAAAGCAAGTTCCCTCACTTTTGAGGGCTTAAGGCGATTTCTCCTCTCTGATACTATTTGTCCAGTCTTGGAGAATATTCTCTCTGACGGAACTGACGTTGCCACAATGCAAAGCCTTTCAGCCATGAGCTTGGTGAACCTGGGGTATAAGGTGGCCTGACTTTCCCACCACTTGAGGGGATCTGAGGATTTTGGAAGAAGAGGCTCCTCTAGGTAAGACTGCACCTCCATGATGGCATCTGCTGTGGGATTCCTTGTTGACACTGCACCAGCGAAACGGTCATGAAAATACCTCCAAACAACTGATCCTTCTGCAGCACTGCCTGCTCCTTCCTGTTGATCTGGTTGCTGGCTGGGTTCGCTGCTGCTGAGAGTGACTCTTCCTGCTGCAGTTGCTATTCTCTGGAAAGCCTCATCTGCAGCTCTGGCATCCCCGAAAGCCACCTTTTTGAATCTTGGGTCAAGTGCCATAGCATCTCCAAGGGTATGGTTATATTCCATTCTGAGGAATCTACTTGCCATGTTTGCACATAGCGAGTTCCCCAAATCTGATGCTTGTTGTGTTGTTGCACTTCTCTGGTAGCTGATTGTGACTTTCTGCAGTCCCTTTGCCAGCAATATTACCATTGAGGCAGTCACGTAGCTAGTGAGAAAAAAACTGAATATTGAGACAATTATTATAAAGTGTTACCAACAAGAAGATTGTAGGAAGGGTTGAGAGAGCATTTCTGTATTGCTTGAAAACTTTGTCTTCCACAATACTGAATGGCTGGAAGTCAGTTGCAATCATTTTAACAAGCTCTTCATCTATCTTACCTTGTCTCATTGGGGTTATGACAGGTGCTACATAACTATGGAGATGAGTCTGTTTTGTTTTAGGTATTGTGCCAGTGGTTCTATGAGAGCTTGGTGCCTGGCCAGGCACTAATGTAGGCCTAGTGGTAGTTTCAGATGATGACTGACTTGATGTGGTCGGGGTTTCAGCAGAAGCACTGGCGCCGTCTCCGTCATTATTATTGGAACCTTGTTGTCTCAACTCGGCCACTTGCACCGTCGGATGCTGTGTTTTTAAGTGGCGATGAAGATTATTGGTTGACCCTGCTTTAAATGATATTTTTCCTTTACAAATGGTGCCCTCCGCTTTATCACTGCCTGGATTTTGTTTGAAGTGCATTCAAATCTTGCTTTGTTTTCGCGTTTGGCTCATTATCCATCTGCAAAACACGTGGGACGTCTATCTGTCCTGTACCACTTGTTATTTCTCTCTCGCACGTAATCCGTTAAGACCCACCCCATCTCACTCCTCGTGCTAAAACCTACCAATCAGAGTAGGGGCAGGTCTTCACAGAATACATTTGGGGAACAAAATCAAGCTTTTTAAAAGGCGAGTGGATTGACAGGCAGTGAGTGCGGACCAACGATTGAACGATAAAAATAACGGCTCTCACCAAGTACGACTCGGTTCCCCTCGTTCGTACCAAAGAGCCGTTCAAAATAATCGGCTCGTTCGCGACCGACACATCACTAAATGGGGCCTTGTCCTTTGATTTAAGATTGGGGGGAGGTTGAGATGAAGGTAAGGCCAGGATGTCGATGTTACTCATTAGAAGTGGTTTAACCACCCTTTCGGGTGATCTTTTGGCCATAACCATCTGGCTGATCAGGGGAGAGGGTTATGCTGATGGAAGAGGAATGTCTGAATGGTAGTTTGAAGTGTCACCAGGGATCTAGGGTCGTCTGTTCGTGGGATTGAGTCCCTGATGGGGATCGTATGGACAGGCGTTACCATCAGGTTAACCCTGGCTCGTGTGCTTGTGGGAGGTTTTCTGGGTGGGTTAGGACAAGATGGTGCTGGGAGTTGTAAACCTAGTTGTTCCAAATCCAGCCGAGCTAGGCTGAAAACCTGGTCCTGGACATGTTGGTATTTATATTTAATCTATTTGGTTGCTACAGTCCAAGCCCTCTCCCCATCCTCCTTGGGGAGTTGGGTCAGGCCCTTCTGGAGATCTGCAGTGGCACCTTCATAATGATCGTCCAAGATCTGTAGGCTTGTATGCAACCAATTGGACGCATTCCCAGCCCGAAGGTCAGAGGTGTTACCCTTCGGGAGGCAAGGTCTGAAAGAGCCTGCAAGCCAGTCTCTGGTCTGAGTTAGGGATTTGGGAACAGGGGCACTACCCGCGATGGCTCATTTAATAGGACCCCAGTTCTGATTGGTCTGCACAAAATGTAGATAATACCAGCTCCCCGTGAGGCGGCAACTGTGAAAAAACAAAACCCAAAGTCCTCCCGTGCATACAATACTAGAATAAATGAGACAACGTATCCTACATTTTAGTATTGCAGCCTACCTGTACCAACAACCATGAAAGGAAAGCCAAGGGGAAGAACAAAGGGAACCAGGTGCCTTTTATACCCTGCTCTAATGAGGGGAGTGTTTGGGGGAGAAGTCAGGCCCTGAGTTGCCTTCAGGAGCATTACTCACTACATATAAGACATAGCAGTATTTTATCTTTAGATCATCTCCAGTTTACCAGTAGAAGTCCGGTAGAAGTAGAACTATGGCATTTCCTGAACAAAGCACTTGCCGGATGATATTGCTTTCCTTTGTAAAAGTTGAGCCATGTTAAACTTTTTGGTCAAATAACCCTCCGTATTTTTGTTAGAAACATTTAAGTTAGCACTTTCTCTCTGTCATTCAGAGGTCTTACTCAAATGATTGAGGATGCTGCACTTTTGACACAGTCTGTCTAAAGACATATTTGTGACCTCAATGAACAGTTCAAATGTCAACTACATCCATTGACTATTAGCCATCTAGCTGGCAGGAATTCTAAAATAATTTACAGCACGTTAGATAACAGGAAATTCTGTTATATCCAGCTCTAACCACATTTTTCCTTCCATTCAAAACTTTTTGAGAACATTTCTCATAAAAACATAACAAAGAGCAGATAAGATAAGCTGCATTCCATCTTATATTTCAATAAAGAGCTACCTTTTTACGTTGAGTACAAAAAACACCTGAGCCTCCACTGTGACGAGTGTGTGGTGAAGAATAAACTCACTATAATTCAAAATGTCAAAATATCCCTTGGTAAGGCAGTCTTAGAAGGAGGCAATCTGAGTGGAATACATTACCTGTGTAAGTGGTAGTTCACACAGAGAAGTTGCTTTTAACAGCATTTCATTGGCACTTACAGTTAATGTTGTTGTTGCCGTTATTATTGCTGCAGCTATATGTCTGCATTAGAAATAAATATGTTGACTGCCACTGAATTGAAACAGTTTGAAAGTAAGTGGGCGATGGCTGCAGAGACAAAACACGTACTGACCGGTACACTTTTTTCCTCTCATCAAGCGGAAAGTTACGTAATACAGATTTTGTAATATGATATTATAATTAAGTAATAACTTTTTTAAACTTCAGCGGCATAGAATCGCTTTTCACTTTATTGGAGTACACTGATACTGGACGAATTTGAGTTACCCAACAACTATTAGTTAACACTGACTTGGATGATCCTTTAGAGCAGTGGTTCTCAACTGATCAGGCCTCGGGACCCACTTTCTACTTGGTCAATACATCGCGACCCAACATTTTGAAGCACTCAAATCTATTCAACAAAAAATCGTGCTGTAATATATACGCTTTTCAGCATACAATATTAATAAAAGTGAAGTACAGTGCATATATCCCTTATATCCCTTCACATAACTAAAGTATGCTTTTAAAAAAGGTTTAATGACATGATGGAATCAAAGCTGAACTATATATAAAGGCACGCATGCTGAACACCCAACCCCAGCAGGGGGGTCTGGGGGGATTGTCTCCCAGGAGATTTTTAGAAATACTAACATAAACTATGCATTCTGCTACTCTGAGAAGAAAATAAATAAATCTATTACTAGCTGCCCGACATATTAATAATATTTTATGCCATTGTTTGTTTTTCACTTTGTTCTGACATCTTGCTGCGAGAAGAGTAAAGAGGAGATAGTCTGTGTGACTTACTTTAAATTGTGGGTAGCCTAAGGGTAGATAGCTCCCATTGTTCTGTGACCTGTCAATCATCAAACCTGGGGTCATATTTCATTATGTGTTCATTGTTATCTGAAGTTGTAACCATGGATGTATAAAGAAGAGTTATACCGCAAAGTTATTTTCCGTGGGGACTTCCGGCAACAATCTTGATTCTGATCAAAGGCCAGAAGACTCGAAAAAACATCAGCAAAGATATTTTTATTGAGAAGATGATCACTATGTGACAGAAGTTTTCAAACCCGTTTATGGTCTCCGGTACTTTCAGTCCAACGCCGACTGCATGCACAGCGTTAGAAAATCGGGCCTTCAAAATAAAAGTTTGACTTTTTCCCCCCCTCAATTTTTTTTCTTCACTCACACATCCGCGACCCACTCCAAACGGGTCCGCGACCCACTTTTGGGTCGCGACCCACCAGTTGAGAACCACTGCTTTAATGTATCCCCTTGCGCCAGCATGAGGTTGAGGTTTGTTATTTTGAGTGAAATGTCACAACACCAAATGGGATGGATTGCCTTGACACTCATGGTCCCCAGAGGATATCCTACTAACACTTGTGAGCCCCTAACTTCCTTCTAGCGCCAGCACAAGGTATATATTATAGAAATGTTGTAATGACAGTCATGGTCCCCAGAGGATAAATCCTACTGATCTTTGTGATCCTTTTACATTTCTTGTTGCGCCAACATGAGGATAGATATGTGCTTTTGAGTGTAATGTCTCCTCAACGAATGTGATGTTTTGCCGTGAAATGTTGATTGACACTCTTGGTACCCAGAGGATAAATCTTACTGATGTGGGTGATCCTTCACTTTTTCTCATGAGCCAACATGAGGTTGGACTTGTGATTTTGAGTGAAATGTCACAACAACCTATGAGATGGATTGCTGTGAAAGTTTGTAATGACACTCCTAGAGGATAAACCCTACTTGAACATTTGATCCTCTTTCTACTATAGCGTCAACATAATTGTTGTATTTGTGAATTTGATTACAATATCATGATCTTAGTTTTTGTAATTAATGTTTCCTGTTTTAATTTGAAATGTATTTTCTCTTTGTGTCTTTACTGTTTTTTTTCACTGTATTTTTGTTTTCCGCCTGTTCATGTTCCCAGTGTCTGTCTGTACTGGTTTCGTTTTTTTTTTTGCTTTGCTTGTTCTGGTCCCAGTTTTTTTATCAGCTTTATTTATTTAAATCTTGTTTTTTGTTTATACTCTATACTTGCCTCCTCTTCATTCTGCGTTTGGGTCTGGATTTTCATACCCCCTGACATATACAGTTTCAAAAACTATTGGATGGATTGCACTGAAATGTCCACTGTACCTGAGCACATTTTGTTAGCATGGCTGTAGTCTTTTAGTGCCCCACTGGACAGAAAGCCATTGAGAAAACTCATGATAGGTTCACAACTCTTTACAGCAAGAAACATTATCAGATAAGTAGATCAATGTGAATGGTTGAAGCCACACAATGGGATGAATCTGTGTTGAAACTTGGGAATTAAGAAAAAGTGTATTTTAATTAATACATTTTCTTTGTTTTACATAGCCCGGGGTACAGCATTTTTGTTCCTTCAATACATCTTTTCTGTGCTCACTCATGCCTGAGGAGAGTGAAAAACACTTCTTCCAAGTCCATTATTGTAATATGAGAACTCTCGTTTTGTTCTCGAGTGAGGGAACAATGGAGCGTGAGATGGGCTGGAGAATCGGAGCAGCGGGAGCGGTACTGCAGTCGCTTTACCGCACCGTTGTGACGAAAAGGGAGCTGAGCCAGAAGGCAAAGCTCTCTGTCTACCGGGCCATTTTCGTTCCTACCCTCACCTATGGTCATGAAGGATGGGTCATGACCGAAAGAACGAGATCGCGGATACAAGCGGCCGAGATGGGTTTTCTCCGCAGGGTGGCTGGTGTCTCCCTTAGGGATAAGGTGAGAAGTTCGGTCATCCGGGAGGGACTCGGAGTTGAGCCGCTCCTCCTTCGCGTCGAAAGGAGCCAGTTGAGGTGGTTGGGACACCTAGTTAGGATGCCACCTGGGCGCCTCCCTAGGGAGGTGTTCCAGGCACGTCCAGCTGGGAAGAGACCAAGGGGTAGACCTAGGACCAGGTGGAGGGATTATATCTCTTCGCTGGCCTGGGAGCGCCTTGGGATCCCCCAGTCAGAGCTGGTTGATGTCGCCAGGGAAAAGGAAGTTTGGGGCTCTCTGCTGGAACTGCTACCCCCGCGACCCGACCACGGATAAGCGGAAGAAGATGGATGGATGGATGGAGAACTCTCCCTGGTATTAATAGGGTTATCACAGTCTGTCACACAGATTTTCACAGCAGCTTTGGTGAAATCTCTGTTTTCACCATGGTCCAGAAATATGACAGTATGTTGTGTCTTATATTTCTTCTACATGTTTGTACTCATCCAAGACTACATGGCACAGAACTGGCTTCATGATATCTTTCCTGTGTCCTGTAGGTTTTGTCCCATACCAAGTTGCCATCTCCACTTGAAGCGCAGAGAGCCGAGTCACTCCATCCTGTTATTCTGTCTCCCACTCACTGCCTCTTCTATATCTCTGGTTTCTTCTTCTGTGATGTCTAGCCAGGACATAGCAAGACTTTGCCAAGACCAAAGCTTTCTGCAGAATCGTGCACACCTTTTCTTTTCATGATACATTTCAGTTTGCGTCACCTTTTATATAATTGAACTGGATGTAGTCAAAGTTGAGATTCGGTGGAACATTTGATGGTTTTTACTTTAGTTTCTCCATTTTATACTTTGTTTAAACTTCTCAAAAGGAAGTGATTCACAGTTTAGTCTACATTAACATGACACAAACTGAATTCAATAAAAGTTTCTCTTCGAATTAAATGAACCTTTTGTCTTACTTAACTCCCACCAAAAATCTGGGTTTCAACACTGGATTTTGCATATTTACACACTAGAGTAGAAACTTTACATTTAGAATAACATTATACAAAATGTATGGAAATGAACAAGTAGTTTGCTATATTTACATTTAAAAAACAACCCAATAGTAGAATTATTTTAGAATGGGGAACTACAATCTCCAGACACAATATATACTGGGGGTCTGGGCACATTTGGGAGAGATTGCCCTAGATGGATAAAACATCCAGAACATTTGATTTCCTTTGTGAATTGCTCAAATTAAGAGGGACAGGGTTTACACTGCTGTTTATCTACTTGTTGTTTCTTTGGGTCATTACCAAGGAAAGATATTTACCAACAATTGATCCTGTGATTAACTGCTGTGTTAAGTTGCATAGAAAAATGTTGCTACTTATGCTAGCCATTTTTCTAGCTAAGGAGAAGGTCTTGTTTGTTCCAAACAGCGATAACATCTATTCTTGCCCCAATCTTGGCACTGCATGCGTTTCACAATGTGCCGGTAATGTGACCCAGGCAATATTTGAGTTGGTAAAATATGCACACTTCTTGACGACTCCATTAGTTATAAGGCCAACTAACTTTGTCTCATATGAGTATTCATCTGCAGCCATGGACAGGAATACTTTATGGTATTTACATTTACTCTCTTTGCTCTATAGGCCATGCTTTGCACATTAATGGTCTGTCTATCCCTCTCTGCATGAGGCCACGCCAACAGAGAGTTTCTTTATTTTACCTCGTCTCCCTACCTTGTTTCTCTCCGGAAATGTGAATGTCACGGGGGCTTACAATGCGGCGGCCTCGCCCCTGTGAGCCCCTTTGAGAAACTCCAAATTCGCCGCTCGTATCGGAGCGCAGAAGCTGAGTTTATTAGTAATGCCAGCCTTGTTGTTGCTCGGCGCTGAACGAATAAGAGGCTTGCAGAGGAGGCTTATCTGTCGGAGTGCACACACACACACACACACACACACACACACACACACACACACACACACACACACACACACACACACACACACATGATCAATACAAAAAAAGCTAATATTGTTGCACACAAAACTCATGCATGTAAGCACAGATAGTAGCACACACAAATATAACAGTCGTTAATGGAGGCACACACATAAACACACTCTTTGGTCATGTGTAAACAAGTGGTTTAAGAGTGGCTTTGTCTTGTTAGGGGGCTGCATGAATAAGAGGCTTGCAGGGAAAGGCTTATCTGTTTGGCAGTGGATGCACATGCACGCGCACACACACACACACACACACACACACGAGCCTTATCTGAGTCAGGGTAGATAACATTGCGAGGCAGAGAGTAAGGAGCACCATAAATGGAACATGCACCTGGCTCAGGGAAACTCAGGAGACACACATGCGTGCACACACACACACACACACACACCATTCCCTAGGTTACTGCGCAGATGTTTATGACCTGAAGCAGTCACACAACAGAGAACATGACTAACAATTGTGTTTGCCTGGTGCTATGTATGCAAAGAGAAAGGCATATGGTAGAGTGATAATGGGAGGAATGTTTAGGGAGAGATACATCCTGCTAGCGTGATAACGGTCTGCTAACAAACCTGGCAGGGGAAACAGCTCAGTCAACTGTAATTTGTGAGTATAAAAATTGAATAAAATGACTGGCTAAATTTAAAAAAGTGTACGGTTTCTTGAGAAGTCAGTTTATCGTTGGTTTTTTGTTTTAACATACAATTAGGTTAAACTTTATTTTTTAATTGAACTTAGTACAACAACATGCTGTTAGCATCCTAACAGAAAGTGCAAAGAGTAGATAAAGTGCATGAGCTTACAGTGTAATCACATCATTTTGCATATTCATTTAGGCAATCATATCCGCAGGTGCAAGTTTAAGATTTGTTCTGCAATGTTAACAAACTCATATGTTGATTGATGTCATATTTTGTGTAGGCAGTTGCTAGAATAAAAATGTCTCTTTTTTTGACGATATGGACATTCTACTCATTGTAAGTCAAATGAGTTCAACTGTACCGTATGGTGAAAAGGTTGCTTTAGTCTGAAAGGGATCCGCTGATCATAATAATCTCACATAAGTGTGCTTGTTTTTATGAACTTGCTTAAGACAAGATTATTATGATTTAGGGTTACAGTGTTTGGAGAACAGACCAAATTATACAATTTAGGTTTGGATTCTAGATTTAGCAACTATGCCTTGATTTGTTGAAAAATAATTCTCAAGCTTCATCTCTTTAGCATGATGGCCAGATAGAAATACAGAAGGTGTGGAATCAGCACACTCTACCCAGCTTAATTGCAACAGCTTTGTCTAATGTGCAATTGTATCACTCCCTATGTTACTCTTTGTTACTCTGTGTCAGGATTGTAATCACGTTGTAATGTGCATTACAGAGAGATGAGGTTACAGGACATGTTGTTACTGTGAGTCTTTACACTCTGGTTACTTGACATTTCTACGTCAAGACCAATGAAAGAGACCAACAGCATGCGTTGAGCAGAAGCTGTCTATGAATCAGCAGCTGCGAAATAACTCTTGGGACTTACTAGAGACAGTTGGGCTGTAAATGCATATGGCATACATGTTACAAAGGTGGGAGGTATCTTTTCACGTTAGAAGTGGCACTTATCTCTAACAATATGTCTATGATGTACTTATTAGCCTCTATTATGCTTTTTGGGGTTTTCCCTTTCCTGTAGTGTTTTATAGGTTTTAGTGCATGTAAATGGTCTGCAGAGGCTTAACATTCCCTGTATTACCTTCAGAGGGGGTTTCTCCCCCCTGCCTGAAACTCATCCATTGGACTCCTTTGATTACATGTGTTACATAGTGACATCACTATGTAACATTCAAGCCTCTATTGGCTATCTATCCAACACATTTGTTGTGTTAGGCTTAGGGGCAGGACATATCTAAGCCGTTGACCAATCAAAACAGAACCGACCAGTTAACCAATCAGAGCAGACTGGGCTCTGGTTTCAGACAGAGGGTGAAAAGAGGTGCTGCAGCACAGGCAGTATGAGAAGAATAAAGAGCTTTTTGAACATTAAAGCATGGAGACATGTCCCAGTAGAGGCACTCAAAGATCAACCTGAAAATTGTTAAGGTTTCAGAAAGGAAAAATAAATCCTTTCTGAAACCCATAGAAAAAAACAACAACATTTTATCTCACGACAATCACAGCATACAATCATGGGCGCCTCCCTAGGGAGGTGTTCCAGGCACGTCCAGCTGGGAAGAGACCAAGGGGTAGACCTAGGACCAGGTGGAGGGATTATATCTCTTCGCTGGCCTGGGAGCGCCTTGGGATCCCCCAGTCAGAGCTGGTTGATGTCGCCAGGGAAAAGGAAGTTTGGGGCTCTCTGCTGGAACTGCTACCCCCGCGACCCGACCACGGATAAGCGGAAGAAGATGGATGGATGGATGGAATCACAGCATAAAGTAATGCACTCTATTATATCCAACCCAGTCTCACAGCATTTCGTGTTATAGTCACAACATTTAATATTGATTCGTGTTCAACAACACGATTTTCCTCTTTTTTTCGTGTCACACAGAACGATTTTAAAAGCAATGTATTTCTAATGGTAGTATGTTTCGTGGCTGCAGCACGTCTTTTTCTCCGATCGGGTCTTGGAAGACCGGAAGCTGTGTTTTTCATAAAAACATGTTCTTACTCAATATCAAGCCACGATTATTGTTTTTATTTTAAGTCCTATAATGTCGGACTTTTTTTGCCATCCATGAGGAAAATAAATGGGGCTCAGAGCCTCAGGATACTGAAATCAGTATTTTTTAAATCTTTTTTTCCTTCTAATTTGTTATTCTTTTCTGAAGAACACACTGTTATTTACTCACCAATAACACACAATTATCCTTGTTTTTATTTATTTGTTTAATTCTATAATCTCGGGCTTTTTTGGCGTCCATCAGGAACTTTTCCTTTCACCCACACACTAACCTCCTTTTCCCCTCTCTCTCCAAGTGAGGTTCTTACCCTCATTACCTCTGCCCGCCCTACCACCTGTCCTCTGGACCCTATCCCTTCAAACCTCCTTCAGACTATCGCTCCTGATATTCTACCATTTCTCACCCATTTCATCAACACTTCTCTAACTTCTGGTCACTTTCCAAATAGTCATAAGGAGGCAAGAGTAAATCCTCTCCTAAAGAAACCCACTCCCAACCCGTCTGATGTTATAAACTACAGGCCTGTCTCTCTCCTCCCGTTCCTGTCTAAAACACTTGAACGCGCTGTCTTTAAACAACTCTCCTGTTATCTCCATCAGAACAACCTTCTGGATCCGCACCAGTCTGGTTTCAAGGCAGATCACTCCACAGAAACTGCTCTCATTGCTGTCACTGAGGAACTGCACACTGCCAAAGCAGCATCCCTCTCCTCTGTCATCATCCTGTTGGACCTGTCAGCTGCATTCGACACGGTGAACCATCAGATCCTCCTTCGCACTCTCCAAGAACTTGGAGTTTCAGGCTCTGCACTTTCCCTCCTCACCTCATACCTCAAAGACCGTACCTACAGGGTAACTTGGAGAGGGTCCGAGTCCGACCCTTGTCAATTAACTACAGGGGTCCCTCAGGGCTCTGTTCTTGGGGACCAAGAACAGAGCCCTGAGCCCTGAGGGATCCTCTTCTCCCTGTACACAAACTCGCTCGGATCAGTCATTAGCCCGCATGGTTTTTCATACCACTGCTATGCTGACGACACCCAATTAATTCTGTCCTTTCCCCGCTCAGAGACCCAGGTCGTCGCACGCATCTCTGCTTGTCTAGCTGACATCTCTCAGTGGATGTCTGCTCATCACCTCAAGCTCAACTTTGACAAGACTGAACTGCTTTTCCTTCCGTGAAAAGATTGTCCCACTCTTGACCTGACAACCAACATCGGCACCTCTGTTGTTTCCCCGACTCAGACTGCAAGGAATCTGGGAGTAATCCTAGATAACAACCTGTCCTTCACTGAAAACATCGCTGCTACAACCCGTTGCTGCAGATATACGCTGTACAACATCAGGAAGATTCATCCCCAGCTGACCCAGAAAGCCACGCAGGTTCTGGTCCAGGCTCTCGTCACCTCACGCCTAGACTACTGCAACTCCCTCCTGGCTGGTCTAGCTGCATGTGCCATCCGACCTCTGCAGCTCATCCAGAATGCAGCTGCTCGTCTGGTCTTCAACCTTCCAACATTTTCCCACACCACTCCGCTCCTCCGCTCCCTTCACTGGCTCCCGGTAACTGCTAGAATCCACTTCAAGACAATGGTACTTGCGTACCATGCTGCGAATGGATCTGGCCCTTCCTAAATCCAGGACATGGTTAAACTGTACACCCCAGCGCGTGCACTACGCTCTGCATCAGCCAAGCGACTCGCTGCACCCTCGCTGCGAGGGGGACCCAAGTTCCCATCAGCAAAAACACGTGGGTTTGCTATCCTGGCTCCAAAATGGTGGAATGAGCTCCCCATTGACATCAGGACAGCAGAAAGCCTGCACATCTTCTGGCGCAGACTGAAAACTCATCTCTTTCGACTCCACTTCGAGCGATAGAATTACTAACAAGGCAAGGCAAGGCAAGGCAAGTTTATTTATAGAGCACTTTTCAACACAAGGCAATTCAAAGTGCTTTACAACAAATGAAAGACATTAAGAAAATGGCATTTAAAATCAGTCATTAAAAAGAAAAGCTAATAAAATAAACATTAAAAGAAGAAATACATGGATAAACACTAAAAGAAAAGATACATGGATAAAAGTTACAGTGCAGTCTAAGATATGAATAGTTCAATTAAAAGCAGCGACAAAAAGAAAAGTCTTTAGTCTGGATTTAAAAGTAGTCAGAGTTGCAGCGGACCTGCAGGTTTCTGGGAGTTTGTTCCAGATATTTGGATCATAATAACTGAACGCTGCTTCTCCATGTTTAGTTCTGACTCTGGGGACAGAAAGCTGACCAGTCCCTGAAGACCTGAGAGATCTGGATGGTTCATAATTTAGCAGTAGATCAGAAATGTATTTTGGGCCTAAACCATTCAAAGCTTTATAAACCAGCAGCAGTATTTTGAAATCTATTCTTTGACACACAGGAAGCCAGTGTAAAGACTTCAGAACAGGAGTGATGTGATCCACTTTCTTAGTGTTAGTGAGGACTCGAGCAGCGGCGTTCTGAATCAGCTGCAGCTTCCGAATAGACTTTTTAGTGAGACCTGTGAAGACACCATTGCAGTAGTCGAGTCTACTGAAGATAAAAGCATGGACAAGTTTTTCCAAATCCTGCTGCGACATTAGTCTTTTAATCCTAGATATGTTCTTTAGGTGATAGTAGGCTGATTTAGTAACTGTTTTAATGTGGCTGTTGAAACTCAGGTCAGAGTCCATGACTACACCTAGATTTCTGGCTTTATCTGTTGTTTTGAACATTGCAGACTGAAGCTCAGTGCTAACTTTTATACGTTCTGCCTTGGCTCCAAAAACCATTACCTCAGTTTTATCTTTGTTTAATTGGAGAAAGTTCTGACACATCCAGTCATTGATTTGTTCAATGCACTTACTCAGTGTTTGAATTGGAGCATAGTCTCCTGTTGAAACTGTTACGTAAATTTGTGTGTCATCTGCATAGCTATGGTAACTTATTTTGTTGTTTTTCATTATCTGAGCCAGTGGTAGCATGTAGATGTTAAAGAGAAGCGGCCCCAGGATGGAGCCTTGAGGAACCCCACATGTCATATTTGTCAACTCAGATGTGTATTTACCAATAGAAACAAAGTTGTTTCTGTCCTTTAAGTAGGATTCAAACCAATTTAGGACGGTTTCCGAAAGTCCCACCCAGTTTTCCAGTCGGTCTAGTAATATGCTGTGGTCAACAGTGTCAAATGCAGCACTGAGATCTAATAATACTAACACTGAAGTTCTGCCACTGTCTGTGTTTAAGTGGATGTCATTGAAGACCTTTACAAGAGCAGTCTCAGTGCTGTGGTTTGGACGAAAGCCTGACTGGAACACATCGAAACAACTATTTAAATGCAAAAAATTACTCAACTGTTGAAAAACAACTTTTTCAATGATTTTACCTAGAAATGGGAGGTTTGATATGGGCCTGTAATTGTTCATTACTGAAGCATCTAGATTATTCTTTTTTAAGAGCGGTTTAATGACTGCAGTTTTCAGGGCCTGTGGAAAAATACCTGAGTGAAGAGATTTGTTTACTATATGAAGTAGATCTGAGGCCATGCAAGGCAAAACATCTTTAAAAAATCCCGTTGGAATAATATCAAGGCAGCAGGAGGAGGATTTCAGAAGTTGAATAATGTCCTCTAGGTTTTTATCATTAATCTGATGGAATTGTGTCATGGTGTTTGAATTGATGTTAAGTGGACACGGAGACAACACATTTGCTGTTCCTGATGCAGAGGCACTGACTGCTTGTCTTATTTTCTGAATTTTGTCAGTGAAAAAGGAGGCAAAATTATTGCACGCCCTGGTGGATAGAAATTCAGAGGCTACTGACACTGGGGGGTTAGTTAGTCTGTCGACGGTAGCAAACAAGGCACGTGCATTGTTTTTGTTTTTGGTAATGATGTCAGAGAAGAACGATTGTCGTGCGTTTTTCAATTCCAAATTATAAAGGCCAAGTCTCTCTTTATAGATTTCAAAGTGAACCTGGGGATTTGTTTTTCGCCACCTGCGTTCAGCTTTTCGACACTCTCTTTTTTCTGCTCTCACGATCATGGCTTTTCTCCATGGAGATATTTTCTTGCCAGTCACTTCCTTTACCTTAGTTGGAGCAATGGCATCTATAATATTTTTAATTTTTGAATTAAAATGATCTACTAGCTCATTTACTGAGATGTTAGCAGGGGCAAGTGTGGAAGAAAAATTCTGAGTAAACATTTCCCTAGTGTTTTCAGTTAAATATCGCTTTGTGGTTACCTCTTTTTGAACATTTTTGTGAACAGAAATAGAGCTCTCAAAGAAAACACAGGAATGATCAGAGAGTGCAACATCAGTCACCAACAAGGCACTTATATACTAATAAAGGACTGGCTTATCTATAGCCAGCTGAGTAGCACTTGAAATGTTTGGCTCTATGATACCTGATGTACTTATATGATTCTGTTTTCTTCAGGGTTGTGTCTTCCTGGTCAAATGTACTTATTGTAAGTCGCTTTGGATAAAAGCGTCAGCTAAATGCAATATAATGTAATAATAATGTAATGTAACTGAATTTCAAAATAAAATAACCGGAAACAATATGAGACATTTCGATATGAAATCAGAATTTTTTTTCGGAGTTTAGGATGGCCGAAGACACTACCCATAATCACACGGTAAATCAAAGGCAAAGAAAGTCATAATTACAAACAAATACTTGTGTTAGCAGTGTTAAATGTGAGAAAGTAAACTTAAGAATGTCAGGTTACAAGCACATAAATAGTTTACCATTTACATCACATGTGTGGTGTTAATTGTTGGCATGTTTTACTGTTACTGAAAGGAAGCAAAACTACTTGAGGTAAGAGTGCAGTGTAATGGTTTCACCCTGTAGCAGCCATGTGCGATGTATTACCCATACGTTGTCGATACTCACACAAGTGTTCAAGTGTAAAACATGAGTGTTCAGCGACACAGCACCTGTTTCTATAAATGTGTTCAAAACATCGAAAAATAATGTATGCAATAGCTTACATAACATAACAATGAGGAGGAGAATTCTGTTTGTCTTATAAGTGTAGAAAAACATAGGCTTTTAGCTTTGCTGCAGCTGTACAAAGATAACTGTAAGGTTGTTCCTGTGTGTGTGTGTGTGTGTGTGTGTGTGTGTGTGTGTGTGTGTGTGTGTGTGTGTGTGTGTGTGTGTGTGTGTGTGTGTGTGTGTGTGTGTGTGTGTGTGTTTTAGTATGGAGGGAAAGTGTTTCTCAGCCTTATTATTCCAGAACAAAGCTGACTGTGCCAGAGCTGTCAAAACGTTGGCTGCTAATGAACCTCATACAGTATCCGAAGATGTTTCATACACTATAGATGACACAACAGCATAAAAAGGCAAACTTTTGTGTTTAAGTGCAGTTGCAGCTTCACAGATAACAATTTCATTTTTCTGTTGTTGTTAATCCCTACAGATTTAACATTTAGAAATATTATGGTCTGAGGATGTAACATATGTTCTAAAGAAAGCTTGTCTTAGCATTCATATAGTCACAAGCTCCACGTTAGTAGTCCCACTGCCATGTCGGCTAATCTATCGTTCGTTATCGTTTTATGCAATTACATCAGTGTCCGACTGCATATTTTTGAAATATTTATAATATGATTGTAGGGCTCTCACCAAGATCTTATGTGTCCTTTATCGACATTGTTTATTTATAGTTAATTGATCTTCTTTTGTTAAACCCATAATCAGTAAGACGACAAATCATACTCATTTTCAGGGTCATATCAGTATGTAGTGTCTCTACTTTAAAGAGTCCTCTCCTGCTGATGTTCAGGTGTATTATCAGTATGTAGTGTCTCTACTTTAAAGAGTCCTCTCCTGCTGATGTTCAGGTGTATATCAGTATGTAGTGTCTCTACTTTAAAGAGTCCCCTCCTGCTGATGTTCAGGTGTATATCAGTATGTAGTGTCTCTACTTTAAAGAGTCCTCTCCTGCTGATGTTCAGGTGTATATCAGTATGTAGTGTCTCTACCTTAAAGAGTCCTCTGCTGCTGATGTTCAGGTGTATATCAGTATGTAGTGTCTCTACTTTAAAGAGTCCTCTGCTGCTGATGTCCAGGTGTATATCAGTATGTAGTGTCTCTACTTTAAAGAGTCCTCTCCTGCTGATGTCCAGGTGTATATCAGTATGTAGTGTCTCTACATGTCTCCATGCTTTAATGTTCAGAAAGATCTCTCTTTATTTCTCTCATACTGCCTGTGCTGCAGCACCTCTTTTCACCCTCTGTCTGAAACCAGAGCCCAGTCTGCTCTGATTGGTTAGCTGGCTGGCTCTTTTGTGATTGGTCAAGCCATTACAGATATGTGAGGAATGTCCCACCCCTTAGCCTATCACGTACAATGTGTCGGAGCACTAGCCAATAGAAGCATAAGTGTTACATATTGATGTCCATGTGTTACCGAAGAATACAAAAGAGTCCAATGGAGGCGTTTCATAGTCTGTAGTGGAGGTAGTCATTGTGACTATGTTCAGGGATTAAAGGTCGAAGCCTTGAGTTTGGGGCCGTAGCCCTTTTTTTTCCAAACAGACATGACAGGGTCCAGTTAAGAACAAAAGAAGAGAAAAGAAGACATTTTTCAGGTGAGCGAATTGTTACATTAAGTTTTCCTGAACTGAAAACAAACTGGGAAAAGTTGTAAGACAAAAGCACCCCCTGTGGCAATGATCTGTCAATCAAAAGGAACCCAAGCCGCATCACAATGGTTTCGCTTTCTAGTCCCTCAGGTACAAGTACAATATCTAAAGCTTGTTTCTGGATACAGTCCTCTTTGGGGTAATGCTTGAAAAACCTATACCTTACCCCCCACAGCTGTTCCTGGAAAGCTGTAGAGTGCAATTCTCCAAACGTTCTGATGTGTGATCATTTGTAATGTTCAGTTTTGTCTGGTTCAGTTAATTCATTCTTGTTGAAGTGATTCTGATGTTTTCCATATGTGCCTCGTATGTGATTAGCTGCAATTAATGTGCAGCACATTGTGATAGCAACTGTAAAACCACATCACTCGCCACATTGTGCAAAATGCTCGAATTACTTTCTTAGCCGCTATGCTGCACTTAATGATGGTGAACTCATTAAATCCGGCTCTGCAGCGTGATCAAATAAGGAAAATTAGGGATTACTCATTAGCGTGGCTTTCTGTGTTATTCATGTGCAGTTTCGCCTAAAATGTCACAGCTGATTTGTTTTGTTTTGAATTATCTGAATATTTAATAACGACACAAATATTGTCAGTATTCCTAACAGTGTGATTTGCCACCGCAGAGGCATAATGGCTACAGAATAGAATTCAACTGTAATCAGGAGGACCCTAAGGGCACATTTTTGAAAAAACCTTGAATTGTAAAGTGCTTTTTTAAATGTTCTCTCACCAGGCTGAGTTGTATGCATGAGATAAAGTCATCATAATCTCCATATATTAAGAACTCACATAATAACTCTTATCATTACCTGCAACCTTGAGTTGTTTTAATAACACTCAAAGGCGCATTCACACTGCGGTACTTTTCCCACAAAGGTTCATGCGAACTTAGTTCATGAGAACTCTTTTATCGCGTTCACACCAAAAAGAGCCGGAACTAAATTAGTTCATGTGAACCTTTTTACCCCCTCAAAAGTCCCTGCTAGAGAGCAGGGACTTTCGTGCGGCTCTTTTGTGAGAAAAGAGCTATATTTCTGATTGGCTGGGCGGATTGCAAACCACGCCCCGTAAAACTCCCAAAAAGTTTGTGAAGCCGCCATTTTATTATCCTCGCATTAGCATTATTAGCATTAGCATTAGCCCAGCGCAGAAACGCAGAGAGACTAACGTATGGCAACACAAAATAAAACATGGGAGCGGTGGAGATGAGGAGGGGTCGGCGTTCTGGCGATTTACTCGGAAGGCTTCAGTAGAAGCTGCTGGGAGTCCCAGCAGCTTCTACTGAAGCCAGTCCCCAACTCCGGGGACTTACGGCCGGGACCGTGGGCGGCAGTATACGCCGTGAAGTTGTTTGTAGCCTGCCAGTAAACCCAAAGCAGAAGAAGAAGAAGTGACGTCAGCGGCTTCATTTGCCTAATCCTCCCCCAGTGACTTTTTCCGGTGTGAACGTGATCTGTACTTAGTTCATGCGAACTAAAGAGTTCGCATGAACTAAGTTCGCATGAACCTTTGTGGGAAAAGTACTGCGGTGTGAATGCGCCTAAAGAGATGCTTAGCTAATTAGGAGAAACTTTGGATGCTTGCACATTCTTATAATTAAGGTTAGGTACAGCAGTATCTTGAAATATTTATGTATATTCAAATCCCATGTTTTTCTGGTTAATGGCTGCCAATGACCTAATTAATGCTTATAAAAAACAAGACCTACAACTATGCTTTTTCATATATAGAGGCAACCTGTATGATAGATGTACCTGGCTGACGTAAGTGCTCACCCCCGAATGCAACTCAAATGCAAGGGCCATATTTTTGTTTAGTTTTCTTCAGATTAATTTACACCATTTTATGAACCCTCTTAATCTTAAGAGGTGTCTCCCTAAAGCATACTCCTGGATATGAAGGTAAATAAATACACTAAACAAGACAGTAAACACAAACTACCCCTTGTATCGCCCCAGTCTTTCATCTCTCCAATGCATCTAATAGTCTAATATTCCGATTGTTGGCAAATTTGACCATAAACTTATAATCATTTAAAAGGTTTGCTGAGGTAAAAGAGTACCAAACAAATGTACCAGTAATCTGATTAGGTCAAGCTTTGACATATTTGATTAACAATGGCATTATGCTCATTTGTAATAGATGTATCAAACGTAAAAATCATTTTGTAGCCCAAAAGTGTTTGGTATTTGTATTTGTATAGTTACATTACACACTTGTATGCAATTCAGTGTTTTAGTGAATGTAAAGCAGTAGAACAACAGTTGGCCCCTGCTGGTGTTTATTAGGTCAAGTGTTTAGCTCAGTGAATGGATAGGGACATGGAGTGAAGCCAGTATTGTTTCCCTGAACGTTTTGGAACAATTACATGCTCTAAATGTTATTTCGAAAAGGCCATTACAACCCACTAAGGGAAAATGAATGTGTAGGTAATAGAGGCAATGGAGGAATTCCTGGATTGAGGCTTTATGTCGTTGCTGAGTCGGTGCTTTCCTGGCCACTCATCTGTGTGCAACAGGATTTCAGCCAATAAGACCTGCTGCCGTCTGCAATAGCCATAACAGCTAATCAATGGCTGGATCCATGGGACAGAGGGCTAAAGCTTCAGCGGCTTATGTTGATACTGACAGTGGCTCCCTTCTTTAGGCTTTTGCCTCGGCGGATAGAGTTATGACACAAACATGGGCAGAGTATGGGATGTTATGGATCAGAATACTGTCGCACCTAATCAAATGGTGGGGGATTCAAAAGGTTGACAACTGCAAGTTTTCATTACATGAACAGTCAATACTCGTGAGATTCATCATGTTGTGATGACAGGGTTAGGGATGATGAGAATGTTCTGAGGGGAAGTGGTTATCCACCAATCGGATGGTCGGCGGTTTTCCAGTCTCTGCAGTCGACAACATGTCCTTGGGCAAACCCCATCACCTTAACCCATTGTGCTACCAATGTTCAAGTGTCCATGGTGTGTGTGTGAATGCTATGGTGCATTAATAAAGGAAAAAAAGCGAATCATTCTCATGGCGTGATTATGTGTAAAGTCAATGTAACGACCATGATAAACCCGTGCCAAGCAATGCGAACAATGAAGAGTTAAACATTTGTATTCTCAACAACAATGTTGCATCCCACTATCTTGTGAAAGCCAATCAGCAGTGAGAATGTCCGCCTGTCGTCAATGACGTTGTGAATTAGAAAAAACAAATCATTAGCCATTGTGCGCAATGGCAATCCGTGTATCTACTGTCCATTTGTTTTTCTTTATTAAACAAGTAAACGGAAGAGCGTCTGAGAGGCCTTTTTGCTTTTTGGTCGTTGGAGCGAGGGGCGGGGCGAAACCATAGGGCGAAACTCACGGAAGTGATTTCAAAACAAAAGCACTCGTGTGCTTGGAATGGTGATAATATTGTAAACAAGGTACATTAACGAAAACAGCCAAGACACATTTTGAGCCCAGAAAATGAATGTTATTAAGGGCTGTAAATATAATAAGCCTATGTCTAAAATGGACAACATTGTTAGGAGATTTAAACTATACAGCGATTCTGCACTGCGGTCAGCCGTTCTATTTCGCCCTCTAAGGCTATCGCTATTGGGTAATCCCACTGCACGTGTGCAGCACTGACAGACTTAAACCACGCCCACCTATGGGCCCCACCTACGGACTCACTTCCGTATAAATAGGAAGTAGTCCCTACAATCTGCTCCCACTTTTCTTCAGCACTCCGTTGCAGAAGCACTGTACAGGCACAAGCTCTTTCAGAGCTGTTTACTAGAAAGCAAACATTTCCCCCTGGCCCCATCCTCCCTCTCCTGATATATTGAATGTACAATGTCTGTATCCTCTGATATGCGTAACAACGGACATTAAAACGTTGGAGAGCCGGCCCGCAGGGAGGAGCCAGCAGAGGATATAAATACAGCGGGACCTTCGGGGTTCGGCCTCTTTCTTCACCTGGCAGGGCCAGAGACACAGCTGCTTTTCTGTCGAACAATATTCTGTTTGTAACATAACCGCGCTTTTATTTTTAATTAAAGTACCAATTTGAAAACCATCTCAGAGACTCCATTAGTCTCCTTTTTAAGCTTCTCTCCTGGACGCGAGAATTATTACACAGATAACAGTCAGCACGGTGTTTAGTCACCCTCTGACAAAACGTTTTCTACGGGGAGCACAGAGACTCAGACATGTGTCACGCGCTTTGGCGCCTCAATGGGGTTTTGGCTTTAGTGTTACGCGCACTGAGTAAAGCTCCATTTGAACCTTTAGATCAGGTCCCCCTAAAGTTCTTGTCAGCCAAAGTAGCTCTGCTATTGGCTCTGACATCAGCTAAAAGGGTGAGTGATTGGTCTGCTCTCTCTGTGGCTCCGCCATGTCTCCAGATCCAAGGAGATGGCAGCTTTAGCTGTTTTGCGCCCTAACCCGGTCTTTTATGCCAAAGGTCATCACAAGCTCTTTGATACCTTTGGATGGCTTCTTTCCTCCTCCTCACACATCAGAGGAGGAAGCCACATCTCATCTCCTCCATCCCGTGCGCGCGCTGTCATGCTATATTGCACGCACGGCTGCTTTACGCAGCTCGTCTGTTTGTGCATTACAGAAAGCGCTCAATAGGGCAGCCTCTGTCGGCACAGCGCCTGTCCACACGGCTGTGTGAGGCTGTGTCACAGGCGTATTTCTCCTCTGGGTTGGATACCCCGGAGAACATCAAAGCGCACGGCACCAGAGGAATTTCCTCCTCCACGGCGTTGCACGGAGGAATGACAGTGGAAGACATTTGCACTGCTGCATCTTGGTCTTCCCCTGTTCTTTTATTCGTTTGTATTTGAGGTATGTCCTCCCATTCCTCTCTGACACACTCAGTACTGAGTGTCCTGTCAGAGTGAGTAATGTCGGGGACTCAACTGCGTGCCCTCTCTCCTGCCTGTCGGCATTTAGAGAGCTGCCCTTTTCCCCCTCTTTGATCGTTTAACAAGTGGGACTTTGGTCTCTACTTTTTATAAACGACAGGTAGCCTATTTAGCCTACCTTCTTTCCCGTATGGAGAATATTCATTTTTTTAAATGCTATATTCCCTGGGAATGTGATGCTCCATTTACGCATGACGAATGGACATGGGTTATTAATTGAGTAGGGTGTGTTTCGAGCTTCTGGTAACGGACGGACCAGTGGGGCGTAGACTACATCCTGCTTCGCCCTTAACCCAATAGCGATAGCCTTAGAGGGCGAAGCCTTATACGAAATAGAACTGGGGTTACGTACTGTAACCCAGCTTCTATGAGTATAGGCGCAGCCCTCTAAGGTTCGGGCCCCACTGACTCAGCGAATAGCTGAAGAAAAGCTGTTTGTGTGGGAGCAGATTGTAGGGACTACTTCCTATTTATACGGAAGTGAGTCCGTAGGTGGGGCCCATAGGTGGGCGTGGATTAAGTCTGTGGGATTACCCAATAGCGATAGCCTTAGAGGGCTGCGCCTATACTCATAGAAACTGGGGTTACAGTACGTAACCTCAGTCTCTCACACAAAACAGAGTTAAGGGCACAAGGTAACATCGGCTTGTAACAGGCACACAAAGCTCACAGTTCCTCATATTTGTACAAAAACAGGAAATAAATCGTTGTTTATCAATGTATGTGTCTATTCTATTTTTGTCTATACTGTATATGACATAAAAGAACAGCTACAATGGTAGCTTAGCCTAGCCTGATTCATCCTCTCTCCAATCAGAAAACAGGCATTTAAAAGTGTTTTGCCGGCCATCATGCAGATCTGCCAAAGCATTAGTTAATTTTATTAAACGGTATTCTACTTTTCTTGAAAAACTGTTTTAGAATTTTATTTTCAGCCTTCAAACTAAAAAATAGTTTAGAAAATATATAAAGTCTGACTCCTTAAAACATTATTTATTTTTCCAGTAACATGTAAGCATTAGAGTTTGCCTTCCGGTTCAAATTGACCAATCAGATCACTTCTCTAGAATAAGACTGGAAAAAGTTAGCAAACAAATAGTAAAGTTGTCCTCAACTTAACGAAACACATAAAGCCTCAATTAACTCTTGGATAATAACTATTGTATCTTCAAAAAAACAAGACAAAACTATTATAAATCTTTTAGTATTGAACCTATTTTAACTGGATGGCTTTCATGACAGCATGTCTGTTTAAGGTATTTATAAGAACCTAACTTAATTTAAATGGATAGAATATTTTATTTGCCGTTGTTAATGCATAGTAGTACACAGTTAAGTTTAATATTCAATTCTGAAAATAACTCCATGGAATACTTTTTGAATATTTGATATTTGTGGAGAGCATGACATGTTGGATTCATTTCGGCTAAATGTTCCAATAAAGAAAACAGTGCAGGTGAAGGAAAGAGGATATAGACATTGAGACAAGGCAATCAGCAGAAGAAGACAGACAGGAAGTTACACTTTCTTAACAAATATGTTTGGCATAGTTAGTGATGGGGTTGGTGCTTCCTCACAAGCCTTACAGTACATCAGACCTTATCTTGAACTGGTCACTGGATGTCTACCTTTCTGATCCCTGATCCAAATCACACTATGGGGATTTCTCTCCCCAGCCTTCCAATTATTTCAGTCTAACCTCCGTTTCCAACACGGTCCCCAGATGATCCGACAATCAATGCGCTGATCAGCACCATGGAAGCCTGCAGTTTTAGTGGCTTAGTGTATCAAGAGCATCGGCCAGTGACCGCTCGCAACACGGCGCTTGTTAAGGACAAGCTCCTTGTTATAGTCTTATAAAATGTAGGTTAGAATTAGGTTTTAGAAGCGAGGATGTGTGGTTTAATAAATCTCTTGTGATCTATTTGTGGAGCCAAGACACCATGGCAAAGATGTCTCACCACAAAAACAGGAGCACATTCTAGTAAGAAAAAGTATGTGCTACTTTAAATTCAGTCATTATTTGCTTATTGGAGTCATTTGCGCCATAAATGTCCCTACAGAAACTCCATATGTGCATACATAATTCAAAGGGATAGTCTTGCTACATATTTCACACGTTTAATTGATTTGTCGAAACTTATTGAAATACCATCTGTGAATTCCAATTAAGGTTTTGTGGTTTATGTCGATAATATGTAGGTCTGTCACGATAGGTATTGACTTAGTTTATGGACCTCCTTCATTTTTAAATTAACATATTGTGCCCCCGCTTCCAGGTGGAATTTGAGCAGAATGAGAGCACTACTATTTCACATATACAGTTGCAAGAAAAGTATGTGAACCCTTTGGATTCTCCACACATAGCGTTGTGTGTTCCTTCCAAACAACTCGACTTTGGTTTCATCTGTCCACAGAATATGTTGCCAGTAGTGCTGTGGAACATCCAGATGCTCTTTTTGCAAACTTCAAACGTGCAGCAATGTTTTTTTCTGGACAGCAGTGGCTTCCTCCGTGGTGTCCTCCCATGAACTCCATTCTTGTTCATGTGTTTTACGTATCGTAGATTCGTCTACGAGATGTTAGCATGTGCCAGAGATTCTTAAAGGTCTCTAGCTGACACTCTAGGATTCTTCTTCACCTCATTGAGCATTCTGCGCTGTGCTCTTGCAGTCATCTTTACAGGACGGCACTCCTAGGGAGAGTAGCAACAGTGCTGAACTTTCTCCATTTGTCTACCGTGGACTGATGAACATCAAGGCTTTCAGAGATACTTTTGTAACCCTTTCCAGCTTTATGCAAGTCAACATTCTTAATCGTAGGTCTTCTGAGAGCTCTTCTGTGCGAGGCATGGTTCACATCTGCAATGCTTCTTGAGAATAGCAAATTCAAAAGTGGTGTGTATTTTTTATAGGGCAGGGCAGCTTGAACCAACACCTCCAATCTCGTCTCATTGATTGGACTCCCAGGTTGGCTGACTCCTGACTCCAATTAGCTCTTGAAGAAGTCTTTAGCCTAGGGGGTTCACATACTTGCAATGTTCACCCTGCACTGTGAATGTTTACATGGTGTGTTCAATAAAAACATATAATTGTTGTGTGGTATTAGTTTAAGCAGACTGTATTTGTCTATTGTTGTGACTTAGATGAAGATTCAGAAACACATTTTATGACCAACTTATGTAGAAATCCAGTAATTCCAAAGGGTTCACATACTTTTTCTTGCAACTGTATATATATAGTTATGTTGTTATTGCTCTTTCTGTTAAAAAATGTCCTAAACATTGATTAACCAGTTTTTGACTGGATTGACCATATATTGCCTGTTAAGGAATGAATTTTCCTCTGTGTCAAATGGTTCAAATGGACACATTATGCTATTGTATATTGTGCCTCTACTGTGACATATGTACATGCTAATATTGAAAAGCTCTGTATTTGTCCTCATACTACCTGTGCTGCAGCACCTCTTTCACCCTCTGTCTGAAACCAGAGCAGACTGGGCTCTGGTTGGTTAGCTCGTCTGCTCTATGGTGATTGGTCAACCGCTTGGAGATGTCCTGCCCCCTAGCCTATCATTTACAATGTGTTGGAGCACTGGCCAATAGAAGCGCATATGTTACAGACGTGATGTCACTTATGTTACGGAAGTAGAAAAAGAAGAAAAAAGCTGTAGCGAGCATTTCATTTATTGATTTTGTTGTGTTTTTATTTTTTATTAGGACATTTCCCAATAAAATTGTTTAAAATTCTGATTTCCAATGTTCTGAATATGTTTGCTTTAAAAGTGTTTATTTTCATATTATTTTATTATAAATATATAAGTGGCATACAATGATCTTAAATGGACAATAATATTGTTTATCGTGCTTTTTTCTGTGACACTTAATCGTCCAACAGAAGTAGTTATTGTGGCATGCTTTACATATCCCTAAACTTCTCAATTCAAGTCATTAATGGACGCACTGTTGACTGTACTAACACTTTAACAGTTTATACAACCAATGCTAAACTCATTTCTTTAAGCCATACCCACTATGTTAGAGCATTATTCCCTACAGATAGGCAATAGCCTTCATAAATAGAGCTGTAAGATTAATACTGAAAGGCCCCAATCTCTGCGCACAGTCAAGACAAATATAGTGGCTGTTGATCACCAGTGCTATCAAACCCCTACATACATGTTGTCCCTTCATACGTTGGCACTGTAAAACAATGAAAGATAGCATTTATTGGTCTCAGAAGCTCTTAACCCAAAGTGGTATTCCAGGATTGATGGTATAATTGAATCAAGACCAAACTGTAAAATAGAAAAAACTGCAGGAGCTTCTTTGGGCTTTAAATAGTGGTCGATTGCTCACGTTTATGATCGCTCAGCTAACAAATGAATAGTGATTTCAGTACACTGCAATAGGGGGCCATGCCATCAGTCAATGACTTTAACAGCTTTTAAGAGTTAATCAATACATGGATTGTCAGCAGCAGGAGCCTCAAGGTTAGATTACGCCAGTTTATTGTCATGACCAATCTCTCTGTGCTGCTGTGGTAACTCTGTTAACATGTTGCAAGCTGTGTTTACCTCCAACACGGCCACTACGGATATATTCATATTAAAGTCACCTATTGTGTCAAATCCACTTTTTCATGTCTTATACATACACGTGTCCCTCGTTAAGAGATTCTGAAGGTTTCAGGAAAGAATATTTGCTCTCTTTTTGTCCTGATCCATTTATATAAAAACCTGCCAGATTTTGACCACTTTATGATGTCATAACCCCCCCCAGGGCTGAAACAGAGGGGATTATGGGTAATGCTGCAGTGATCTGTTTGGTATTTCAGCCAAACACTTCAGAGACATGTTTTGTATATATCTGACAACTATAATATATTGATGAAAAACAGTATAATAGGGGACCTTTGAATACTTGTTGTTCTAACTACCATGCTTGTAACCTCTATCTGTTATCATGTACCAAAGACAAAAGCAATACCAGTCAGTATTGGTCAGTTAGGGGGCCTTTAGCTTCTCTAGAATAATTTATGTTTTTTATTTGTTGTGTAATTCATTGCTGTTGTCATTGACTCTGGTTTGTGTTTTTGAGGCATGGCTAAGGAACTACCAAGGATATATCACGAATGCACTCACGCAAAGATGTATTTCATTGGATTACTGCAATATTTTAAGAATGGGATGGCTCACTCATGCCCTTTGTAATCCCCGGAAGTCAACACGCGCTCTAGTCCCAGCTGTGTGCGTCACTTTTTGGTTCAAAAGAACTGTTGCTTTGGTAAAACTTAAAAGATATGTGTCAAGTGGTTCCAAGCAATTTTAAGAGCTTAGTCAACTTTTGCATTTTCTGAGTTGGTGAAACGCACTTTTTTTAGTTTTCCTCTACTCAAGAACGTGTTACTTTGCTAAAACTTAAAAAGCAAGCAATTATAGGAGTTGGGTAAACTCACTAATGTGATTTTTACTGCAGGTGAAAAGATGAGTTGAGCCTACAATTAAAAGCCAATATATTAAGTGTAACCAATGCAAATAACAATCTGCTAAGAACCACATAAGACAAGAATAAATAAAATAAATTATAAAACACAATTGAGTTGCCGGAACCTATATACGACAAACTCTTCCTGATTGCAATCCAACCCTTTAAATATTTGATAGTATCAAAACATGCAGATTAAACAAATAAATTAAAAAAGGGAACGTTATGGACATCTTAATACATTTTATTAAAATGTGGTTTTCATGAAACAATAACAAGTTTGTTTAAAAGCACATTAACATAGATGGAGACACATGGTTATTACTTGATGGTTATAACTGCATCTGGCTCTTGGGCAATGTATAACTTTTACATTACATTACATTGCATTTAGCTGACGCTTTTATCCAAAGCGACTTACAATAAGTACATTCGACCAGGAAGATACAACCTTGAAGAAAACAGAATCATATAAGTACATCAGGTTTCATAGAGCCAAACATTTCAAGTGCTACTCAACTGGCAAAGATAAGCCAGTCCTTTATTAGTATATAAGTGCTCTGTTGGAATTACTAACAAAGAACTGCTATCGCTCATATATCCCTTATATCCCTTCACATAACTAAAGTATGCTTTTAAAAAAGGTTTAATGACATGATGGAATCAAAGCTGAACTATATATAAAGGCACGCATGCTGAACACCCAACCCCAGCAGGGGGGTCTGGGGGGATTGTCTCCCAGGAGATTTTTAGAAATACTAACATAAACTATGCATTCTGCTACTCTGAGAAGAAAATAAATAAATCTATTACTAGCTGCCCGACATATTAATAATATTTTATGCCATTGTTGTTTTTCACTTTGTTCTGACATCTTGCTGCGCGAGAAGAGTAAAGAGGAGATAGTCTGTGTGACTTACTTTAAATTGTGGGTAGCCTAAGGGTAGATAGCTCCCATTGTTCTGTGACCTGTCAATCATCAAACCTGGGGTCATATTTCATTATGTGTTCATTGTTATCTGAAGTTGTAACCATGGATGTATAAAGAAGAGTTATACCGCAAAGTTATTTTCCGTGGGGACTTCCGGCAACAATCTTGATTCTGATCAAAGGCCAGAAGACTCGAAAAAACATCAGCAAAGATATTTTTATTGAGAAGATGATCACTATGTGACAGAAGTTTTCAAACCCGTTTATGGTCTCCGGTACTTTCAGTCCAACGCCGACTGCATGCACAGCGTTAGAAAATCGGGCCTTCAAAATAAAAGTTTGACTTTTTCCCCCCCTCAATTTTTTTCTTCACTCACACATCCGCGACCCACTCCAAACGGGTCCGCGACCCACTTTTGGGTCGCGACCCACCAGTTGAGAACCACTGCTTTAATGTATCCCCTTGCGCCAGCATGAGGTTGAGGTTTGTTATTTTGAGTGAAATGTCACAACACCAAATGGGATGGATTGCCTTGACACTCATGGTCCCCAGAGGATATCCTACTAACACTTGTGAGCCCCTAACTTCCTTCTAGCGCCAGCACAAGGTATATATTATAGAAATGTTGTAATGACAGTCATGGTCCCCAGAGGATAAATCCTACTGATCTTTGTGATCCTTTTACATTTCTTGTTGCGCCAACATGAGGATAGATATGTGCTTTTGAGTGTAATGTCTCCTCAACGAATGTGATGTTTTGCCGTGAAATGTTGATTGACACTCTTGGTACCCAGAGGATAAATCTTACTGATGTGGGTGATCCTTCACTTTTTCTCATGAGCCAACATGAGGTTGGACTTGTGATTTTGAGTGAAATGTCACAACAACCTATGAGATGGATTGCTGTGAAAGTTTGTAATGACACTCCTAGAGGATAAACCCTACTTGAACATTTGATCCTCTTTCTACTATAGCGTCAACATAATTGTTGTATTTGTGAATTTGATTACAATATCATGATCTTAGTTTTTGTAATTAATGTTTCCTGTTTTAATTTGAAATGTATTTTCTCTTTGTGTCTTTACTGTTTTTTTTCACTGTATTTTTGTTTTCCGCCTGTTCATGTTCCCAGTGTCTGTCTGTACTGGTTTCGTTTTTTTTTTTTTGCTTGCTTGTTCTGGTCCCAGTTTTTTATCAGCTTTATTATTTAAATCTTGTTTTTTGTTTATACTCTATACTTGCCTCCTCTTCATTCTGCGTTTGGGTCTGGATTTTCATACCCCTGACATATACAGTTTCAAAAACTATTGGATGGATTGCACTGAAATGTCCACTGTACCTGAGCACATTTGTTAGCATGGCTGTAGTCTTTTAGTGCCCCACTGGACAGAAAGCCATTGAGAAAACTCATGATAGGTTCACAACTCTTTACAGCAAGAACATTATCAGATAAGTAGATCAATGTGAATGGTTGAAGCCACACAATGGGATGAATCTGTGTTGAAACTTGGGAATTAAGAAAAAGTGTATTTTAATTAATACATTTTCTTTGTTTTACATAGCCCGGGGTACAGCATTTTTGTTCCTTCAATACATCTTTTCTGTGCTCACTCATGCCTGAGGAGAGTGAAAAACACTTCTTCCAAGTCCATTATTGTAATATGAGAACTCTCGTTTTTTCTCGAGTGAGGGAACAATGGAGCGTGAGATGGGCTGGAGAATCGGAGCAGCGGGAGCGGTACTGCAGTCGCTTTACCGCACCGTTGTGACGAAAAGGGAGCTGAGCCAGAAGGCAAAGCTCTCTGTCTACCGGGCCATTTTCGTTCCTACCCTCACCTATGGTCATGAAGGATGGGTCATGACCGAAAAAGAACGAGATCGCGGATACAAGCGGCCGAGATGGGTTTTCTCCGCAGGGTGGCTGGTGTCTCCCTTAGGGATAAGGTGAGAAGTTCGGTCATCCGGGAGGGACTCGGAGTTGAGCCTCCTCCTTCGCGTCGAAAGGAGCCAGTTGAGGTGGTTGGGACACCTAGTTAGGATGCCACCTGGGCGCCTCCCTAGGGAGGTGTTCCAGGCACGTCCAGCTGGGAAGAGACCAAGGGGTAGACCTAGGACCAGGTGGAGGGATTATATCTCTTCGCTGGCCTGGGAGCGCCTTGGGATCCCCCAGTCAGAGCTGGTTGATGTCGCCAGGGAAAAGGAAGTTTGGGGCTCTCTGCTGGAACTGCTACCCCCGCGACCCGACCACGGATAAGCGGAAGAAGATGGATGGATGGATGGAGAACTCTCCCTGGTATTAATAGGGTTATCACAGTCTGTCACACAGATTTTCACAGCAGCTTTGGTGAAATCTCTGTTTTCACCATGGTCCAGAAATATGACAGTATGTTTGTGTCTTATATTTTCTTCTACATGTTTGTACTCATCCAAGACTACATGGCACAGAACTGGCTTCATGATATCTTTCCTGTGTCCTGTAGGTTTTGTCCCATACCAAGTTGCCATCTCCACTTGAAGCGCAGAGAGCCGAGTCACTCCATCCTGTTATTCTGTCTCCCACTCACTGCCCTCTCTATATCTCTGGTTCTTCTTCCTCGTGATGTCTAGCCAGGACATAGCAAGACTTTGCCAAGAACAAAGCTTTCTGCAGAATCGTGCACACCTTTTCTTTTCATGATACATTTCAGTTTGGCGTCACCTTTTATATAATTGAACTGGATGTAGTCAAAGTTGAGATTCGGTGGAACATTGATGGTTTTTACCTTTGTTTCTCCCATTTTATACTTTGTTTAAACTTCTCAAAAGGAAGTGATTCACAGTTTAGTCTACATTAACATGACCACCAACTGAATTCAATAAAAGTTTCTCTTCGAATTAAATGAACCTTTTGTCTTACTTAACTTCCCACCAAAAAATCTGGGTTTCAACACTGGATTTTGCATATTTACACACTAGAGTAGAAACTTTACATTTAGAATAAACATTATACCAAATGTATGGAAATGAACAAGTAGTTTGCTATATTACAATTTAAAAAACAACCCAATAAGTAGAATTATTTTTAGAATGGGGAACTACAATCTCCAGACACAATATATACTGGGGGTCTGGGCACATTTGGGAGAGAGAGTTGCCCTAGATGGGATAAAACATCCAGAACATTTGATTTCCTTTGTGAATTGCTCAAATTAAGAGGGACAGGGTTTACACTGCTGTGTTTATCTACTTGTTGTTTCTTTGGGGTCATTACCAAGGAACAGATATTTACCACAATTGATCCTGTGATTAACTGCTGTGTTAAGTTGCATAGAAAAATGTTGCTACTTATGCTAGCCATTTTTCTAGCTAAGGAGAAGGTCTTGTTTGTTCCAAACAGCGATAACATCTATTCTTGCCCCAATCTTGGCACTGGCATGCGTTTCACAATGTGCCGGTAATGTGACCCAGGCAATATTTGAGTTGGTAAAATATGCACACTCTGACGACTCCATTAGTTATAAGGCCAACTAACTTTGTCTCATATGAGTATTCATCTGCAGCCATGGACAGGAATACTTTATGGTATTTACATTTACTCTCTTTGCTCTATAGGCATGCTTTGCACAATAATGGTCTGTCTATCCCTCTCTGCATGAGGCCACGCCAACTAGAGAGTTTCTTTATTTTACCTCGTTCTGCCCTACCCTTGTTCTTCTCGCGAATGTGAATGTCACGGGGCTTACATGCGGCGGCCTCGCCCCTGTGAGGCCCCTTTGAGAAACTCCAATTCGCCGCTCGTATCGGAGCGCAGAAGCTGAGTTTATTAGTAATGCCAGCCTTGTTTGTTGCTCGGCGCTGAACGAATAAGAGGCTTGCAGAGGAGGCTTATCTGTCGGAGTGCACACACACACACCTCAACACACACACACACACACCAACAACACACACACCTCAAACACACACACCACACACACACACACCATGATCAATACAAAAAAAGCTAATATTGTTGCACACAAAACTCATGCATGTAAGCACAGATAGTAGCACACACAAATATAACAGTCGTTAATGGAGGCACACACATAAACACACTCTTTGGTCATGTGTAAACAAGTGGTTTAAGAGTGGCTTGTCTTGTTAGGGGGCTGCATGAATAAGAGGCTTGCAGGGAAAGGCTTATCTGTTTGGCAGTGGATGCACATGCACGCGCACAACACACACACACACACACACACGAGCCTTATCGAGTCAGGGTAGATAACATTGCGAGGCAGAGAGTAAGGAGCACCATAAATGGAACATGCACCTGGCTCAGGGAAACTCAGGAGACACACATGCGTGCACACACACCACACACACACACACACCATTCCCTAGGTTTACTGCGCAGATGTTTATGACCTGAAGCAGTCACACAACAGAGAACATGACTAACAATTGTGTTTGCCTGGTGCTATGTATGCAAAGAGAAAGGCATATGGTAGAGTGATAATGGGAGGAATGTTTAGGGAGAGATACATCTGCTAGCGTGATAACGGTCTGCTAACAAACCTGGCAGGGGAAACAGCTCAGTCAACTGTAATTTGTGAGTATAAAAATTGAATAAAATGGACTTGGCTAAATTTAAAAAAGTGTACGGTTTCTTGAGAAGTCAGTTTATCGTTGGTTTTTTGTTTTAAACATACAATTAGGTTAAACTTTATTTTTTAATTGAACTTAGTACAACAACATGCTGTTAGCATCCTAACAGAAAGTGCAAAGAGTAGATAAAGTGCATGAGCTTACAGTGTAATCACATCATTTTGCATATTCATTTAGGCAATCATATCCGCAGGTGCAAGTTTAAGATTTGTTCTGCAATGTTAACAAACTCATATGTTGATTGATGTCATATTTTGTGTAGGCAGTTGCTAGAATAAAAATGTCTCTTTTTTTGACGATAATGGACATTCTACTCATTGTAAGTCAAATGAGTTCAACTGTACCGTATGGTGAAAAGGTTGCTTTAGTCTGAAAGGGATCCGCTGATCATAATAATCTCACATAAGTGTGCTTGTTTTTATGAACTTGCTTAAGACAAGATTATTATGATTTAGGGTTACAGTGTTTGGAGAACAGACCAAATATACAATTTAGGTTTGGATTCTAGATTTAGCAACTATGCCTTGATTTTGTTGAAAAATAATTCTCAAGCTTCAATCTCTTTAGCATGATTGGCCAGATAGAAATACAGAAGGTGTGGAATCAGCACACTCTACCCAGCTTAATTGCAACAGCTTTGTCTAATGTGCAATTGTATCACTCCCTATGTTACTCTTTGTTACTCTGTGTCAGGATTGTAATCACGTTGTAATGTGCATTACAGAGAGATGAGGTTACAGGACATGTTGTTACTGGAGTCTTTACACTCTGGTTACTTGACATTTCTACGTCAAGACCAATGAAAGAGACCAACAGCATGCGTTGAGCAGAAGCTGTCTATGAATCAGCAGCTGCGAAATAACCCTTGGACTTACTAGAGACAGTTGGGCTGTAAATGCATATGGCATACATGTTACAAAGGTGGGAGGTATCTTTTCACGTTAGAAGTGCACTTATCTCTAACAATATGTCTATGATGTACTTATTAGCCTCTATTATGCTTTTTGGGGTTTTCCCTTTCCTGTAGTGTTTTATAGGTTTTAGTGCATGTAAATGGTCTGCAGAGGCTAACATTCCCTGTATTACCTTCAGAGGGGGTTTCTTCTCCCCCCTGCCTGAAACTCATCCATTGGACTCCTTTGATTACATGTGTTACATAGTGACATCACTATGTAACATTCAAGCCTCTATTGGCTATCTATCCAACACATTTGTTGTGTTAGGCTTAGGGGCAGGACATATCTAAGCCGTTGACCAATCAAAACAGAACCGACCAGTTAACCAATCAGAGCAGACTGGGCTCTGGTTTCAGACAGAGGGTGAAAAGAGGTGCTGCAGCACAGGCAGTATGAGAAGAATAAAGAGCTTTTTGAACATTAAAGCATGGAGACATGTCCCAGTAGAGGCACTCAAAGATCAACCTGAAAATTGTTAAGGTTTCAGAAAGGAAAATAAATCCTTCTGAAACCCATAGAAAAAAACAACAACATTTTATCTCACGACAATCACAGCATACAATCATGGGCGCCTCCCTAGGGAGGTGTTCCAGGCACGTCCAGCTGGGAAGAGACCAAGGGGTAGACCTAGGACCAGGTGGAGGGATTATATCTCTTCGCTGGCCTGGGAGCGCCTTGGGATCCCCCAGTCAGAGCTGGTTGATGTCGCCAGGGAAAAGGAAGTTTGGGGCTCTCTGCTGGAACTGCTACCACCCGCGACCCGACCACGGATAAGCGGAAGAAGATGGATGGATGGATGGAATCACAGCATAAAGTAATGCACTCTATTATATCCAACCCAGTCTCACAGCATTTCGTGTTATAGTCACAACATTTAATATTGATTCGTGTTCAACAACACGATTTTCCTCTTTTTTTCGTGTCACACAGAACGATTTTAAAAGCAATGTATTTCTAATGGTAGTATGTTTCGTGGCTGCAGCACGTCTTTTCTCCGATCGGGTCTTGGAAGACCGGAAGCTGTGTTTTTTCATAAAAACATGTTCTTACTCAATATCAAGCCACGATTATTGTTTTTTATTTTAAGTCCTATAATGTCGGACTTTTTTGCCATCCATGAGGAAAATAAATGGGGCTCAGAGCCTCAGGATACTGAAATCAGTATTTTTTAAATCTTTTTTTCCTTCTAATTTGTTATTCTTTTCTGAAGAACACACTGTTATTTACTCACCAATAACACACAATTATCCTTGTTTTTATTTATTTGTTTAATTCTATAATCTCGGGCTTTTTGGCGTCCATCAGGAACTTTTCCTTTCACCCACACACTAACCTCCTTTTTCCCCTCTCTCTCCAAGTGAGGTTCTTACCCTCATTACCTCTGCCCGCCCTACCACCTGTCCCTCTGGACCCTATCCCTTCAAACCTCCTTCAGACTATCGCTCCTGGATCTTCTACCATTTCTCACCCATTTCATCAACACTTCTCTAACTTCTGGTCACTTTCCAAATAGTCATAAGGAGGCAAGAGTAATCCTCTCCTAAAGAAACCCACTCCCAACCCGTCTGATGTTATAAACTACAGGCCTGTCTCTCTCCTCCCCGTTCCTGTCTAAAACACTTGAACGCGCTGTCTTTAAACAACTATCCTGTTATCTCCATCAGAACAACCTTCTGGATCCGCACCAGTCTGGTTTCAAGGCAGATCACTCCACAGAAACTGCTCTCATTGCTGTCACTGAGGAACTGCACACTGCCAAAGCAGCATCCCTCTCCTCTGTCATCATCCTGTTGGACCTGTCAGCTGCATTCGACACGGTGAACCATCAGATCCTCCTTCGCACTCTCCAAGAACTTGGAGTTCAGGCTCTGCACCTTTCCCTCCTCACCTCATACTCAAAGACCGTACCTACAGGGTAACTTGGAGAGGGTCCGAGTCCGACCCTTGTCAATTAACTACAGGGGTCCCTCAGGGCTCTGTTCTTGGGGACCAAGAACAGAGCCCTGAGCCCTGAGGGATCCTCTTCTCCCTGTACACAAACTCGCTCGGATCAGTCATTAGCCCGCATGGTTTTTCATACCACTGCTATGCTGACGACACCCAATTAATTCTGTCCTTTCCCCGCTCAGAGACCCAGGTCGTCGCACGCATCTCTGCTTGTCTAGCTGACATCTCTCAGTGGATGTCTGCTCATCACCTCAAGCTCAACTTTGACAAGACTGAACTGCTTTTCCTTCCGTGAAAAGATTGTCCCACTCTTGACCTGACAACCAACATCGGCACCTCTGTTGTTTCCCCGACTCAGACTGCAAGGAATCTGGGAGTAATCCTAGATAACAACCTGTCCTTCACTGAAAACATCGCTGCTACAACCCGTTGCTGCAGATATACGCTGTACAACCATCAGGAAGATTCATCCCCAGCTGACCCAGAAAAGCCACGCAGGTTCTGGTCCAGGCTCTCGTCACCTCACGCCTAGACTACTGCAACTCCCTCCTGGCTGGTCTAGCTGCATGTGCCATCCGACCTCTGCAGCTCATCCAGAATGCAGCTACTCGTCTGGTCTTCAACCTTCCAACATTTTCCCACACCACTCCGCTCCTCCGCTCCCTCACTGGCTCCCGGTAACTGCTAGAATCCACTTCCAAGACAATGGTACTTGCGTACCATGCTGCGAAGGATCTGGCCCTTCCTAAATCCAGGACATGGTTAAACTGTACACCCCAGCGCGTGCACTACGCTCTGCATCAGCCAAGCGACTCGCTGCACCCTCGCTGCGAGGGGGACCCAAGTTCCCATCAGCAAAAACACGTGGGTTTGCGATCCTGGCTCCAAAATGGTGGAATGAGCTCCCCATTGACATCAGGACAGCCGAAAGCCTGCACATCTTCTGGCGCAGACTGAAAACTCATCTCTTTCGACTCCACTTCGAGCGATAGAATTACTAACAAGGCAAGGCAAGGCAAGGCAAGTTATTTATAGAGCACTTTTCAACACAAGGCAATTCAAAGTGCTTTACAACAAATGAAAGACATTAAGAAAATGGCATTAAAATCAGTCATTAAAAAGAAAGCTAATAAAATAAACATTAAAAGAAGAAATACATGGATAAACACTAAAAGAAAAGATACATGGATAAAAGTTACAGTGCAGTCTAAGATATGAATAGTTCAATTAAAAGCAGCGACAAAAAGAAAAGTCTTTAGTCTGGATTTAAAAGTAGTCAGAGTTGCAGCGGACCTGCAGGTTTCTGGGAGTTTGTTCCAGATATTTGGATCATAATAACTGAACGCTGCTTCTCCATGTTTAGTTCTGACTCTGGGGACAGAAAGCTGACCAGTCCCTGAAGACCTGAGAGATCTGGATGGTTCATAATTTAGCAGTAGATCAGAAATGTATTTTGGGCCTAAACCATTCAAAGCTTTATAAACCAGCAGCAGTATTTTGAAATCTATTCTTTGACACACAGGAAGCCAGTGTAAAGACTTCAGAACAGGAGTGATGTGATCCACTTTCTTAGTGTTAGTGAGGACTCGAGCAGCGGCGTTTCTGAATCAGCTGCAGCTTCCGAATAGACTTTTTAGTGAGACCTGTGAAGACACCATTGCAGTAGTCGAGTCTACTGAAGATAAAAGCATGGACAAGTTTTTCCAAATCCTGCTGCGACATTAGTCTTTTAATCCTAGATATGTTCTTTAGGTGATAGTAGGCTGATTTAGTAAACTGTTTTAATGTGGCTGTTGAAACTCAGGTCAGAGTCCATGACTACACCTAGATTTCTGGCTTTATCTGTTGTTTTGAACATTGCAGACTGAAGCTCAGTGCTAACTTTTATACGTTCTGCCTTGGCTCCAAAAACCATTACCTCAGTTTTATCTTTGTTTAATTGGAGAAAGTTCTGACACATCCAGTCATTGATTTGTTCAATGCACTTACTCAGTGTTTGAATTGGAGCATAGTCTCCTGTTGAAACTGTTACGTAAATTTGTGTGTCATCTGCATAGCTATGGTAACTTATTTGTTGTTTTTTCATTATCTGAGCCAGTGGTAGCATGTAGATGTTAAAGAGAAGCGGCCCCAGGATGGAGCCTTGAGGAACCCCACATGTCATATTTGTCAACTCAGATGTGTATTTACCAATAGAAACAAAGTTGTTTCTGTCCTTTAAGTAGGATTCAAACCAATTTAGGACGGTTTTCCGAAAGTCCCACCCAGTTTTTCCAGTCGGTCTAGTAATATGCTGTGGTCAACAGTGTCAAATGCAGCACTGAGATCTAATAATACTAACACTGAAGTTCTGCCACTGTCTGTGTTTAAGTGGATGTCATTGAAGACCTTTACAAGAGCAGTCTCAGTGCTGTGGTTTGGACGAAAGCCTGACTGGAACACATCGAAACAACTATTTAAATGCAAAAATTACTCAACTGTTGAAAAACAACTTTTTCAATGATTTTACCTAGAAATGGGAGGTTTGATATGGGCCTGTAATTGTTCATTACTGAAGCATCTAGATTATTCTTTTTTAAGAGCGGTTGTTAATGACTGCAGTTTTCAGGGCCTGTGGAAAAATACCTGAGTGAAGAGATGTGTTTACTATATGAAGTAGATCTGAGGCCATGCAAGGCAAAACATCTTTAAAAAATCCCGTTGGAATAATATCAAGGCAGCAGGAGGAGGATTTTCAGAAGTTGAATAATGTCCTCTAGGTTTTTTATCATTAATCTGATGGAATTGTGTCATGGTGTTTGAATTGATGTTAAGTGGACACGGAGACAACACATTTGCTGTTCCTGATGCAGAGGCACTGACTGCTTGTCTTATTTTCTGAATTTTGTCAGTGAAAAAGGAGGCAAAATTATTGCACGCCCTGGTGGATAGAAATTCAGAGGCTACTGACACTGGGGGGTTAGTTAGTCTGTCGACCGGTAGCAAACCAGGCACGTGCATTGTTTTTGTTTTTGGTAATGATGTCAGAGAAGAACGATTGTCGTGCGTTTTTCAATTCCAAATTATAAAGGCCAAGTCTCTCTTTATAGATTTCAAAGTGAACCTGGGGATTTGTTTTTCGCCACCTGCGTTCAGCTTTTCGACACTCTCTTTTTTCTGCTCTCACGATCATGGCTTTTCTCCATGGAGATATTTTCTTGCCAGTCACTTCCTTTACCTTAGTTGGAGCAATGGCATCTATAATATTTTTAATTTTTGAATTAAAATGATCTACTAGCTCATTTACTGAGATGTTAGCAGGGGCAAGTGTGGAAGAAAAATTCTGAGTAAACATTTCCCTAGTGTTTTCAGTTAAATATCGCTTTGTGGTTACCTCTTTTTGAACATTTTTGTGAACAGAAATAGAGCTCTCAAAGAAAACACAGGAATGATCAGAGAGTGCAACATCAGTCACCAACAAGGCACTTATATACTAATAAAGGACTGGCTTATCTATAGCCAGCTGAGTAGCACTTGAAATGTTTGGCTCTATGATACCTGATGTACTTATATGATTCTGTTTTCTTCAGGGTTGTGTCTTCCTGGTCAAATGTACTTATTGTAAGTCGCTTTGGATAAAAGCGTCAGCTAAATGCAATATAATGTAATAATAATGTAATGTAACTGAATTTCAAAATAAAATAACCGGAAACAATATGAGACATTTCGATATGAAATCAGAATTTTTTTTCGGAGTTTAGGATGGCCGAAGACACTACCCATAATCACACGGTAAATCAAAGGCAAAGAAAGTCATAATTACAAACAAATACTTGTGTTAGCAGTGTTAAATGTGAGAAAGTAAACTTAAGAATGTCAGGTTACAAGCACATAAATAGTTTACCATTTACATCACATGTGTGGTGTTAATTGTTGGCATGTTTTACTGTTACTGAAAGGAAGCAAAACTACTTGAGGTAAGAGTGCAGTGTAATGGTTTCACCCTGTAGCAGCCATGTGCGATGTATTACCCATACGTTGTCGATACTCACACAAGTGTTCAAGTGTAAAACATGAGTGTTCAGCGACACAGCACCTGTTTCTATAAATGTGTTCAAAAACATCGAAAAATAATGTATGCAATAGCTTACATAACATAACAATGAGGAGGAGAATTCTGTTTGTCTTATAAGTGTAGAAAAACATAGGCTTTTAGCTTTGCTGCAGCTGTACAAAGATAACTGTAAGGTTGTTCCTGTGTGTGTGTGTGTGTGTGTGTGTGTGTGTGTGTGTGTGTGTGTGTGTGTGTGTGTGTGTGTGTGTGTGTGTGTGTGTGTGTGTGTGTGTGTGTGTGTGTGTGTGTGTTTTAGTATGGAGGGAAAGTGTTTCTCAGCCTTATTATTCCAGAACAAAGCTGACTGTGCCAGAGCTGTCAAAACGTTGGCTGCTAATGAACCTCATACAGTATCCGAAGATGTTTCATACACTATAGATGACACAACAGCATAAAAAGGCAAACTTTTGTGTTTAAGTGCAGTTGCAGCTTCACAGATAACAATTTCATTTTTCTGTTGTTGTTAATCCCTACAGATTTAACATTTAGAAATATTATGGTCTGAGGATGTAACATATGTTCTAAAGAAAGCTTGTCTTAGCATTCATATAGTCACAAGCTCCACGTTAGTAGTCCCACTGCCATGTCGGCTAATCTATCGTTCGTTATCGTTTTATGCAATTACATCAGTGTCCGACTGCATATTTTTTGAAATATTTATAATATGATTGTAGGGCTCTCACCAAGATCTTATGTGTCCTTTATCGACATTGTTTATTTATAGTTAATTGATCTTCTTTTGTTAAAACCCATAATCAGTAAGACGACAAATCATACTCATTTTCAGGGTCATATCAGTATGTAGTGTCTCTACTTTAAAGAGTCCTCTCCTGCTGATGTTCAGGTGTTTATCAGTATGTAGTGTCTCTACTTTAAAGAGTCCTCTCCTGCTGATGTTCAGGTGTATATCAGTATGTAGTGTCTCTACTTTAAAGAGTCCCCTCCTGCTGATGTTCAGGTGTATATCAGTATGTAGTGTCTCTACTTTAAAGAGTCCTCTCCTGCTGATGTTCAGGTGTATATCAGTATGTAGTGTCTCTACCTTAAAGAGTCCTCTGCTGCTGATGTTCAGGTGTATATCAGTATGTAGTGTCTCTACTTTAAAGAGTCCTCTGCTGCTGATGTCCAGGTGTATATCAGTATGTAGTGTCTCTACTTTAAAGAGTCCTCTCCTGCTGATGTCCAGGTGTATATCAGTATGTAGTGTCTCTACATGTCTCCATGCTTTAATGTTCAGAAAGATCTCTCTTTATTTCTCTCATACTGCCTGTGCTGCAGCACCTCTTTTCACCCTCTGTCTGAAACCAGAGCCCAGTCTGCTCTGATTGGTTAGCTGGCTGGCTCTTTTGTGATTGGTCAAGCCATTACAGATATGTGAGGAATGTCCCACCCCTTAGCCTATCACGTACAATGTGTCAGAGCACTAGCCAATAGAAGCATAAGTGTTACATATTGATGTCCATGTGTTACCGAAGAATACAAAAGAGTCCAATGGAGGCGTTTCATAGTCTGTAGTGGAGGTAGTCATTGTGACTATGTTCAGGGATTAAAGGTCGAAGCCTTGAGTTTGGGGCCGTAGCCCTTTTTTTTCCAAACAGACATGACAGGGTCCAGTTAAGAACAAAAGAAGAGAAAGAAGACATTTTTCAGGTGAGCGAATTGTTACATTAAGTTTTCCTGAACTGAAAACAAACTGGGAAAAGTTGTAAGACAAAAGCACCCCCTGTGGCAATGATCTGTCAATCAAAAGGAACCCAAGCCGCATCACAATGGTTTCGCTTTCTAGTCCCTCAGGTACAAGTACAATATCTAAAGCTTGTTTCTGGATACAGTCCTCTTTGGGGTAATGCTTGAAAAACCTATACCTTACCCCCCACAGCTGTTCCTGGAAAGCTGTAGAGTGCAATTCTCCAAACGTTCTGATGTGTGATCATTTGTAATGTTCAGTTTTGTCTGGTTCAGTTAATTCATTCTTGTTGAAGTGATTCTGATGTTTTCCATATGTGCCTCGTATGTGATTAGCTGCAATTAATGTGCAGCACATTGTGATAGCAACTGTAAAACCACATCACTCGCCACATTGTGCAAAATGCTCGAATTACTTTCTTTAGCCGCTATGCTGCACTTAATGATGGTGAACTCATTAAATCCGGCTCTGCAGCGGGATCAAATAAGGAAAATTAGGGATTACTCATTAGCGTGGCTTTCTGTGTTATTCATGTGCAGTTTCGCCTAAAATGTCACAGCTGATTTGTTTTGTTTTGAATTATCTGAATATTTAATAACGACACAAATATTGTCAGTATTCCTAACAGTGTGATTTGCCACCGCAGAGGCATAATGGCTACAGAATAGAATTCAACTGTAATCAGGAGGACCCTAAGGGCACATTTTTGAAAAACCTTGAATTGTAAAGTGCTTTTTTAAAATGTTCTCTCACCAGGCTGAGTTGTATGCATGAGATAAAGTCATCATAATCTCCATATATAAGAACTCAAATAATAACTCTTATCATTACCTGCAACCTTGAGTTGTTTTAATAACACTCAAAAGGCGCATTCACACTGCGGTACTTTTCCCACAAAGGTTCATGCGAACTTAGTTCATGAGAACTCTTTTATCGCGTTCACACCAAAAAGAGCCGGAACTAAAATTAGTTCATGTGAACCTTTTTACCCCCTCAAAAGTCCCTGCTAGAGAGCAGGGACTTTCGTGCGGCTCTTTTGTGAGAAAAGAGCTATATTTCTGATTGGCTGGGCGGATTGCAAACCACGCCCCGTAAAACTCCCAAAAAGTTTTGTGAAGCCGCCATTTTATTATCCTCGCATTAGCATTATTAGCATTAGCATTAGCCCAGCGCAGAAACGCAGAGAGACTAACGTATGGCAACACAAAATAAAACATGGGAGCGGTGGAGATGAGGAGGGGTCGGCGTTCTGGCGATTTACTCGGAAGGCTTCAGTAGAAGCTGCTAGGAGTCCCAGCAGCTTCTACTGAAGCCAGTCCCCAACTCCGGGGACTTACGGCCGGGACCGTGGGCGGCAGTATACGCCGTGAAGTTGTTTGTAGCCTGCCAGTAAACCCAAAGCAGAAGAAGAAGAAGTGACGTCAGCGGCTTCATTTGCCTAATCCACCCCCAGTGACTTTTTCCGGTGTGAACGTGATCTGTACTTAGTTCATGCGAACTAAAGAGTTCGCATGAACTAAGTTCGCATGAACCTTTGTGGGAAAAGTACTGCGGTGTGAATGCGCCTAAAGAGATGCTTAGCTAATTAGGAGAAACTTTGGATGCTTGCACATTCTTATAATTAAGGTTAGGTACAGCAGTATCTTGAAATATTTATGTATATTCAAATCCCATGTTTTTCTGGTTAATGGCTGCCAATGACCTAATTAATGCTTATAAAAAACAAGACCTACAACTATGCTTTTTCATATATAGAGGCAACCTGTATGATAGATGTACCTGGCTGACGTAAGTGCTCACCCCGAATGCAACTCAAATGCAAGGGCCATATTTTTGTTTAGTTTTCTTCAGATTAATTTACACCCATTTTATGAACCCTCTTAATCTTAAGAGGTGTCTCCCTAAAGCATACTCCTGGATATGAAGGTAAATAAATACACTAAAACAAGACAGTAAACACAAACTACCCCTTGTATCGCCCCAGTCTTTCATCTCTCCAATGCATCTAATAGTCTAATATTCTGATTGTTGGCAAATTTGACCATAAACTTATAATCATTTAAAAGGTTTGCTGAGGTAAAAGAGTACCAAACAAATGTACCAGTAATCTGATTAGGTCAAGCTTTGACATATTTGATTAACAATGGCATTATGCTCATTTGTAATAGATGTATCAAACGTAAAAATCATTTTGTAGCCCAAAAGTGTTTGGTATTTGTATTTGTATAGTTACATTACACACTTGTATGCAATTCAGTGTTTTAGTGAATGTAAAGCAGTAGAACAACAGTTGGCCCCTGCTGGTGTTTATTAGGTCAAGTGTTTAGCTCAGTGAATGGATAGGGACATGGAGTGAAGCCAGTATTGTTTCCCTGAACGTTTTGGAACAATTACATGCTCTAAATGTTATTTCGAAAAGGCCATTACAACCCACTAAGGGAAAATGAATGTGTAGGTAATAGAGGCAATGGAGGAATTCCTGGATTGAGGCTTTATGTCGTTGCTGAGTCGGTGCTTTCCTGGCCACTCATCTGTGTGCAACAGGATTTCAGCCAATAAGACCTGCTGCCGTCTGCAATAGCCATAACAGCTAATCAATGGCTGGATCCATGGTGACAGAGGGCTAAAGCTTCAGCGGCTTATGTTGATACTGACAGTGCTCCCTTCTTTAGCTTTTGCCTCGGCGGATAGAGTTATGACACAAACATGGGCAGAGTATGGGATGTTATGGATCAGAATACTGTCGCACCTAATCAAATGGTGGGGATTCAAAAGGTTGACAACTGCAAGTTTTCATTACATGAACAGTCAATACTCGTGAGATTCATCATGTTGTGATGACAGGTTAGGGATGATGAGAATGTTCTGAGGGGAAGTGGTTATCCACCAATCGGATGGTCGGCGGTTTTCCAGTCTCTGCAGTCGACAACATGTCCTTGGGCAAACCCCATCACCTTAACCCATTGTGCTACCAATGTTCAAGTGTCCATGGTGTGTGTGTGAATGCTATGGTGCATTAATAAAGGAAAAAAAGCGAATCATTCTCATGGCGTGATTATGTGTAAAGTCAATGTAACGACCATGATAAACCCGTGCCAAGCAATGCGAACAATGAAGAGTTAAACATTTTGTATTCTCAACAACAATGTTGCATCCCACTATCTTGTGAAAGCCAATCAGCAGTGAGAATGTCCGCCTGTCGTCAATGACGTTGTGAATTAGAAAAAACAAATCATTAGCCATTGTGCGCAATGGCAATCCGTGTATCTACTGTCCATTTGTTTTTCTTTATTAAACAAGTAAACGGAAGAGCGTCTGAGAGGCCTTTTTGCTTTTTGGTCGTTGGAGCGAGGGGCGGGGCGAAACCATAGGGCGAAACTCACGGAAGTGATTTCAAAACAAAAGCACTCGTGTGCTTGGAATGGTGATAATATTGTAAACAAGGTACATTTAACGAAAACAGCCAAGACACATTTTGAGCCCAGAAAATGAATGTTATTAAGGGCTGTAAATATAATAAGCCTATGTCTAAAATGGACAACATTGTTAGGAGATTTAAACTATACAGCGATTCTGCACTGCGGTCAGCCGTTCTATTTCGCCCTCTAAGGCTATCGCTATTGGGTAATCCCACTGCACGTGTGCAGCACTGACAGACTTAAACCACGCCCACCTATGGGCCCCACCTACGGACTCACTTCCGTATAAATAGGAAGTAGTCCCTACAATCTGCTCCCACTTTTCTTCAGCACTCCGTTGCAGAAGCACTGTACAGGCACAAGCTCTTTTCAGAGCTGTTTACTAGAAAGCAAACATTTCCCCCTGGCCCCATCCTCCCTCTCCTGATATATTGAATGTACAATGTCTGTATCCTCTGATATGCGTAACAACGGACATTAAAACGTTGGAGAGCCGGCCCGCAGGGAGGAGCCAGCAGAGGATATAAATACAGCGGGACCTTCGGGGTTCGGCCTCTTTCTTCACCTGGCAGGGCCAGAGACACAGCTGCTTTTCTGTCGAACAATATTCTGTTTGTAACATAACCGCGCTTTTATTTTTAATTAAAGTACCAATTTGAAACCATCTCAGAGACTCCATTTAGTCTCCTTTTTAAGCTTCTCTCCTGGACGCGAGAATTATTACACAGATAACAGTCAGCACGGCGTTTAGTCACCCTCTGACAAAACGTTTTCTACGGGGAGCACAGAGACTCAGACATGTGTCACGCGCTTTGGCGCCTCAATGGGGTTTTGGCTTTAGTGTTACGCACACTGAGTAAAGCTCCATTTGAACCTTTAGATCAGGTCCCCCTAAAGTTCTTGTCAGCCAAAGTAGCTCTGCTATTGGCTCTGACATCAGCTAAAAGGGTGAGTGATTGGTCTGCTCTCTCTGTGGCTCCGCCATGTCTCCAGATCCAAGGAGATGGCAGCTTAGCTGTTTTGCGCCCTAACCCGGTCTTTTATGCCAAAGGTCATCACAAGCTCTTTGATACCTTTGGATGGCTTCTTTCCTCCTCCTCACACATCAGAGGAGGAAGCCACATCTCATCTCCTCCATCCCGTGCGCGCGCTGTCATGCTATATTGCACGCACGGCTGCTTTACGCAGCTCGTCTGTTTGTGCATTACAGAAAGCGCTCAATAGGGCAGCCTCTGTCGGCACAGCGCCTGTCACACGGCTGTGTGAGGCTGTGTCACAGGCGTATTTCTCCTCTGGGTTGGATACCCCGGAGAACATCAAAGCGCACGGCACCAGAGGAATTTCCTCCTCCACGGCGTTGCACGGAGGAATGACAGTGGAAGACATTTGCACTGCTGCATCTTGGTCTTCCCCTGTTCTTTTATTCGTTTGTATTTGAGGTATGTCTCCCATTCCTCTCTGACACACTCAGTACTGAGTGTCCTGTCAGAGTGAGTAATGTCGGGGACTCAACTGCGTGCCCTCTCTCCTGCCTGTCGGCATTTAGAGAGCTGCCCTTTTCCCCCTCTTTGATCGTTTTAACAAGTGGGACTTTGGTCTCTACTTTTTATAAACGACAGGTAGCCTATTTAGCCTACCTTCTTTCCCGTATGGAGAATATTCATTTTTTTAAATGCTATATTCCCTGGGAATGTGATGCTCCATTTACGCATGACGAAATGGACATGGGTTATTAATTGAGTAGGTGTGTTTCGAGCTTCTGGTAACGGACGGACCAGTGGGGCGTAGACTACATCCTGCTTCGCCCTTAACCCAATAGCGATAGCCTTAGAGGGCGAAGCCTTATACGAAATAGAACTGGGGTTACGTACTGTAACCCAGCTTCTATGAGTATAGGCGCAGCCCTCTAAGGTTCGGGCCCCACTGACTCAGCGAATAGCTGAAGAAAAGCTGTTTGTGTGGGAGCAGATTGTAGGGACTACTTCCTATTTATACGGAAGTGAGTCCGTAGGTGGGGCCCATAGGTGGGCGTGGATTAAGTCTGTGGGATTACCCAATAGCGATAGCCTTAGAGGGCTGCGCCTATACTCATAGAAACTGGGTTACAGTACGTAACCTCAGTCTCTCACACAAACAGAGTTAAGGGCACAAGGTAACATCGGCTGTAACAGGCACACAAAGCTCACAGTTCCTCATATTTGTACAAAAACAGGAAATAAATCGTTGTTTATCAATGTATGTGTCTATTCTATTTTTGTCTATACTGTATATGACATAAAAGAACAGCTACAATGGTAGCTTAGCCTAGCCTGATCATCCTCTCTCCAATCAGAAAACAGGCATTTTAAAAGTGTTTTGCCGGCCATCATGCAGATCTTGCCAAAGCATTAGTTAATTTTATTAAACGGTATTCTACTTTTCTTGAAAAACTGTTTTAGAATTTTATTTTCAGCCTTCAAACTAAAACATAGTTTAGAAAATATATAAAGTCTGACTCCTTAAAACATTATTTATTTTTCCAGTAACATGTAAAGCATTAGAGTTTGCCTTCCGGTTCAAATTGACCAATCAGATCACTTCTCTAGAATAAGACTGGAAAAAGTTAGCAAACAAATAGTAAAGTTGTCCTCAACTTAACGAAACACATAAAGCCTCAATTAACTCTTGGATAATAACTATTGTATCTTCAAAAAAACAAGACAAAACTATTATAAATCTTTTAGTATTGAACCTATTTTAACTGGATGGCTTTCATGACAGCATGTCTGTTTAAGGTATTTATAAGAACCTAACTTAATTTAAATGGATAGAATATTTTATTTGCCGTTGTTAATGCATAGTAGTACACAGTTAAGTTTAATATTCAATTCTGAAAATAACTCCATGGAATACTTTTTGAATATTTGATATTTGTGGAGAGCATGACATGTTGGATTCATTTCGGCTAAATGTTCCAATAAAGAAAACAGTGCAGGTGAAGGAAAGAGGATATAGACATTGAGACAAGGCAATCAGCAGAAGAAGACAGACAGGAAGTTACACTTTCTTAACAAATATGTTTGGCATAGTTAGTGATGGGGTTGGTGCTTCCTCACAAGCCTTACAGTACATCAGACCTTATCTTGAACTGGTCACTGGATGTCTACCTTTCTGATCCCTGATCCAAATCACACTATGGGGATTTCTCTCCCCAGCCTTCCAATTATTTCAGTCTAACCTCCGTTTCCAACACGGTCCCCAGATGATCCGACAATCAATGCGCTGATCAGCACCATGGAAGCCTGCAGTTTTAGTGGCTTAGTGTATCAAGAGCATCGGCCAGTGACCGCTCGCAACACGGCGCTTGTTAAGGACAAGCTCCTTGTTATAGTCTTATAAAATGTAGGTTAGAATTAGGTTTTAGAAGCGAGGATGTGTGGTTTAATAAATCTCTTGTGATCTATTTGTGGAGCCAAGACACCATGGCAAAGATGTCTCACCACAAAAACAGGAGCACATTCTAGTAAGAAAAAGTATGTGCTACTTTAAATTCAGTCATTATTTGCTTATTGGAGTCATTTGCGCCATAAATGTCCCTACAGAAACTCCATATGTGCATACATAATTCAAAGGGATAGTCTTGCTACATATTTCACACGTTTAATTGATTTGTCGAAACTTATTGAAATACCATCTGTGAATTCCAATTAAGGTTTTGTGGTTTATGTCGATAATATGTAGGTCTGTCACGATAGGTATTGACTTAGTTTATGGACCTCCTTCATTTTTAAATTAACATATTGTGCCCCGCTTCCAGGTGGAATTTGAGCAGAATGAGAGCACTACTATTTTCACATATACAGTTGCAAGAAAAGTATGTGAACCCTTTGGATTCTCCACACATAGCGTTGTGTGTTCCTTCCAAACAACTCGACTTTGGTTTCATCTGTCCACAGAATATGTTGCCAGTAGTGCTGTGGAACATCCAGATGCTCTTTTGCAAACTTCAAACGTGCAGCAATGTTTTTTCTGGACAGCAGTGGCTTCCTCCGTGGTGTCCTCCCATGAACTCCATTCTTGTTCAGTGTTTTACGTATCGTAGATTCGTCTACAGAGATGTTAGCATGTGCCAGAGATTTCTTTAAGTCTCTAGCTGACACTCTAGGATTCTTCTTCACCTCATTGAGCATTCTGCGCTGTGCTCTTGCAGTCATCTTTACAGGATGGCCACTCCTAGGGAGAGTAGCAACAGTGCTGAACTTTCTCCATTTGTCTTACCGTGGACTGATGAACATCAAGGCTTTCAGAGATACTTTTGTAACCCTTTCCAGCTTTATGCAAGTCAACAATTCTTAATCGTAGGTCTTCTGAGAGCTCTTCTGTGCGAGGCATGGTTCACATCTGGCAATGCTTCTTGAGAATAGCAAATTCAAAAGTGGTGTGTATTTTTTATAGGGCAGGGCAGCTTTAACCAACACCTCCAATCTCGTCTCATTGATTGGACTCCAGGTTGGCTGACTCCTGACTCCAATTAGCTCTTGAAGAAGTCTTTAGCCTAGGGGGTTCACATACTTGCAATGTTCACCCTGCACTGTGAATGTTTACATGGTGTGTTCAATAAAAACATATAATTGTTTGTGTGGTATTAGTTTAAGCAGACTGTATTTGTCTATTGTTGTGACTTAGATGAAGATCAGAACACATTTTATGACCAACTTATGTAGAAATCCAGGTAATTCCAAAGGGTTCACATACTTTTTCTTGCAACTGTATATATATAGTTATGTTGTTAATTTGCTCTTTCTGTTAAAAAATGTCCTAAACATTGATTAACCAGTTTTTGACTGGATTGACAATATATTGCCTGTTAAGGAATGAATTTTCCTCTGTGTCAAATGGTTCAAATGGACACATTATGCTATTGTATATTGTGCCTCTACTGTGACATATGTACATGCTAATATTGAAAAGCTCTGTATTTGTCTCATACTACCTGTGCTGCAGCACCTCTTTTCACCCTCTGTCTGAAACCAGAGCAGACTGGGCTCTGGTTGGTTAGCTCGTCTGCTCTATGGTGATTGGTCAACCGCTTGGAGATGTCCTGCCCCCTAGCCTATCATTTACAATGTGTTGGAGCACTGGCCAATAGAAGCGCATATGTTACAGAGTGATGTCACTATGTTACGGAAGTAGAAAAGAAGAAAAAGCTGTAGCGAGCATTTCATTTATTGATTTTGTTGTGTTTTTATTTTTTTATTAGGACATTTCCCAATAAAATGTTTTAAAATTCTGATTTCAATGTCTGAATATGTTTGCTTTAAAAGTGTTTATTTCATTATTTTATTATAAATATATAAGTGGCATACAATGATCTTAAAATGACAATAATATTGTTTATCGTGCTTTTTTCTGTGACACTTAATCGTCCAACAGAAGTAGTTATTGTGGCATGCTTTACATTATCCTAAACTTCTCAATTCAAGTCATTAATGGGACTGCACTGTTGACTGTACTAACACTTTAACAGTTTATACAACCAATGCTAAACTCATTTCTTTAAGCCATACCCACTATGTTAGAGCATTATTCCCTACAGATAGGCAATAGCCTTCATAAATAGAGCTGTAAGATTAATACTGAAAGGCCCCAATCTCTGCGCACAGTCAAGACAAATATAGTGGCTGTTGATCACCAGTGCTATCAAACCCCTACATACATGTTGTCCCTTCATACGTTGGCACTGTAAAACAATGAAAGATAGCATTTATTGGTCTCAGAAGCTCTTAACCCAAAGTGGTATTCCAGGATTGATGGTATAATTGAATCAAGACCAAACTGTAAAATAGAAAAAACTGCAGGAGCTTCTTTGGGCTTTAAATAGTGGTCGATTGCTCACGTTTATGATCGCTCAGCTAACAAATGAATAGTGATTTCAGTACACTGCAATAGGGGGCCATGCCATCAGTCAATGACTTTAACAGCTTTTAAGAGTTAATCAATACATGGATTGTCAGCAGCAGGAGCCTCAAGGTTAGATTACGCCAGTTTATTGTCATGACCAATCTCTCTGTGCTGCTGTGGTAACTCTGTTAACATGTTGCAAGCTGTGTTTACCTCCAACACGGCCACTACGGATATATTCATATTAAAGTCACCTATTGTGTCAAATCCACTTTTTCATGTCTTATACATACACGTGTCCCTCGTTAAGAGATTCTGAAGGTTTCAGGAAAGAATATTTGCTCTCTTTTTGTCCTGATCCATTTATATAAAAACCTGCCAGATTTTGACCACTTTATGATGTCATAACCCCCCCCAGGGCTGAAACAGAGGGGATTATGGGTAATGCTGCAGTGATCTGTTTGGTATTTCAGCCAAACACTTCAGAGACATGTTTTGTATATATCTGACAACTATAATATATTGATGAAAAACAGTATAATAGGGGACCTTTGAATACTTGTTGTTCTAACTACCATGCTTGTAACCTCTATCTGTTATCATGTACCAAAGACAAAAGCAATACCAGTCAGTATTGGTCAGTTAGGGGGCCTTTAGCTTCTCTAGAATAATTTATGTTTTTTATTTGTTGTGTAATTCATTGCTGTTGTCATTGACTCTGGTTTGTGTTTTTGAGGCATGGCTAAGGAACTACCAAGGATATATCACGAATGCACTCACGCAAAGATGTATTTCATTGGATTACTGCAATATTTTAAGAATGGGATGGCTCACTCATGCCCTTTGTAATCCCCGGAAGTCAACACGCGCTCTAGTCCCAGCTGTGTGCGTCACTTTTTGGTTCAAAAGAACTGTTGCTTTGGTAAACTTAAAAGATATGTGTCAAGTGGTTCCAAGCAATTTTAAGAGCTTAGTCAACTTTTGCATTTTCTGAGTTGGTGAAACGCACTTTTTTTAGTTTTCCTCTACTCAAGAACGTGTTACTTTGCTAAAACTTAAAAAGCAAGCAATTATAGGAGTTGGGTAAACTCACTAATGTGATTTTTACTGCAGGTGAAAAGATGAGTTGAGCCTACAATTAAAAGCCAATATATTAAGTGTAACCAATGCAAATAACAATCTGCTAAGAACCACATAAGACAAGAATAAATAAAATAAATTATAAAACACAATTGAGTTGCCGGAACCTATATACGACAAACTCTTCCTGATTGCAATCCAACCCTTTAAATATTTGATAGTATCAAAACATTGCAGATTAAACAAATAAATTAAAAAAGGGAACGTTATGGACATCTTAATACATTTTATTAAAATGTGGTTTTCATGAAACAATAACAAGTTTGTTTAAAAGCACATTAACATAGATGGAGACACATGGTTATTACTTGATGGTTATAACTGCATCTGGCTCTTGGGCAATGTATAACTTTTACATTACATTACATTGCATTTAGCTGACGCTTTTATCCAAAGCGACTTACAATAAGTACATTCGACCAGGAAGATACAACCTTGAAGAAAACAGAATCATATAAGTACATCAGGTTTCATAGAGCCAAACATTTCAAGTGCTACTCAACTGGCAAAGATAAGCCAGTCCTTTATTAGTATATAAGTGCTCTGTTGGAATTACTAACAAAGAACTGCTATCGCTCGAACTTAATGCCGTGCATCACGAGCCTTAGACCTCTGCTGTTCCCTGTATATACAAACAAAACACTAAATTGAGTGCAAATCAGGACACACCATGTGTTTTCCTCAAAACAAAATTAAAATCCGCCTTGAAATCATAACGAGACAGTTAGCTGTTAACAGACGGTAACAGAGGTGCTATTCACATGCATTACAAGGGGTTTAAGCCATCAATAAAAAGGCTGGTTTGCAAGAAATTGAACCACATGGTCATGATATTGATATAGTTCATAAAATGTCCAACTACTTATTTTTAACCCCACCTCATGCTCAGAGATTTATATAAAGTGGCACATGGATCCTAGAATAAATAAGAACAGATGATTATTTTAACTTTTATCTTGATAAGTGAGAGCGCAGGCCAGTCTACATGAATGCAGGGCAAGGCACGTTTCTGTCCAAAGGTTCCATGACGGACTCGATAATGTTTTAAAATCTCACTTTGAGTGGTGACACTAGTGCTGCATAGTTTACATCTCCATCTAGAATGTAAACTTAACACGTCTTGAATTAATCTCTGAAACAACAACTTTAGTCTGACACACTCAAGGGCTTACCTAATGTGAACCTGTGTTAAGAATGAGTATCTTGTAACTTTCTTTTATTTGCATGATAAAGTGAAGTTAACATGGTTAAATTATAAAATATATTATTCCAAAAATATTAAATGACAAACCTTGAGCAGGTCTACCTTCATGTCCCTCCTTGATCTCATGTATGGCACGATAATGCCTTAGCATGGATGAAGTATTGTTATTGTAACCCAGTTCCCTGGAGCACAATAAACACTTCACCTTTGAATGAAATAGAAAAAGTAAAAAAATGAACCATACAAAATCTAACATAATACATCTGTTGTAATATACTATGTATGCAACCTACCTTATTGGGAGAAATCAGACCAAAGTGTTCCTACACAGGTGAAGTCCTTCTCTTCTTTGCTGGTTCCATTCTAAAGAGTTGCAAAAATATCGTACAACCAAAACTGGCAAACGACAAATGTTCTCCTCTATCACAAGGTTCACACATCTTGAATCGAATCCCATGGGTTTTTATCTGTCAGAAGCTCGCGTCCAGATCTGAAGTGCTTCCTGAAGCAGTCACGTGGTATCGACAGACAGCGAGGCTTCGTTTGTCATCGATGACGTCACTGGCCCGAAACGATACAAGCCTCGATACAGGCTTCACAAAAAGCTTTGGGGATTACTCGACACACGCTCTGAAGCCTCGGCGCAATACGTAACATCACTAATAACAACTCAATGCTGACTATGAGTTTAAAATGGGTCCAAATCTAAGATTGTAGAAAGATAATTCATTGCTCACAATAAAACAAATGGCGAAATACATACAGAGGAATTAATATCAAATAGGCGCATTAGTGACTTACTCTTACATAACCGCTGGGTTATAAAGTAGTAGGGAATAGTTTTAGCGGAGGTATTTTACACACAACATGCACGGCAGGAGAGCCTCTGAGGCCCGCGGCCGCATGAGGGAGCCCGGCCAACGCTTACGGCCGTCCACACAGCGGCGTGCGTTGAAGCTTGCCGGCGAGCGTGTCTGAAACTCGACCAACAACCACAACAATCACATTCATCTCCCGCCCCTGACACACAAGCAGCGGTTTGATTGGCTAGAGCTTGTACTGGCATATTATTCGATTGGCTGACGCTTCTGCTGAGGCGTCAAAAGTTGAACATTGCTCAACTTTTGCAGCGAGCCACGCCAGCAAAGCTCCGCTTCGCTTCCCACAATGTAGTTCGGCGTAAAGTGACGTCACCCCATTCAAAGTGAATGGTGAAGCTTTCAACGCACGCCGCTGTGTGGACGGGCCGTAACAGCCCCTACACACGGCGGCGTGCGTTGACGCTTGCCGGCAGGCATGTCTGAAGCTACACCAACAACCAATCACTTGAATCTCCCGCCCCTGACAAACATGCAGCGGTTTGATTGGCTAGAGCTTGTACTGGCATATGATTCGATCGGCTGACGCTTCCGTCGAAGCTTCAAAAGTAGAACATTGCTTTTTGAAGCGAGCAACACAATGCAATGCAGTTCGGCGAAGCGTGATGTCACCCAATTCAAAGTGAATGGGCAGAAGCTTTGAAGCGTCCATGCACGCCCCGTTACAGCGGCACAGTTTGCGGAGTTGATTCTTAATACGTACTCTTAACTTAACCACTTTTAACAGAATTGTGTCGGTAGGCACTTGATGCAAACGTTGCCCAACACCATTTGCGTGAAAAAATAGACTACAATTCAATTCAAAACCTTTATTTATCCAGGTAAAATCCCATTGAGATCAATGATCTATTTTTCAAGGGAGACCTGCAGCAGTAGGTTCCACAAGAAGACATACAAACATAAACAACAGAACAACAAAAGGACATCATACAGCAAAATGTACAGGGATTACAATTTACATATCTAACCACATGTACAGGTACCAACAGCATCTGATTTTGTAACATCCAACCGAGCTTTAAAAACATGTAGTGTCAGGGTGCGTGGAAAAGGTAGGACCCAAATGCAGAATTGAACAAAAAGCGAGCTTTATTAACTAGGGCCAAGAAAGGGTGGGTGGAGGGGGTCTGGCGGACGGCCCGGGAGCAAGGCAGAGACCAAGGAGGGGATCTCGGGCGGAAGACCCGGGGGCAAGGCAGAGTCCAAGGTGGGGAACTCGGGCGGACAGCCCGGGGGCAAGGCAGAGACCATGAAGGGGCGAAGGCCACAGCGGGCGAACTCAGGGGGCCGAGCATGAGGGGGAAGGCAGCGGCAGGAAGAGTCAGGGGGCCGGGCCCGAGGGCGAAGACCACGGCACTCAGGGGACCGGGCTCGAGGGCGAAGACCAGACAGCTCCGGAGGCCGGACAGAACCCGGTGTCGGCCGAACAGGAACCGGAGCCAGTGGGACAGGCTTCGGCAGGATCCCCCACGGAAGAGGACCAGGAGTTGGCAGGACCCCGGTGAGACAGGTGATGGCGGGACCTCCAACAGAACAAGGGGTTGGCAGGACCCCCGGCAGAAGAGTTGTCGGCGGGACCCCCAGATGAACAGGACATAGGGTTGGCAGGATCCCCGGCAGGACCCCCAACGGGACAGGACATAGAGTTGACAAGACCCCCGGCAGGAGAGTAGTCGGCGGGACCTCCGACGGCACAGGACATAGGGTTGGCAGGACCCCCGGCAGAACCTCCAACAGCACTTGAGTAGGGGCTTGAGTGGGGAGAGAGAGGGAACTCGAGAGGAAACTGGAGAGTTGAATCGATCGGGGACTCGAGAGAGGGCTTGAGAGGGGACTCGAGAGGGGACTCGAGAGGGGACTCGAGAGGGGACTCGAGAGGAGACTTGAGAGGGGACCTGAGAGGGAACTCGACAGGAGACCTGAGGGGAAACTTGAGAGGGGACTCGGGTAGGAACTTGAGAGGTGACTTGAGAGGGGACTCGAGAAGAGACTCGAGAGGAGACCCGAGAGGGAACTCGAGAGGAGACTTGAGAGGGGACTCGAGAGGAGACTTGAGAGGGAACTTGAGCGGAGAGGTGACTGGAGAAGGAACTTGAGAGGGGAGTCGAGAGGATACTCGAGAAGGTACTTGAGAGGTGACTGGAGAGGGAACTCGAGAGGAGACTGGAGAGGGGACTGGAGAGGGAACTCGAGAGGAGACTGGAGAGGAGACTTGAGAGGGAACTGGTGTCGGCTGGAGAGCCAACAGGAGACGAGGTGCTGCAGTCAGCCGGTACGCACACAGGCCTCGGGGAGCTGGCGTTGGCCGGTACGCCGACAGGACTCGGGGAGCTGGCGTCGGCTGGAGAGCCAACAGGAGACGAGTTGCTGGAGTCGGCCGGTACACCGACAGGACTCGGGGAGCTGGCGTCGGCCGGTAAGCCAGTACTGGAGCCGAAACTGGAGTAGGGACCATGGCTACTGGAGCCGGCACTGAAGCCGGAACCATGGCTGCTGGGGCCAGAACTGGGGCCGGAACCTTGGCTGCTGGGCCCGGTACTGGGGCCCGAACCATGGTTGCTGGGGCCGGGACTGGTGGTGGAACCATGGCTGCTGGAGCCGGGACTGGGTCTGGGACCATCGCTGCTGGGGCCAGAACTTGGGCCGGGACCATGGCTCTTGGGGCTCGGGCTGCTAGCCTGGCCTTGCGACTCCTTCTTTTAGGAGCCGTTTGGAGGCTTCGTGGACCTCCAAAAGCCAGACGAGTTCCAGAAAACGGCTCCTGGACAGGAGCAGGACATGGGGAAGAAGCAGGGGTTGACTCCGGACGGAACACACCGAGGCGTTTGTAGTTAGCAGGCTGGAAATCACACACCCAGAGGAAGTTCAAAATCCAGCCAGGTAAAAATGTCACCAAGCCTGGTTTCTCCATAGCCAACCGGTGCGCCTCTACCAGAGCGGCCCCCTTCTGCAGAACACTGGACTCTCCCTTTCACCAATCAAAGCAGCAAGCCAGATAAAAGGTAAAATGCTGTAATTCTACCTCAAATGGATCATCTGCTGGGTCCATTTGTGGTCGGTCCATTCTGTCAGGCTGCGTGGAAAAGGTAGGACACAAATGCAGAATTTAACAAAAAGCGAAGGCAAAAAGGCAGTCAAAAAGGCAGTATCCAAAATATCCAAAAAACAAACGAGCAGCACAAGGAACACAGACCGTGGAAACATGGAGGGAAAACAATGGACCGACATGGAACACAGGGGAAGACTAAATACACAGAAGGGTAATCACAGGACAAGACACAGCTGGGCAGGGGAGGGAGAAACACAAGGGCAACAGGTGAACACAATGAGACAATCAGACACACCAGGGAAACTAACGACAGGGAGGAGGACCAGACAAAACACAAGGAGGAAGACAAAACACCAAATGAACAGACTTACAAAACCCATAACCAGACAGACAACACTAAAACCGTGACATAAACCTAGGAGTGTGACATGTAGTGGTACTAGCTTGGTAATTTTCCATTCTTTTTGCAGACTGTTCCAAGTCAGTGGAGCTGCACATCTAAAAGCTTTCTTCCCTAAGACAGTCCTAGCACTTGGCACATTTAATAAAACTACAGCATGCGATCTCAGGCAATAAGTACTTTCAATTCGCCGAGAGATCAGGGAGCAGATATAAGATGGTAGTTTATCCAACATGGCTTTGTAAATGAAAAAGTACCAGTGACTGAGCCTCCGTACAGTAAGTGATGGCAAAACCGCCTTGGTATACAGTGTACAGTGATGCGTAAGTGCTTTACAATTTGTCAAAAATCTCAGTGCACTGTGATACGCAGCATCTAACTTGTAATTGGCATGTGGCAGGTGCATTCATATATAACAAATCACCATAGTCCAGCACAGGTAAAAAGGTCACAGTGACTAGCCTTTTCCTGGCCTCAAGCGAGAAACAGGACTTATTTCTGTAAAAGAAACCTAGCCTAACCCTCAGTTTTTTAAGCAGGTTATTTACATGAAATTTAAAAATGAGACAGTCATCAAGCCGTATTTGTAACAGGTAACCACTTCAAGTTGTATTCCTTGCATAGTTACAATATCCAAAGCAGTCTCCGGTGTATTTTTAGCTTTAGCTTTAGAAAAGAGCATTACCTTGGTTTTATCCACATTTAAAAGAAGCTTAAGCTCAGAGAGCTGAGCCTGAATAATGTTAAAAACAGCCTGTAATTTAACAACAGCCTCGTTAATCGAGGGACCTGCACAGTACATAACGGTATCGTCCGCATAAAAATGTAAGGTTGCTCCTTCGACATTTTCACCTAAACTATTAATATAGATAGAGAATAATAGCGGACCTAAAACTGAACCTTGTGGTACACCATTAGTGATGTTTAACCACTCAGAAGACAGCTCATCGAAGTGAACACATTGGGACCTTTCAGAGAGGTAGTTCACAAACCACCCCACTGCATGGCTGGATATGCCAATACTGACCAGCCTCTGCTTCAAAATGCGATGATCAACGAAATCAAAAGCTTTGGATAGGTCAACAAATAGAGCTGCATAACTCTGTTTATTATCTAAAATACTCGTAATATCATTTACTACCGTCATTGTGGCAGTGATGGTGCTATGTTGCTTTCTGAAGCCTGACTGATGTTTAGACAGGATGTCATTGTTACATAAAAACACCTTTACCTGCTCACTCACTAGTCGTTCAAGAACCTTGGCCAGAACTGACAATTTAGAGATGGGTCTATAATTGTTTAATAAGGTGGCCTCCCCTCCTTTTAGTAGTGGCAGGACAAAAGCTGACTTCCATACTTTTGGGACTACATGAGCATGACAGGGCTGAGTCTAACTTTAACAGCAGTAAGGGCGCTGATATTTTGTTCAAAACAGTGAATACAAGAAAAGTATATAACACTTGCTAGCTAAAAAGCAGTAATTAATAACTCAGGAGGTATGCTTACTTGTTTTACGATGGTTTAAAGAGGGTCCAACGCAATCACGTGTCCAACTGCTGAAGAATCGCTGCAAAGAGGAACAGGAAGGCCCAATCCCAAACCACTCCCTCGACCCTACCCCTCCGTGATGGAGTGAACTCCGTCTGTAGCCACACTCGCAGCTCAACGAGGCTCCCTCCTGTCAGATGAAGGGAGTAAACACAGCAGCAAGCTTTGGGACGGCCTCCCCTCTCTCCGGCAGAAACAGGAAATGCCGTAACTGTATGTAACAACGGTTTCAAATCAGCATCTCTTAGGCAAAAGGTTTAAATGAATAACTCAAATAAAACTCCAAACATCTTTCATTGTGTTTCAAAGCTCTTTTAGTTTTAAACCTGATGTTTATAAGCTTCTTAGTTTTTGCAACAATCTGTAAATATACCCAACTTTATAATAAAATGCACACATTTACCTTTTTCTAGACTAAACACAGGTTTGATCCTAAGTAAAAACATATGAGGTTATCATGAGGTTGTTAACATCGCAATTTATCAGTGGATGTTTGCTGGAACTACTTGTAAACAGCGTGTTTCCTGACGGACACACACAGCGTGACTCCGGTCAGGTAGAGACCGGTCTCAAGTCAGCACCGCTGCAGACTCGCTGTTTGAGTGCTTGATAGCCCACTCCCCCTCCACACTCGTTGCTTTGGAACAGCCCTCAATATGGCGGACTCTCGCGTGAACGCGCAAACGGAGGGGTAGGGTGTAGGGGGCGGTTTGGGAATGGGCCGAAGTCTCACACCGGTATTCTCGTTTGAGGGTGTGTCATGAACGTGGCGTTGACAAAAGCATTTTTATAAAGTTTTCCAAAACTTATTTATAAGAAAGTTCAGAAAATGTGATATTAATTTACAAATGAATGAGTTCTTAAAACATGTTCTCATTGTTGCTTAAAGGTGGGTTATATAATTTATTTCAGAAACACTTTTTGTTATATTCCATGGAATGCTCTTAACAAAGACCAAACTAAGGCGATACGCAGGGCTGGCAGCATTTCCTTTACCCCCGCTCCTCAACGACGCCCACCAAAAAGACGGGCACCATCTCCCCCCCCGTCTTCATCACCGAGCCTACGTCAACCACCTCCCCCCCCCCCCCCCCCTGGCAGCATGTCTTCTACCCCTACACCATCTCCTCCGTCTCCATCACCGTGCCTACGTCAACCACCTCCCCTCCCTTCAAGAAAGCATCTGCAGTCTCCGAAGCCTGATAAGGATGTGTGTGTACAAAATGCTTACTGATGTGTGCTGGGTCCAGGCTCAAGGGCGTATGGCACTCTCAACTCTTTCCAGGACATGCTGGGGCCCTGCCTGCCTGTAGCTTTGCCGATATCTGTGTTGATAGGTAATAGATTAAGAGCGGTGAATCATCGTAGATACAGGAAGCGCTCAAACGTTTGTGTGAGTTCATCTAATTTAGCAGTGATTCCATGTCAGCGACAGCTTGTTACAAAAAACATGACTGATAGTGTGTTTAACAAACTTAAACTAGCTTTATTAAATGTCAGGTCTTTGGCGGGAAAAACATTTTTAATCAATGATTTTATCAATGAGCACAATCTCGATTTTATGTTTTTAACAGAAACTTGGATTGAACAAAATAATAGTGCAGCTGTTCTTATCGAATCAACCCCCCCCAACTTTGGTTTTATGAGTCAGGAAAGAATGCATAAGAAAGGGGGTGGAGTTGCTATTCTGTTCAATGATTCCCTTCAATGCAGGAAGACATCTTATGGGAACTTTGCTTCTTTTGAATATGTGGCCCTTCAGCTGAAATGCTCCTCTCGAGCTCTGTTCCTAAATATCTATAGACCACCCAAATACTGTGCAAGCTTTTATGATGACTTTACTGAACTGCTGTCTATAGTGTGTATTGACTTTGACCGTTTAGTCATTGTTGGTGATTTTAACATCCATGTTGACAACCCTCAGGACAGAGGGGCAAAAGAACTGTTTTGTGTTCTTGATAGCCATGGACTGACTCAGCATGTGACGGAGCCCACGCACAATAAGGGGCACACTCTGGACTTAATTATCTCAAAGGGTCTGAATATCTCTAAGGTTGTGGTGACTGATGTTGCACTCTCTGATCATTCCTGTGTTTTCTTTGAGAGCTCTATTTCTGTTCACAAAAATGTTCAAAAAGAGGTAACCACAAAGCGATATTTAACTGAAAACACTAGGGAAATGTTTACTCAGAATTTTTCTTCCACACTTGCCCCTGCTAACATCTCAGTAAATGAGCTAGTAGATCATTTTAATTCAAAAATTAAAAATATTATAGATGCCATTGCTCCAACTAAGGTAAAAGAAGTGACTGGCAAGAAAATATCTCCATGGAGAAAAGCCATGACCGTGAGAGCAGAAAAAAGAGAGTGTCGAAAAGCTGAACGCAGGTGGCGAAAAACAAATCTCCAGGTTCACTTTGAAATCTATAAAGAGAGACTTGGCCTTTATAATTTGGAATTGAAAAACGCACGACAATCGTTCTTCTCTGACATCATTACCAAAAACAAAAACAATGCACGTGCCTTGTTTGCTACCGTCGACAGACTAACTAACCCCCCAGTGTCAGTAGCCTCTGAATTTCTATCCACCAGGGCGTGCAATAATTTTGCCTCCTTTTTCACTGACAAAATTCAGAAAATAAGACAAGCAGTCCGTGCCTCTGCATCAGGAACAGCAAATGTGTTGTCTCTGTGTCCACTTAACATCAATTCAAACACCATGACACAATTCCATCAGATTAATAATAAAAACCTAGAGGACATTATTCAACTTCTGAAATCCTCCTCCTGCTGCCTTGATATTATTCCAACGGGATTTTTTAAAGATGTTTTGCCTTGCATGGCCTCAGATCTACTTCATATAGTAAACAAATCTCTTCACTCAGGTATTTTTCCACAGGCCCTGAAAACTGCAGTCATTAAACCGCTCTTAAAAAAGAATAATCTAGATGCTTCAGTAATGAACAATTACAGGCCCATATCAAACCTGCCATTTCTAGGTAAAATCATTGAAAAAGTTGTTTTTCAACAGCTGAGTAATTTTTTGCATTTAAATGACTGTTTCGATGTGTTCCAGTCAGGCTTTCGTCCAAACCACAGTACTGAGACTGCTCTTGTAAAGGTATTTAATGACATCCACTTAAACACAGACAGTGGCAGAACTTCAGTGTTAGTATTATTAGATCTCAGTGCTGCATTTGACACTGTTGACCACAGCATATTACTAGACCGACTGGAAAACTGGGTGGGACTTTCGGAAACCGTCCTAAATTGGTTTGAATCCTACTTAAAGGACAGAAACAACTTTGTTTCTATTGGTAAATACACATCTGAGTTGACAAATATGACATGTGGGGTTCCTCAAGGCTCCATCCTGGGGCCGCTTCTCTTTAACATCTACATGCTACCACTGGCTCAGATAATGAAAAACAACAAAATAAGTTACCATAGCTATGCAGATGACACACAAATTTACGTAACAGTTTCAACAGGAGACTATGCTCCAATTCAAACACTGAGTAAGTGCATTGAACAAATCAATGACTGGATGTGTCAGAACTTTCTCCAATTAAACAAAGATAAAACTGAGGTAATGGTTTTTGGAGCCAAGGCAGAACGTATAAAAGTTAGCGCTGAGCTTCAGTCTGCAATGTTCAATAATAATAATAATAATAGCTTGGATTTATATAGCGCCTTTCAAGGGACCCAAGGTCGCTTTACAAGTAATAGGGCAAAAAACAAACATAACAAAACAAAAGTCAGACAGACAAAACAACAGATAAAGCCAGAAATCTAGGTGTAGTCATGGACTCTGACCTGAGTTTCAACAGCCACATTAAAACAGTTACTAAATCAGCCTACTATCACCTAAAGAACATATCTAGGATTAAAAGACTAATGTCGCAGCAGGATTTGGAAAAACTTGTCCATGCTTTTATCTTCAGTAGACTCGACTACTGCAATGGTGTCTTCACAGGTCTCACTAAAAAGTCTATTAGAAAGCTGCAGCTGATTCAGAACGCCGCTGCTCGAGTCCTCACTAACACTAAGAAAGTGGATCACATCACTCCTGTTCTGAAGTCTTTACACTGGCTTCCTGTGTGTCAAAGAATAGATTTCAAAATACTGCTGCTGGTTTATAAAGCTTTGAATGGTTTAGGCCCAAAATACATTTCTGATCTACTGCTAAATTATGAACCATCCAGATCTCTCAGGTCTTCAGGGACTGGTCAGCTTTCTGTCCCCAGAGTCAGAACTAAACATGGAGAAGCAGCGTTCAGTTATTATGCTCCAAATATCTGGAACAAACTCCCAGAAACCTGCAGGTCCGCTGCAACTCTGACTACTTTTAAATCCAGACTAAAGACTTTTCTTTTTGTCGCTGCTTTTAATTGAACTATTCATATCTTAGACTGCACTGTAACTTTTATCCATGTATTTTTTCTTTTAGTGTTTATCCATGTATTTCTTCTTTTATTAGCTTTTCTTTTTAATGACTGATTTTAAATGCCATTTTCTTAATGTCTTTCATTTGTTGTAAAGCACTTTGAATTGCCTTGTGTTGAAAAGTGCTCTATAAATAAACTTGCCTTGCCTTGCCTTGCCTTGCCTTGCCTTAACATCCCGATAGCAATGAATATATTAAATGCTTTGACAATAAATACATAAAAAATGTCATCTCAAGCCGTAGCTCTGTAAAAAGCACGACCAATCATCTGAGCCGGCCTGGCTAATATGACTGGATGGCCTACCTGCCTGTCAGCCTTCCAACTGTGCACAAACTTATCTCGTGCCCTCATTGGTCATGTGCGCGTTTGTGTGTGATGGAGGAGGGGCTCTGTAAGGAAGTGGCAGATTTGTTCCGGTTGTGTATTTTCAAATTCAAGCGCACTCGAGCTGGTTTCTCCAAAATTACCTACCCCACCTTTAAGTGTTACTTATTTAAATGCACATTGAAAAAAAGCTAATTTATGGCAAGTAAATTACCTAAAAAAAATTGAGTTTTGTTGACTTCACCATCGGAACTGTTTTTACAGTGTAGATCCCCTATGGCCCTTCTCACTTCTCTTATTTTTAATTTCCTCGCTCCTCGGTCTCGGTCTCACCGGATGTTGATTTGTATGCGCCATCTTGAGTAGCGTCCCAATGGCCTTATTTTTGCCGGAGGACCGAGGATCGAGGACCGAGGAGCGATAATGGAGGAGCGATAACCGAGGAACCACCAGACCATCCTTCGATGAAATCCTCAGACACTCGCCCAGCCCCTTACTGTGTATCTCACTGATTGGACGATGCAGCGCATGCACTGATCTGATGCTTCTTGGCATGAGAGCAGAGTGAAGAAAACACATGAACCTCACGGGAGTCACTCCTCAGTTTATACTGTGTTTTGTTTCAATTCATGTTTCATTTAGTTACAAATATGTGATATATCTGAACAACAAAGTGTTCAAAAATCATTTTATTCATTTGTTGGAAACATTTTCATGATCGTTTTTTTCGTTTTACATTTTCATTTATTGTAATTTCCATTCAGTCAGTCATTAAGTGCTATTTAAAATGTTAATGTGCTACATATCCAAACAAACACACAAAGTGTGCAATCCAATGAATGTTACTCTAACTGGGTTTTGATAGATAACATATATCTTTTTCTTCTCTCAATTATTTTATTTCTATTGTGCACTCTAATCAATATTAATCAAACTATTGTTCGTTTATACATTTAAAAAATGGCGTTTATCTTTTTTGAGAATGAGTTCTTATTTTATTTAATGTATTTGGGTCTATCCCCAAAAAACGAAATATATAATAACAAGACCTACATCTATCATGTGCATTTCTTTATCAATTTGCCGTTCAATCTCAAATTATTACAAGTATCACGCCTTGCAATACCCATTTGGAGTCGCATTGATCTGTTGTTAATTCCAAAGCTACACATTGTAATTAACTAAAAAAAACTATTCCATGTCTCGTTTAAGCCATGCAATATTGCCCTGATGATGAAGCTCATTCACTAACTGTATGGATTAATTCATATCTGCTCCTCCTCTTCTTTCTGTTCAACATTCTGTATAACAGCAGAGAGAGAAAGAGAGACAGAGTTATTATTTCAGACTTCATCCTCTTTCACACAGAGAAACGCCTTTTATAAAGCCAGAGAAGATATGGTTGAGAAAATGCAATCTCGGCAGTGGCTTTATATCTGGTTTTACGGAAGTGTACAGTTCCAAATGGGCCAGATAAAGCCACACTTGCTCCCCGATTTCGCGCGCTCTGGTTTGATCGACTGTGCGCGGAGTGAATGACAAACAGGGACTGCAAGGAAAAGGCTCGAGCACCCTGTCTGGCAAACGATACACACATTAATATATTATCCATCTTCAAAGAGCTTTTTTGTAGTTTTTAGTGCAATTTGAGCCCATGCACAGTCCAGCTAAATGATTGTGGACTGCCACAGAGTGCAGTACAGAGAGGGCTTTCAGCAACTTCCATGCAGCAACCTTAAAGTTTCGTCAAGTGACACAGCATTACCAAGGCGCAGTCTGGAAATAAGATGATTTTTGCTTCAAAATAAAAGCATGGGTACATAAGGTGTTTTCTGAGTTTGAAGCAGTGTGATGATAAATTAGAGGTTTGGGTTTGGAAATGCACACTTACTTTTTTTCTCCCTGTAGTGCTGTCTCTTTTCTTTAGTTTGTATTGAGGATATGGTTGTTTGATCAATGGTTTTCATTTTCATAAATCGGCCAGGTACTGCGATAAGGAGTTAACCCTTAAGCATTATCTAAACGTTTTCCTTAACTGACCTCTGATATATTTCCACTTCCATTAGACATTTTAGTCTTTTTTCAGTGTATATTCTTCAATATAAGTACAATTGCACACATTTCCACAGATCCGATCATTTCCACATGACCTGGAGATTTTGGAGACCCCACAAGTGCAGTCCAGTTGACAGTTTAGTGTGTAATTAATTAGTGCATACATAATGCATTATAGAGGCCAGACATATAAGATAAGATAAGATGAACCTTTATTAATCCCCGAGAGGAAATTCAGTTTGTACAAAGCAGCAACAGGGTAAGCGTGAAAAAAAAACAGTACAGCAAAGATTCACACAGATCAATACAATCTAAAATAAATAATAAATAACATAAAATCAAGGAAATAATGATAGTAATAATAAAAGACTATAAAAATAGAAGATGAATAAAAATAAGAGTAAAATAACATAACATGTGCAGATCATGGATACGTGATATAGTGAACAATAGATGGGTTTTATTTTGAAAACCCCATCAGGAAGTTGTAGTCATTGATGCTGTCAAACCTGACAGATGTCATGCCCGCTGCGCTATATGGATTAACCGTGCGGGAGAAGCGACCTGCGAGGAGCTTCAGCGGGACTGTACCGTTAAAATAGCGGTGTCAGTGACGGGAATACGGCTTTACCGGGAAGTAACTTCGTGTTTATTGTATTGTATTTTTCCACTTCTGATCTACTCTAGACGGAAGAGTCGAGTTAACAGAGGGTGAGAAACTGAGACTCGGAAACAGAGAGAGGAGGCGACTGTGAAGAGAGTATCCAAAAATCCGTCGTTAGAAATGTTTAATGGTCTCCAACAACGCAGGAAAGCTAGAGCTGTGGTATTTAAGGACTGTTTAACAAACTCTACCTAACCTGGGTTATTTTTGTATTGGAATACGTGGACTTTTCTGCCCTTGGACCTGAGATATTTGTTCTTGTGGTGGAATTATTCAATATTACACAGCGACCGGCGGGAAAAGGAGGAGCGCGAGAGGAAGCAAAAGAGAAGAAAACAAGCGTTTGAAGGGCAGGGTGGGGGGGGGGTCCATTTCACTTTCTTTCTGATGGGATTCTTCCCTCACCCCGCGGATGGAGGGATGAAACCGGGAGGAGAAGACGGGGAGAGTGCGAAAAAGAGTGGAGGAGGATGTAGTCGTCGGGTGCTGTGAGAATGCAAAACGGACGCACCCCTCTGGAACACCGGATTGAACTATAAACCCAAACGGAATTTACAGCAAGGATATTACACCTTGATATAAACATATATGGGCCATATTCTATTATCTGGAACATATTTGTGTGGAGTTACAACTATCATCAACACCAACGTTCGACTTATTGGATTTGGAAACATAATTGTGACCTGACACCCAGCTAACTAAGGCGCCGTAACATCCGGAAAAAGGTAAAGTTTCGACTCCTATTATCTGTTTTATGCTTGCAAAATGACTGCTCAGTTTTCGGCTCCCCTTGCCTATCTGTGTCTCTGTTACAGCAGAGGAAGGGTGGTTGCTTGTAGAGGGGCAGACGCAGAGGGAGAGTTGTTTCTTCATTTTTTTGATGTAAATACATAGTCTGGAAGCTGAAATGGGACTAGAACAGAGGGTGTGTTCAAATGTGTGTGTGTGTGGTTACATTTCAGTAGCTCTGCACCCAGTTGTGTGCTGTGGATATACGTCAGGGTGTGTGTGCACGCGCTCACATTAACGTGCTATTAACGCAATAGGAACATATCTTTTGATTGCGAGTTTTTGTCTTCAGTCATGGTACACTGAAATGTCCCGGCAGCCTACGCGATGATTTTAACGGGTTTTAATAAAATATAGTTATTATGTTACACTCCCACAAAACACTGCACCTGTATCTCGACAGAGAAGGGAGGAGGAGGGGAAGTGTAATGTGTCTAGGCTCCATAGTTCCCATAAGAGACTGTGAAGTAGTATTAAACAACCGCAAATAAAACCCCAAAAGCCTGTCAGGTGAACCGTTTGCGCATGCGCAGTTGAACCCTAGCCCCAACCTTGTTGGCACAAAGCGTGTGTGGTGTGTGTGTGTGTGTGTCATACAATGACAGGTGCATGTTGCTGTTCAATCAGGGGGCTGAATAGGCACCAGTATATTGCATTTAAATTGAACATTACCCCCAACAAAACCTTGGGCTTCAGAGTGTGTTGAGCCAGTCTTAGTCATTTACTATCCATTTACGCACACTCACTCACTCATGATATATGTGTAATTTGTTATAATCCTAATGTGTTGTTGTGAAACATTACTCATTATTTGTTGTTTGTATTTTGAATATCAGGAATTGAGTCAAATGAGTATAGCCAAAAAAAAGAACCTTTTCAGAAGAACCACTACATTAACAAGTGCTGTTTACTTGCTTTGAGCATTTGTATTCACAGTGCTGTTCTATTCTCTTTGCGTTTGTGGAAGCATATTGTGAGTTCACAGCAAGAGGCTATGGTTGCTGTGAACATCCCGTAGGAGCAGGACACATCACATTATAGAACATACTGTACTTAGATGAACATCACTTTAAACTATGCTGTTTTTAATTAGTAAAGAATGGTAAAAAAACCACAAGCCTTTTGCTTTATTACCCCTATATCTTAACTTAAAGGTCACCTGTTATGCAAAATCCACTTCTTCATGTCTCTTCTACATCAACACGTGTCCCCTCTTCTTCATGTCTCTTCTACATCAACACGTGTCCCCTCTTCTTCATGTCTCTTCTACATCAACATGTGTCCCCTCTTCTTCATGTCTCTTCTACATCAACATGTGTCCCCTCTTCTTCATGTCTTTCTACATAACACGGTCCCCTCTTCTTCATGTCTCTTCTACATCAACACGTGTCCCCTCTTCTTCATGTCTCTTCTACATCAACACGTGTCCCCTCTTCTTCATGTCTCAACGTGTCCCCTCTTCATCCATGTCTCTGCTACATCCAACACGTGTCCCACTTCTTCTTTCATGTCTCTTCTACATTAAACATGTGTCCCCTCTTCTTCATGTCTCTTCTACACTCAACATGGGTCCCTCCCTTCTTCTTCATGGTCTCTTCTAACATAACATAACACGTGTCCTCCCTCTTCTCCATGTCTCTCTACACTCAACATGTGTACCCACCTCTTCTTCATGTCTCTTCTACATCAACATGTGTCCCCTCTTCTTCCATGTCTCTTCTACATCACATGTGTCCCCTCTTCTTCATGTCCTTCTTCTACATCAACATGTGTCCCCGTCTTCTCCAGGTCCTCTTCTACATCAATCCTGTGTCCTCCTCTTCTTCATGTCTCTTCCCTAACATCAACATGTGTCCCCTCTTCTTCATGTCTCTTCTACATCAACAGTGTCCCCTCTTCTTCATGTCTCTTCTACATCAACATGTGTCCCCGTCTTCTCCATGGTCTATTGCTACATCAACATGTTGTCCCCCTCCTTCTTCATGTCTCTTCTACATTCAAACATGTGGTCCCCTCTTCTTCAGGGCTCTTCTACATCAACATGTGTCCCCTCTTTCTTCATGTCTCTTCTACTCAACAATGTGTCCCCCTCTTCCTTCATGTCTCTTCTACCTGCAAACAATGTGTCCCCTCTTGCTTCATGTCTCTTCTACATCAACATGTGGTCCCCACTTCTCCATGTTCTCTTCTACATCAACATGTTGGTCCCCACTTCTCATCTTCATGTCTCTTCTACATCAAGCATGTGTCCCCTCTTCTTCATTGCTATACTTCTACATCAACATGTGTCCCCACTTCTTCATGTCCTCTTCTACATCAAACAGTGTCCCACTCTTCGTCATGTCTCTTCTACATCAACATTGTGTCCCCTTCTTCTTCATGTCTCTTACCTACATCAACATGTGTCCCCCTCTTCTTTCATGTCTCTTCTACATCAACATGTGTCCCCTCTTCTCCATGTCTCTTCTACATCAACATGTGTCCCCACTTCTTCATGTCTCTTCTACATCAACATGTGTCCCCTCTTCTTCATGTCTCTTCTACATCAACATGTGTCCCCACTTCTTCATGTCTCTTCTACATCAACATGTGTCCCCTCTTCTTCACGTCTCTTCTACATCAACATGTGTCCCCTCTGTGGAAAGAGACTCTGAAAGTTTCAGGAACAAAGATTCTCTCTCTTTTTGTCCTGATCCATTTCTATAAAAACCTGTCTGAAAATGAGCTGATCAGATTTTGGCCACGTTATGATGTCATAACGATGTTTTGTCTTGTGTAACCATTAGCCAATCAGCAACCAAGGTAACCTCCCCCCCCTTATCCCCTGAATCTCCTCCTAGAGCACCAATAGGCGCATTCACACCGCAGTACTTTTCCCACAAAGGTTCATGAGAACTTAGTTCATGAGAACTCTTTTGTCGCGTTCACACCAAAAAGAGCCGGTACTAAAATTAGTTCATGAGAACCTTTTTACCCCCTCGAAAGTCCCTGCTAGAGAGCAGGGACTTTCGTGCGGCTCTCTTGTGAGAAAAGAGCTACATTTCTGATTGGCTGGGCGGATTGTAAACCACGTAGAAGCTGCTGAGAGTCCCAGCAGCTTCTACTGAAGCCAGTCCCCAACTCCGGGGACTTCCGGCCGGGGACTGTGGGCGGCAGTATACGCCGTGAAGTGGTTTGCGGCCTGCCAGTAAACCCAAAGCAGAAGAAGAAGAAGTGACGTCAGCGGCTTCATTTGCCTAATCCTCCCCAGGGACTTATTCCGGTGTGAACGCGATCTGTACTTAGTTCATGAGAACTAAAGAGTTCTCATGAACTAAGTTCTCATGAACCTTTGTGGGAAAAGTACTGCGGTGTGAATGCGCCTATTGTAGGGGTGTAACGGTATCCGTATTCGTCCCGTACCGTCACGGTTTGGACGTCACGGTTCGGCACATGCAGTCACACGACGAATACGCCTTTTTTACGAGTGGGAAAAAAGTCTGTCACTCAGGGCAGTATTACATATATAATCCAGGGGGCGGTATTGCGCCTAAAAGCCAGCCGCCCGTAAATAACAAATGAAGAACAAGAACAAAACACAACAAAACGAACACAATACATGAAGAAGAAAAGTTAGTAGCTATGGCGAGTTCACACAACACACAGGAGCTAGAAGACCCACCTGCTTCTTTTAAATCAGATGTGTGGGAACATTTCGGGTTCCCTGTGGACTACAACAAGGATGGGGTGCGAGTTGTGGATCGGACGAAGACGGTGTGTCGGCGTTGTTCGGCAGCGGTGCGGTATGCTAGTGGTAACACGTCAAACATGCTCAATCACATCCGAGTCAGTCTCAGTCCCCAGCGAGAGGGTTTTCTCGACGGCAGGTGACATAGTTACCATAGTTACCGCCAACAGATCTGCCCTCACTCCTGACAACGTAGACAAACTCATCTTTTTGAAGAACAACTTGAAAATAGAGTAAAGCTTGAGTACCTTTATTTAGGCATAATGGCCTCACACACTCACAAGTTAATTACACATGTTAGACATTGCTCCTAAAGGTACACATTTTATTTTGTTTATATTTATCATTGTATTTATTTTATATTTTGACATCAGGAGATGTTATACAGTTCTGTATTGCCTTTTATTGATTGTGATTGAAACACTTTATTATTATTTATTTTAATATTTTCAAGACATTCTTTTTAGTTGTAGCTTATTTAACCTTTTAGTTTGACATCAGCCATTATAAATACTATGGCCATCTGAGTGTGTGTTACTGTTTGTGTTTTTTTTTTAACTGTGTAATACAGTTAATGATTCCAAATGTTAGAGTTCCTTATTTTCATACCAAAACTTGCACGACTGTTAAAAATAAATAACAGCAAAAAAAATGATGCATTTGTGACTTTTCTTTGCTTTTCCTTGTTGTACCGAAACCGTACCGAACAGTGACCCCCAAACCGAGGTACGAACCGAACCGTGACTTCTGTGAACTGTTACACCCCTAGCCTATTGTGTTCTTTTTAACCAAATATCTCTCAGAGGGGCGTGGGGAGGGGCTCCTTACTTTCATCTAAAGTAACAGACAGAGTATCAGCCCTTTGGAAACATGGCTGAAACAGAGGGGATTATGGGTAATGCTGCAATGATCTGTTTGGTGTTTGGAGGCAAACACTTCAGAGACATGTTTTGTATATATCTGACAACTATAATATATTGATGAAAAACAGTATACTAGGGGACCTTTAAATCTGTAAGGCCAAGCATTTCAAATATAACCTTACTTTATAGAAATATTTCCTTCAATATTCAATGTTTGGAAGCTTTGACACAATTTTTGACTTTGAGTTACTAGGATTTATTCTTTATGGGTAAGCTAATACTAGGCTTAAGAAGTCAATCCTAATAATTGAAATAAACATTGTTATTCCAAAATTAGGGACCGAGTGAGTCTACCAAGCATGTTAGTGACTTGAGAAATTATTTAAAAAAAATAGTGATGAGTGTTCACACTAGTATACCACCTAAAAATACAATATCTTAAGCAAGTGCGCCAAAGGGAAATTATTTCATTTAAAGGGGGCCTATCATGCTTTTTGGGGTTTTCCCTTTTCTTAAGTGTGTTATATTGGTTTTCCTGCATATAAAAGGCTAGAATCCCAAAGTTTCCTCCAAAGGGAGTTTCTCTCTTTATTTTTCTCTATAAACCTGAACATTAGAATAATATGTCCTCTTTATTCAAACAGAAATGATCTCAAATGCAAATTTTAATCCAAACGTTTTCTATTGAGGGTCTTTCGAGTAATAATTCTCCGATATTGGACAGTGGCATGTCATGACGTGGCTTTATCATTTTCTTTATTGGAGTTCCATTGGTTTGTACCGGTACAGTAGCTCGCATTGATTGATCAAGGTGATACATTTATGCACGGGAGCCACTCATGCCGGTGCTGATTGCCCGTGGACATGGAGGCATTATGCAAATAAATCCCTGGCTCTAAAAAAGTGTGGAGTGTGGGACTGAGTGAGGTAGAGAAACTAGTGATTTTCTTTCCATTTTCAGTGTGTTAGAACCTCCTCTCTTTACGCCTAAAAAGACTGATTTGCTGTGCCATTAGGTTCGGGATGAATGGCGATGCATTTGTGCGCCAGATTGTGTTTGAAGTTCTTGCCGGCAAAATGTAAGATGACAAGGTAAGAGTGATTTAATATGCTGCGGTGCCAAACGAAAAGCATTTAAAGTGTACAGAATATGTGGATAAACATCTTGTCCAACGTTTCTTGATAATACAAATGTTCTTATTCCATGTAAAGGCAACTCAGTCTCCATTTTTCCACTGTGTTATCATTTTTTGACTATCTTTCACCCAAATAGCCTCCAAAAAAAGTGTTAGCTGTTATCAGGCAGTAGTACAGGCGAGTAAAGAGGCTGTAAGGACTCTTCTTTATAGGGGCAGGGGGGATTTTTATTATACCCGTCTTTCTTCTTGCCCTCTGTTTATCTCTTCAACTCTCTCTCTGTCTCTCTCTGTGTAGCTATCTGACAGAGGGCTGCAGGAACCTGCGGAGTGGGTGGTGAGAGCTCTAATTCAATTTATTCTGCTGCTCAGAGACAGACAGAGGAAGAGAGGGAGAGAAGGAGCGAGATAGCAGAGGGATGGAGACCACAGATGTTAGGGAACATTTCCTATTAGCAGTGGAGAGGCAGGCCTTATAGGAAGCTGGCCTGACGCGCTGACATCTGGATTGATTCTGCGTGTGACTCAAATTATGTGTGTGCTAGGGTGTGGTTATTATCAACAAAAAACAATACAATCAGTGAGTCTGAAGGTGGAAAACTAAAACAAACCCTATTTTATTACCTGAAACACAAATAAGTGACTCGATTAAGTCTGACTGAACCTTTCAAATGAACTCGACTGAAGAAGTGTCTAAACTCAAAACAAGTCGACTAATCTGGTATTTTATGCCATCTCTGGTCATGGAAATGACTCTGTTTGTGTTGGCCTACATCAGGGGTGGGGAACCTTTTTCCTCTCAAGGGCCATTTCAATTTTTACAACATCCTCAGAGTGCCGTACAAAATATTGAACTCAACCTCTGCTTAAAAAAACTAAAATCACAGCCCATTCATTTCGCCTTTCTTTCATGCTGTGCAAAGAAAAAGCAACCTCTAAATCCAGATATCTTACCATGCATGCACGCGCACGGTTGTGGCATGACCACTAAAACAGAAATATATGGACACAAGATGTGTACAAAAGTATTTAGTTTCCTATCCATGTGAACATGATTTAAGTGGGGGGGGCCCTCACCTCCTCTAGGGGGGTCCGGGGGCATGCTCCCCCGGGAAGATTTTTTCAAAATGTTGAAGTTAAAAGCATCAATCTGGAGCAACATTAGGAGATCTATGGATACCTCTCTCAACATCCATATGAAACGATTTTGTTTTTCTTTATGGATATTTTACCAATCACTCCCCTTTCAAACTGTATTCTTGTTTATTATTAACACCTTTTTTATACTGTCATATAGTATTTTATACCTGTTTACTTTATTCTCTTATTTTTTTTAACTATAATGATCATATAAAGATGTGCCTCACTGCACATTTACGTGGTTGTAGAAAATACTTCTTATATTCGTTAGCATAGCTAGCTAACCAGATGCTAATAACAACAAAGTTATTGACTGTATGATCAGAATGACAGATGAACAGATCGCCACTGGGCTTTCAACTAAAGACACAGCCATGCAAAAACTGCGGCATGTGTACGGCTCCTTATGGGTAGGCCTAGTGCAGTTTTTGAATCCCGGAGTGGTGTTCTGGTGCTCTCCGGCAGAACTACACCCCTGTCAGACGAGACATATACCACGTGATGACACGTTAGGCTTGTGTTGTGTTCAAGGACCCTGACCTTGGCCAGGAAAAACAGGCACTTGCTTGTTTAATTTTTTTGCGTGTGTTTATAAATTACCTCGAGGGCCGTATCAAATGGTCTCGCGGTCCGTATACAGTCCGGGGGCCAGAGGTTCCCCACCCCTGGCTAACATGGAAGTACGCACATCTTATTATAGGCATCTAAAATAAAATATATATAATAATAATGTTTGAGCTGAGGGATCCAGAAATATTACTTTCTATGTAAACTGCTTAGTTGAATTGCTTTTTTTGTGTTTTCATCAAATCAAAGTAAAGTAAATACTTTGGGTTTTGGTCTAACAAAACAAGACATTTAAACACATCACCTTTGACGGACAAAATGGGAATGGCATATTGTTAATAATAATAAAAGTCATATAATCTTTTGTGACATTACATTACAATAAGAAATATATCAAATATAATATAAAAATATATTGATGAGTTTCATCCTTAGTACAACATACAACATAGTACATACAACATAACGTACAAATAACATAATTTTATTTCATTTCACTTACAGAGTGATGCTGCTCTAATGTTTTGGCAGCTCTGATAAACCACAGTGACTCTAAATAAATACCCTGAAGTCTTTGCCAAGGCAGGATTAGTCTTTGGCAAGCTGCTAGCTGTAGTTAAATTCCTGCTTATAATCCATTACAAAGTCACTAATTACATTAGAATGTATGTTTACGTTGTTGTTATTTGTGTGGCCTTTGGCATTTTCTTGGACATTTAGCTTGTGTTGTGCCTTTTAATCTTAGTAAAACATGACATTTGTGGCGTTTTTTGTTTGTTTTCATTTAGGCTGTTTCCACTGCAGCATACACAATACTTAAGACACAAAATAGTGCAAGAGAATGGTGCAATGGACACAATGTTGCAAGTAAAATTCAGAAATAAGTATATCCATGGAAATTAGAAACACAATGTAAAATTAAATACTGTACAGTGAAATACAATACTGTAATATTTAAAAAGGGATCTATTATACAAAATGCACTTTTTGATGTCTTTTATGTCGCCGCCAATCACATTTCCTCGCTCGCACCAGGGAGGAGGTTACAAGACTCTGTGTTGCATTCACTTGCACTCGGACATTAGGGATTTTTTCTTATAAATGTCCGATGAGCCACAACTTTGATTTCAAAACAAAGCTGCCCACTGGGGTGGCAGCTGGGGTCCGTAACTTAGATCTGCCCCTGCTTCACCGGCACTTGCTTTTGATCAAAGTCAATGCGGAAAACCCGCACTCACACAGGTAGGCGGAGGTGAAGGGAATGAGCACTTATAAAACTCGGTCTCCACAGACAGCCAAAAGTGTGCAAGTGACGTTTTCTGCCAGACGCTGTCTCCTCTTTCACTTTAGGTAATTCACTAAAAATCGATCCATGTTGCCGCTCGCATAAAGTTAGCTGAAGTTAACTAGCTAGATTTCACTGTTTCTCGTTATTCTTTTCTCACGCTGCGCCTCCCCTGAAGCTCTCTGGCGCCCCCCAGGGGAGGCGCGCCGCACACTTTGAAAACCGCTGTTCGAGCTGAATCCCCTCTCGCAGCTGTGTGTCTGTGTATTCAGCAGGATGTCTGCAGGAGGCACTTAGAGCAAAGTTGTTATATATAATACATATAATGTCACTGTTCTAGCGGTAAACACTTACACTACATGTCAAGCTATGTGCTGTATCAGAAACAATGCGCGGCGTGTTTTGGGAGTAATATGGTCTGTTAACATTAGCAAGCATGCTAACACTCAGAGCTAACGCTGTAGGCTACTGTAGAGAATATGTGTAATGTCCTTTTGGTAAACCCTGCGAGAGAGAAAGATTTGAGCTCCATACTGTTTCAGAAATAAAGCTTGAAGTGGTTGGGAGCATAATATGGCATTTAATCACTGCAGCAGCGTTTAGCTGAGCTTCTCTCAGTAGAAAACTCTCTTAGCAGGGGAAAGCTGCGTGACGCTGCAAAGGGGCGTGGCTAGCAGCGGCCGTTCCACTTAAAGCAGTATGAGGCATGGCTACAATGGGTGATCTGTTTGGTATTTTAAGCAAAAGACTTCACAGACATGTTTTGTATAGGTATGGCCCTACAATATATTTGTCCAATATAGCATAATAGGTCCACTTTAAATAAATATGTGGACTTAAGTAGATGTTCAATGTATTCCCACTCTTTAAGAGCAATTTCAACTTTTTTCCCTAAGAAATTAGCAGCAATTTTTTGGGATGCATGTATTTGTTTTTCAGCATTGGATATTTATTTTGTACCTTTCTGTTCTCTTCCCATTGACCATGCCACTTTAGTTTTTACTGCTTACGATTCATATAGTATACATTATGTCACAATTCTGTGACAACTTCTTATCCTTCCTTATTCCAACACTCTATACAATTTGTACATTTATTTTTTGAATGAATTGAGTAGTGCAGGAATGAGTCATAAAGCCCAGAAATGTGTTAAAAATGTCCTACTTCCTGTTTCCTCGTATGGAAGTCGTATGGACATTTTTGGTTAAAAGCTTACGAGATTTGTTTTGTTCCACGACATAAAGCCGCCTTTAGCTTAGCGGTGGTGTTAATATATGGAGAATATCGTACTGAACAAAATGTGTTAAGTATCTAAAACGCATGTTTGCCACAGATCCTATTTTCCGCAATATAACAAAATCCAATGGAAAACATTTTGTTGAAAGAGCCCTTGCAATGATAACTTCCAGGTCGGCCTGAACAAATATGTCATTACACTGCCACACTGGTCAAAACAATTATTCAGTGAAATAATACCTTGTTTTCTAATCTTAAAAAGCTTAAATGAAATAAAACAAAGATGTATTTAAATAAAACACCTATAATTCAATGAAAGACATGACCATATTATGGTATCATCCATATTCATGTTGAGACAATTAGATGAAACATACACAGGTTAATGAAACTCACCCACAATCCCCCCCTTCCCCTCTTCACACACCTGCTGCTTCAACACCACTGTGACGTGTCTGACAGTAGACCCTGCTTTACGATACCAGCGGGGGGATAGACTTAGGGCGGGGTTTGTGTGTATGATGTTGTGAGATTGAGGAGCTGGTGACACGCCATGTATAAGACAGGTTGGCCGATAATGAGCTGTGTACAGGAGTCATAACAAGGGGAGGTGGGGGGGAGAAGATACAGACAGGCTTCTGGCTCCCTGCCTCAGTCTATCCATTATGGTAATCTAAAAGTGTATTCAGAGCTGATACAGCCATTTCAATCAGGAGGGACTTATTTTGAACATGTATTGCTTGCCGATTAGACCCCATCATGATATTACATATCTTAAGGGGGAGGTGCAGCCGTTAGCAGAGTAGGAAGCCCCTGAGGTCTAGACACTGGTGTGGGGGGGGGGGGGGGGCTTTGTCTGCAGGAGAGAGGAGAACAAACTTAAATTAGGAAGCAGCATGATGATTGGCTGTCAGATCATGAAAAACTATAGTTGGTTATCTAACAGAGTAGATGCCGGTAATCCTCTGAGAGGAAGAGAATGGAGAACGGATTCATGTATACCTTAATTTCAACCTTTCGCCTCATAAGGAATAAATAATAAGACATACAGGGAGAACTTCACTTTTCTATAGCACTTTGGAATAAATGCTTCCAAGCCTTTTTAGCTTCAAACAGAGCTATATGTATCAAATCAAATCAAGTTGTATTTATATAGCACATTTATAAACGATTTTTGGTCGAGCCAAAGTGCTGTACATATAATAAAAATAGCCTACAGTAGAGACACTTTACAGCAAATACAACAGCACAGATTGTTCAGAATATCAGTATGAGAAAAACGACACCCTCTATCCTTAGACCCTCACATCGTACAAGGAAACACTTCCAGAGAAAAACCCACAGTTTAAAGGGAACATGGGAGAAACCTCAGGGAGAGCAACAGAGGAGGGATCCCTCTCCCAGGACGGACAGACGTGCAATAGATGCCGTGTGTAAATCGAGGATGTACTTCACAGGTTGGACATTTCTGCGGATTATAACCAGGTTAACAAAACACGTTTTATTTTCTGCTTGCTTACCAGTGGACCTCCTCATATCATTGTATCTGTAACATTAACTGTTACAAATTCAAGCTCCGAAAAAAGTATAACAGATGGGTAACAATTGACACATGGATGCAGGTGGTGAGAACGATATACATATATTTATAACTAGTTTAGCTAGTTCCAGAGTAGATAAACTATCTAAGTGTGTTAGGTCTAACGTTAGGTGTTTTGCTCCACTCAACGGTCCGTCACAGCGGCGGAGCTGTGATCATGCAGAGCTGCGTGTTCTCCGTCAGCAGCAGCTGATCTGATCTCTCTCTCGCTCCGGTTATACTTCACTCGCGTCTATGTCCAAATCTATCAGATCTAGCTAGATCTTATATTAAACGTTACTTGGCAACGGCGTGTGGCCGCAAAGTATAGCGCAGCATTATGCATATGTTTATATGAGGGGTCAAAATCCCATGCTCATAAAATGCTCATATCTTTTTTTCCTCTTCATTCCCCACGCCCCAACATAAATAAATATACCAATTTTAGGAAAAGTAAGGAAGTTTGAGCAGTGTGGGTTTTATATGAACAGAGTTACACATATTTCAAAACACCTCCCTGTCAGAATGACAAAGATCCTCAGTGAAGCACAAGCCCATGTTTCTCACTACATTGTAAGTACAACTTATTAAAAAGATCAGTTCAATGCAACTAATGTCGTCTTAGTGTTATTGCATGATGTTAAAATTGGTTTGCCATGAATTTAGTGACGGATTGTAAACATTTGAAAGGTAGCATTTAAGTGTTTCTCAGTTACAAGGTTGTTGTTTTAATAAATCAGACACTGATGGTGCAGCACTGTACCTCTTTAGATAGGCATTTTGTCCCTAACAAATAGTTTTTGCGCTGATCAGGGGGTACTTGGCTGAATTTCTTTTTCAAAGGGGGTACATTATTGAAAAAAGTTTGAGAACCACTGATTTAGATAACTGAAATGCTCCAATGGGAAATGGGTTAGTGCAGCAGTAGAGCAAATCCTATAGGTTAGAATAGCATGAATACAGGGAAGATAACACACACATTTGTAATACTATAGAGAGGATACTGAACATGTTGAAGCAGACAGAATGAGATCAACTGAATATCATAAAGCAGTGGTTCCCAAACCTTTTGTGCCCAAGGCTCACCAAAGGACAAGGAAAAATCTCAAGGCACACCTATTGTGCAAAATAGCCCTTATAACACGTGTTATCACTTATATCATGTAAAATATCTGTAAATGTGCATAATTATTTACTAATGCCAAATATAATGTGACAAAGACAACTATATTACTCATAAAATATTTATTAACGAAATATTTCAGAAATTAATTTGAAACTTTATCAAATTAAAGGTGACCTATCATGCAAAATGCACCTTTGTACGTCTTTTATACATGATTATGTGTCCCCGGTGTTCCAGGGAACTCGCCAAGTGTCAGAAAACACAACCCTCTCTATTTTCCTCCTTCGCCAAATCTCTAAAAAAGGGGCTGCAACGGATCTGAAAAAAATGGATCCACATTCCGACACTTTCTACGTCACAAAGACGTACTCCGCTTATTGGTCAACTCTCCACCTATCAGGGGAATGAGCCACGGCCACGTGCATTGCCAAACCTCTCATTCGCATATAGGCTATCGGCAGGCTACCCCAGTCACATCTGTGTTTTTGCCTGCTCTTGGCAGGATGTCTAAGCCAGTTAAACCACGGACATGTTTATGAACTTCTCTCAAGTCCAACACGGATATGCCTCCAAACTAATGCTACACCCGGGATCAATACCAACCATCCGGGACCAGGCCAGTGAGGACACATCCAATTCTGAAGCTGTAAGTTTTTATTTAGCTGTGTTTTTCCTGATAAAGCTATCTCTTGCTTGTAGCATGTAGCATGTAGCTTCGCCGTATCAATGTCGCCTCAACCCCAACTAGTAATCGGTTAGGTGTTTATATGTTCTTGTAACATTTTATTTTGTACGCTCCGCAGTCTTTGCTTTGTCTTTTATTTTAATTATCAGGCATTTGCGAACATGTTCAGACTGCCGTAATGGCGATCTGTGTGAAGGCTGTAAAGCCACGCCTAGCCTAGCCGATAACACAAGTATTTATTCTCCTATGTATTAGTATTTTGTATCCTCTAAAAAATCATATTGAGTAAGTTATAATAACAAACGTAATCTTCTGGAGGTAAGTGCCGTTTTTTCCAGCGTTATGTAAAAGCTTTTGTGATTGTAGTCTGTAAGAACGATCATATATCATCGATCTGTAAGCTAAGCTACGCTACGCTAAGCTACGCTACGCTAATGAGACATGCCGTTTTTTGCAGCGTTATATGTAAAAGCTTTTGCATGTTTACTTGTTTGCGCACATGAATATAAATGGGGGTGTGTTAGGATACAACACTGTATGTATGTATGCGAGGGGACACACACCACGAGTAAAACGGAGCTAAAGCCCTGGTATGTTGTTGTTGACGACATGCATATACTAATCTAAACCACTTTTTTTGTTGTGCTTTTTTTAACATTGCACAGGCTACGTGGCCAACTTGATGGACCTCATCTTCGACCAAGTCTTTGTGGACCCTGCACCATTATGAGCAACCTGACAGGGAGGAGGTCATCGCCGGGTATGCCACACGGTTCAATTTGGCTGCTGTCTGAACCTAACATAGACATTTCACGGATCAGAGGACAACGCAGGCCGGAATCACCACTCTGATCCTGTTTCCAAGGAAGCCCCAGCACCAGCTCACAAAGCTCCTGTTTTTTATGGGTTCAAATAACCGTTGATTTTGACAATATAGTTCCGAGTTGATATCAAGTGTGTTGTGATTATTCATGTTGGGATGGGTAAAGAATATTCTGATTTCAAAAGCATAAGGTTGTGTGTGGACTTTTTTTGTCGTACACATGGGTGTGTTATGCCATTGCTGTGTAGTATATAATAGTACATGTACAATGACAGAATGAAAGATTGCATAAAGCCATATAAACCAGTATTTATTTCCATGAACAATATTAGCATTCGTTTTACAATTTCAGTCAAAACAAACAAACCACTCAGTGCTCTATTTGCCTCAACTGTAGTCCACCATGTTCAGCTCTGTAAATATTCAATGCATTCTGCAGGGAGAACACATTTAGGCACACAGGCTCCAATCCAGGATGGTCCACCATACAGGTTACAGAGTCCTCATGTTCCTGCATCCGTCTTTACACCTAGTGTGATAAACATATATTGAATGACATGTGAAAAATGTATTCTCTAAACAGACAACTTAGTGAAGCTAATGTTACGTGTGGTATCTCCATGCAGCACATGCTCCGGTTCAGAAGGCATCGTGGCGCAAGTTGCACATGTACCCCTTTAGAAAGAAGTCAATAACTGAGCTTTTAAAACACATGAAACACACATTGCTGACAACTGAGGTGTTGGAGTTATACTTTTTATCACCCTAAGTTATTGAACTTTCCAACGGTTGTTGCACGATGTTGGAAGAAAAGGACTGTAAACTATTAAACGCAATGAGGCCATTGTATATATGCTGAAAATATGAATGTCTCCCTTTATAAATATATATATGTATCGCTGTGTTTCAAATCAAATCAAATCAAATTTTATTTATAGAGCACATTTAAAAACAATGTTTGGTCGAGCCAAAGTGCTGTACATGTAATAAAAACATTTTACTGCAGTGCAATTGTAAAAAAGACAGTCATTTAGCAACAGCAAATATAAAAAACAATACACAGGGAAATGTCAGTAGTCGTGCTCCGCTCAAGCTAGAAAGCCTGAGAGAAGAAGTGAGTTTTTAGATATGATTGTTGTGTTTGCGTTACAAACTCTAAGTTACAAACTGTACACATTGCATTCTTGCTAATTAGCCAAAATATGAATGGAATAAGTAGCAAGCATCGTAACAGAGTAAAAATAAATAGGGACAACAGCTTGTCAACTAACCATTCAGAAACGTCCTGCTGCAACCGAGATGTTTGCACCTCCACCAAAACCTCCGCTGCTTCAGTTTCTGGATCAAATTGATAATATGCTTGAACACATGCATTGCTCTGAGATTACATGTGTATTCCACACTCGTAATCACAGCAAGCATGGTAACGTGACTCTCGCCAGCTCTTCTGCTGGGGGCGTGGTCAGCTGCTGCTCAGAATTTTCATAGGCAGGTTTGGAATAAAGCGAAAATGAGCGAAACGAGGCATGGCTAAAAAATGATCTGTTTGGTATTTTGAAAAATAAAATCTATAAATATACCTTATATAGGTATGGTCATACACTATATCATTTAAATATAGCATGATAGGTCACCTTTAAGCTTCATCAAAGCAGCAACACACTCATTTAAACCAGACAGGTCACAACATTAAAAATGAGGCAAAGGAAACTCAGCAGAAATTCAGCACAGAGAACTGTCAATGCAAGGAAGCTGCACTGTCCATGGTCCTGAACTACAAATTATAAATGTAACATTTCAGCAATCAGCATTGAAACATGTGCTATTGTAAATATTTTTGCCGACTTACAAATTAGTGAGATACATGTGCCTGTCGGGGCGCGCAGAATTTTTTAATCCTTGGTGGCACTGAGGAGAGGGACACTCGCTTGTCCTGTTCAACAGAGAGCCGTGACCTCCTGTTGTTCTTCATGTAAATCATAGTAGAGAACGCCAACTCCAGAGATGGGGTCATTACTAAAAAAATGTAATATATTACATATTACTTAAAACAAAGTAATATATTACACTACTTCGTTACTATCTACATAAAGGTACTCGTTACTTTAGTCGCCGAGCACGTACGAACTGCGCATGCGTGAGTGGCAATAACTTTCCTTACCAGCAGGCGGCGGTAGTGTGTATTTGTCATTCAAAACAGGCAACAACCGGAAGACAGAGAAGAAGAACAGACTACGTGATATAAACAAACAACAAATAGCGTGTGCGGTAGCTTCACCTTAGCATGTGTTCTTTGCAGGTGTTTGACGTGGTGTTTCCAGCAGTGGATAACAGCTTCTGGCCCAGACACAGTTTGCACCTCACCGTCTATTCTTCGGACGAACTCAAAATAATGGGCATACCTCCACTCCTCGAAAGTTATCGCTGACTCAAAGTACTGATATTAGTAAATTAAAAAATAATTATTTTTGTGTAGTTGTATATTGCAATAATAACGTATGGTTGTCACAAAATCCCACGGCACACCCGGACTTGCCTCACGGCACACCGGTGTGGGAACCACTGTCATAAAGGGTACCCTCTACATCTACAAACTCAAATGAAAGCCATAAGTCGGCACATTGTTACATTTCAAATCTGATACTCTGGCCAAAATAGCACTTTTTAACCATCTCACTGCACTCTGTTACTCATCTATTACCTCCATATAATGTTGTAAGTGCACTTGTAGTGGTCATGATTTCACACCATAGACAACGACATCATAAAATCGTCTTAAAGGTGGGGTAGGTAAGTTTGAGAAACCGGCTCGAGATACACTTTTTGTTATATTGCATGGAATGCTCTTAACATCCCGATAGCAATGAATATCTTAAGTGCTTTGACAAAAAAAACCTTAAAAAATGTCATCTGTGGAAGCCGTAGTACTGTAAAAAGCACGACCAATCATCTGAGCCGGCCCGGCTAAAATAACTGGATGGCCTACCTGCCTGTCAGCCTTCCATCTGTGCACAAACTTATCTCGTGCCCTCATTGGTGATGTGCGCGTTTGTGTGTGTTGGAGGAGGGGCTCTGTAAGGAAGTGGCAGATTTTCTCCGGTTGTGTATTTTCAAATTCTAGCGATCTCGAGCCGGTTTCTCAAACTTACCTACCCCACCTTTAACTTCCAATATATGAGCAACAAAAGCATCCAATGCGTGGCAAGCTACATTGTCGGTGTTACAATTCTGCTCAAGCACTCGGTTAAGTAGTTTTGTGGTTAAGAAGCAGTGGTGAGAGAGGGGGAACAGGAATGGTTAAACAAAAAAACCATATGATTGGTTCTAGTTCTCAGTCATTGCAGCACAGGTATCAGCTTGTAGCTTCATGTTTTGTCACTTGCATTGAACAAAGTCTTGTAGCACGTTGCTTTTCTCACTTACAAAGTGAACTTTGCATAACAACTTTATAAAGACGTCTCAGCCCCATGGGCAGCTCGAAAATGCAGCTCCAAGCTAAAGTAGTTACATCAGTACCATGGACAGTTACAGTATGCAAAACTAGCTTGAAATAGATCTTCAGCACCACGGACAGTGACCTAATGGAGTCACAGAGGAACAGAGGGGGGAGAGAGAAGGGGGTCCAGGGCTGCATCTCACTTTGGTTAAATGGATTCCTTGCGTCCCTCACTTGCGTCGTTTCACTCCGTCTCTCTCAGCAGGGAAGCATGGAGAGACGCAAAGAAACCACAAGAAGCAGGGAAATGAGTTTTAAGAGCAATGGGACGTCCTTTCCTCCGGAACGTCACATGAAGTGACATCCGTTTGTAATGACGCCGCACAGCTGATCGAACTTGAGAGCTCATTCTCCAAAAAGATAAACGCCATTCTTAAAATGTGTAAACGAACAGTAGTTTGATTAATATTAATTAGAGTGCACAATAGAAATAAAATAATTGAGAGAAGAAAAAGAGATATGTTATCTATCAAAACCCAGTTAGATTAACATTCATTGTTTATTTGTGTGGATATGTAGCAAATTAACATTTTAAATAGTACTTAATGACTGACTGAATGAAAATGTATAAAGGAAAAAAGCGATCATGAAAATGTTTCCAATAAATGAATAAAATAATTTTTGACCACTTAGTTGTTCAGGTATATCACATATTTGTAACTAAATGATACATTAATTGAAACAAAACACGGTATAAACTGAGGAGTGACTCCCGTGAGGTTCATGTATTTTCTTCACTCCGCTGGGAAACTGCTCTCATGTCAAGAGGCAGGGGCGGACTGGCCATTGGGAATACCGGGAGTTTCCCCGGTGAGCCGGTGCTGTGTCCTACCGGCCCACATTTGTAAGTGTTCCGGCCCAGCCCAGCCCAGTGGGGTGTGGCCCACTGGGCTGGGCTGGGCCGTTTTGATAGGCTACCTGTGTTCTATCTATCAGTTTCAATTACACATATCAGGCCCGTAGCAGCTGTCACTGCACAGTGAACGATCAGGAGTGAGTGACTGAGAGACCTACCTGGCAGTTGCTTACAGATGGATAAACAAGCTCCAAAGCGAAAAGGCGTTTTTGTATAGTTTGTGTATACAGTATACAGTATTGTAGCGAGCCCTGGGTTCAGAGGGAGGGGCTTGCATAGGGGAAGGGGGGGGGAGGGTTGGCAGATAAACGGGGTTCAGGGGGAAGTGACGTCTGACTCAGAGGTTGCGCGGCTGTGGAGAAGAACGTGTTGCCCACATTCTGTTACTGAGTTTAGGCTAGTTAGCTAGCAGGTTTATTGTTTTGGGTGCAGTCACTTTTGCCTCCACTTGCTGTATTGATTATTGAAGTAACCTGTGTTCCTAGTATCCAGATGTGAGTTTGCTTAAACATATGTGTGTACTTAATTACTTTGTATTAAATAGTAGCAGTCTGTATAACAAGAAGCTGGAAATATGAGAAGTGAAACATTTGTATTAAGACTAGTGGAGATGTGAGAGATGAGATATCCTTATTTGGACATCGCGTGGCAAAGATCTGGAAGGCAGCAGAGTAAATTGAGTATGCGTTAAACATGCTTAGGGAAATGAGTGTGCGTTCTGTCAAAGAGTCCTATGTTTTCTGTAAAGTTTTACTATTTCTCGCATTGCTGTAGTAATGTTTTCTTCGTTATTATTGATATTAAAGTAACTTACATGTATTACTTGCATTAGCCAACTATAAACAACTATATCTTAGACATATCTTAAAAATGCCAAGGGTATGTGGAGCTGTGTGTATTGAACTGATGGGGGAGCGGGCCGGAGAGAGGGAAGTCTACAGATGTCGCGCTTCATTTCAGACGCCTACCCGTGCGGGTCCGTGATCGGCCAGGGGTGGGCCCGTGCTGAAAAGCAAAACCCCCCCGCAGGACTTGATACGCCCCCTTGATAAATAAATGTAATTTTAATTAAACAAGCTGCAATGGATCATGGATCCACCAGGGGGAGCCGTGAAAAGCTGCCACACTGGAACTCATGTGAAATAAACAGCTGATAGATCTACAGGTATCTGATCGGATATTTGTTAAGATCCATATGTCACGGATAGGATCATATTCTGTGCTAAATAAGAGACATTTAATCATTTACTAAACATCACCATGTTTTTATTTAACAAAATAATGTTGTTTAATTCACGTAGGTTTAAGTACAAAACCATCGCTATGTTTTTTCATCAGGAAATGCAGCCCGGCTCAAACAAACGATTTTCAATCATCATACTCACGATCATTTAATGTATCATATGTTCGCGACTTGAAATCAATGCAATAATACATGTAGTTTAATCCACGTGAGTTTACAACAACAAAAATAATCGCTTTGTTTTTATATCACATCCAACCGGAGGAAAATGCAGCACGGCTCTCACTACCGATCATCCTAATCCCACGGGCAAACAATAATATGTACAGTGTTAATAGTTTACTGTATTATTAGTGTCTAATATTACTGCTATAACAATCACACATTGAGTTGTTAAAATCAGACCGTTTTTTTTTTTTTAAACAGTCTGAATGAAACGGCAGCTCTCAGGTGATCAGGTGTGTGTTTACCAGTGTTGGGACTAACGTGTTACAAACTAATGCATTACTGTAACGCAACTACCTTTTGCGGTAACTAATAACGTTACTAGTTACCTATTCCCATTCAGTAACGCCGTTATAGTTACTATGATTTAAATGGGTGCGTTACTGCGTTACATTATGTGATGGAACTGAACCGAATCTCCCTGCGGATGTAGTTTACAGGCGAATACAGCGATGTCCTCTCACAGCACCATGGAAAAGTGAAAGTAACCAGAGAGGAGTGATGATTGGTTAACGCGGGGTAACATTTCAGGGTAAGCCAATCAGAGACAGAGTTGGGCGGGTCTTGCCTTATGGGGAAAATACACAGACACACACACACTTGCTAACACATACACGGCAACGCTCACCAGCACACACACACACACACACACACACACACACACACACACACACACACACACACACACACACACACACACACACACACACACACACACACACACACACACTATGGCGGATGCAAGTATCAGCGAGAGCAGCCGCGCATTTACAACTTCGAAATATAACCACTATTTTCAATTTGTGGGGATAAAGGACACACAAAATATTATGGTCAAATGTAAACTGTGTGCAGGACAAAAAGCATTGTCCACATCGAATAACAGCAATGCCAATCTCCTGAAGCACCTAACTAATGTACATGAGGCTATAAAACTAGTCGCCAAAGACCCCACCGTCTCAACCACCGGCAGTGACCCAGATGGAGCAACACCATCTAAACAGCCAAAACGATTTTTTTTTTTAAATCGCCACATGTCACCCAGAGTCAACTAAACAGATTGATTGCTGAACATAGTTTGTTTGTCTTCCGTGTCAGTCTGACAGTTTATTATTTATCTAATTGTTACTGCCAAAAGAGTGTAGTTCTTGTTTAATTGTTACACTGCCAAAATAGTGTAGTTGTTGTGATTGACATTATTCACCCACGGATCTATGGGTTGGGGTATTGTTCTGCACGGACATTTTAGTGAACCGGACTTCCTGTTTCCGCCGGTCTTCGCTTCCCGGGAATGAAATTGTTCACAATGGTTTTCAGATGCTAAATACAAGTCTAGCTTGTACCTATAGGCACGTTCACACCGCAGTACTTTCCCCACTTTAGTTCCGATATAGTTCCGAAATGTTGCGTTCACACCAACAAGAGCCGGAACTAAAATTAGTTCATGAGAACCTTTTCACCCCCTTTTCCGTCCCTGCTAGAGAGCAGGGACTTTCGTGGGAGAAAAAGGTTCCTATGTCTGATTGGCTGGGCGGATTGCAAACCACGCCCCGTAAAACTCCCAAAATGTTTTGTGAAGCCGCCATTTTATTATCCTTGCATTAGCATTATTAGCATTAGCATTAGCCCAGCGCAGAAACGCAGAGAGACTAACTTATGGCAACACACAAAATAAAGAAGAAGTGATGACAGCGGCTTCATTTGCCTAATCCTCCCCCAGGGACTTATTCCGGTGTGGACGTGATCTGTACTTAGTTCATGAGAACTAAAGAGTTCTCATGAACTAAGTTCTGATTAACCTTTGTGGGAAAAGTACTGCGGTGTGAATGCGCCTTTTGATACCCCGCCTCCGACTCCCATCTCTCGGCACCACAACACTGCCAAAAGAGTGTAGTTGTTTTTATTTCATATTGCACTACTTAGAACTTCATTGTTGAGGCTACAATAAAGATGCCTGCTTTATTGTTATTGCACAGATTACAGGTACTGAGACAACGAAATGCAGTTTAGCTTCTGAAGGTGCAACAAGCAGTAAAGTGATGTACACATTCTACAGAATAACATATAGAATTAATTGAATGATGAATAAACAGTGAGGGGTATGCATACACTAGCAGCCTGTGAGCAGTATTAACAGTATGAATATGCTAAGATATATAAAGTATGAAAACGGTAAGCAGTGCAAGTATAGTATAAAATATATGGATATTCATTTCATGATAAACATTGTGGAACAATGATGACAAATGTGAATGGAAGTGGCGACGTAAAACTGACACAAAACAACAACAAACAAAAATCTTTTGAGAAGCCTTCACCCCCCATGTTGCCTATGCCAGCGGTTCTCAAACTGTGGTCCGCGGACCACGAGGGTACTGCAGGTGGTCCGTGGAAAAAAGCTAAATAAAATCCACTTTTTATTATCAAGGATTTTCGGGGACCACCTCATATGTGACTAGCTCTATCAAAATCAGTCGCATTGACCTGAAGACACATTTTGAGTTGTATACACTGTCAGGAAAGATGAGATTCCTACCTTTCTAATGATATCATTAGATATTTATATTTAGCATAAAATAAAATACGAAAAAGAGATCAATGATGTCAATGGGATTTATCTGTCTAAATAACAGGTAGTGGTCGTTGGGCTCATCGGACATTTATGAGAGAAAATCTCTAATGTCCGAGTGCAAGTGAATGCACCACAAGACACGAGCCTTTGTAACTCCTCCCCCGGCCCTGGCGACAGCGTGGAAATATGATTGGCGGCGATTTCATTTGAACAGGACGGCGCAAAACGAGAAGCATCCGGACCCAAGTACTGTAGATGGAAGGAACGAGGTATTTGCAGTCTACAATGACAGAGAAGAGACTGTCAAGTTTGGCTGTACTCAGCATTGAATCAAAACGCACTAAAGCTTTGGATCTTAATCCGTTTGTGAGGCGTTTTGCTGAACAGAATGGTAATCGCCGCATCATAACAGTGATTGACAGCTGATAGGAATAATATGATTGTTAATATTATCATATTAATTCAGACAAACATCGATGAGACAGTTACTGAATGTACTTATTGCAGCAGTCTGCATACATTTGGTACCCCTGGTCTAAGAGTGAAACAAACTAATTCAGTTATTGTCCAGTTAAAATGCATTGAATTATGTCTGCCATCTTATATATTTCTATTTAAGGCTTTACTGATGTGCCACAATAATGTCACCTAATGTTATTCAGTTAAAATATCAATATTTTGGCTTTCCAAGTTAACATTGATTGATATGACTGTGATTAAATCAGCATATGCCAGGGGATGCCATCCCTCAAAATCTCCTGCCACCCAATGAATATCTTTCTAGATCCACCCCTGAGTAGGCTATATTTTTCATTTCGTTAAATAAGTTAATTTCAGGACAACTTTGGGAATTTGTTTTGAGATTTTGAAAGTGGAGAGAGAGAGAGAAAAACAGTCTGCTTAGTAGCAATAATGTAGCTCAAGCCTTTATGCAACTTAGGCCTATACATTGTTTATGTTACGTATATGCCTGTGTGTCCATTGTTTTGAGTCTGTGTGTGTTGAGCGCAGCACCGTCTGCTTTTTTGCAGCACAGTAACTAAAGCATACCGGTAGTTTTTTTGTAGACCTGTCTGCCCCAAGCCCCCAGGAAGTGCGCCGGACTCAGAGGAAAATATTCGTGCTGGCCAAACGCCGGTACGACACTTCCGTTTGGTTGCCAGGCCCGGAAACACTTTTTCCCATTGACTTACATGGGGAAAGAGTGGTCTGTAAATCGTTGGATAATTTTTTTTAAACTAAATAAACTACCCAGTGTGAACACTTGTATAGCCCTTATTAAAAACATTCGGTCCTCAAGTTGTAATAATGTGCTAATAACGTTATTCTGATAGTTATTTCCCTCTGCATTATGAACGTGCATCTAACCCACGGGGCCGCCCCGCCCGTTCGTGTTACGTGTCCTGACCAATCAGAGCACACTGTGCTCACAGGGAGGGTGGGGGCTGGAGCTATTGGAGCTACAACGAGCCGTTAAAAGCAGGGAGTGAAATTCAGTGAATACATGTAGTTTACAGAGATGCTGTATGAGAAACCAATGTGAGTTGCGTTTATCTTTACCCATGGATGCACAATAAGAACGGACCCATATCGTCTTACTGCCATCCCACAGAGCTGTAATAATGGATTTATTGCACATGTTTGCTGTAATTCATTATCATACTACATGGGGTGTACGATTAAATAGTTAATATTACTTATTATTATAGGCCTAAGTATAGATATATATACAGTGCAATCATTCTTTCATGCTAAATGAAGCTCTGTTGGTTATCATTAGATCCTGTTACAGCGTAATATAAGTACATAACGATTAATGTTTACATTAGCATAATGACTAGCTAGCCGCTAACTGCTGCCTCGTTAATATCAAATCCATGATAACATGATAACATGATAACCATTACCATGCTGTCATGAACGCACGGTGCTGTTACGTGTACGCAAATTGACGTGCTTGATGTGAATGATCATTTTGGTTAAAGTTGCGCATGCGCTATGAGCGCACATACGGCTACTTCTCAGGCATGCTGGGTAATCTGTGACGTTTCACTCTCTCAAAAGTTGGGCCATTTTATCATCATGCGCCAATGAGCAACTCTCATAGGAATGAATGAGGCTCCGCCTCCCACGCTGTATCCAGTTCTTATTATACATCAATGGTCTGCCCGTTTTGTGCACGTGCGTGCGCACTTGTGGCATTGTTTGGGATGACCTAATTAAAATACCGTCCGCCGTCCTCTTTGAGAAACATACACAACGCAGACAGACACCGGTCACAAAAGTATCAGATAGGCTTCAATTTACTTTTGATTGTCTATGATTAACTATAAAAATATATCGGCGTTTTAACACTGCGTTTATATATGTACTTATTTGTATGGTTTGCATATGAGGTGGTCCGCGAAAACCCTTGATAATAAATAGTGGTCCTCATAAACAAAAAGTTTGAGAACCCCTGGCCTATGCTGTATGCTGCAAACTCTTTGTTTAAAACTAATTGGCCATCGGAATGTGTGGAATAAGTCTCCCAAGGGGGGTGGTCACATTCCACAGCTCTCCCCCCCCCCCTCCTGTGATCTCCCAACCGCCAGTCTGTAGGTTTGTGTTTGCATATTTCAGTGTTAATTTTGGCAGCTGTTTTTGATTTAGTCTTAAGACGAAAATGGTTATTAGTTTTAGTCACATTTTAATCATTCCTATCCTTCGTAGTTTTAGTCTAGTTTTAGACGACGAAAACTCAAAACGTTTTAGTCAACTTTTAGTCGATGAAAAATTACATTTTTATGTGTCTCTATACTCTCTGAACGCTCCGTCCCCGGCAGATCTCTGTGTCCGCTGCAGGATGTCTGTTAGGACCCGCCCCCCGCACACAGAGAGACACAGGGAGATCGCTCTTCTGGAGTGAAGAGAGCGGAAATAATGATATTGCAAGTTAGAAATGTAAGATGCATTTTGACAGACAAGATGGACACCTGGGGGAAAATATGCTGCATTTTGAATGTCCGATAGTCCACCATTAACACCTTAGTCCCGTCTCGTCTCGTCAACGAAAACTAAATATACATTTCGTCATAGTTTTCGTTATCAAGAATCTATTTTTAGCTCGTCATCGTCTCATCTTAGTCATGTAAAAAAGGTCGTTGACGAAATTAACACTGGCATATTTAAACTGTCGCACTTTCTGTTGTTTCTATCGCGCATTGCCGGTATGAAATGGTCTGTGCCGGAAATATCAAACATTTAATAAAAGTGAAAAACAATGAACAAGACTTAACGTATTCATCATAATTAATTATATTTATTCCGTTTGGATGTAGGATTTTTGACTTTGTTTAGAGCAGTGATCTTCTCTGCAGCAGAGAGCTAAGCGCTGTCAGACCGGACCTAACCCTGAAAAGTATTATCATCTGAAATTAATCATTATGTTATTAATATTAAATACATATAAGTATTGTTACAACTTGTATTTAGAAATACTCTGTTGTAATTATTGATACATAAATGTGTTCATCCATTCAATGTGGCATCTGCTATAATGGGGGTAATGTATGATATTACTTAATAATACAATACATTATAATATATGATATGATAATTATATTTTATTCATTTCTTATTACATAGTTTCTCATTATTATTATTTTAATTTGTATCGCTCATCTTATTTTTGATTTTATTAATCTGTGAATCTGTGCTATCCTGTTTTTCACTCTCACCCTGTTGCTGTTTGAACTACTGAATTTCCCCATGGGATTAATAAAGGTCCATTTGATCTAATCTTATCTTAATGTATAAGTTGATTTACTTCAATCTACTGTACTGTGTAAAAACACCCCAACAATATTACAAAAAATATACTGCATAAAGCAAACTATATACTTTATTTGATCTAAAACATTGATGTTTTTCATTATAGTAGCCTGTGAAAACCATAACAAATAAGTGATTAAATGCTACAGTATTCAGCAAACAATAATAATAATAATAATGGGTTCCATTTATAAAGCACTTCATATCTGATCTCAGATCCCAAAGTGCTACAAGTAGTCAGCATGAACAGTATAAATAAACATTACACAACACGGTAGAATTAATAAAAAGCAATACAAAAATAAGAAATAAATAAAAGGGATATAAAAAGGTCTAGGCAAAGGCTCTTTTGAAGAGATGGGTTTTGAGGCCTTTTTTAAAAGCCTCCACGGTCTGTGGTGCTCTCATTTGGTCGGGGAGAGCATTCCACAGACTGGGAGCAGCCGAGCAGAAGGCCCGGTCTCCCATAGTACGGAGCTTAGTCCTGGGGGGTTTGAGGAAGTTGGAGTTCCTGGAGCGGGTGGTCCGTAAGGAGGTATGGGGGGTGAGGAGTTCCTTGAGGTAGGGAGGGGCAGTTCCATGGACACACTGGTGGGTGAGGACGGAGACCTTGAATTCGATCCTTAGTTTCACGGGTAGCCAGTGTAGTGCTTTAAGGATGTGGGTGATGTGATCATATTTGCGCACTCTCATCAGGATCCTAGCAGCGCTGTTCTGAATGTATTGGAGCTTCTGGATGCTTTTGTTAGGGATCCCGATGAGGAGTGCATTGCAGTAGTCCAGCCTGGAGGAGACAAAGGCATGGACCAGCTTTTCGGCGTCAGACAGAGTGAGTGTGGGGCGGAGTTTGGCGATGTTCCTGAGGTGATAAAAGGAGTTCTTGCACAGCTGTTTAATGTGGGCCTCAAAGGTCAGATGGGCGTCCATTTTAACACCCAGGTTGGTGACTATTGAGGAGAGGGTAATGTCCTGGCCGGAGAAGGTGATGGTGGTGATGGTGGATGACCGAACCTGGTGTGGGGTGCCAACTATAATTGCTTCGGTCTTGGTGCTGTTGAGTTTCAGGAAGTTTTGCTTCATCCACGCCTGTATCTCCTCCAGGCAGGCAGTGAGTGTGGGTGAAGGCAGGGCTGCAGAGGAGGTAGGGTTGATCCTGAGGTACAGTTGGGTGTCATCAGCGTAGCAATGGAATGATACTCCATGTCGGCTGATGATAGAGCCAAGGGGGAGCATGTAGAGTGTGAAGAGGGTGGGGCCGAGAACTGATCCTTGAGGGACACCACAGGTGACGTTGTGGGTACCCGACTCTGCCTCGCCCAACGAGACATACTCTGTTCTCCCGGTGAGGTATGATCTGAACCAGTCAAGGGGAGAGTCAGAGAGTCCGATGGTGGAGTGCAGACGATGGAGGAGGATGCCGTGATCGACGGTGTCGAAAGCTGCAGTGAGATCGAGGAGGATGAGGAGAGAGGGAGAGCCAGCATCAGCCGTCATCAGCAGGTCGTTGGTGACCCTGACCAGGGCAGTTTCTGTGCTGTGGCCTGAGCGGAAACCAGACTGGAACTTCTCAAATAGATTGTTGGAGTTTAGGTGGTCATGGAGCTGAGCAGCAACTATTTTTTCCAGCACCTTTGATAGAAAAGGAAGGTTGGAAATGGGTCTGTAGTTGGCCAGGACTCCCGGGTCAAGGGAGGGTTTTTTGAGGCGAGGTTTGATGACAGCGGTTTTTAGGGCAGAGGGGACATGGCCAGCCTGGAGTGAGAGGTTTACGATCTTAGTGATCATGGGGCTCATGGTACCGATGTACGATTTTACAAGAGCTGAAGGAAGGGGGTCCAGGACACAGGTGGAGGGCTTCATCCTCCTAACGATGCCAACAACCTCTCGCTGGGAGATGTCCGTGAAACAGCGAAGAGGCTGGGTTGTCCCAGGCTGTGGGTCAGCAGTTGTAACTGGAGGTGCAGAGGGGCTAGAGAGGAGGGAGCGGATGGTATCAACTTTGTTAGTGAAGAAGGCGGCGAAGTTGCTACACTGCTTGTCAGTGGAGTCGGAGTGTAGAGGACTTTGGGGTTTGAGGAGGTGGTTTATGGTAGAGAAGAGTTGCTTGGAGTTTCCAGTACTGTTGTTGATGAGGGAGGAGTAGTATTGGGACCGTGCATCTCTGAGGGACTGTGCATAGGCCTTCTGGTGTTCACGATAGGCTAACCGGTGAACAGTGAGTCCTGAGGCCTTGAGCCGCCGCTCAAGGACACGCCCAGCTGTCTTCATTCTCCGCAGTTCGCCGGTGTACCAAGGGGCTGAGCGCGAGAAGGTGACCATCCTGGTTTTGAGGGGGGCGTGCAGATCAAGGAGACTGTTAAGGGACTGGTTGTAATATGCAACTGACTCATTTACTGATGAGAAGTTGGCGGAAGATAGATGCTGGAGGTCCAGGGTCATGGTGTCCGGGTTGATGTTCCTCAGGTTCCTGAAGCGGATTTGGCGTTTGGGCATGCTGAGTGGGGATTGGAAAGAGAGCTCCATAGAGATGGTCTTGTGGTCAGACACCCCCAAGTCATACACTAGCAGATTGCTGATGGGGGCGGAGTTTGTGATGACCAGGTCGAGCGTGTGGCCCTTGGCGTGTGTGGGGACATTAACATGCTGTGTCAGATTGAGGCTGTCCAGAAGTAGCAGAAACTCAGTGGCAAAGTGGCAGGAGGGGGAGTCAACGTGAATATTAAAATCTCTAAGTATGATAATATTGGCAGAGGTTGTGCATAGCGTAGTGAGAAGGTCTTGTATCTCTGGGATGAAAGCTGAGTTGGGTTTGGGTGGCCGGTAGATCAGAAGTATTGTCAGGGCGAAGGGGGGTTTACATTTAAATGCATGGCATTCAAAAGAGGACAATACAGGCAGGGGCAGGAGTGACAGTTCCAATTCCTTTCGGTAGATGACAGCTAGGCCTCCACCACGACCAGTGCTGCGGGCTTTCTCCAAGTAGCTGTAGCCAGGAGGGCAAGCTTCATTGAGGGTGGAGTAAACCTCTGGCTGATGCCAGGTTTCCGTGAGGCACATGAGGTCCATTTTCTCATCGGTGATGTGGTCATGAATGAAGGATGCTTTATTACTGAGGGATTGTGTATTCAGAAGTTCTATTTTGGCTTTGGAAGATGTGGTGAATCTCTGTAGGGGCCGGAGTAGGCTGTAATCCACTCCACGTTTTCCAGACTCCTTCGTGTGTGGCGGTCTCGCGATGCTCTCCGTGTATTCATGCAGCGGTCTCGCGATGTTTCTGGCGCGATTTGACCCCGCCATGAACGGGCTCTGATGACTCGTCAGATGTGCGACACGACCGCAGACAGAGTGGATGGATGGAATATCTGCAACTCCGTGCTGGGAATATACAGTTTGTCTTCTTCTTTGGCTTCGGTGGATATAGCGAGGCCGACGAAGAAGTCCAAGTTGTTTAATGACTGAGGTGCTGGTTGGAGCGTTGGAGTGGTTGAAACTCAGGAGTTGGGGAATAGAAAACCTCAACATGTCAACAGGTCGGGCGCCGAAGAAGTTTGGTAGCGGTGCTTAGCAGCGAGGGCTAACAGCAACGAGACAGCTGGAAGGCTATCCCGATAGTATACCTCACGTCTGGGAGTGAAACAGAGGATGGGAGAGAGGCAAGCAGTCAGCCGGAGATAGTCGGCGAATTTGGGCGATACAGCAGGTGAGTCCCGACAGTCGTCAGGTCCAAAACCGTCAATAATCACGAGGTTTAAGATATAAAAGCACTTAAACAGACTCAAAGTTTAGCCATATAACTTAAAAGCAGATAAAATAGCTTAAAAGCAGATAAAATAGCTTAAAAGCAGATAAAAACTCTGAGGCGTAGGAGAAGCGGCGAACAAACAAGCGCCAGCGTCCTCTCCTGTCCTCGCTATGAAATGAGGACACAACTGCAGAGCTGCAAACATTGCAAACAGACTAAGTTCTACAACACCCAGTTGTCTTTGTGTATTTTGTGAATGAAGCACCATCTCATGGTTAAATCCTGTAATTGAACAAATGGGGACATTTGCCAACGCCCTCTAGCAATTTGGCCACACCCCCAGCCACTGGGATCCACTGGGCTTTTGACTGGGACACACCCATGTGAGTCCTATCTGGAGTGCTACATCTGTATGCAGAAAATGTGTGTGTGTGTGTGCAGGCTGCAAGAATGCGAGACAACGAACACCAGATGTGTTTGTTTTGCCTCAAACTTAAGAGACTCTTGTTTCCGGGTCACCTCGGCTGGCTCGCTACGACAGCCCATCGTTTTAGTATCACCCAATGGATGACCCCTATGGGAGGAGCATCCACACAACTGCTCCCGTTGAGATTACATGTAGCCCTGTTGTGTCTTTGTGTCCGGCCTCTTTTCCTCCTGCTGCCAAGATAGTAAGATCTCCCAGCACTAGGAACAGAGCAGGAGTACTCCTTATTTTGTATTGTTGTTCTTTTACCATTAAAACAGATTATTGTTTATCCTTTATCCTGGTATTTCGAATTCCTTCTTTTACAATTTGACCAGCTCATTAAGGGATGCGCGGAGCTGAGGTGGGCTTCAGACCACCGTTCTCATTGCTCCAACAGCTGTTCAAATAAATGTTGAAAGAAAAGTAAATCTGTTTACAGTTCTGTTTTATATGGGTGTTACTATTTTGCTAGGCAACTCAAGGGCTCAGGTAATGTGATTACTATATGAATAATGGTCCAAAATAACATAACATGCATAGGGTTTTTTGTTAAGTAACATACTTTCGTTGCCGGCCGGCCGATACATGCCGCGCATTAAGTGGGCCTGTCTGTCAATTAATCCCCGGGACACTTTTCCCCCCCAGTCCTCCCCTGTCAAGAAGCAACAGATCAGTGCATGCCAATCAGTGAGCGATACACAGTAAGGGGGCGGGGCGAGGTCTGAGGATTTCAACGGAGGATGGTCCGGTAATTCCTCGACTATCGCTCCTCCATTATCGCTCCTCGATCCTCGGTCCCCCGGCACAAATAAGGCCACTGGGACGCTACTGAAGATGGCGCAGACAAATCAACTTCCGGTGATACCGAGACCGACGAGCGAGGCAATGAAACATAACCGAAGTAAGTATATAAATATATGAATGATTATCCACGTTAATGGGGCGAAGACAAAGTTGAGGCATCTTTGATTTGTAGTGTGTCACTCCTGTCATGAAGCGGCATGTGTCCATGTCAGTTTGTAGCTTAGAAAATGACCCGAAGTCAGTTGATGTGTCACTGACAACATGGACTTTTTAAGAGAACATAGCATTACAACTTGAAGCATTTTGCAGGTATAGAGCTTGCAGTATGTACAGTGGGGCAAAAAAGTATTTAGTCAGCCAACAATTGTGAACGTTCTCCAACTTAAAAAGATGAGAGAGGCCTGTAATTGTCATCCTAGGTACACCTCAACTATGAGAGACAGAATGAGAAAAAAAAATCCAGAAAATCACATTGTCTGATTTTTAAAGAATTGGTTTGCAAATTATGGTGGAAAATAAGTATTTGGTCAATAACAAAAGTTCATCTCAATACTTTGTTATCTACCCTTTGTTGGCAATGACAGAGGTCAAATGTTTTCACACACTGTTGCTGGTATTTTGGCCCATTCCTCCATGCAGATCTCCTCTAGAGCAATGATGTTTTGGGGCTGTCGCTGGGCAACACGGACTTTCAACTCCCTCTAAAGATTTTCTATGGGGTTGAGATCTGGAGACTGGCTAGGCCACTCCAGGACCTTGAAATGCTTCTTACGAAGCCACTCCTTCGTTGCCCGGGCGGTGTGTTTGGGATCATTATCATGCTGAAAGACCCAGCCACGTTTCATCTTCAATGCCCTTGCTGATGGAAGGAGGTTGTCACTCAAAATCTCACGATACATGGCCCCATTCATTCTTTCCTTTACACGGATCAGTCGTCCTGGTCCCTTTGCAGAAAAACAGCCCCAAAGCATGATGTTTCCACCCCCATGTTTCACAGTAGGTATGGTGTTCTTTGGATGCAACTCTGCATTCTTTCTCCTCCAAACACGTATAGTTGAGTTTTTACCAAAAAGCTCTATTTTGGTTTCATCTGACCATATGACATTCTCCCAATCCTCTTCTGGATCATCTAAATGCTCTCTAGCAAACTTCAGACGGGCCTGGACATGTACTGGCTTAAGCAGGGGGACACGTCTGGCACTGCAGGATTTGAGTCCCTGGCGGGACTTACTGTGTTACTGATGGTAGCCTTTGTTACTTTGGTCCCAGCTCTCTGCAGGTCATTGACTAGGTCCCCCCGTGTGGTTCTGGGATTTTTGCTCACCGTTCTTGTGATCATTTTGACCCCACGGGGTGAGTTCTTGCGTGGAGCCCCAGATCGAGGGAGATTATCAGTGGTCTTGTATGTCTTCCATTTTCTAATAATTGCTCCCACAGTTGATTTCTTCACACCAAGCTGCTTACCTATTGCAGATTCAGTCTTCCCAGCCTGGTGCAGGTCTACAATTTTGTTTCTGGTGTCCTTTGACAGCTCTTTGGTCTTGGCCATAGTGGAGTTTGGAGTGTGACTGTTTGAGGTTGTGGACAGGTGTCTTTTATACTGATAACAAGTTCAAACAGGTGCCATTAATACAGTTAACAAGTGGAGGACAGAGGAGGCTCTTAAAGAAGAAGTTACAGGTCTGTGAGAGCCAGAACTCTTGTTTGTTTGTAGGTGACCAAATACTTATTTTACCGAGGAATTTACCAATTAATTCATTAAAAATCCTACAATGTGATTTCCTGGATTCTTTCCCCCCATTCTGTCTCTCATAGTTGAAGTGTACCTAGGATGAAAATTACAGGCCTCTCTCATCTTTGTAAGTGAGAGAACTTTGCACAATTGGTGGCTGACTAAATACTTTTTTGCCCCACTGTATATATATTAGGGCTGTCAAGTTTTTTGCGTTAACGCAAAAATAAATTAACGCCACTAATTATTTTAACGCGATTAACGCATGTGTATTTTTTTTTCCTAGGCCGCCCCGTAGTTTCAGAGCGCATCGAGTTTAAAATACCATCTACAAGCTGATGCTGACAGCCCCGCTCCTGCCGCCCGCTTGTGGCAGACCACACTTCCACGCTCACCGGCAGGCACCGACTGGCTATCGGGAGGACCGGGAGGGTGTGTGAATGTGTGGCCCGAGCGAGCGAGAGAGAGACCTTACGTGCATTGTTGTTGTTACCATCTGGTGCTAGCTAGTTGCGCTAACGGATATAAGGAGCTGTTTAAATTAAAACAGAGGAGCGACATTTCGCCACAACTGTGCCGAGCACTTGACTTTATGCAGGAAGCCAGACAGCGGGACATTGTACGAATAGTCAGCACACTCAGCACGGATAGTGCGCAACATGATTGCAGCGTCCAGGCAGCTCCCGTTCGAGCATATGCCTTGAGTTGCACATAGCTCCAACGCGCACGCGCACACACACACACACACACAACACACACACACACACACACACACACACACACACACACACACACACACACACACACACACACCACACACACACACACACACACACACACACACACACACACACACACACACACACACACACACACCACACCATTTGTATTGTATTATTGAATGAGAGAGGTTCCAGATTGAATTGAGGCGAATATTTGTAATGTGAGGTTGTTGTGTTTAATATTCATGAGAATATTTGTCATTGTTCAAATGATAATAAACATTAGCATAAAGCATATTTGTCCACTCATATGTTGGTAAGAGTATTAAAAACTTGAAAAATATTCCTCTAAGGTACATTTAGAACAGATAAAAAATGTGCGATTAATTTGCGATTAACTATGGACAATCATGCGATTAATCGCGATTAAATATTTTAATCAACTGACAGCCCTAATATATATATATATATATATATATATATATATATATATATATATATATATATCTCAGCACCATGGACAGCTATATGTTGCAGTCAGAGAGCTCAGTGGATATATAAGCACCATGGACAGCTACAGGTTGCAGGTAGAGATCTCAGTGGATATATAAGCACCATGGAGAGCTACAGGTTGCAGGTTGAGCTATTATTACATAGACTAGAACCATGAACAGCTGCATGTAGGAGGTAGAGCTCTTAGTAAATAGATGAGCACCATGGACAGCAACAGGTTGCAGGTAGAGCTATAGTCAATAGATTACCTCCATGGAACGCTACAGGTTGCAGGTTCAGCTCTCAGTAAATATATCAGCACCATATACAGCTTAACATTGCAGGTAAAGCTTTAAGTAGATACAAGGGCACCATGGACAGGTACAGATTGCAGATTAAACTTTCAGTACATATTTCAGCCAGATGGAAAACTACAGGTAGAGCTTTCAGTATATACATCAGTCCTATGGACAGTTAAAGGTTGCAGTTGCAGCCTGATGTACACATCTCTGCACCATGGACAGCAGCACCAAGCAGTTAAAACGTATTGTAGACATTCCAGGAACTTACTTTTAAGTAAGCAGCTACAGCTCGTAGACATTTCAGGGACAGCTTATATGCAACATTATTGGTGTTTCCAGTTCGACTTCCCAGACAGCTCTGTGCAATCACAGTGACAATTATTCCCATAAATGTAATATATATTGATGTACTATAATGATAGCTAAAACTGTAGATTTCTTTTAAATCTGATTGGCTGTATGGAGTTCTGAGACTCCTCGGACTTCAGTCAAATTACCTTTATTTAATCTGAGGCTCTTGATGTAAAGGTCTCCTATTATACTATGTGTAGGCATATTATAGGTCTCAGATTTATAAAAAACATGTCTCTGAAGTAGGGGTGGGCGATATTGAAAAAGATATTATCACAATATTTTTCAAGCAGTTTCACGATAGACGATATATATCACGATATTTTTTCATGTTGGTTATTATGGTTATTTTTCAAGTTACTTAACAGAACAAGCACCTACAAGGTAACAAACTAAAACAAAAAGGAGTAACAGACCAAAATAGCATTTCAAGCTGGTTTTATTTCTGTAATGAATCCCTGAATGAACAATTCAACATTTTGATATGGCTTCAAGGCACAGTTTCTCAGTATAAACTTTCTGAGGTAGCACTAGCCGTGAACATCAATAAACATGAAAAGGAGGGTAAAACATAACTAAGTAAAACAAAAAACATCAATGAGGAAAAGTTAGTGCCAAACAATTAAAATGTAAACTTTTGAAGTGCAATAAAAGACTTTAGCATAACTGAAGGGAAAAACTAAATACCTTATTGATAAAATAAAATATAAGCCAACAGAATCAATCAAGACAATAAATGAAGCGCAATACTGTCTGAATCCTGACTAGACAGCTTTAGAGCATGTCTTTCACATGAGTTTATTTTTTTTATATATTTAAAAAAAAAAAAAGAATTCAATTTTTAATTTTTTTTTTTATCACGATAGATACGATATCTCTGAAAAAGCATATCGTGGAGACCTAATATCGTCACGACGATATATATCGTCATATCGCCCACCCCTACTCTGAAGTCTTTTGATCAAAATACGAAACAGATCACCCATTCTAGCCTCATACCCCTCTATGTCAGACCAGTTAGAGAAGGGCAGATTCCGGGTCCGTAGCTTTATCAAAACATAAATTAAAAAAGAGCCCAGCCCACATTTCCGATATTACGTAATATCGTCAGCAAATCTGGATCAGCTCCGTTGTACACACATTTTTAGAGATGTGGGTAAGGAGGAAAAAAGAGGGTTTTATTTTCAACACTTTGTGATTCTATTGACCCACTGGGGACACATATTCATGTATAAAATACATGATAGGAGACCTTCAATGCACATTCAATCTAACGGTCGCTATATATTGCAGCTGCAGAGCTACGTCAAATGCCATGGTGCCATCAATTTCCCCACCCCTTCTTGCTTTAGTTCTTGTAGCAGCATTTTAACCTGACTTGTTTCCATCTGGTTTGCAACACCTTTGACAAGATTCCGTATTGTTGATTGACACCACCATTAACAGCAATATGTGTAAATGGGGGGGCTTTCTGTCAATCTAATTGGACCAACAGTGTGATGTTTTAATCACCGGGTTGGCCAGGTCAGGAGGAGGAGCAGAGTGACTGCAAACCGAATAGATTAAATGGTGCATTTAATTAAGAGGCTTGGGATCAGAAGTCAGAGATCAGTCTTGGCCCATGCCAACAGTAGCTACATTTAGCCTAGCTTGTTAGTGCATGCCATCTGTTCACACACAGATTAGCGCGACACAGCAGGCGCTAGCTACGAGCAAATGTTCTGCTTCAGCACTGTAGTGCTGCTATGCAGTAGACCGTATTTCCTAGGGAAGTACTTGAGTAATGATCTAAGCTGAAGATGTGGATGGTGTGTGGGCTTTCTGATTACAACCACAAGCAGGGTGTAAGTCTTTGTCATGTGGGAATGTTGTATTTGCATCCCTATGTGTTGCTGCTGAAGTGTTTCCTATAGAATAAGATCCTACCTGTAGTGTTGGAAATTCATATTTAGAAGTAAAATCAAAACAAACAGTGCAAGCTCAGCATAGTAATGTCAGTCCAATGAGGGGGGAGGGGGAGGGGGAGGGGGGATCAAAGCACCGTGCTACACTCCATGCAACCAAGTGCTGTAAGGCATGATCACAGATGGCTCTCTGATGGAGGAACACATACCTATAGGTGAGGTGGGCCGCAAAATAAACCTGGGCCATCCATTGATATCTCGACAACAGATTAGGTATCAAGTTAGAATCCCAAATTCTTTCTCTCCCACACTGTTTACTTCTGGAACATAGTGACATCACTACATACTACTCACGCTTCTATTCGCGAGTGCTCCAACACATTGTATGTGGTAGGCTAAGGGGTGGGAAATCTCTAAGCGTTTGACCAATCACAACAGAGCAAAAATACAAACCTTTGTACACAAAACACAAATTTGAACGTGGAAATTATACTAGTTTAAATTGGAAAAACTTAATATAAAACATTTACAAGTACTTTTATCATGTAATACATTCTGTAATGCTATTATTTTAGAGTTACACACCATTAATAACATGGCTTTATGGTGTCTTTGCTTTCACATCCATTTCACAACAGGCTGTTGGCTCTCTGGCTAGTTAAGGTTTAGCCATCTGCTTTACAAGCAGGGATCACTTCCAAGTCTCCGCCTCCCACTTATCCAGCCTTTTCACAGCACATAGTATAACAAGCAGCCAGCTAATCCTAGCTGTTGGCAGAATGATCTGTGTTTGATTCTTTCTGCTTGGCAGTAACCTGAACTCAGCAAGCTGCTACTCACCGGCAAACACTCAACAATCGGGGGGCTTGATATATTTGGCTGAAGGACATTTAGATGGTTTGAGGAAGTTGCCAGTAATTCAGGGAATTTAGAGGATACTCTTCAAATATTGACCAACCCAGTTCATAGCTTTTCATAAAAACCAAGCCACTGCTGGGGACAGAGCAGCACGGTTTGAGCAGATGACATGGAGCTGTGTTTTTAAGGATGAATTCAATAAAGCAATAACTGTTTCAACATGCCCTTAGATAAATGTATCAAAGCAAAAGACTGTGGGTAGAACCAGAAGTACATGACTAAGCTAACGCTATGAAGGAACTACATCACAGTCGCTTGGCTGCACATCACCAGCGGTGAGCTAAAGGCGGCTAATGTTTGGCGTGATGACATTTCATAGTCTCTTTCAGTCCCTTGTTAGCGACCACTGTGTTTTGGTGGTTTTAGAAAAAGATTTATTTGGGAAACCAGTGCCTTTATTGAAGTGACCGACTTGAAAGGGGAAGTGCTAACAACACATTTCACCTTCACTAAGAAGCCTCATAAATCCTGCTTTGACAAACACACACACATATCATGATGGTGTCTTTGTGAAAGTGAAAAGAAAGAGTAACTGTTAATGGTCATATATCACATCATGTATTACATATCAGGCTGGTATTTGCATCCATGTCCCCAATGACCAGATAACAGCCGATATATATGTTTACATTACACTACATCAATTCTTTGAATCCATCTCAAGAGACCACAGGCACAACATTATTATCATGCAGTGCTGTTTAAAGGTTGGGTTATTTTGCTTCCATAACATGTCTCTTTTCAGACGTATGGAAAAAAACACATTTGATTTGAAATCAATACACTTAGTCTATTTCAGCCTGTAAACGTTCTACCTATTAACAACAAGTTTTCATTATATAATGCTTTAATTCCTTTATCTTTATAAATAATTATCTTAAAACTGAGTAATCAACTTGGGTATTGTCAATTTCAAATCTTTTAGTCATTCTTTTTATTTTGCAGCAGTTTTAGTTTGAAATAATTGACTATTTGTAGCAGATGAAATGTACACTTTTTACCCAGTAAATTGTCTTTGAGTACGTCACAAAGCACTCAATAGCAATACTAACATGTATTATGATTTTTTTTTTAAACACTAAAGAATAAACAATTTTAAAGGTACACAAAGCATTGTTGATTTAAAAAAACAACAACAATTATGAAGTGGTATTGTTTAAATAATGCTTAATAATAATAACATACACATATAAGTGAAGTACAAATGCGAATGAGCCACCAGTCATTGTCCTTCATTTGCTTTGGTAAGTGTAACACATTACAACATTTCATTTATTTCACTCTGATGACATACTCCCCCAAACCTGTGTAAACAAATGAATACAGAACAACAGATGCTCTCTGTTCAATCCTCTTCTCAATGGGATACGCGTGTGGTGTGTGTGTGTGTGTGTCGCTACTAATGAGCTGTCATTTTTATACTCAGTTGTTGAATGTATTTGGTGTCGTCCATATGCTCTATATACAATAAAGACATCATATTGTCTTTGTCCCAGATACTAAGAGAGAAAAGCAGGAAGTAGACACAGATGCTTGAGTCTTCCTTAAAGCAATAGGGTTCAGGCCCTGTAAGCTTTAAATCATGACTCACAAGTAGGGATGTTAAGATTCACCGATTGGCATCGGTGCACCGGCATAAAAGTTCAAGATGCGAGTGCACCGGTTGAGAGAGTGCACCGGTTGAAAGAGTGCACCGGTTGAAAGAGTGCACCGGTTGAAAGAGTGCACATCGGCTACAGTTTGGGTTGAACTCGCGATGCATCGATTGTAGCGTCTTTGCATCGGTAAAAAAACGATTCATTCATATAATATCCCCTCATCCAATCAGCACTCAGCAGAGACGAATCCACGATCTTTGATCTTTGCTTCGCGCTACGGAGGCCGAGAGTCTCAGTTATCAACACACATGGAAGTCGAGGAGAAAGAGAAACACAGCGCACCGAAAAATACCTACAAATCAAACGTTTGGCAACACTTCGGATTTTACAAGAAAGACGGTCAACTTGAAAAATCGCTCGCAAATTGTAAACGATGCCGTGCCGCTTTAAAGTACACAAGTAGTACGAGGAACTTAGCGACGCACATAAAGAGGCGACATGGGGTCTGCGGCTGAAAAGAGAAACCTGAAAGTTAGACATGAGTGAAATCACTCAGTGAGGTGTTCTGTCAGAGAGTGGTGTTTAGTTTACAACAGCCTGTGACGGCCAATAACAGTTTAAATGTCTTCCTTACTGTAAGCAGTTATGAAAGAGCTGTTTGTGAAAGGTTATTTGTATTCTTTATTGTTCCTATAGAAACCACTGCTTTCTGCTCACTGGTGAGTTAGCCTATGGATGAGTGCTAAGCACATCAGGCTGGCAGCTGGATGGGCATTGCACTATGGTAGCTGTTATTTGCACATTATTAATCCTGGGCAATGCATCCTTAAATTGTTTAACTGTGAGGTGTTATAACATTGTACTGTACTCTGGAGAGCTGTTAAAGGTAAAAAAGAAACAGCATGATGCGCAGTACTAGCAGAGTGAACCAAATATGTGAAGCATTTCTTTGTTAATGTATAATTTGCTGCATATAAGGAATAAAACTAAAATCCTCTGTCATACCATGTTGAAGTATCATTATTTTGCATCGTGTTGAATCGTATCATATCACATAATGTTGAATCAAATCGTATGGAACTGTATCGCAACAGGGGTGAATCGTATTGCATCGCCTGGTGTTTCAAATGTATCGTTAATGTATCGTATCGTTGGCAACGTATCGAGATGCGCATCGCATCGGCCTCAGTGATGGAGATGCACATCCCTACTCACAATCTGCTTATCTGCGTATCAGCAGAGTGCTGTACGCTGCTGAGTAGGGATGTAACGATACCAAAAACTCATGGTACAATAATATCGCGATAACAAGTCCACGGTACGGTAGCTATCGCGATTATTAAATAATAAATCTGATTTGTACAGAATTTTAGTAGGATAGCAGTATTTTAAAGTGTCAAAACGTGACAGTAACAGACTGGAACAAGAAAACCAGTGTTTTTGTACCTATAGTACTACCAAACAAAGTAGGCCTTTTCTTTGTGCCACTGCATCTCACAAATAAACAAGGACATTTAATAATCAGACCCTGCAATAAAATAAATCAAGTTTCACTTTAGTTTTTCAAGTAACTCAACTCACTAGTCACTCACTCGGCATCATCAGACAGGTTTTTAGGAATATGAGAATGTCCACATTTCCAGGTATTTATAAACTGGGATGTTTGGGCATTTACAATATCCCCTGCTCTGGAAAGAACTCTCTCGCTTGGTACTGATGTTGCTGGTACTGGTGTTGCTGGTACTGGTGTTGCTGGTACTGGTGTTGCTGGGACAGCAGTGGTCGCGTTAACCGAATATTTTATTTAACAATGACGGAAAGATCTGAAAGCAGTCTGTCATTTTGACAGATTAGAACAAACTCGGAACAGCGCCAACGTTTCCCCGCAGCGAGTCTCTGGTGTTATGCCGTGTTATGCATGCCCTCCAAAAGGAAATGATATAGTTTCCAAACCGTACTTTTCCGTACAGATCAATACATGTCTGGGAGGTTTTGCTTTACGCTGTGTGCGCTCCCGCGAGGTGCATGCACACACGGCATAACACCGCCCGCCCCCCGTTGACAGTTCACGAGCGTGCTCTCTTGTGAACTGTTCAGACCCGACGGGTAATAAGGGATTATGACGGACATTTTACGATCCTGTCTGTCAAAATGACGGACAGCGAAAAAGTCTAACGCCACCTCAGTGGGACGGAGAGATATTCTTTGGCCATGGGTGACAGCAGTGGGTCAAACTGTGCATTGTCTCTCCACCACTTCAAAAACAATACAGTTTTTTTCCAAGAAGGTGAGGCTTATTGACAGGGCGAGATATAAATATATTGTTGGTACTTGTTGTGTGTAAATGTAGCCCTGTAAATACGATGTCCTTTTGTGTTCTGTTGTTTTATATTCATGTTGTAACCTACTTGCTGCCATGTTGGACAGGTCTCTTGAAAAAGAGATCGATGATCTCAATGGGACCACCTGGTTAAATAAAGGCTTAAAACAAAAAATAAATACATTTTTTTTTAAAATCGCGGTAGATTTTGTCAGTCTCTCGACGGTATTGGGACATTTATTTACCGCGATACCGCGATATTCGGTATATCGTTACATCCCTACTGCTGAGTATTAAGGCGAGACACGGCAGGCAAAAACATCGTTTTTCAAGTACTGGTCAATTTTGAGATTTTGTGCTATTTTGATTCCATAACATGTTTTCTTTCAGGCTTTTGGAAGGAAAACGTACAAAATACACATTTAAGTGTTTATTTTACTATAGTTTGTCTATTTGCGTCTGTAGATTTCTCCTAAATTCACCAAAAGTTAGCATTCTAACGTAACATAAAGTACCGCGACCGCTGTGTGCACCATGTCAACAGAGATATCGTTGGAAAGCTCCGTCTCTCCTGCACAATCTCATCGGATCCAAATATGGTCATTTCCTTTGTATCAGCAACCAATCGTGAAAGCACAAAGGGGTCTTAAACCAAGAAACGAAATCTCATTGGCTGGTGTCAATTTCTGACAACGTGATTCGTTCAGATGCGTCACGTGGTGTGCTAAAGCACTTCCTGTTTAGCTTTCCGCTAGAAATTGAAATCTCAAAATCGCAAAAGAACGGCGAAAAAAACGTTCACAGAGAAGACGACAACAATTGTCTCTTGCACGAAGCAAGATTATACAAAAAACAAATGACCCCGAACATGAAATACCTTCACGGAGTGCGTCGATGCGCAAGCTGTCATCCAGAGAACAGGAGGGTTTAGCTAGCGCCTCACTGCAATCTTTAAAGGTCGTTTTCTCAAAATGAGTTTTTTCTCCTACTCTGAGTTCGAAATTTCAACTTCAGAAGCACGTAGAGACACCAAACCTTCCAGTTATATTCCTATCAATATTATGAAGGCTTTTACAGAAGGGTTTGTTCATATATAATTCATAGCCTGAATTATACAACATTGTATACCTAAAAACATGGCGAAAATGGATATTTTAGGGCTGTTGACAGTATTTTCTGATTTATGGAGTGATAAAAAGAGATATCCAATATCCCTTCTGTAAAAGCCTTAGATACTAATATAACTACAAAATGAAACAAGAATTTGGAACCTGGCTTTATCCAAAGTTCAGATTTCGATTCCTGAAATGTGTTAAAATATGTGCATATTTAATGAGATAATGGCTAATTTGCATATTTAAACATGCTATTTCAGAAAACTTGTAATACAAAAGACAATTGCCTTATTGTAAGACATTAACTGGAGAAATTTCTAGCTGATACCTTTAAGTTAAAAAAATTACCCTATTCACCTGGGGTGTCTCGCCTTAAAGGATGACTACGCCATGATTAATGGATAAGGTGCTGAGTCGTAGTACAGTGTGGATTGATTACAGTAGATGTCTTCTGGGGACTAAAGCTAAAGCATGACTCAACAATTTACCAGCACAACAGAATGAGTCAGCACTTTTACAAGAGTTGGATTTGGCATTTTGAGACATCTATAGGACTTCAGAATTACTTTTTTTTTACGTTGATTGCGCTTGTTGGCCTCATTTTGTTTGACTTTTCTCTGGCGTTGATGTAAGGTCTGGCCTTTTCGGGGACAGACATTTTTGGATGAAATGGCAGTCAATAGTTCTCTCGATTTTGGATTATGGGTTTGTTTTAAGGTTGTGATGTTGCTACACAAGGAGTACAGGAAGTGATTTGATATACACACATTCCTTATTAGCATTTAGGGAGTTAGAGTCAATCTGGAGAGTTCTCAGAATGCCAGTGGGGAAAAAATAATTATGTACACAAAAACAGATGGATTGCATTTTTCTGTCAAAAAATAGTTGCACTCTTCAGCTCTACAGCTCTAGGATTGTATCATGGTTTATTGCTATTACTGTAGCATCAGTTTATTATAATCTAATGTAATATATTAGGACATATAAACATAATACTTTTCAGAATATGGTTGAGGATAAGGCTGCACGATTTTCAAATATGCAATAATATGATTAACAGATTTTTTTTAAAGGATCTTTACCAAATAATAATTCAGTAAAAATACAGATTATACGTCGGGCCTTCTCTGCCGCAACACTATACGTATTGCAATTTCAAGAACATTTTGATTAGTTGTGCAACTGTGGTGAGGATGTGTCTTTTTATTTCTGTATCTTAAGAAGGATGATCATTTATAATCAACATTATATTATACCTCCACAGGTCATTATAAATAACTCTTTTGAAGCTACAGGCTTAGCCTTAAATAACACTCTGAGTCAGGTGTAGTACAGCAGACTATTTTAAGTGCACTATAGCACAACACAACATTATTATCGCACAAAGAAAGAATGTAATCAGCAAATCTGATTATTTGCCTGGGTGCAGCGCAAATCCTTTTTTATGACCTCTCGGGGTTAAACTTTACTACGCATTAGGGGTGTAACGGTTCACAGCATTCACGGTTCGGTTCGTACCTCGGTTTGGGGGTCACGGTTCGGTACAACAAGAAAAAGCTAAATAAAGTCCCAAATGCATAATTACAGGTTTGTTGTTATTTATTTTGAACAGTAGCGCAAGTTTCAGTTTAAACATAAGGAACTCTAACATTTTGAATAATTAACTTTATTACACAGTTAAAAACAAACCACAAACAGTACCACACACACTCAGATGGTCATATTATCCATAATGGCTGATGTCAAACAAAAAGGTTCAATAAGCTGTAAAACTAAAAAGAATGTCTTGAAAATATTACAAAATAAATAATAAGATAGTGTTTCAATCACAATCAATAAAAGCCGGGGTCCTCCACTATTGCATAAGGGTGCAGCATAGCCATTGAAAAACATATGCCAAAAGCTTCCCTTATTTATTTTGGTCTCTTGGCTTCCGTGTCCAGTGTTTCCCCTACCATTGTCTTGGCGGGGCGTCATTTGAGGGCGGCTGGCAAACAGCTTTTAGGTGCAATACCGCCCCCCTGGAGTATATAGTGCACTGTAGTGGATACTGTCCTGAATGACAGACTTTTCTCCCACTCGTAAAAAAAAGGATACCGTTACCCCCCTACTACGCAGTGATGTAGAAGTGTTCCGCTTCGTGTGTCAGTACACTGTGACATCACTGCTTGGTGTGGAAGTATGTTGAACATTTAAATTGTGGCCAATTTTCATCCTGCAAAACAGACTATTAGGATTCTTAACTGATTTTTTTCATCGACATTCATGCAATATAAGTAAACTTTATAGAATGATTTCAGACCAACACCAACCTACTCAAAGGGGTACAAAAGCTGAAGTACTCAAAGAAGAAGCAATTGAGTATCGCAAAAGATACTTTAACCTGTTAAACCCCATGTAAAAAAAAAACACAACAATATTCACGAAACTGTGTCTCAGGGCTTCTTAACATTGAACAACCTATTAATGTGTCATACCCACTTAACAGGAAGAAACTCAGCTAACTGACGATGTGAACAATTTTTTACCGAAACAAAACACAACTCTAATGCAGAGTGTCTGAATTAGCACTAAGCGAAAGAGTGCTAACACACTTAGCACATAACTCATGGTAGCAATCTTGTATACTTCATCGGATCTGCACAAACAAGATATCATATAAAAGCTGAGATTCCACAGAATACAATGGTATAAGTATCATTTCGCGAAGGCGAAACCAGACAACACACAACTTCACTTTACAGAGCCAAAACGGCAAATACGTCTTACCTTTTCTGTTTTCTGATCAAAAGTTGTGTTCAATGGCATTATAACGCATATAAACGCTGCTGAAGGTTAACCCAATGTCTCCATGTCACTTTGAAATGATTACTGATAATCCATCATAACATTTTGTCAATAAGAGTAGTTTTCATATAGAGTGTATTAGGGCTGTACCCAAATATCCGAATATTCGTTCGTTGGAGTACTATTCGGATATTCGTTTTGTTTGTTTTTTCGTGTTTTTCCCGTTTTTTTTATTTTTATTGAATTTATTGAAATCTCCAATATCAACGTAAGAGCTTGTGCCTCTTCGGGGGTGCTAACACTTAACCATACACTTTATCGTTTACTTTCTCCGTCTTTATATAGATATTACTTTTCTCCGTTAATCTCCGTCACGTTGTTTCCAAAGCAACAACAACTTCCTGTCAACAGCGCTACCTCTCCTTCAAAATAAAAGCATGTCCATAAATAGGAGACATATACAACTGCAACGAAAGTAACAAACACAATGCGATATCCTTTTCAATTTCAAAGAACACAAATTGGGTTACATTAACAAATAACTATAAAACAACACTACTGTAGAACAGGGGTCGGCAACAGGCGGACCTCGGTCCGGATCCGGACCCAGACGCCGACCTATACGGACCCAGACCTACAATCAATACATTAATAGGGGATTTCAATTTTTGACGGGGCGATTCTATTTGAACCGCCGCTGACGGGGGCGAAAGAGACGAGTGAGCGATACAGGGAGAGAAACACAGAAGAAGAGATGAGAGCGCGGCAGAGAGAAGCGGAGAGGAAAGTGTGAAGAGAATAATTAGCGATACAGGGAGAGAAGCGGAGAGGAGAGTGAACAGGGGTGTTAGCGGCAGACAGGGAGAGACAAATAATTATACACGGCGCTCTCCAAGAAGAGGAAAGTGGACAGTGAGAACAGAGCTTATAACCCTGAGTGGACATAATCAGAACGGACTCATTCATGTTCATCCTGCCCACTGGGAGCACAGAACCAGTGTGTCTCATTTGTTCAGAGACCGTGGCGCTCATTAAAAGTGCCAAACGCCACTATGAGACAAAAACAAAGTGTTAGACAAAACATTCCCTCTCAAGTCAGAACTGAGGTCACACAAAATAAATATCGTTCCAGGGCAGGCTAACCGAGGCTAACCAATGAGCACCTGCATGTGTGTATGAGAATGGCCCTGACACCATTTCAGCCCAGATTTAAACTCCTGGCAGGACAAGCTCGAGCTCAATTCTCGCACTAAACAGAACAAAGCGAGTGAGGGACTGCAATATAAGAGGGAAAGAAAGAGAAACTTTAAAACTGTTCAATTGTTATGATGTGTAAAGACTGATATTGTTCTATAATCGTCTGAAACTGTTAAGTCATGATGTGAAACGGTTAACAAAGAAAAAGGGTAACTCAAGCTGCTGCTACACTTTATTTTATTTATCTAAAATTAAGCACTTTTGAGATGCACATATTTTCAAAAGCTATTTTATTTTTAAATGCAGCCCGAGAGGAACATTACATATATCCACAGTATTTATTGTATTATCTGTATACAGATGTAGCGCTTCATTTCAGACAGTTTGAAACGCGAGGGCCGTGATTGGTACGTGATCTGCCCTCGCTCAAGGGAAAACCTCCAGCTTGACTTGAGACCTCCCCCGTGATAAATAAATGTAATTATTATGAAGCCAGCTGCAATGGATCATTGATCCACCAGGGGGTGCAGTGGGGTTCCACACTGGAGCTCATGTGAAATAAAGTCAGATACAGTACGCTGGATGTACAGCGGAACTTTGTTAAGATCCATATGTCACGGATATCATACTCTGTGCTAAATAAGAGACATGTAATCATTTACAAAACATCACCATGTTGTTATTTAACAAAATAATGTTGTTTAGTCGAAAACATACTCACGTAAATTCAAGTGACGTGACGTGATTCAAGATGGCGCCTGTGTCGGCCCGCCGCTCGCTCAGCTGTCTACCTTTAGCTTTCCTGTTTCTGTTTTATGTTTGTCAGAATGTCTCTGCTCTGCTCGTCTATGATCGCCAAGACCTCCTCCACCTCAGACCCTCACTGGAGTTGATACTGCTGCCCAAACTTACATCTGGCAACCAAAAATCGTCCCCCCCCCCTCTTCTGTTGGATATACCCACCTACCTGTGCCGGTTGCCCCGCATCCCGCCTCGCCGAAAGCGCTTCAGACGACGGGGAAAGCGTGGTGGTGCACTGGTCCATCTGAAGGCTTACCTGACGGCTTCTTCCGGGACCTATCCACGTCTCAGATGTCATGGCCCTCCCGCTGCACGTCATGTGCGGAATCGGTGGATTCGCCCTGTTTTTCCGGAGCTACGGACTCTGCTGGGCCCGCTGGCAGCCCCTCCTGCCCGCCTGACTGCTCCCGGCCCGCGCGGCGTTCACCACGGACATCTTCGTCAGCTGAGACGCACTCCACCGTCGGCAAGCCCGGAGCAAAAACTTTGTATGGCTTTGCTAAATGCTAGGTCGATAGCAAACAAAACGTTCCTGCTAAATGACTTCTTCACCTCCCGTGAACTGGATTTTATGTTCCTGACGGAGACCTGGGTCCACGCTGGCGAGTACACATCATTCTTTGATCTTCTTCCTCCTGATTGTACATTCTTCAGCTCCCCCCGTGCCACCGGCCATGGCGGGGGCATAGCTTCAGTGTTTAGAGCTAGCCTCCAATGCCGATTGCTTCATCCTGTAACTACCTATGCTAGCTTGAGTTGCAGCTCTTTGAACTGACCCCCGGCCTCGCCTATACTCTGCGCAGTTGTGTATCGTCCGCCAAAGCACAATAAGGATTTCATAAATGACTTTTCTGACTTTCTGTCCGGGATCATGGTGAAATATGATCGTGTTTTGATCTCCGGAGACTTCAATGTCCATGTGTGTTGTGAGTCCAAACCTCTGGTTAGGGACTTTTTAAATCTCCTTGATTCTTTTGGTCTCGTTCAGTCCGTGGCTGGCCCAACACACGAAAAAGGACACACTTTGGACTTAGTATTATCGTTTGGACTGTCTGTATCTGTGGATGAAATATGTGCAGCAACGCGTATCTCAGACCATTTACCGGTTCTGTTTACAACCTCCATCCCTTCCGCAGGAGTCGAATCACGTGCCCCTGCGCGTCGTGTGCGTTCGATTAACCCCTTGACTGCCTCACAGTTCTCTGTTGTTTTTAATGCTTCTCCTATCTGTAAATTAGATGTGAACTGTGCTTTTAATGCTGATGAGCTTATCTCCATGTTTGACTCTACATGCACACTAACACTGGATTCTGTTGCTCCTTTTACGCTTAGACGCACAAAAGTGCTCTCAGAGCCGTGGCTCAATGACTGTACTCGTGCTCTCAGACGCGCTTGCAGGCGTGCAGAGAGAAAATGGAAAAAGGATAAACTCCATGTCTCCCTAGAAATCCTTCGTGCTTCCCTCTCTGACTACCAGACGGCAGTCAAAGCAGCCAAAACAGAGCACATCTCTCTGTTAATCTCCAAAAACAGCCACAAACCTCAGGTTCTTTTTAATGTCCTCAACTCGATCATTAATCCCTGTGATGTTTCTTCTATTGTGCCATCGACTACTCTCTGTGATAAGTTTCTTAAATTTTTTATTGAAAAGGTATCTGCTCTTAGGCTAGCTCACACTAGTGCTACCCCAGATCCTGCTCCCTTTCTGTGCCCTGCTGTCCTCGACCACTTTGAGCCTGTATCCTTCTCTTCTCTCTCGGATGTGATCAAGCACCTGCGGCCGACAAACTGCACCTCAGATAGCATTCCCTCTCGCCTTCTCAGAGACGTTTTAGATTCAGTTGGAGCAAGTATTTTATTAATTGTAAACACCTCCCTTAGCTCAGGATGTGTCCCTGCTGCCTTCAAACATGCCGTGGTTAAGCCATTACTTAAAAAGAAACATCTCGACCCCTCCTTTCTCGAAAATTTTAGGCCCATTTCCCAGCTACCTTTTTTATCAAAAGCCCTGGAGAGAGTGGTCTACGCCCAGCTGCAGTCTTTTTTAACCACGCATGGAATCCACGAAAAGTTTCAGTCTGGCTTCAAACCCATGCACAGCACTGAAACAGCCCTTTTAAGAGTTTTTAATGATCTGCTCCTAGCCGCCGACTCAGGTAGCCCAGCTGTCTTGGTGCTGTTAGACCTGACAGCTGCTTTTGACACTGTGGACCATAGCATCCTGTTGTCACGGCTTGAACAGTCCGCTGGCATCACAGGCTCTGCCCTTGCATGGTTCAGGTCCTACCTGACAGACCGTAGCTTCGCTGTGCAGCTAGGTGCCTTCTCCTCTGCAAAAGCCCCTCTTACCTGTGGGGTTCCCCAAGGCTCGATTCTGGGCCCCATCCTTTTCCTACTGTACTTACTACCCCTAGGCTCAATTCTCACAAAACATAATATTCCCTTCCACTGTTACGCCGACGATGTACAGATTTATCTCCCTCTCGAAGCAAGTGTCACACACTCATTACAACAGTTGATGGACTGCTTAACTGAGATAAAATCCTGGCTGAGCAAAAACTTTCTTAACCTCAACGAAAGCAAGACTGAGGTCATCTTTTTTGGACCCCAACCTCCAGCAACCCAGGTTGATATTCTAGGCTCCCTCCAACAGAACATCCTCCCCTCGGTCACGAACCTTGGGGTGACCTTCTCCAGTACTTTTAAATTCGACAAGCAGGTCAGCAGCGTAGTCAAATCCTGCTTTTTTAAAATAAGACTTTTGGCCAAAACCAAGTCGTATTTATCTTTTAAAGACCTGGAAAGGGTTATTAACGCCTTTGTGACCTCGAGACTCGACTACTGCAACGCTCTGTACATGGGTATGGACCAGGCATCAATTAAACGCCTGCAGCTAGTCCAGAACGCAGCTGCACGTTTGCTGACTGGCCATAAAAAGCGTGACCACATCACCCCAATTCTGGCCTCACTGCACTGGCTTCCAGTTCGGTTCAGAATTGATTTTAAAATCCTTTTATTTGTTTTTAAAGCACTAAATGGGCTGGCTCCGGCCTATATAGCTGAACTCCTCCAGCGCTACACCCCAGCCAGAGCTTTAAGGTCTGCTGACCATCTGCTGCTGGTAGTGCCCAAGACCAGGCTCAAAACCCGAGGGCACCGAGCCTTCGCAGCAGCTGGCCCCAGGCTCTGGAACACTCTGCCCCTCCACGTGAGGTCGGCCCAGACCCTAGGGGTTTTTAAATCCACACTAAAAACTCACTTCTTCTCTCAGGCCTTCTAGTCAGAGCGGAGCACGACTCCTCACTATTCCCTGTGTTTGTTTTATATCTGTTGTAAATTATTGTCTTTTATTGTGATTATATGTGTTTTTAATGCATGTACAGCACTTTGGCTCGACCAAAAATCGCTTTTAAATGTGCTTTATAAATAAAACTTGATTTGATTTGATTTGATTTGATAGTCGAAAAAAACGAACGGGAGGAAATGCAGCCCGGCTCTCGATTTGTAATCCTAATTTAATCATCATCTTCACCACGATCATTTATGTTTATGTTCGCCAAATTGACATGAAATCACTGACACATATGAATATGCTGTATTCAACTTAATTAAAACGTTATTAACGTGCCTAAACTCAGTAATTCACTAAAAATATTTATACTTTAATGGAGCCTCGTCGGCAGATCAGGATCCCAACGTGTAGCGGAGGGATCTTGATCTGCATGAAGGGTGTTATTTTCCCCATAAGGAACACGTCGCTGCAAATTATCCCGCTTATTACATGGCCACATTCTCAACAAAGTAACGACATGACTCCCAAAGGTGGGGTAGGTAAGTTTGAGAAACTGGCTCGAGATACACCTTTTGTTATATTCCATGGAATGCTCTTAACATCCTGATAGCAATGAATATCTTAAATGCTTTGACAAAAAATCCATGAAAACATTTCATCTGTGGAAGCCGTAGTACTGTAAACAGTACGACCAATCATCTGAGCCGGCCCGGCTAAAGTAACTGGATGGCCTACCTGCCTGTCAGCCTTCCATCTGTGCACAAACTTATCTCGTGCCCTCATTGGTCATGTGTGTGTTCGTGTGTGTTGGAGGAGGGGCTCTGTAAGGAAGTAGCAGATTTCTTCCGGCTGTGTATTTTCAAATTCTAGCGCACTCGAGCTGGTTTCTCCAAAATGACCTACCCCACCTTTAATTGAAATGCTTTTATGGATTTAGAAAATGTTTTTATTGATTTAAAAAATAGTTGTATGTATTGATTTAAATTGACATGCATCCGCTAAGAAAAATAGTTGTTACCGTTTTTTAAACAGTCTGAATGAAACGGCAGGTCTCAGCTGTGTATTTACACAACTAATGGCCCAACAACCACAACTCTCTCCAGCAGCTAAATTAAATGTAGGTTACTCTGAGTGGCAAGCTTACAGTTAGACACAACACTGTCATTGCAAGTGACCCTCAGTTAGTTGACTTTTATGTTCAACTGCTAAATTCGTTACTGATAAAGAAGGGCTTCTACGGTACCTAATTACCGCCAGAGGTTTTTGTATAGGCCTACCTAACACCGTCAAATTCTGAATTCTTCTGAATTACCGTGGGACAGCACATTCTAAACTAAAATGTTCAATCAATAAAGTAACATCTTATCTTATCTTAATAATATCTTCATATTAATAATAAATCATACAGTATGTGTCCGAAAGGGAGCAGGAGGAAGCAAACACAAAAATATACAAAAAATATACTGTATATTAAAGCAAACGATTGTAAAGGTAAAAGTATGAGCATAACAAATAAAGAAGTGTAGTGTAAACATTTACATTATTATGATTATTTTATATATGAAGACTATATATTATTGAATTACAAGATTAGATATACTTTATTTGATCTAAAATATTGATGTGTTCAAATGTTCTTCAAAACACAACTGCAAGTCCATGAAACTTGTCTTTCTGTATTTGTGAATGAAGCGCCATCTCCTGGTTAAAATCTGAAATTGAAAATCTGGCAACGCCCTCTTGGAAAATAGTGGGAGGGCTTAACATTCCTCGATACTGGTTTTAGGCAGGTCGTAGGCAGGAAGCTGTAAACTGGAGTCTGAAATGAGGTGCTACATCTGTAGTTTAATGTTAATTGACAATAAATATTGTTGTTTTTGAATTGTACTTTCTTTATTTGATTGGCAGTCAGTTGTTGATTACATGCAGACCTTGATAAAGCTACAGGCTACTTCAATATATATCACACTAATTCATGAAGAGAGTTAGACATGTTGATGTTCCGGATCTTTGCATGGGGAGATTTTCTCTAACTGGACCTCGTTGAATTTGAGTTGAATACCCCTGGTGTAGAATAACAAAATGAATGCTCCGAATACACCGAAATACACGTGTTGAAGCCTGATGCTGATTACTACGCGCACCCCCCCCCCCCCCCCCCCCCGCCCCCCGCGCGGGCCGAATATTTGCTGCTGATTACTACCGAATATCCGGAGCCCGGAAAATGGTATTTCGGACAGCCCTAGAGTGTATGAGAGCTGTAACCCAGCTTCCGGTTTTAGGCATTCTGGCTGCGCATCACTCTCATTCACTAATGTTAATGTTTAGATGGATTTTTAGGAACTCCCTCTCAATTCGATTGGCTCTAATGGTTCAAAAGAGATGTCAATCACCAAAATCGACCGATGGGATATGGCAAATCTACCCAAATGACCCCAGAGGATTTTTTCTTCTAAAGCTCTCTAAAAAGGTCAAATTTCACTTGTTTTGCATCGATCTTGATACAGGGTACTTATTATATGTTATAGTTTGGATTCCTAAAGCTTTTAGTCTACTATCCCATCATTCAAGGGTGGTTTTCACTATAAGTAATGTTTTCTTTTGGACGGACACTGGGAAGTTATTCCAGAGGTTCTCCTTGTAATGTTTACACTAGAAAATCACATCATCAAGACTCTCGGTGCATTTTTATGGCAGTGCATTTTGTGCTCTATAAACTGGGTCAACACACCAGCAAGTTGCAGTTATATAGAAATAGCTCGGCAGTAATAAATGTGCAGCAGCCCGTGTCAGTGCTGAGGTGGGTTTTCCTGAGCTCAGGTATATTGCAGCATGCGGTGAGTCACAGCCCGTGACCCAGTTGAGCTTTGTCGCTCAGCGTGACCTCATTCTGACCGCACAGTGACGCAAATGTGATGCTACTGCAGCTGGTTGTACATCAGGTGAAAATGCAAAATGTTACTTGAGCTTTCCAGATGATTTCTGACAGATTTTAAGTTACATGTTCTTGTGCTAAGAAAGCAATGTTGCTCCTTTCAAGGCTAGCAATTTATAGCATTAATGCATCCACCCATATGCAATGGTATGTTTGCTACAGGTTAACATGTTATGGATATATAGTCATACGTAAGTCTGACAGTAATACAGTGTGTGATCTTAGGTGATGCCAAGCTTACAGACAAAAGGCTAGTTGGCCTTAATCCTGTGTGTGTGTGTGTGTGTGTGTGCGTGCGTGCGTGCGTGCGTGCATCATTCGTAGCACATTGGCATGCACAGGACTCACACAAAACACACACAGTGGGTGTTACAGTAAGCTTGTTAGCCAGGCTTTGGCTCAAAGTAAATATCTGATTGACTAACAGTATGCAGGCTGTTTGTGTAAGTGGGCTTGGGGGTTGTAATGGGAAAAAGTGTGTATGATTAAGGATTAAAAGAGGTGTCGCTGCAAGACAGCGACACACACACACTTGCAGCCTGGCTGGGAGTTTGTGTGTGTGCTCACACACCGACTCACAGCCTCGCCGCGTCCCGCCGTCTCAGGGAGGAGAAATCGGCGGAGCTGCAGCTGAGAAAAGATTGTGTGTGTGTGTGTGAGAGGAAGTCCGTGGATTGGTCCAAATTGACCAATCCACGGACTTAACGTAACGGCTCCGCGGATTGGTCCATTTGGACCAATGGGTCCATTTGGGTTTGGGCACGTCACTATACCCAAAATCTCCAACGAGGCGTTCTGGGGCAGCATAGACAGGTCTTTTCTGTGTTAGAGTTGTACTCGCTACAGGGAGTACTTTGAGGGTTTGTGACTCTGCAGACCGTTTACATGCGGACAAACCCTCATAATACACAAGGGGCCGGGTAATAACTGGAAAAGCATGACATGGGACCTTTAACCTGTTAAGCCCTGAGCCTGTTTTTCAGGTCTCAGGCTCGAAAATGACATTCCCAGAACAAATGACCATATCTTCCCTTCTAAAAGGGGAACATTGATCATCTTTTTTCTCAAAGCAATGATAAACCTGTGAGTTGGATGTAGAAGAGTCAGAATCAATATAGATGTTTTTATTTTAAAGTAAATTCAGATTGAACATAGTAAAACAATTTAAATTATAGTGTCTGTTCAAAAGAAACCCATTACTTATATATAGTGAAAACTACCCTCGGATGATGGTAAGGTAGACTAAAAGCTTTAGGAATCCAAAGTACAACATATAAGTACCCTGTATCAAGATTGATTCAAAACAAGTGAAATCTGACCTTTTTAGAGAGGTTTAGAAAAGAAAACCCACTTCTGGGTGCATTTTCCATATCTCTGGCCCCCCTCGTTCGATTTTGATGATTGACATCTCTTTTTAACCGTTAGAGCCAATAGAATCGAGGGGAAGTTCCTAAAATCCATCTAAACATTACCCATTGGTAAATGAGTGATGCGTAGCCAGAATTCCCCGGAACCGGAAGCTGCATACACTCTGGTGGCTATCATTAGCAGCTAATATGAAATCTCCGTTTTTGACATAAAATGGAATGATGGATTAGCAATTATATATCTCTTATATATTTGTTTATAATAAAAGTGACAGACACATTGGATTAACCTTCAGCAGCGTTTTTCTCGTTTTAATGCCATTGAACAAGTCCTTTGAACAAGTCCTTTGATCAGATTGACAGCTAAGGTGAGACGATCTCCCGTGAATGCTCCGTAAAGGTATGTGTTGTGATGTCTGTGTTTGCTTCCCCTGTCGCGAGTTCTGATCAATCAGTGATGATATATATATATATACCTATATAGAATCTGTGGAATCTCAGCTTTAATCTGATATATTGTATGTGCAGTTACGATAAGTAATAAGGGTATTTTTACCTTGAGTTCTGTGCTAGGTGCGTTAGCATTTTTCCGCTCAGGGCACCATGTACAGCGACCTTAGGTCCCTTGAAAGGCGCTATATAAATATAATTTATTATTATTATTATTATTAAGACGCTTCTTGTGAGACTTGTGTTTTGTTTGGGTAAAAATGGTTCGTATTGTCAGTTAGCTGAGTTTCTTCCCGTTAAATGGGTATGACACATTGATAGGTTTTTACATTTTTTAGAAGCCCTGAGACACAGTTTCGTGAAAAAACTACCCGCAGGACTCGGATTAGGGTCCTCTCTGGCTTAACAGGTTCAAATGAAAGCGTTCAGTTTATTTAATAAAAGAGCACATGTTCAATGTGACAGTAGATAGTTTAGTTGCAATATAAAATAAAAGTGTTCCCTTTTTTAAAGTGTTCAAAAGCCTACGTCTATTACAGCACTTGGTGGGGTATTCCATTATGTTGGAGCAAACCAAAGAAAAAACGTTCTTACAGTAGTAAGAATGCAGGGTTGTTGGTTGTTCCTAGAGTCTCTAAAAGTACAATGGGAGCCAGAGCCTTTTCTTATCAAGCTCCACATTTGTGGAATCAGCTTCCAGTTTGTGTTCGGGCGGCAGACACCCTATCCGTTTTTAAGAGTGCGCTTAAGACCTTCCTTTTTGATAAAGCTTATAGTTAGGGCTGATTAGATTCAGCCCCTAGTTTTGCTGATATAGGCTTAGTTTGTCGGGGGACATCTTACTTCTTCCTTCTCTCTGTCTATACCTGTGTACTCTCATGTTCCGATTAACCCAGCTCCCAAATGTCTTTCTTTTTGGTGTCTATATACGCTGGGATCCGGAGTCATGGATGATCCTGCGGTCCTGTGTCCTGCATCACGAGCCCTGGATCTTGAGTCGTGGCTGTGGTCCTGGATCATAGGTCCTGGATGGATATCCTCGTGGATTCATCTTCCTATTATACACACATGCATTGCCAAACATTTGGACTACCTATGTTGCAAATGTATTATCTTTTCAATTTACACACGGCATCTATTGCCCTCTCCGTCCTGGGAGAGGGATCCCTCCTCTGTTGCTCTCCCTGAGGTTTCTCCCATTTTTCCCTTTAAACTGTGGGTTTTCTCCGGAAGTTTTTCCTTGTACGATGTGAGGGTCTAAGGACAGAGGGTGTCGTATTGTCATACTGATATTTTGTACAAACTGTGAAGTCCACTGAGACAAATGGAACATTTGTGATATTGGGCTATATAAATAAACATTGATTGATGATTGATAGTACTTTTTCAATACTGTCCGGATTTGAATTCCAAGACAATGTGAGTACTCTTTAAGCAAACCCATCATTAATCCACCATGTCTATCATTATGTTGTTTATATGGCAGTCTTCTTCTTAAATCTGCAATCTAAATCAGCCGATCTCATACTTTAGGAACCGTAGAGCAATATTATCAACACAACAGTACAAGCAATCTTCATGGAGCAGCCTTCATCTCAGAGTAAGCCACTGCTGAGTACCCACACCAATCTTTGTTAAGCATGCATGGATTACATTTAAATCAATTTGAACAATTTATTTAGTCTGATTTCTGTCCTCTCCTGTCGTATCAACATGTGGGTTCTTTTTAAATAGACTTCTCTTAGCATTGCCTACATTAACATTCACCCACTGAAGTGTCTTGGCTGCTAAATTCTGCGCCCATTTTCAATCTCTCTGCCGTCTCTTGCTTTCTGAAATGTGAGACATGTTGTCTTTTCCTTTTAGAAAGAAAGCCTTCAAACAGTGTGTGTTTCTTCACCAGTGTGTGTGTGTGCGTGTGTGTGTGTGTGTGCGTGTGTGCGCGTGTGATCATTATGTCCTGATCTGAAGCCATCTGGGTTGGCTGGCTCATTTGCATATCTGGTGTTAACAATTATACATATTCATGACCAGGGTCTAAACTGGTATGAATATTCATTCTGCCTCCAGGCTGTAGACGGGTGGAGTGGCTGTGATTCAGCGCATCAGAAATCAACCCCCCTCTTTTGTGTGCTGGACGGGAACACTTGATGATTGCCGTGGGCCTTCGCGATGCTTGGCGAACTCCATATGTGTGTCTTACAACATTTGCTTTAGTCATATGGCGGCCATATTGGATGCATTTAATACTCTGGAAACAGCGCCCTCAAGACAGATGGAAATAAGAACAATCTCTTTGGGACAAGTACATCTAAAGATACTCTTTAAACTAAGCCAAAAGGCAAACTACCCATCAAAGTCCTAACCCTTAAAAGACCTAATGGTTTTGTATGGCAAACTGGGCAGAATTCTTAATGTCTTTCTTAAAACCATTACTTGCTAAAGCTAGTTCGTCTGATTTATTTAAAATGCAAATGCAGCTGCTAGCTACATCATAGGGCTGTGCGATTATGGCAAAAATCATAATCACGATTATTTGGGTCAATAATTGATATCACGATTATTTTGACGATTATTCATTGACCATTTATTGAACTTTAAAACAAATAATATTTTACCAATAAACAAGATCAACAAATATGTTGGAGCGCACTTCTAAAACCATACTAAACATATATTATTAATATGATAAATAAAAAATAAATGAAATCAAATATGATGCTGTCACAACCTACTGAAAACTCCTTAACATATAGCCAACATTTTGGTTCAACATATTCAACATATTCCACTCAGTTAAACGTTGAAGGCTGGCCAAACGTCATAGTCCAGAAGTAACAGGAAATACATGTTGAACTACAATTTAAGACCAAATAAAAAAATGTTGGCCACCATGGCAAATGCTGGTAGGGCTGCTCATGTCATCTCTTAAAGATTTTTTGCAAGAAACACCAGCCTGTTTACATGGTCTGGTTTCAGAGATGAGCGCAGGCAGGTGACAATATTGCCACCTGTACTGAAGACCCTCAGCCACGCCCCGACACATGGGGTGACGCCGGCCAATCACAAAGCTTTGATGCGTTCAAGTGCATTATTCTGGCACAGGAAGATTATGTTACAGGACATTAACGATAAAAGAGAATATTGTTGTTCTATTTTTAGACACATCTCGCGATCGACTAGTTGTGCACCCCTGGGATAGACCATAGGTCCGTTGTGGTGGCAAAGTAGTCAGCTGAAGCCACATCTCTCTCAACTTCCGCACGGCATTTGTCATATAGCGGAGGCAGCGCAGACCTGCTGAAATAATACCGAGACGGCATCGCATAACGCTTGTCCAACGTGTTGACAAGTTGCTTAAAGCCCTGGTTGCTAACAGTGCTAACTGGGCACATATCTTTAGCGTTGTGAAATGTAATGGCACCTGTAATATCTCCGTGTCTCTGCGAGCTCGTCGCGTAAGCCGTTGCTCTGTACAATGCGTCCTGAATCGATGATGTGGTGGATGAAGTCGAGCGGGCATCTTCTTTTTGTTGTATTATTGCCCGGTCGTATTGCACTTTGTGGTTGTATTTCAGATAATTAAAGAGATTGGTTGTGTTAGCGTGTGGTGCCAACACAACCTGGTAACAAATCCTGCACTGTACTTTGTTTTGCTCCACGTCGGACTCCTGAAAGCCAAAGTACTTCCAAATAGTGGAAATAGTTTTACCCTTCTTTTTAACGAGTTGCTGCTCTTGTTCTGACATCTTCGCTCGCGCTGAACACTCACAACACATGCCATTCCCACGTGGCCGAGTGGGCTTTTAGGGAGGGGCGAAAGCGCACCCAGCAAAAATAATCGTATTTTGTCAATTATGCGGTTTTCATAATCGTTGCAAGCCATAATCATAATCGCGATTAAAATACGATTAATTGCACAGCCCTACTACATCATACATTTTAAATCAAGTTAGCCAGTGAATTGTTTGTTGGGAAAATACATTCAACATTGACATATGTTTCAAAGATTCAAAGGATTTATCTTGATTAAGATTTCCATTAGCATTAGCATGGGCTATTCTTCCTGGGCTCCACACACAAATAGTGAAACGTAAAAAATGCACTATAACCCCCTAAATCCAACAAACATACACAAACAATCATCTTTTCTCATGAAATAAACAATGAACTAAGGAAGCATAAAAAACAACTATTAAAACCCTTTTAACCATCCTTAACCAAAAATAACAAAACGATGCATGCACACAGACTAGGGCTGAACGATATATCGTGTCATGGCGATAACTGCGATATTCACATCGCAAGGATGTGCGATTTTTTTTTCTTTTTTTTTTTTAGGACGTGCGATATTAAGTAGGTAAATTAACTCAAACACGTCATGTTACAATTATTTTGCTGCTTGCTACAAAAGGAAAACTTGCGTGGCTCTCATGTCAGAAGTACTTGAGTGAGTGACATGCAGGCTCTGCATGCACAGCAAACCACCAATCACAATCATTCTTGATCAGATCACAGCAGGCCCCGCCCCACTAGTTTGCAGACCATCAAAACACCGGTAAAAAATGAGCGAGGAACATGAGGACAATACCGGCGAGAATGAAGATTTACTTCCAAAAAGAAAAGCAACATCTGCCATCTGGAACTATTTTGGATACAAAAAGGTTCTTCTCTTCTTCAGTCACAGATGAACCCCCTTATTTGAGGGTAAGCAACATGCATTATCATGACATGTTAGATCATGACTTAAGGTATGATGAGTCAACCAGTTAAGATCCAGACGTCCGTGACTAAAATCCTTCATCCGGTTAAATATAGTTAAAAAAAACGCAATATATATCGCAGGGGAAAAAAATACGGTACGTTTTCGTACTGCAGAAAAAATGATCACAAAACATAAAATATATATATATTTTTTTGAATTATTATTACATTACATTTCATTTAGCTGACGCTTTTATCCAAAGCGACTCACAATTACCAATTACAGGGACATTCTCCCTGGAGTAACTAAGGACTAAGTGCCTTACTCAAGGGCACACTAGTGGTGGTGTTCCAGGCGGGATTTGAACACGCAACCTTCCGATCTTCAGTGGAGGCTTAAATGCTAGTGGGAGTCGGGTTTGCACTTCAGTCTTTTTTCTTTTGGTACCGGTGATATTAACGTTCGGGTGATGCCTTTTGAAATGAGTGTGCAAGTGATGTATTGCCTGCCGCGTAACCAATTTTAGTTGAACAATGCCGACAAACAGCTTTGGTTCGGTCCACCCAGAGGTCGCGTTAACCGAATATTTTCCGTCTATGACAGATCTTTTTTAATAATGACGGAAAAATCTGAAAGCAGTCCATCATTTTGACGGATTAGAACAAACTCGGAACAGCGCCAACGTTTCCCCGCAGCGAGGCTCCGGTGTTAAGCATGCCTGCCAAAAAGGAAATGATACCGTTTCCAAACCCAACTTTTCCGTACAAATCATTGAAATGTCTGTGAGTTTTGGCTTTACGCTGTGCGCACTCCCGCGAGGTGCAGTGGGCATGCATAACACGGCGCTAACAGTTAACAAGCGTGCGCCCCGCCCCCCGTTGACGGTTCACGACTGTGCTCTTTCCCCCCCCCTCGGTTGACAGTTCTCTCTCTCTCTCTCTTCTCCTCTCTTCTCCTATCTCTCTCTCTCTCCTTCTCTCTTCTCTCTCTCTCTTCTATCTCTCTCTCTCTATCTCTCTCTCTCTCTCTCTTCTCTCTCATCTCTCTCTCTCTCTCTCTCTCTCTCTCTCTCTCTCTCTCTCTCTCTCTCTCCCCCCCCCCCCAGAGTGTAAAAAGATTTTTTGCGAGCAGCGCGACCAACAACCAATCACATGAATCTCCCGCCCCTGACATACAAAGCAATAGCAATGTTAAAACGAAGTAAACTGGATATAAAATCCCCAAACAGGCGAAAACCTACCAGTTTCACCCACTGTCTCTGCCACCTCCCTCCATGCCTGGTTCCTCCGGTTTGTATCCCGGTGAATAGTTCTGGTCGTAAAGAACCGGGTGATTTGCTACCGTAATTTCTCGTTTGGAATATGAGGAAATGAACTGCGGTCTGGCTCTCCCAGCTTGCACGCGGTTTGATTGGCTAGCGCTTGTACCGGCGGGAATTGCATAAACGGGATTTGATTGGCTGATGCCAAGCATCAAGCCTCAAAAGTTGAACATTGTTCAACTTTTGATGCCGATAGATGCTTGTGATGCTTGCAAAGCGATGCTCCCCACAATGCAGTTCGGCGAAGATTCAAAATCTTCTACGTCACCCCATTCAAATGAATGGGCAAAGCGTTGAAAGCATTTTTCGATGCCTGTAGTGTAGACGGGGCGTTATAGGCTGATACACCAGTAACACTCCATTTGAATCCATACCATTTACATCATAAGTGAATGTTACTATGTAAGGTTGTCATTTATCTGGCTATAACCATATATATGTATTGGCGTTGAGTTTCATTGTTATATATTGCAGTAGTGGGGTGGTGGAGAGGAGTCAGCCTTTAAGTGTTTTAGATTTTCTATGAAGTAGTTCCAAAAGTAGGACAGGTCTTCAATATAATGTGTTTTTATTGACAAATTATAGTTTTAAACTCCTGTTTGATATTGTAGTTTTGGTTATATGTTTATGAATGTTCCAAACTTTCAAATATGTAAAGGCTGTAATTGTCAAATGCAGAACAGCTACAATAGCATCGGTTTGGCAATGTCAATCTTGAGTCTCAGGCAACTTCAACAGTGCAACATACATTATACAGCATATATATATATATATATCAGTTCATTTTAACCTTTATATTGATGATCTGTCCAAGCGACTGAAAGCCTGTAATACTGGATGCATGATTGGTAGTACTCTAGTGAACCATATTATGTATGCAGATGATCTTGTTGTGCTGAGTCCATCTGGCGCTGGTCTCCAGCAGCTTCTTGCTGTTTGCTCTGTGTATGGTGTGGAACATGACATCAAATACAACAACAGTAAGAGTGCTGTCATGATCTTTAGAACCAAAGAAGATAAATGTCTAAAATGTCCTGATTTGAAATTGTCTGATATTAATCTTAGTGTCTGTAATAAGTTAAAATATCTTGGACACTTTATTACAGAACAAATGACAGATGATGAAGATATTTATAGGCAATGCCGCATGATGTATGCACAAGCAAACATTCTCCTACGTAAGTTTGGTGCGTGTACAGATGGAGTGAAGATGTCTCTGTTCAGAGCTTATTGCACACCGCTCTATACGGCACATCTGTGGTTAAACTACAGAAAAGCAAGTTTACAGAAACTTCAAGTTATAATGATGCCATGAGAATATTGCTGAAGAGACCTCGATGGTCTAGTGCAAGTGAAATGTTTGTGGCTGCAGGAGTCAATACTCTACAAGCTGTTTTAAGAAATCTTACGTATAAATGTATTTGCCGGCTTAATGACTCTGATAATGAAATCCTCTTGGCCTTATCGAACATCAGGTTTAGTACTACACGCTACCAATCACAGCTGTGGAGACATTGGTATAGTTGTCACTTTGTAGGACACTGATTTAAATTATTCTTAAACTATGAATTATTTTTATGCTGTGTATGTAATTTATTATATGTAATGTCTTGTCTTTTATCTGGACCCTGAGTCTGTAATAAAGTTTTCATTCATTCATTCATTCATTTAATTCATTCAATATACTTCACATTTAAAAAGAAAAGTCCAATATGAAAACAAGACCTTTTATAACCACATGTGATATGACGAGAACATATATCTAGTCATGTGAAACATGTAACATGTCAAGCATCATACTGTGTGTTGTGCATCGAGCTGCGCTACATAAACATTATGTGTCACTTGTTAGACGCTTTTATCCAGAGCGACTTACATAGTCAATACTGTGGACAATCCCCACAGGAGCAATTTGGGGTTGCTCTCAGGGACCATAGACTGTATATATAAATGGACGTAGGGTCCGTGACGTCACCCATAGGATTCTGCAGAGTTGCCGTGAAGCCCTAAGTAGGCGGAGTCGGCTACTAACGGCTCGACTGTGACGTCAGAGTCTAACTCCCGCCTTCTCCAGCCTGCTCCAAATAAGGGCAAAAAATGCTCTCAGTATTAAGCTAACAACCTATGCTAACAACACAGTCTATGCTAACAAACCAGCTTGCAGTCACCGCTCCTCGTTCCCGGCATACAACGTTGACTAAATCATCCATAATTGGATTGTTCAAATGTGTACTGTGAAGGATATCATAAAGCCTTAATGCAATCAAATGTAAAACATGATTGATGAAAGTAGTACATCGGTCAGATTGGACCCGAAGACAACAGGAGGGTTAATGCCATATTCACTTAGTAACGAACAACTTTTACAAATATTTCTATATAGTCTGTGTTGGTAAATGTCATCTAGGTTGCACATTTCCTGCTGAAATACATGCATACCAAGTCACTGCGTGGCACTTTGGTTTTTGATAAAACAGTGTAGTTCCACTATATAAACGTGACATTCATAATCAAACGAGACAATCTGCAAGATAATTAGCTATTTAGTATTATTCTTAATGCTTGTCATTCACACGTTAATAAAATAAAATAAGTACCGATACATAGCAGAATAATTGTGGCGGTGTTCAGCTTAATAAACCTTGCTCAACATCATTTATTTAGCTAATACTACAGCGGGCTACAGGCGAACCAAGTCCGCGTTTCGATGCATCCCTTGATCTCCAGTTATAACGCCGGACTCCGCCGCTGGCCGAAGCTAACTGAGCCCCAGGGGGCTAGCTATGGCCGCCGGGACCTATGGCCGGGACGCGCTAGCGAGCTAGCCCCCTGCAGCCCCGTTAGCTTCGGCGGCGTGGACTCCGGCGGCCCCACTGGGATAATTGGGTCCCCTTTTCACATTTGCTCCCGTTTAGCATTATGGGCGTCATAGCCATATAGTATAAAAGTCTTATCCAAGGCTGAATCATAAACTAAACTGTATATATGTATAAAGGGTTACGTCCTTAGCTGACTAATAAGCTACATGACAAGCTAAGCTAACAAGCACACAAACACCTGCTAACGGGGTTAACATGTATAATATTATCATTTTACTCACCGAAAAAAGCTGAAAGTAGACTTCTTGGAAGTTCTGTTAGTACATTCAAGCGCACAGCACAACATTTTAATTATCTGGTATTTCTAACAATATTCCCTAACAGGCACGATCACCACGAACACAGCTAAAGGGTCAAGTACAGTAACTACAACTAACTAACGTTGTAGCCTCTATGGTTGTAGCCTAGCAGAGTGGACAAGTTGCTGTATTTTAACATGGGGGTCTATGGAAATTGCTCCTTTCTGCAGCCATCGCCTATCGGCCAATATATGAACTGCAGTGTGTGGCACTTCCGTATTGGCTTCACGGCTCTACCCCACAGTTTGCCGCTTGTCAGGGACACAACGACATGCTGACTGCAGTGGGGTTTGAACCTGCACCACACACCTCCCCACACACGGTTACACACCAACACTAAAGGAAAATTGTCTTTCAAGACACTGTAAGGCAACAACATTAGCTTTATAGTAAATAAATAGATAAACAATAAGTTAATAATGTACTCAATAATCTTAGTTCTCCTTCGTTGTCACTCTAGCTGATATTTTGATTTGATATGAAGGTTTTAAGGTATATGTCTGTGTGTGTGTGACCAGGTGTGTGTTGCAATGGGTTCTTGTCGTTCTGGGGGAACAGCTGCTAACCGATAACAAGTAGCTGGTTTCTGAGTTAAACAGAGAAAGACAGAATATAACACATAAGTATTCAGGACAGAGTTTAGCAGGTGCCAAATTATAATGATCTTTCATTTTCAATGATACACATTCGTAAAACACGGCAATGCTTCCAAGTGTTGTGGTGAATACTGATAAAACAGGTTATTTGTAACGCCCTCTCACACACACACTTAGACATGCTCTACAAAATGCTAAAACTCACGCTACACTTTTTGTCAATATGTGCAAACAAAAAGCACAGGCAAGAAGAATCACAGAGACACTAACAAAACACACTAGCATGAACAATTCACTCTATGGGTTCTTCTTTGTGTGTACACAAATCACAAAGAAAACTGGATTAATGCAGGAACAGGAAGAGTTTTCCGGAAACGTAGCGTGACTGTGTCGGTTGCCTCGTGCCTTTTTACGGTATGTGTGTAAATTGAGTGAAAGTGGAATGAGTTTAACTTCGTTCAACCACCGGGATGCTGCTCACATACGCACAGTATCCCAAGTGCTTTATAAGAAAACACTGGGGGGGGAACAAAGAGCCTCCTTGAAGAATAGATATGAATTATTCACTGCATCAGATAAAAGGACAGAGAGGGAATAGGAGAGGGAGAAATTGAGAGAGAGAGGGATGAATTGACAAGGACAGCAGGGTATAATATTGTATTAGCAGTAATAATGACAGGGAAGTTCCTCCAGAGATATCAAATCAAATAACTAATCAAGATATCTTTTATAAACCATGTCAACAAATCCACAGGGAGTGAACATAAAGAACCGAAATAAAGAAATAAAACAACTCCTTCTTTCAACGTCAAAATACATGGCATTACTTATTTTTACCCAGATGCTTTGGAAACCAGGTTCTTTTTATGTCTTGAGGCGTTTTTTTAGCAAAGAAAGTGTTTTTCCTGTGACAATCTTCCAGCAGCTGAGCAGCACCTGCTCTACTTGAAACCCAGGTACATCAATCACATCCATGAAAGGGGCCTCTCTCGTTTGCTAGTAATGCAGTGATGCTGTAGTTCTCCAGTTACAGCAGACAACATTTAGCTTTGTTCAATATGAGGGAACTAGTAATTGCCCTTTTCTTTATGTATTATAGGGACACTAGTAACTGACAATCCTTTGATCTTTTTTTTGAACGGTTTGCTTTAATCCATACAGTATGAGTGAATGAATTAGTGACAATCTTTCATCTTATTCAAAATGAGGGGACTTGTAAAAATGTGGGGAATATGTAAAAATAATTTGACAAGAATTCATGATTTGCGTACACTGCGTAGTGTGTATTTTCACACAGAAGACTGCTTGTCAGTAGACTATGCTTTTGCTGGTTTATTTTCAGTTTCCTTGACCTTAATATTACCTCATTCACACCAACGCAACTCCGGTTCAAGCTCAGTGCTAGAGCTTTTCAGGTTCAGAACCGGTTCTTCGGTTTAAATCCGGCTCTTTTCACACCGCCCAGAGTCCGACTGGTGCTGCGTCATTGTTTGCGTCATTGTTTGCGTCATTGTTTGCGTCATGACGTAACCGTTTGCGTGCCTGCTTCATAAAGCCAAACCGCGCGGAAACCCCTCACAACTCACACCGACAACAACAACAATGGCCGATTGTGTTGAAGCGCTACTCTTTTTGGTTTTGCTCTGTTGAAACGAAATGGAAGAAATGGGACGACTTTACTACCAACTTTACAGTCGTTACATGCTACATTCAAAACTGCTTTACAATCGTAATCATCAACTTCAACGACGATTCCAATTCCCCCTGCCCCCGCCTCGACGTAAGTGTGACGTAAGCGTGACGTATGCGTGACGTATGCGTGACGTATGCAGTGCTTTTGCTCTAGCCGGAAAATCTTTTGGTGCTTGAAACAAAAAAATTCCGGAGCTAAGAGGCTGACCCACTGCGGTGTGAACAGGAAAACCCGGTGCTTTTCAAGCTCCAGCTCCGAACCGGCCCTGAAACACCGTTGGTGTGAATGAGGTATCAAACTTGAATAAGGAATGCTTTGGAACTGAAAGGATACAAATGGCGTATTATCTCTAACTACTGTGCAAGTAACACCTTTATTCAAGTAAACAGGGGTTGTTTTACCCTGGCTATGAAATGAGAAAAACTGTAGTCCTGTAGCTATTACCACGAGGAAGACAGAGAAAAAGAAATGAGAAAAAAGTGGGAGCAAACTGTATAAATAAACATTGATTGATTGATAACACAGACTGGACATACGTAAAGGAAACTAAATACTTGAGTTGGAGTTTCATCATTTATGCAACAGTCCAGGGGAAGTGAGAGAAAGGTAGGGAGGTAAAGTGAGAGTGCCTAAGAGTAGACCCTGTGAGAGGTTTGTTATCAGGTTTCCTAATCTACTTCCTCCATGTCATCCCTCAATCATCAGCTCCAAAGCTGGATGTCAGTTGCATGGGAGGGCGGGCTCTACTGTACGACATGAGGTCATTTGCTTAGCCATTTCCTATGTAACAGTACACCTGGTGTGGCATCTTGTAACAGAAAGAGGTTTATATTTACTAGGGATGCACGATATTGTTTTTTTGAAACCGATACCGATAACTTCCTGCTTCTCAAGACCGATACCGATACTAATATAATATATATATATATTAAATGTACCTGTAGTTTTTGCACACCTGGTGGTAAAAAAAAAGACTAGTAGTGAGCAAATGACATGAGCATTACTACTATGAACAAAACAAAGCCAAGAACAGTTTTGACTCTTCAAAGTGACCATATTTATTTTCCCAAATAAAGTTCTTGCCTTTTTCAAAAGCCTCGTCGATAGGTAAAAGCCCCGGTGCCTTTGCAGCTGGCTTTGGATTTGCCGCTAGTTTAGCAGCGCAGGCGTCTTCGTACGCTTTTAACACACCATCGTAGCAATGGCGATGTTTCAGGTGACTAATCAGGTTGGAAGTATTATAGCTCGTTGGCTTTTTCCCTCCTCGTGGAACTTCTGCATGTGTTAATACAAATAGCAAGCGAACTATCTAACTCTGAAACTTTGAAATAGTCCCATACTACCGACGACATGTTTGTTTACTGTCCTGGCTTCACGGCCGCACACCATTTACGTCACAGCCAGGCATGAGTTAGGGAGCGCTGGATTTGTGAAAAACTCCCCTCTTCCTAAACCACTAATACCACAGTACAGGCACAACGGGAGGAGCCTAGTGAAAAACAAGCGCCCCTCATCCCAATCCACCCACACCGCAGTATTTTTTTCTTTTTTTTTACCCAAAAAATATATTGTATATTATCGGGGCTATTAATACTTTTATCGGGTTTATCGGGATGACGTCATAATTCCTAATATCGGACCGATAATTATCGGGCCGATAATTATCGTGCACCACTAATATTTACCCAGAGTAAGCTTTGCATTCAACAATGATGGATTGGGAAGCAGCTTGCTCTCTGTTCACATTTATAAAGGAAAAAAACCCAAAGAGGTTCCAAATTATTTTTTTTAAATCTTTTGTTCATTAGGAATCAGATTCAGTTAATCCAGTAGGAAAACACATTACATATTACACTACTGCCTCCATCCATTTATCCATCTTCAACCACTTATCCAGTGTTGGGTTGCGGAAGAAGCAGTTCAAGCAGAGGGGTCCCCAATCTTCCGGTTCCCTGGACACATCAACCAGCTCTGACTGGGGGCTTTCAAGTCGCTCCAAGGCCGTTGTGGAGAAATAATCCCTCCACCTGGTCCTCTGACTGGCCCGGGGCCCCCCTCAGAGCCTGGGACAACATATTGGTGCTACGGCCCATATACGACAGTCAGAGCAGCTCTTCATTTGCCATGGTGGCACGAGAAGGGGCTGTGCTCTCTCCAAGCAGCAGCTGTCCCACTGGGTTGTGGATACAATCTCACATGCCTATGGGGCCACCCTCGCCATCGGGGGTGAGATGTCACTCTACAAGGAGCATCTCAACGTCTTGGGCTGCCCTGAGAGGGGTGTCCCTGGAGACCATCTGCGCTGCGGCGTCGTGGGCATCGTCTGGCACATTCTCCAGCTTCTACCGGGTCAATGTCGCCACTCGCCATCCTTTGGGTGTGGTCCTGTTGCCAATAGGGTTGCCAGAAACTGACCATGATCAAAATCGATTATTCGGCAGCCCTGGCGAATAATAATCGATTATTCGACCGACCCCCCCCCCCCCCCCCCTCCGCAGAAGATTTTTTTTTTTTTTTTCTAAAATGCCTGCCATCACCTTTATTTGGAGATGCGCGATGCGCCACAATGTATTTATTGCAATGCTGCCATTATTAAATACAGGCTACAGCTTCTATTAATAATAGCAGTATTGCAATACATATTATTATAGCAATTTATTTACTGCAATGCTATTATTAAACCATGCTGTAGCCTGTATTATTAATAATAGCAGCATTGCAATAAATACATTGTGCGCGCATCGCGCATCTTCAAATAAAGGCAATGACAGGCACTTTAGAAAATAAACCACCATCATGTAGCCTGTATTAATAATAGCAGCATTGAAATACATGTCCTTCACTAGCATATTGGTGATTAGTGCAGTTATTTCACCTGCACGCATGTCATCACAACGACGTGGCCTCGAAGGAAAGTTGGTAATGGCCGGCTGTGCTGCGTCTTTCTCTGTAACCTCTTTGGCTTCGCACTTCGCACTCATTGTTGAGGTTGAGCTGTGATAGACCAACGTCTTTTCGCAGAGCTTGCATTTCACTTCCTTTGGACTTGTAAGTTCAAAGTAGTTCCACAAGGAACTCTTTTTACCTGCCGCTTTGCTCATCTTTAGTCGCACGTGTGAGGGAAAGGAGGGGGGGGGGGGGGCGGGGTCGGTGTGTAGCGTGCTGCAGCAGCAGTCTCCTCTGCACGCAGGCTTCCTCCAAGTTTACAGTAGAACAAACTGGTGGTGTGACCAATGGCCATTTACAATTATTAATACTATTACTGTTATTAGCATTAGTCTATATTTTGGTTGAAACTAAGCCAGAAAAAATTAAACATAAATAATAAAAAAATATATATAAATAAAATCGATTTTTAAAAATAATATTCGATTATGGAGACTGAAACGAATAATCGAATAATCGAATAATCGCTGGCATCCCTAGTTGCCAAGCTCCGCTGCTTCCAGCTAGGTAAGCAAGTGTTCGGATTCTTCATGACATGGTTGGTATAGTCATCCAGTGCTAAAAGCACCGCCTCTGGCGGTCAGTAGGGACGAAATATAACGATAGTTACGGCTGTAACTACGGTTCTATGAGTCCCAGATGACCGCCAGAGTTTCCGGTCACTCAGAATTCTTGTGTGCTCGCGAGAAGATTCTGGGAACCGATCCACTAGTGACGCCGTAGTCACGTGGGTCGCAGGTGACTTTGTTGTTATTAGGTACTCGAACTGCGCATGCATGCGATGGACATATCCAGCATTAAAAGCACCGCCTCTGGCGGTCATCCGGGACTAATAGAACCGTAGTTACAGCCGTAACTATCGTTTTATTTTCAGACGCTGCGTGAGTTCCCTTGACCCACCGGGGACACATTTATGTATAAAAGACATACAAAATGCATTTTGTATCCAGATCCTAAGGGAATGTCCAAGTGTTGGGTTATTTTTTTATACAGAGAGATCCACAGTTGTGGGGCATGTCAAGAGAGCAGGTAGTGAAGATTGTTTACAAAATGAGGCTTCAGCAGCCAACCAGGATGGTTGTTCGTTGTCTCACGGCATTTTTCAAAATAACATGCTACGAATATTAGCTGCCCAGTAGTAATACTCAAAGTTAGGTAAAGCCATTCCTCCTGATTGTTTTGGCCTTTGCAATAAAGCCTTACACATTCTTGAAGGTTTATTATTCCAAATAAATGTTGAGATAGATTTGTCAAGGGCTACAAAGAATTGTCTTATCAATACTGGCTCACATTGAAACAAATAAAGACATTTCGGCACGGCATTGATTCGGCCAGCCAGGGAGAGGGGTAGTGTATTCCACCTCTTTAAATCCTTCTTAACTGTTTCCAAAAGGTTAGTAAAATTGAGGTCAAAGAGTTTATAATGTAACTGTGGAATGTTTACCCCTAAATAAGTGATATACTTAGATGTTTGTCACAGACTGACTTTTTCAAAAGGAAGAGTTTTAGCTATTTTATTTATACAGTAGGAAGCAACTCACTTTTCTGAAGGTTTAATTTGTAGCCTGACATTTTTCCGAAGCAGTTGAGTATACTGAAGACATGATGGCAGCGATCCCAGGGGATCATACATGTAGAGCAGGAGATCATCTGCGTATAAGGAAAGTGTATGTTCCTCTCCAGCTCTAAACACTCCTTTAAAATGTGCCTCAGAACGGAGTTTAACTGCCAAGGGCTCAATAGCTACTGCAAATAGGAGGGGAGATAGGTGGCAGCCCTGCCTTGTACCGCGGTGAAGTGGGAAATCATTAGATTTCTCTTTGTTGGTTTGTACTTGTGCCATCGGAGATGAATATAATAGTTTTATCCATGATATAGCGTTCACCTAATCCAAATGTAGCAAGGGTATAACATAAATAATCCCATTCTACCCGGTCAAAGGCTTTTTCGGCATCAAGGGATAATACTATCTCAGGTTGAGTTGAGGGGGGAGTGTATAAGATTTGAAACAGTCTGCGTATATTAAAAAAAACGTGCCTCCCTTTAAACCCAGTTTGATCCTGCAACATTATTGGCAACTGTTTTTCCAACCGTCTAGCAAGGCATTTGGATAATATTTTCAAATCAACATTCAATAAAGAGATTGGGCGGTATGACGAAGGTTCTAATGGGTCTTTATTTGGTTTTAATAGTAAGGATATTGTAGCTTAATTTAAGGTTGGAGGTAAATAACTGGATATTAAGGATTCATCATACATTTCTTTTAAAACAGGAGTAAGACTTTTGCTAAAGGTTCTATAAAATTCAACCGGGAAGCCATCTGGCCCAGGAGATTTGCCCACTTGCATTGTTTTTATAGCTTCTTCAATTTCAGATGCAGTAATTTGTTCATCGAGCTGCTTCCTAGCATCATCGCCTCAAGGGGGAAAATAAATGCGTTCAAAAAATGTATCGTGCAGTTTTTCGTTCCTACAGGATTCGGATTCGTAAAGTCTATTATAGAAGTTCTGAAATGTTTTGTTGATTCCACCAGAATCACGGGTCAGGTGGCCAGATTCATTTCTCATTTGAGCTATTAGTCGTGAGCTCTCTGAGCGCCGCAATTGGTGGGCAATAATTTTGGATGCTCTTTCGCCCTGCTCATAAACCAATCCCTTTGATTTTAAAATCATCTGTTCAGTCTATAACATGTAACAGCGCTGTAGGTCATTCAACTATTTGAAACATTCAAAGGCAAGTATTCTTCTGTTGGCGTCGTTTAATCGTCACACCTCTGTATGTGTTTATATGAAGAACTTTTGATTCAATTTGAGTTAAAGAGACAAACATGTGAATCCTTAACCCATTTCTTAAAATGAATATGCGTGTCATGATCTTTATTTCTATTAAAAAGGTGCCGATTCTCCAACATGTGGCCATGTTTCACCTGAGCCCAGGGTGACACAGCAAAGGTCCACGCTGAATAATGTGACCGAGTTTCTAATTTGTCTCCAAACCTGCGGAGAAACCAGCTACTTGTTATCGGTTAGCAGCTGTTCCCCCAGAACGACAAGAACCCATTGCAACACACACCTGGTCTACTACACACACACCTGTCACACACCTGTCACACACACACACACACACACACACACACACACACACACACACACACACACACACACACACACACACCTGTCACACACACCTGTCACACACACACACACACACACACACACACACACACTCATCACATCAGGGGACATTACATTGACTTACATGCATTTCCTGGAGACTTATCCTAACCTTAACCATAACCAACACATGCATAACCCTAACCCTAATCCTAAACCTAACCAAGTCTTCACCCTAAAATTAATGATTCCCCTTATGGGGACCTCCAATTTGTCCCCATAAGGGAGGCGAGTCCCCACACGTGACTGTGTAAACATATTTAGGTCCCACAAGTATAGTAATGCTAGGCCACACACACACACACACACACACACACACACACACACACACACACACACACACACACACACACACACACACACACACACACACACACACACACACACACACACACACACACACACTGCCAGATGCTATCCAGACAGGATAATTAGGCGCATTCACACTGCGGTACTTTTCCCACAAAGGTTCATGCGAACTTAGTTCAGTGAACTCTTTTATCGCGTTCACACCAAAAAGAGCCGGTACTAAATATAGCTCTTTTCTCACAAAAGAGCCGCTCGTAAGTCCCTGCTAGAGAGCAGGGACTTTCGAGCGGCTCTTTTGTGAGAAAAGAGCTATATTTCTGATTGGCTGGGCGGATTGCAAACCACGCCCCGTAAAACTTCCAAAAAGTTTTGTGAAGCCGCCATTTTATTATCCTCGCATTAGCATTATTAGCATTAGCATTAGCCCAGCGCAGAAACGCAGAGAGACTAACTTATGGCAACACAAAATAAAACATGGGAGCGGTGGAGATGAGGAGGTGTCGGCGTTCTGGCGATTTACTCGGAAGGCTTCAGTAGAAGCTGCTGGGAGTCCCAGCAACTTCTACTGAAGTCCTCTTACAACTCCGGGGACTTCCGGCCGGGGACTTTGGGCGGCAGTATCCGCCGTGAAGTTGTTTGTAGCCTGCCAGTAAACCCAAAGCAGAAGAAGAAGAAGTGAAGTCAGCGGCTTCATTTGCCTAATCCACCCCCAGGGACTTTTTCCGGTGTGAACGCGATCTGTACTTAGTTCATGCGAACTAAAGAGTTTGCATGAACTAAGTTCGCATGAACCTTTGTGGGAAAAGTACTGCGGTGTGAATGCGCCTAATGAGAGGAGAAAATGGATGGACAAAAGGACATTGAACAACAAGGTGAAAAGAGGGAACAGAAAGTGTGAAGGAGAGAAAAAAGGAGCTTGTTAAGTCACAGGGGAGCGGGGGGGGGGGGTGTCAAGAGGAAAGGAAACACAAGAAAGTCATATTGAGGTGAGAGGAGGAAAGAAGGGATGGGGTAAAAGAGAGGAAGTGGTGGAATAGTCACATGGGATGGAAGAAGGGCAGAGGTGGAATTAGAAGCTGTTAGTGTGCTACATGCTACATCACTTGGAAGAAGAGGAGAGGACACACATGGTACAGTGTGGAGAGAGGAAGGGGGGAGAAGGACAGCAGGAACAACACAAGAAAAAGAAGTGGAAGGACCTTGAGAGGCCTGAAGAAACAAAACATATGGCTATAGGAGAGGGACGTATTTATGTTTAAAGCTAGAATACTGCAAGACAACCTTTGTCAAAAGCACATTTACAAGCAAGGAAAAAAAGGCGAGTAAATATTTTTGACATTTTGGAAATAGGGCTTGCTAAGAGTTTGATAAGAAGATACAGTGTAAAGCTGGTCAAAGTAACAACCTGTAAAACCACTGCAGATTTGTTTTCTACCTGAAGCTAGGCTAGCTCAACGTAAAGTGTTTTATTAAGATGCTAGGCTAGTGCAACGTCACATTTATTTTAATTTTTAAAGGCTAGCACAAATTCCAATATATAATGCTAAGCTAACACATTGTCAGTTTGTTATTTATTTTGTAGATGCTATACTAGTACAATGTCCATTTATTTTTATTTTTAGAGGCCGGGTTAGCACAACGTCACATTTTAATATTATTAATAATAACTTGGATTTATATAGCGCGTTTCAAGAAACCCAAGGATGCTTAACACTAGGACGAGGGGCCATCTGGGGGACGAAAAGGAAAACAGTCACATAACAGGGACGAGAAAATAAGAAGATTCAAACCAGAAATAAACAAAGGCTGGTCACAACAATGTTGAGGAGGGAGTCAGCTGAGGCTGAAACAACCAGATGTGTTCTGAGTGCTTTTCTTAAAATGTCCACAGAGTCAGCCGTCCTGATTTCAAGGGAGAGGGAGTTCCAGAGGGTGGGGGCTGCGATGCTGAACGCTCTGTTGCCAAAGGTCTTTAGTTTGGTGCGGGGGACCTGTATCAGAGGACCTCAGCTGTCGGGAGGGGGCATAGGTGTGCAGGTCCATGGAGAGATTTGTAGGGGAGGAGGAGTTTGTAGAGGATGCAGGACTTGACTGGGAGACGATGGGTAGGGGGTGATGTGCTGTCAGGGCTTGGTATGGGTGAGAACCCTAGCATCAATGTTCCGCACGTACTGGAGATGGATCAGGTCAGAACATACTCCATTGCAGAAGTCCAGACAGGAGGTGATGAAAGCGTGAGTAAGAGTTTCTGCTACCGAGTCACAGAGGGAGGGCCGTAGTCTTGATGTGGTTTTTTTTAGGTGGAAGAGGGCGGATTTTGTAATGGACCGGATGTGGGAGTTGAAAGAGAGGGTGGAGTCCAGAATAGCACCCAGGTTGCGGGCCTCAGGGAAAGGGTGGATGGTGCATCCATCAACAACTTGGAGGAGATCTCCAACCTTCTGGAGTAGTGCTTTGGGGGCCAAAGAGCTCAATCTTGTTGCAGTTGAGTTTGAGGAGGTTAGCAGACATCCAGGTTTTAATGTAGCGGAAGCAATTGACTCGTGACAGAGGAGGAAGCTGAGTCGATAGACGGGTGCTGCTGATATAGATTTGGGTGTATTCGGCATACGAATGAACATTTAAGAGACGAGCTGCACATCTGATGTTTTTTTGTTAAACAGGCTCGCACAACCTCAGATTACTTTTATTTAAGATGCTAGCTGTTGGAAACAGCTAATCACTTCTTGGCTCTACTTACATTCAAAGACATATACATTTCAGTCTTCTCATCTAGACACTTCCTTCTGCGTTGTTATTAGACAACATGCTTTTTTCTTTGACACTTTTTTGTCGATGGTATTCATTCTGATAGAGTTAAAATCAATCAATCATTTGATTTGCTCTGGTTGTTTCTGATTATTTTCAGTTTTTCTTTAAATATCTGATATTTCTCCCTTTTTATTACGCTGGCATAGCAACTGGAGATTGGTTGTGCTGGTTGATCTGGTCAGAAGTAGTATTTAAAACAAAAAGCTGGCTAGTAACATGTGTTTAATGCTTAATTTGCCTTAGCCAAATAACTTTGTAGTCTCCCTCCTCTTTTCTCATTCCCCATTTCTCTCTGTGGAAATCTCTCATTTGTTTCTCTCGTGTGATTTACTGATGGATCCGTCATGAAGAACACTAAAATGTCACATTTATCTCAATTCCAAAGACATTAAGTGCACACACACACACACACACACACACACACACACACACACACACACACACACACACACACACACACACACACACACACACACACACACACACACACACACACACACACACACACACACACACACACACACCAGGCTGACCATTTAAATCCTGTGTGTATTGCTCAATTCAGTTCACAGTGAGCAAACTGGGAGAAGCTTCACAGCCAATTCCCTTAGTACCCCTACTGTGTGTGATGGGTGTGTATGACTGCTTGCTAATGGGAATATGGCAGTGGTTTGAATTTGCCAGCAAGCCTCTTCATTTGGGTTATAATGATGCCAATAGAGAGACCGATAAAAAGACTCAGAGAGAGTGAACAACAGATACACAGACATTCAGTTTCAGTTCTTCAGTAGAAGTGCCAAGATTGATCGGCCGCCATTTGCTATTGGGCGAAGTTCAGAGGAAATATTTGATCAGGAGATAGGCATTGATGCTTTTAGTCGCATATCTGCAGTTAAGAAATCAACAACATAGGCTTTTTGCAATTATTTTTCGAGTAAACTATTGATTGAGTGGACGCAGCCAATTTTCACCCTAAAAATGCTACATTTTGGATAGCTAGTTAATTGTTGCTGTTAGCAACCGTTGGGCAGCAAAATCCTGCTTTGTTAAATAACATAACTGACAACTATCTAGTTATTAAAAGGTGATATTTAAACAGCAATATGCTTACTATTTTAGACTAAGAACTAGTTCTGAGCAGCTTAAAATACAAAATTAAGCAAAGCAAATATATATATGTTTTTCCTATGAAATTGAAATGTGTTACTGTGCAAATAACCATTGTCGTTGACAGCTAATACAGAATAATAAAAACCATAACACTTAAACAATCGGTGTTGGCTGAGACGGCGAGACGGCAATAGAGTTGTGCAGTGTCAATGAATTATTAAAGCCCAACCAAGAAGTTAGCATAGCAACCGCTACAAAAAGCAATATGATTTTTCCATTGGATGTTAAAATATTCCGGAAAATAATCTTTGTGGTAAGCAGTCATTTATGATAGTTACTCGTTTTGCTCAACAGCAAAATCTCAACATATCGACAACACTTTTATTGCTAGAATCAACAAAGCTAACGTTAGGCTATGCAATAACTACATCACGGTTGCACAACCTCACGTTACCACTGCTTAGCTAAAGCTAAACCACGGCAAACACGGCTAATGTTTAACGTGATTAAGCAGTGTTTCCCCTACCATTGTCTTGTAGGGGTGCTGCGCCCAGACAACGGAGCCCCGCCAACGGAGCCCTCCCTGAAATTCAAGGTGTTTTTAAAAAAAATGTATCATTTATTTTTATTTTATATATATATAGCACCAAATTGCAACTAATCTATATCTACTGTCACTTTTCACATTGAACATGTGCTCTTTTATTAAATAAACTAAACACTTTCATTTTAAGTTGTGAGTTTAGTGTTTTTGAGCCTAAGAAACACTGAGGCATTAATCAATAACAATAATCCACAGCTCTTCTCTCTGCTCCAGAGGATACAAAAAAAAGATATCCCATATATCCCACCCCCCCCCCCCCCCCCCCCCCCCCACTCAGGCAGCACCCCCCCAAAGCAGTAAACCTAGGGGAAACACTGTGAAGTGTAGTAGTGAGGCAGTAATGAGGCACTTGTTAGCTACCGTCGTTTTTTAAGCTACACATAAGCTTCCCCAACTGTGACGTGATTCAAGATGGCGCCTGTGTCTCGCTCAGCTGTCTACCTTTAGCTTTCCTGTTTTTGTTTTATGTTTGTCAGAATGTCTCTGCTCTGCTCGTCTATGATCGCCAAGACCTCCTCCACCTCAGACCCTCACTGGAGTTGATACTGCTGCCCAAACTTACATCTGGCAACCATAAATCGTCCCCCCCCCCTCTTCTGTTGGATATACCCACCTACCTGCGCCGGTTGCCCTCCATCCCGCCTCGCCGAAAGCGCTTCAGACGACGGGGAAAGCGTGGTGGTGCACTGGTCCATCTGAAGGAATACCTGACGGCTTCTTCTGGGACTTATCCACGTCTCAGATGTCATGGCCCTCCCGCTGCACGTCATGTGCGGAATCGGTGGATTCGCCCTGTTTTTCCGGAGCTACGGACTCTGCTGGGCCCGCTGGCAGCCCCCCCTGCCCGCCTGACTGCTCCCGGCCCGCGCGGCGTTCAACACGCACATCTTCGTCAGCTGAGACGCACTCCACCGTCGGCAAGCCCGGAGCAAAAACTTTGTATGGCTTTGCTAAATGCTAGGTCGATAGCAAACAAAACGTTCCTGCTAAATGACTTCTTCACCTCCCGTGAGCTGGATTTTATGTTCCTGACGGAGACCTGGGTCCACGCTGGCGAGTATACACCGTTCTCTGAACTTCTTCCTCCTGACTGTACATTCTTCAGCTCCCCCCGTGCCACCGGCCATGGCGGGGGCATAGCATCAGTGTTTAGAGCTAGCCTCCAATGCCGATTGCTTCACCCTGTAACTACCTATGCTAGCTTTGAGTTGCAGCTTTTCGAACTGAATCCGGCCTCGCCTATACTCTGCGCAGTTGTGTATCGTCCGCCAAAGTGCAATAAGGATTTCATAAATGACTTTTCTGACTTTCTGTCCGGGATCATGGTGAAATATGATCGTGTTTTGATCTCCGGAGACTTCAATGTCCATGTGTGTTGTGAGTCCAAACCTCTGGTTAGGGACTTTTTAAATCTCCTTGATTCTTTTGGTCTCGTTCAGTCCGTGGCTGGCCCAACACACGAAAAAGGACACACTTTGGACTTAGTATTATCGTTTGGACTGTCTGTATCTGTGGATGAAATATGTGCAGCAACGCGTATCTCAGACCATTTACCGGTTCTGTTTACAACCTCCATCCCTTCCGCAGGAGTCGAATCACGTGCCCCTGCGCGTCGTGTGCGTTCGATTAACCCCTTGACTGCCTCACAGTTCTCTGATGCTTTTAATGCTTCTCCTATCTGTAAATTAGATGTGAACTGTGCTTTTAATGCTGATGAGCTTATCTCCATGTTTGACTCTACATGCACACTAACACTGGATTCTGTTGCTCCTTTTACGCTTAGACGCACAAAAGTGCTCTCAGAGCCGTGGCTCAATGACTGTACTCGTGCTCTCAGACGCGCTTGCAGGCGTGCAGAGAGAAAATGGAAAAAGGATAAACTCCATGTCTCCCTAGAAATCCTTCGTGCTTCCCTGTCTGACTACCAGACGGCAGTCAAAGCAGCCAAAACAGAGCACATCTCTCTGTTAATCTCCAAAAACAGCCATAGACCTCAGGTTCTTTTTAATGTCCTCAACTCGATCATTAATCCCTGTGATGTTTCTTCTATTGTGCCATCGACTACTCTCTGTGATAAGTTTCTTAAATTTTTTATTGAAAAGGTATCTGCTCTTAGGCTAGCTCACACTAGTGCTACCCCAGATCCTGCTCCCTTTCTGTGCCCTGCTGTCCTCGACCACTTTGAGCCTGTATCCTTCTCTTCTCTCTCGGATGTGGTCAAGCACCTGCGGCCGACAAACTGTACCTCAGATAGCATTCCCTCTCGCCTTCTCAGAGACGTTTTAGATTCAGTTGGAGCAAGTATTTTATTAATTGTAAACACCTCCCTTAGCTCAGGATGTGTCCCTGCTGCCTTCAAACATGCCGTGGTTAAGCCATTACTTAAAAAGAAACATCTCGACCCCTCCTTTCTCGAAAATTTTAGGCCCATTTCCCAGCTACCTTTTTTATCACTATGGGATAGTGGTGGTCTAATGGATAGTGAGGTGGGCTGAAGATCGGAAGGTTGTGAGTTCAAATCCCGCCAGGAACACCACCACTAGTGTGCCCTTGAGTAAGGCACTTAGTCCTTAGTTACTCCAGGGAGAATGTCCCTGTAATTGGTCATTGTAAATCGCTTTGGATAAAAGCGTCAGCTAAATGAAAATGTAATAATTATCAAAAGCCCTGGAGAGAGTGGTCTACGCCCAGCTGCAGTCTTTTTTAACCACGCATGGAATCCACGAAAAGTTTCAGTCTGGCTTCAAACCCATGCACAGCACTGAAACAGCCCTTTTAAGAGTTTTTAATGATCTGCTCCTAGCCGCCGACTCAGGTAGCCCAGCTGTCTTGGTGCTGTTGGACCTGACAGCTGCCTTCGACACCGTGGACCATGGCATCCTGTTGTCACGGCTTGAACAGTCCGCTGGCATCACAGGCTCTGCCCTTGCATGGTTCAGGTCCTACCTGACAGACCGTAGCTTCGCTGTGCAGCTAGGTGCCTTCTCCTCTGCAAAAGCCCCTCTTACCTGTGGGGTTCCCCAAGGCTCGATTCTGGGCCCCATCCTTTTCTTACTGTACTTACTACCCCTAGGCTCAATTCTCACAAAACATAATATTCCCTTCCACTGCTACGCCGACGATGTACAGATATATCTCCCTCTCGAAGCAAGTGTCACACACTCATTACAACAGTTGATGGACTGCTTAACTGAGATAAAATCCTGGCTGAGCAAAAACTTTCTAAACCTCAACGAAAGCAAGACTGAGGTCATCTTTTTTGGACCCCAACCTCCAGCCTCCCAGGTTGATATTATAGGCTCCCTCCAACAAAACATCCTCCCCTCAGTCACGAACCTTGGGGTGACCTTCTCCAGTACTTTTAAATTCGACAAGCAGGTCAGCAGCGTAGTCAAATCCTGCTTTTTTAAAATAAGACTTTTGGCCAAAACCAAGTCGTATTTATCTTTTAAAGACCTGGAAAGGGTTATTAACGCCTTTGTGACCTCGAGACTGGACTACTGCAACGCCCTGTATATGGGTATGGACCAGGCATCAATTAAACGCCTGCAGCTAGTCCAGAATGCAGCTGCACGTTTGCTGACTGGCCATAAAAAGCGTGACCACATCACCCCAATTCTGGCCTCACTGCACTGGCTTCCAGTTCGGTACAGAATTGATTTTAAAATCCTTTTATTTGTTTTTAAAGCACTAAATGGGCTGGCTCCGGCATATATAGCTGAACTCCTCCAGCGCTACACCCCAGCCAGAGCTTTAAGGTCTGCTGACCATCTGCTGCTGGTAGTGCCCAAGACCAGGCTCAAAACCCGAGGGCACCGAGCCTTCGCAGCAGCTGGCCCCAGGCTCTGGAACACTCTGCCCCTCCACGTGAGGTCGGCCCAGACCCTAGGGGTTTTTAAATCCTTTCTCAAAACGCACTTCTTCTCTCAGGCCTTCTAGTCAGAGCGGAGCACGACTCCTGACTATTCCCTGTGTTTGTTTTATATCTGTTGTAAATGATTGTCTTTTATTGTGATTATAAGTGTTTTTAATGCATGTACAGCACTTTGGCTCGACCAAAAATCGCTTTTAAATGTGCTTTATAAATAAAACTTGATTTGATTTGATTTGATTTGATTCCCCGGACGCGTTTTCTACCGGGGGGAAAAACGCGTCATCTGCAGGAAACAGCATCTGAGGGCATCTTAATATTCAATAAACTATGAATGTTTTATATCCATGTAACGGGAGGAAACTCAGCTAACTGATCATTTTTTTCCAAAAAAAACACAAAGCTAGCGCTGAACCTATGAATTAACCACGAGCGAAAAAATGCTAACGGCGTGTTGCACAGAAACTCACTCATAACACCCTTATTACTTATCGTAGCTGCACGCCCAACCCATCGATCTGATCGTGAGATGACACAGAATCAATGGGTACATACTAAGGGTGCAACAACTAATCAACTTAATCGATTAAAATCGATAACCAAATTAGTTACCAACTAATTCAGTCGTCGATTAGTTGGTGACGTCATCACGTGTGTTTTACGCGCCGTTAAACTCCAACGTTATCGGTCTTTTTATCGGTACTGGAGACATTTAAAAAAGATATGTCATGTATTATTGCTACAAAAACATTATATCGCAGTTTTAGTGTCGCCAACTCGTTTCTAATATGTAAAAAGACAAACAAATGCGTCTATGGTGTATTTTCGATCAGACGAGATCTCTCTCCCCGTATGTGTGCGAGGGGGCGGGGCAGTTTACACACACACGCGGCTGCTACATGCAGCAACACACACGCGGCTGCTAGATGCAGCAACACACACACGGCTGCTACATGCATGCAACACACTGAGGAGATGGCGGAGAGAACGCGCTCCGAGGTGTGGTTAAATGTTACCTGTCTCGATGTGGAAAATGCTCGTTGCCAAAAGTGCAATAAGAGTTTAGCATGGAAGGGCAGTAACACGAGCAATTTGTCAAAACATTTAGCAAAAGTGCTCCACATTCAGTCTTTCTAGCAGCTCTGTAGCCCCATCCACGAGGAACGTTTCCACGTCAGGTGTTATGTATGCTAGCAGCAACACACAGAGTTAACTCCATTATACAAACATGGGTTAATGATTAGAGGTAACTGAGTTATTTATTTTGTTAAAGTTTCAGCTATTCTGTTTACAATTATGTTATCACATTATTTAATACGATTTGTTAAAACATTGTTGTTTCTTTTGATGTGAAATATTATTTATTTAATTGAAATAAAAAGCAATGTTAGTTGTGTTCACAATTTCTCAAGTTAATTTAATAATATATGTATTTTTGAATCAAGTATTCATCTTTATTGTCTTCATTGTTAGTTTCCACATGCCTAAAACAACCTCAAGCTACATCTAAAAGTTGATGGCTAAATAAGAGCGTTTGAGAAATTGTGCAAGGCATACAGTAATAGTCCGAATAATCGATTAATCGTTTCATTAATCGATAGATTAATCGATTATCAAATTAGTCGTTTGTTGCAGCCCTACTACATACATCATCACTCCATGATAAGAACTCGCGAAGATATGAACAAGAGCAGACATCAAAACGTGTGGCGCTAGATAGCTAAAAACGGCAACATGGCTCACCTTGGTCGTTGTCTGGTCAAAACTGGTCTTCAATGGCATTAAGACGATAAAAACGCTGCTGAAGTTAATCCATAGGTTAATCCAATGTGTCTGTGTCCCTTTGAAATAATTTCTGATAATCCATAAGCAATAAACCTGCTTTTCCGTTTCCAGATGTCAGAGCGAGAGATAGGTTCACTCTGATGCAAACCTGCATGCGCAAACCCCCTTTTTTTTACCGTGTGTGTGTGGGGAAATTCCCCTTCGATTCTATTGGCTCTAACAGTCAGAAAGAGATGTCAATCACCAAAATCGACCAATGGGTTCCAGAGAAACGGTAAAATCCCCATTTCCACCCAAATCACCTCAGAGGTGGAGTTTTTTTGCTAAACCTCTCTAAAAGGTCAAATGTCACTTTGTTTTGCATCAATCGTGATACAGGGTACTTATTATATGTTGTACTTTGGATTCCTAAAGCTTTTAGTCTACTTTACCATCATCCAAGGGTAGTTTTCACTATAAGTAAAACACATGTTTGGACGGACACTATAATTTACAGTTTTTTACTATGTTCAATCTGAATTTTCTTTTATATAAAAAAACATCTATATTGATTCTGACTTTTCTACATCCATCTCACAGGTTTAGCATTACTTTGAGGAAAAAGATTATTAATTTAACCCTTTGAGAAGGGAAGCTATGGTCATTTGTTCTGGGAATGTCATTTTCGAGCCTGAGACCTGAAAAACAGGCTCAGGGCTTATCTCGTAAACTTGTGTCATACCAAATATCTTACTTCAGGCTTACTAACACACAAAAAAACAACGCATTTTAGAACTCATTCTTGAACCACTCTGTTGGTATCTGGTGCAAAATGACATTGGGGAATCTCTACTTTTTAGTAAAGCTCTTGACAGATGGGAGGGAGAAAGCATCAGTAATACATAGTGAGTGATGCCAATGGATGCCCCAGGCCTGATTCCAAAGTGGCTCTGCCTTTATTCATACTTCTAACATACACATGAGTACACACACACACACACACACACACACACACACACACACACACACACACACACACACACACACACACACACACACACACACACACACACACATACACACACACACACACACAGCAATTTGTTACTTCCCTTGTAAGAATTAATTATTAAATGTGCCCACGTCTGTTAATTTCATTACGATTTCTGGGGAAGATCTGATAGAAAACAACAAATTGCCTCCGCACAATTCCCATGGTTAAGTCTGAATATATTTCTCTCACTCTCACACTCACACTCACACTCACACTCACACACACACACACACACACACACACACACACACACACACACACACACACACACACACACACACACACACGTGCATGTGATAGGTCTCAGCTTTGGCACAGAGCCTTGTCTCTGTGTTCCTTTGCATACCAGGGGCATACTTGAGATGTTTCGACATGAGACAGAGGGAATCAGCCCGTCGTACATAATGCAAATGAAAAAAACAAACAAATCATAAACACACACGCAAAACAAAGCTTTATTCTCCTAACCATTATTCACCTTGATGAAGAGATGGGGGCTTAATTCACAGCCACTTTTACGGATGAACACACTGGAAAAATGTCCACTGGATATTATAGATTCATAACACTGATTCAAAGTATTCTTTTAATGTATTTATTAGAAAATGACTTATGTGTCATTTAAAATGTTACATTATGTTTTGTATTAGCCAATATATTTTTTCATCCTTGCATCCTAGTCAAATGAAACCAAGAAATCAAGAGGCATGTCAAATATTTTTACTCATGAGGAGACTATAATTCTGAGAAAAACAACCCTGATGGTGCCATAATGTGCGGTGTTATGGTCTGTTCATTATCTAGTTCATATGCGGAACAGAAAGCTTGTGTTACAAAATGGAGCTATGGAGCACAAAGTTGGAAGTTGATATTGAAAGTTACAAATGTTGATCTTGGAATGTTACTAAGCACATTTACTCAAGTACTGTACCTTATCCAAAAACCAGGAGTATTTTCAAATAATGCTACTCTTTACTTTAACTCCACTAGATTTTGTAGGCAAATCTTGTACTTTTTATACCAAAACAATAAATAAACACTGAATCAAATCAAATGCTTACATTATAATACAAAGAGACATTATGAGGTATTTGGACAACAATGTTAGAATCTTGTATTCCTGTAAGTCACCATCTTTAGTGAGACGAGTGTTACTTCGCCCTGTTGCACACAACTATTTCAGACCATTTGGTTTTTCCTTATTTCTCTCAATACTATTACAAATACAGATACTATGGATGACAATAATAGGAAGCAACAATGCATTTTATTTGAATCAATTACAAATAATGTTTTCTCATAGTTATATTCCTGTCACATTTTATGAAGTTTAGGTATAGAAGGGTTCAAACATAGAGCTATAGTTATAATTCCAGAGCTGTTTTGAATAAGCACCAAACTTATTATATTCCATTGCCGACCCAAAATGCACATTCACAAAATGATCGTCACATTTTCTGCCATTTTGATACCATCAATAGAGGCCAGATTTCACACAAGATGCCAGTCGCCTCTGAACGCCAAACTGAACCAATTATTGGCTGAATTGTAACGTGTTATCCCCTGCTTTAAATTCCTACTGGACTGCAAGTTTGTTAAGTTTGTCATTTGTCCGAGGAAGGTGTTTGATGATTTATTTTCTTGTAAAGTCGTGCCTCACATTCAGTCACGGTTACACACAACCGCTACGCAGATTTCAAAGGGCTGGTAAAATGTACCAGGCTTCTTTTTTTTCACGAAACTGTGTCTCAGGGCTTCTTAACATTTAACAACCTATTCAGGGACGTGCACAGACATTTTGGGGGGCGGGTGCTCAAGTGAGAAAAAGGGCACTTCCCATAATCTTTTATAAAAAAGTGTTTTAAAACAAGAAGTTAAATATAGTTGGATATCTCTGACTCACTGACCAATTTATTTGAATACCCTCACACTCACGCAATTGTTTAATACTCAACAGAATTCTACAAAATAATCAGCTAACACAGAGACAATGGTCTTCTTTAGTATTCACTAAGCACAAGAGCAGACAACAAACTAGTACATTAATAGTTATTAAATGAGCAGCCAACAATCCAAATTATGAAGTTACTGTTTAAGGACATTACAGGCAAAAAGATCGTTTTTTCATGTACTTGTTATTTTTGGTCTATTTTGCTTCCATGTTTTCTTTCACTCTAATGGATAGTATAGTATAGTACTGACTTGAAGTAAGTAACTATCTGGGGAAGTTGTGAGGTGATATGTTTTTTTGTTTTATCCTTTTCACCTGCAATGCCTTGGTAACTGCATGCAAATTAGTGCATTTGAATTAGGCCTAGTTAACGCCTAATTTGCATATCAATGTGGCGATTGTGATGACGTTATTAGATACACATTTTACTGTATTCACTTTAAGTGTCTCCCCTTAAGTACAGTACATTAGCCTGTATGCCCATGATAAATTGCCTTAGCTAAACCTTGAGCTAACGTATCCATTAGCTAGTAGCCATACCTTAGTTAACTATATTTGTTATTGTCTTTTAGCTAATTAGCTGTAAACTCGAGGCACTGGCAGTTTAGTAATTTGTTCATCACCACTCACCTTCAAACAAGCCACGAAAAGCCGGCATGGGACATTAAAGTGGGAGGTGCTGCTACCTGTCTGTCTGAAGTGACTGCCGATGTCCGCACCGCTATGCAGGAGACGTGGAGGGAGGGAGGGTAGAGAGTAGGGTTGCCAGAAACTGACCATGATCAAAATCGATTATTCGGCAGTCCTGGCGAATAATAATCGATTATTCGACCGACCGACCCCCCCCCTCCGCAGAAGAAAAAAATAAACTCAGACAAAAGGAATTCCGTTTTTTTTTTAACTGGAACATGTTTAACAGTACAAATAACATAAACGACAAATAAACCTACATCAACATGATGTAGGTTTATTTTTTGTTATTTTCTAAAGTGCCTGCCATCACCTTTATTTGGAGATGCGCGATGCGCGCACAATGTATTTATTGCAATGCTGCTATTATTATTAATACAGGCTACAGCTTCTATTAATAATAGCAGTATTGCAATAAATATTATTATAGCAATTTATGTATTGCAATGCTATTATTAATACAGGCTGTAGCCTGTATTAATAATAATAGCAGCATTGCAATAAATACATTGTGCGCGCATCGCGCATCTCCAAATAAAGGCAATGACAGGCACTTTAGAAAATAACAAAAAATAAACCACCATCATGTAGCCTGTATTAATAATAGCAGCATTGAAATACATGTCCTTCACGAGCATATTGGTGATTAGTGCAGTTATTTCACCTGCACGCATGTCATCACAACGACGTGGCCTCGAAGGAAAGTTGGTAATGGCCGGGGCTGTGCTGCGTCTTTCTCTGTAACCACTTTGGCTTCGCACTCAAATGCGAACGCATTGTTGAGGTTGAGCTGTGATAGACCAACGTCTTTTCGCAGAGCTTGCATTTCACTTCCTTTGGACTTGTAAATTCAAAGTAGTTCCACGAGGAACTCTTTTTACCTGCCGCTTTGCTCATCTTTAGTCGCACGTGTGAGGGAAAGGAGGGGGGGGGGCGGGGTCGGTGTGTAGCGTGCTGCAGCAGCAGTCTGCTCTGCACGCAGGCTTCCTCCATGTTTACAGTAGAACAAACTGGTGGTGTGACCAATGGCCATTTACAATTATTAATACTATTACTATTATTAGCATTAGTCTATATTTTGGTTGAAACTAAGCCAGAAAAAAAAAAAATTAAACATAAATAATAAAAAAAATATATATAAATAAAATCGATTTTTAAAAATAATATTCGATTATGGAGACTGTAACGAATAATCGAATAATCGCTGGCATCCCTAGTAGAGAGAGCATCTGAGCTTCACAGTCTAATCTCCCGACCTGATATTTTAATTTTGTATTCAATCAATATATTTTTGGAAAGGGAAACTGTGCGCAAACAGCAGTAGATATATATTCATTTATAAAAATAAAAAAGGGGGGAAAAATATGGGATTAGTTTTGTATCATAAAGATAAAGCAACACTTTCTCAGAATAAAGCAAAACTACGAGTTTAAAAGAAAAAAAAACGAAGTCAAGCAAAATAAAATACATTTCAAAAATAAAATTATAAGTTGCAAACAAATCATTTGTGTAATCATGTAAACTATAAGTATTTTTTCTTTGTTTTAACATAGGTTTTTGTTTGCAGTTCTTGTTTCTTCTTTCTCAATGATCAGACTTTTGCTCTCGCTGCAGTTTTCTCTTTTTCGCTCCCTCATTTTTTGTTTGAGATTCTGACACAAACATCCCAGGTGGGCGGGACTTTCAGGGGTGCGTCCCCATTGGCTACTCAGTTTTTGAGTGACAGCCCACTACACCACATATCATACAGTGCAACTCATGCAGCAATCTCCGGAGTCCACTCCTGGGGAGTTTTCATGAACATATCGGACTTATCTTATGGATTGGAGTGCATTAAACTTGTGATGTGTAGTTCATACTTTGTTCCAACTTTACATATTTTAATACCTGAACACACTGCTGCCGTTAAATAATTTCCCAATTTGGGATTGATAAAGTGTCCGTCTGTCTATTTATTTATTTTATAGATTAAAAAAACATATCTATGTATTTTCAAGCGAAAGGTGATGCACAATATAAACTGTATACACATAAGACATGTTACATTTCAAAAGCATATATTGCTATGTTTAGGACAAACAATTAAAGACTGCTTTAATTTAACAAATTCTGCAATATAAAAGTGGCAGATTTGCTTTATTAAACAGACCAGACCTAGGCTGCATACCAACACAATTAGGAACATGCTCACATCTTACTATGTTGGTCTGAAGAGCTGAAGCATTCATACACAATGGATAACAACTGTGTTGTTTCATTTCTATATCCTGTGAGAAAATGATAAACATTTAGCATTAAAAATTCACATACTATTCCTAGAATGAGGAAGATATGAATAATCAACATATTTGAATGGAATCTCTAACATTTTCATGTAGAATAAAGACAAAAGAGTGATTATACAAATTACATTTATTGAAATTTGAACCAGAAGATGAAGTCTCAAAGAATGTTTTAAATAAAAGGACATAAAACAAAAAGGTGGATAATAATAAAATCTATTAAATGTATAAATGTATATATCTATTAAATAATAAAGACAAAAGAGTGATTATACAAATTACATTTATTGAAATTTGAACCAGAAGATGAAGTCTCAAAGAAAGTTTTAAATAAAAGGACATAAAACAAAAAGGTGGATAATAATAAAATCTATTAAATGTATATGTAAAGACATTTGGTCAAATGAAATGACACTGAGCCAGTGATAACAGCAACGCCCAGCGTGGATGAAGCTGGTGCAGGTCTCTCTTCATGCCCCCCCCTCCGTGCTGTCCCCTCAGAGGAAGTGGGAAAACGGGATAAGACTCTGGATGCTACGCTGTCTCAATGATCCACACTGTTAATATGAGAGGAAAATAAATGTTTTAGGAAATGCAAAATATGAAGTTAACAAATAAAACACAGCTCAGGGGCAGTCATGGACGGTAGGTATTCCTACAAAGTTAACTCAGCCTCCATTGATTTTCATATCAAATTAGCGTGTTAATAAAATAAGCTATCATGGCTTATACTTGCATATCTAAACATAATCATGAAAGCCTGTTGGTAGAGTCAGGCACATAAGTCCGTTTGAGTGTGTGCGCAGGTGTCTGAACGCTCACTCACTGCTAGCTATGTAGCTAACTGTTAGGCTACTTATGGCGCGTTTCCACTGCAGGCCTCGCTCGGTTTGGTTAGGCCTTATTATGCCCGGCTCACTTTAATGCTGCGCTTCCATTACAGTTTAGGAACTGGGGTAGTTACTATAGTAACGCAGTGTAGGCGGAACCGCGACGTCATCTTCAATGAGAGCCCCAGAAAAACAACACAGCTGTTAGCTCTTAGCACTCAGAGCTCACAGCTCCTCATATCTGTTCAGAAACTAGACAAAAGTTAAACAGGTACAAACCACAGACTGCCTGTGTCATGGCGAATACAGTCACTGGTTTATTTATGTCTGTATAGGCCGTTGTTGTGAGTGTGGACGGTCGGCGCATATATATCGTTAGCTTAGCCAAGCTCCATTTAGAAAACACGCATTTTAAAGGGTTTTTCGCCTGCTGTCTGTCTGCAGACTTGTCAAAGCATTAATTCATGGTTTTTACTAACCTGTATCAGTATGTTGTTACTTCGGCATCATTTTGAAACGTGTATTACAATTAAATCACGGTCAAATATGTTCATCTTGTTGTAGTTGTAGCCCCCTTGCCAGCGATTCTCTCTCTAGTTTAGCATACTCAGCCTGACTCAGCCTGGTTGTTCCTGGCCCTAGAACCACGATTTTATGGGGCCAGAAAAACTGTGAATTAGGACCCGCTAGCCGGTACTAGGCCAAGTGGAAACACAACCAAAAACGGGCCCCGCACGGCTCGGCACGCTTAAAGCGAGCTACCCGCTGCAGTGGAAACACGCCATTAGCTTGCATTGTTATGGATCTAAGGTAGAAAAGCTAACTTTCATAGCACAGCTTTACTTCTCACTTACCACAATAAAGAAACAGACCGTATAGTACAGCACAAACAACACAAATGATCAATAATTGCATATATTTTCACTTGTAGTATTATAATAATTGAAATGCTGGTTCTTCTGGGGGTGTTCTATCCACGCTCAGCTACCGCACCGCAGCTTCCTGCACTGTACAATCGTTGGAGGACTGGGCTGTCACTCAAAAACTGAGTAGCCAATGGGTACGCACCCCTGAAAGTCCCGCCCACCTGGGAGGTTTGTGTCAGAATCTCAAACAAAAAATGAGGGAGCGCAAAAGAGAAAGCTGCAGCGAGAGCAATAGTCTGATCATTGAGAAAGAAGAAACAAGAACTGCAAACAAAAACCTATGTTAAAACAAAGAAAAAAGACTTATAGTTTACATGATAACACAAATGATTTGTTTGCAACTTATAGTTTTATTTTTGAAATGTATTTTATTTTGCTTGACTCAGTTTTTTTTTCTTTTAAACTCATAGTTTTCTTTATTCTGAGAAAGTGTTGCTTTATCTTTATGATACAAAACTAATCCAATAGAAAAGGGCACTTTCTCTGGAGGAAGAAAAAGGGCAGGGGCTCAAGCCCACTTTGATGTCTATGTGTGCACGTGCCTGAACCTATTAATGTGTCATACCCACTTAACGGGAAGAAACTCAGCTAACTGACGATACGAACCATTTTTACCGAAACAAAACACAAGTCTCACAAGAAGCGTCTAAATGGACCCTGAGCAAAAAAATGCTAACGCACTTAGCACAGAACTCACGGTAGAAATACTTTATTACTTATCGGTAGGGATGCTCTGATCGATTGGCCGCGATCGATATCGGCCGATATTCACTCTCTGCCGATCGATCGGTGCTCTCTATAAAGGCTGATCGTGAGAGCCGATCACATGACGTAAAATGATGACGTAAAATACATGACACTTTTCTCTGTGCGCGGCAAAACAAGCTCGCCAAAATGGCTTCAACCGGTCTGGCAGTATTTTAAGGTGTCCGAAAAAGACACTCAAATAGCGATATGCAACGTGTGTGAAGCAGAAATCCTGCAGCTCCACCCGCTGTGAGCGGAGCAAAACACACACTAAGGCCCATTCCCAAACCGCCCCCTACACCCTACCCCTCCGTTTGCGCATTCACGCGGAGGGTCCGCCATATTGAGGGCTGTTCCAAACCAACGAGTGTGGAGCGGTGTGGAGGGGGAGTGGGCTATCAAGCCCTCAAACAGCGAGTCTGCAGCGGTGCTGACTTGAGACCGGTCTCTACCTGACCGGAGTCACGCTGTGTGTGTCCGTCAGGAAACACGCTGTTTACATGTAGTTCCAGCAAACATCCACTGATAAACTGTGATGTTAACAACCTCATGATAACCTCATGTTTTAACTTAGGACCATACCTGTGTTTAGTCTAGAAAAAGGTAAATGTGTGCATTTTATTATAAAGTTGTGTATATGTACAGACTGTTGCAAAAACTAAGAAGCTTATAAACATCAGGTTTAAAACTAAAAGAGCTTTACAAAAAAGCAACACAATGAAAGATGTTTGGAGTTTTATTTGAGTTATTCATTTACATTTTTTGTCAAAGAGATGCTGATTTGTAACCGTTGTTACATACAGTTACGGCATTTCCTGTTTCTGCCGGAGAGAGGGGAGGCCGTCCCAAAGCTTGCTGCTGTATTTACTCCCTCCATCTGACAGGAGGGAGGCTTGTTGAGCTGCGAGCGTGGCTACAGACGGAGTTCACTCCGTCATGGAGGAGTAGGGTCGAGGGAGTGGGCCTAAGAGCTAGACCTAACACACTTAGCTATTGTATCTACCTCTGGAACAAGCTAAACTAGTTATACATATATTTATTCTTCACTGTCGGGTCACACATTACTGGATCAGTGAGATACTGACAGGCTGTCAGGAGAGGGAGAGAGGGAAAGAGAGCGCTTCCGCTAATTTCTCCCGTATTATTATCCAAAGTTAATGTAAACTTCAATAATGTACTTCAATTGAATGTAATAATTATGTTTGTTGTTGTTTGTGGAAGCGCCAGTGAATGAGCCCCATTAACTGAGCCCCATTAACTGAGTTTTAAACGGAAGATCCCCATAGGCCCGCCCACTCGATCGGATCGGTATCGGCCAATACTGATTCCAGCGATCGGCCCCAAAATCGGAGCATCCCTACTTATCGGATATGCACAAACAAGATATCAGCTAGCAAGCTGAGAGTCCACAGATTCTAGAGGTATTAGTATCATCACTGTGCGATCAAAACTGGCGGCAGGGCAGGCGAACCCAGACATCACACGACGTAGCTGTACGGAGCAAAAATGGAAAATAGTCTTACCTTTGCGGATTTTCTGATCAAAAGTTGTGTTTAATGGCATAAAAACGCTGCTGAAGGTTAATCCATAGGTTAATCCAATGTGTCTGTCACTTTGAAATTATTACTGATAATCCATCCTTCCATTTTTGTCAAAAACGGAGCTACAACCCAGCTTCCGGTTTTGGGCATTCTGGCTACGCATCACTCATTCACCAATGGGTAATGTTTAGACGGATTTGAGGAACTTCCCCTCGATTCCATTGGCTCTAACGGTTAGAAAGACATGTCTATCATCAAAATCGAATGAGGGGGGCCAGAGATATGGAAAATGCACCCAAATGACCCCAGAAGTGGGTTTTTTTCTTCTAAATCTCTCTAAAAAGGTCAAATGTCACTTGTTTGGCATCAATCTTGATACAGGGTACTTATTGTATGTTATAGTTTGGATTCCTAAAGCTTTTAGTCTACTATCCCAGTGGTTCTCAAATGGGGGTACGCGGACCCCTAGGGGTACGTTGGAGTACTGCAGGGGGTACGTGAGATTTATTTTATGTTAATGGAGTAAAAAAAAAGTTTGAGCAGTGTGGGTTTTATATTAACAAAGTTACACATATTTCAAAACGCGAAGTGTAATAACTGCAGTGGCCTTCCTCTCAGAATGACAAAGCTCCTCAGTGAAGCACAAGCCCATTACATGTTTCTCACTAAATTGTAAGTACAACTTATTAAAAAGATCAGTTCAATGCAACTAATGTGGTCTTAGTGTTATTGCATGATGTTAAAATTGGTTTGCCATGAATTTAGTGATGGATTGTAAACATTTGAAATGTAGCATTTAAGTGTTTCTCAGTTACAAGGTTGTTGTTTTAATAAATCAGACACCGATGGTACAGCGCCGTACTCTACCTCTTTAGATAGCCATTTTGTCCCTAACAAATTGTTTTTGTGCTGATCAGGGGGTACTTGGCTGAATTTCTTTTCCAAAGGGGGTACATTATTGAAAAAAGTTTGAGAATCACTGTACTATCCCATCATTCAAGGGTGGTTTTCACTATAAGTAAGGTTTTATTTGGACGGACACTATAATTTACATTGTTTTACTATGTTCAATCTGAATCTACTTTAAAATAAAAAAAATCTATATGGATTCTGACTTTTCTACAGGTTTATCGTTACTTTGAGAAAAAAGATTATTAATTTTCCCCTTTTAGAAGTGAATATATCGTTAGCCTAATAGCATAATTGCCTAAGTCATTTTTTGGCCAAATTGTGATATCTGCCTAACTTTACTCTCCTACCACTGCTGCATCACCCTGCCTTATTGCCTATGTCCACAGCCTATCAGAATGCATTTTAGAGTCCAAAATCACTATCTGCCTAAGTCATCGCTTTGACTTAGGCATTTTTGCAGGGCACTTTTCCTTGTTTTCCAAAAACATTCAAATATGACTTGGGCAATTATGCTATTAGGCTAACGATATATAGTGATTTGTTCTGGGAATGTCCTTTTCGAGCCTGAGACCTGAAAACAGGCTCCGGGCTAAACAGGTTAATAGACCCACATAAAGTCACATAAATAAGTATGAGAGTTAAATCACTCGTCTTTAATCGCAACATAATGTTTAAAGTCCTGGTCCCTGGTTAGCTCCCAACTCTTATTTTGAGTCCTAATTGATTTAAGTCCCCACAGATAAGGATAAATGGAGAGCAAAGAGAGCAATAACACAGTGTGTATATGTAAAACTGACAGGTGGTAGAGTCACAGGGTCATTACCACCATAATCACCCAGTAATGACACACTGGGAGAAGTGGGAGCAAAACACTCCCCGTTCTCTTTTTCTCAATCTCTACCTCTCTTCACATCCTCCGTTCGACCTTACAGCAGATCCATCACTGATTACAAAGTGTGTGTGCATCAATAAAGAAGAAACTCAGTTTGGAGGGCGGGGATGTTGAGACGTTTTAAAGAGTGTATGTGTTTGATGTGTCTGTACGTGATGAGTGTGGAGGAAAGAGGTTGTGACATGTGACACACACACACACACACACACACACACACACACACACACATCTCCAGTGTATAACCCCACCTCTATACAAGCCTATTTACTAGATGTAAGTAGTGTCATCCATAAGCATGGTAAGTGTCCTGCTTATGTTAGACCAAAACTAACTATTGGGCATAAAAAGAACAAGACACACCATGAAACACACTAAGAAGTGTATTCAGTGTGTTAATGAGTGAATGTGAGCATTAGCGAAAACAAGACACTTCTGGGCTGCATCTATTTTTAGCCACACCCACTAGCAAACTGTTAATTGGCTGACACTTGTAATACCCTCACACACTCCTCTTGTCTGGGAGCGCATTAGGGAAGTGTGCATATCTTAAATCTGGTATGGTATTCTTATACTGTATATGTTAAAACTATTAGAAATATACAAGTTGGTTTGTATTTAAAACAACTAAAGCTCTTTGATTCCCCCACCCCCCCCCCCCCAATACATAATAATAAGGGCAGTAAACTATTGAGATTCAACTAGTTTTTTAAACTGTCAGGCCCACAACTACACTGATTTGGTTCACATTCACCAATTTCATATTTTTTCCAGAAGCAGGCAGCAGTTTTCAGAGGCAACAGCCACTGTGTTAAGCCGGTGAACATAGTGGAGCATTTAGCAGGAGACATAGCTACAGTTATTCCGTTAGGGAGTGGTGGAGACCAAAAACTGAGCTAAATTGGAGTGTCAAATGAAATACAATGATGCTTAGTAACAGCTAGATCAACTTTAAATAATGATTTCAATGTATTGTTCACAACTCATTTATGCAGTTGTTTCAGGTAGTTGTTCATAAAGAGCCAATGACAGACGCTAACAGTTAGCTTACATATGTTACCAAAATGACTTTTAGGGAAGATATAGCAGAGACAAAAGTACATTTTACTTCGTAGTTGAGTAAGTTAAAATCATGTCAGAACCAAGCAAACATAATTTAATTTAAGTTTCGCCTGAAGAACAAAACGTTTTCTCTCCCTTTTAGACACCATTGTTGAGGCGCATTCACACCGCAGTACTTTTCCCACAAAGGTGCATGAAAACTTAGTTCATGAGAACTCTTTAGTTCTCATGAACTAAGTACAGATCGCGTTCACACCGGAAAAAGTCCCTGGGGGAGGATTAGGCAAATGAAGCCGCTGACGTCACTTCTTCTTCTTCTGCTTTGGGTTTACTGGCAGGCCGCAAACCACTTCAGGCCTATACTGCCGCCCAAAGTCCCCGGCCGGAAGTCCCCGGAGTTGGGGACTGGCTTCAGTAGAAGCTGCTGGGACTCCCAGCAGCTTCTACTGAAGCCTTCCGAGTAAATCGCCAGAACGCCGACACCTCCTCATCTCCACCGCTCCCATGTTTTATTTTTAGTTGCCATAAGTTAGTCTCTCTGCGTTTCTGCGCTGGGCTAATGCTAATGCTAATAATGCTAATGCGAGGATAATAAAATGGCGGCTTCACAAAACGTTTTGGGAGTTTTACGGGGCGTGTTTTGCAATCCGCCCAGCCAATCAGAAATATAGCTCTTTTCTCACAAGAGAGCCGCACGAAAGTCCCTGCTGACTTTCGAGCGGGTAAAAAGGTTCTCATGAACTAATTTTAGTACCGGCTCTTTTTGGTGTGAACGCGATAAAAGAGTTCTCATGAACTAAGTTCGCATGAACCTTTGTGGGAAAAGTAATGCGGTGTGAATGCGCCTATTGTTGTCAAATGTAGAGCCCACCAAATGTTCAGGTCGGACTTATAGGAGTCACCTACGGAAGCTCTGAAAGAAACACGATAGCCATTTTACTTTGATAACAGACCTCTGCCAATGTATGCCCACATTTATTCCAGATCCTCCAACAGACATACAAAAGCAACCTGATCTGATCGTTAACATGTTTTCCAACTGCAAAACCACTTATATTCCCCTGAGTGTGTGTGTGTGAATGTGTGTGTCAGCGCGAGGAATCCCAAAAGTGTAGGCGTGTGCACAAATGTTTCTCCATGTGGGAGAATGGTTGTCAGCAATGAGCGATACTCTTTTTAACTGTGGAAAAAAAAGAGGGGGACAGAGTGAGGAGTCAAGGGTGTGTGTGTGTGGTGTGTGTGTGTGTGTGTGTGTGTGTGTGTGTGTGTGTGTGTGTGTGTGTGTGTGTGTCTGCGCTTATTCAACATGGGGCCGCCCCCCATGGATGCAGCACCAATCTGCAAACTGACAAAGACTAGCATATTTTTGTTTTAAAAGGGATAACCTTTCTGAGATGCTTGTGTGAGTTTGCTCGAACGTATTTATTCAAGTTTAGACATAATTATTGTAGTCATTATTAAGAGATTATTTCATAATATCAAACCTTGCAACATTTTATGAGGTACAATACGACTGGGAGTGTGTTTGTGTGAGGCGTCATAAAAGCCTGCACAAAATAGCAATTAGTTGTACAGTGTATGTGCATAAACTGAGCTCTTAATTATAGTTAGTTCATTTCATTTATTTCCCCCATAAAATGTACTCCAGGTGCAAGCACTCTGTGGATGTGTATGCATGTGTGTGTGTGTGTGTTGTGCTTATGTGTAATGTAGCTCTCATACATCATCGGTGGGCTGACGTTGCTTAAGACACTGCTCTGATTAATCACCCACACACACATGCAGACAAACATGACAAATAGCCCCACAGTTGCGCTATCTCTCTCTCTCTCTCTCTCACACACACACACACACACACACCACACACACACACACACACACACACACACACACACACACACACACACACACACACACACACACACACACATCACTTCAGGGGACATTACATTGACTTACACGCATTTCCTGGAGACTTATCCTAACCTTAACCATAACCAACACATGCCTAACCCTAACCCTTACCCTTAACCTTACCCTTACCCTAACGGTTAGGGTAAGTTTAAGGGTTAGGGCCTAAACCTAAACAAGTCTTCACCCTAAAATGAATGACTCCCCTCATGGGGACCTCCCGTTTGTCCCCATAAGGGAGGCGAGTCCCCACACGTGACTGTGTAAACAGATTTAGGTCCCCACAAGTATAGTAATGTTAGGCCACACACACACACACACACACACACACACACACACACACACACACACACACCCACACACACACACACACACACACACACACACACACACACACACCACACACACACACACACACACACACACACACACACACAGTAGTTTAATTCAAGGTTATGACCCAGTTACTTAGTTTCTATTCTGAGTATATGAGAAGGTGACATTGTTTGAAGCTTGGGACCTCTGATGAATTTGGGAAAACAAATCGGTCCCTAAAAAGAAAACTATAATGTGTATGCTTACTATATGTCTTTTGGGCAAATAAAACATCAGTTGATAAAGTATATAGGAGGGTTCTTTAGAACCCCCCAACCTATAGTAAGTAGGCTTTTAATTCCACATTTTGGTAATGCTTTATAATAATAAATTGAAAGTTATTTTAATAAATTAAGTCTGTTTATAACTCTTTGTTTATGCTGTTAATTTGTTATCTGTTTAAACTGTTTATGGAAAACATAATTATGAAAGGTATTTAAAAAGACCCAACTGATTATTATAATACGCATGTAAATAGACAGTTAAAGCCAACAATGATTGATTAATGGAGAACATTTTGTTAGAATACAAATATTGGTTGAGTTCAAATATCCCCAGATTCAATCTTCATTTGCCATTAATTGAACATTTATCAATGATGGTTACATAAACATGTTTCCCCTGTTTCTTATGTTGCACGTGAATGTCTAGTAAGAAACAGACAGAGAGGTTTACTGAGCTATTTTGTAATATCTTCCTAAAATGATTTACATTTAACAGCGAGCTTCATAAAGAAAGGTAGATGGTACTTTGAGAATCGTGGAATTTGACTGGTATTATTCGACTACTGAATATCTAGTGATGTGACATCCCTATGAGACATGTATCTTTTGTTTAGCCAGATGTAACTAGATCTTACAATGTGTCTCCAGATTTACATTGAGCTTTTAGTTTCTCTTTGATCCATCCTGTTGGATTATTTCCAAACTCCTGCACACACGATACAGACTTGAAACACATCCTCCCACATCAAAGCAAATTATATTTTTACCATTCATCCTTTTTCATTTATTTGACCTAGAACAGTATCTGATGCTTACTTCCTGTCCTTATTCCGTCTCTGCGGGCTACAGGTTTATTGATATTTGGATGGTAACTGAAGGCAAACAGTCAGGTCTATTCCCCTCTAGAGATTTCTTAGGTGTATGTTTTATTGCATGTTGGTTGGAGTTATTCAGTAATGCCAGAAACAAAGAAGTGCTGTGTGCCGGAATCAGCCGATACCGATCGCCGATAAGGGTAAGGTTAAGGGTAATGTCCCCTGAAGTGATGTATACATGGTGTGTGTGTGTGTGTGTGTGTGTGTGTGTGTGTGTGTGTGTGTGTGTGTGTGTGTGTGTGTGTGTGTGTGTGTGTGTGTGTGTGTGTGTGTGTGTGTGTGTGTGTGTGTGTGTGGACTGCAGGATTTCTGATCATACCGCTATTTTACTGTCTTTTTCGGACACCTTAAAATACTGCCAGACTGGTGAAGCCATTTTGGCGAACACACAGAGAAAAGTGTCATGTATTTTACGTCATGCAATCGGCTCTCGCGATCGGCATTTTTAAAGAGCACCGATCCATCGGTAGAAAGTGAGTATCGGCCGATATAGATCGGCGGCCGATCGATCGGAGCATCCCTAGATATCACCCTACTGAAAAAAAGCAAAGACAGGTATGGGATGTTTTATATCAAAGAGACATGAAAAACATCCTGACACCAGCAACAAAATGCAAGGGCAAATTGAATGTCAGCGAGACAAACAGATCCATGGATAGAGAGGACAGAAGTATAAGTTGGGAGTCGAATGCCTTTAAACCAGAAGTGCAGTCACTGTCACCACGGCAAGCCTTCAGTGTCCGCCTCAATGACAGCGGCACAACGAGAGAGCTAGGTAGAGCCGGCGTAATGTCATCTTTGAAAGCGAGCGAGGTAAAGGCTACGACCTGTGTTCGGCTCACACCGCCTGACACAATGACTGTTAACAATGTAATTACATCACTGTCTGGCAGGCAGCCCGGCCCTGCCTCAGCCAATATAATGCAACCAGCCGGGTTAAAGTAAAGTGTTACGACAGAAAGAAAGACAGAAAACACCCAGGCAGAAATACCAGCACTGTTTCAACTGAACAAGAGGTCTTACTGTTCTCTGCCATTTAGATTTGGTTAAAGTCGATACAGTTTATGGCCTGGATAAGAATAGTTTCTGGTTCTCAAACAGGAAATAGCTAAACACTAATTACATAAAACTTCCTTAGATGATTACTCATACACAGAAAATAATTTTCTGTTTTAAAACTTTTATGATATTCTATATTTGAATATGTTTGCATATGCAAATTACGCATTATCTTGTTAATTGAGTTGTACTTTGCATACATTCGGACAACAGAATCGTGGACACTTTTTTTAGTATGTGTGGTTAACTTTTTATAGTCAAAGGTTTATCAGAGGGGATGTCTGATATATTTTCGATAAAAAGTCAAAAGCCATCAAAACAAATGGGCATTATTTCAGGATAAAATTACATATAAGTCAGGCTATGATACAAATGTGCTTAACATATAGATAGGAATTCCAGAGTTGTGTCATGGAGTTTTTTGCTTAACATTTTGGAGAAAAAAAAAGTTAGTATACCTCATATATAACTTGGAGGAATCTCCAGACACAACGTTAGTTAAATAAACACTTCAATGTGTCATTTATAGTCGGACAAAAGGAAATGTTCCAAAATTGCAAAATTACCAGTCTGCGAAAACAAATGATTTACCCTGAGTTGTCTCACCACAAGGCAAGGCAAGGCAAGTTTATTTATATAGCACTTTTCAACACAAGGCAATTCAAAGTGCTTTACAAAAAATGAAAGACATTAAGAAGATGGCATTTCAAATCATTAAAAAGAAAAGCGAATAAAATAAACATTAAAAGAAAAAATACATGGATAAAAGTTACAGTGCAGTCTAAGATATGAATAGTTCAATTAAAAGCAACGACAAAAAGAAAAGTCTTCAGCCTGGATTTAAAAGTAGTCAGAGTTGCAGCGGACCTGCAGGTTTCTGGGAGTTTGTTCCAGATATTTGGAGCATAATAACTGAACGCTGCTTTACCATGTTTAGTTCTGACTCTGGGGACAGAAAGCTGACCAGTCCCTGAAGACCTGAGAGATCTGCATGGTTAATAATTTGGCAGGAGGTCAGAAATGTATTTTGGGCCTAACCCATTCAGTGCTTTATAAACCAGCAGCAGTATTTTGAAATCTATTCTTTGACACACAGGAAGCCAGTGTAAAGACTTCAGAACAGGAGTGATGTGATCCACTTTCTTAGTGTTAGTGAGGACTCGAGCAGCGGCGTTCTGAATCAGCTGCAGCTTTCTAATAGATTTTTTAGTGAGACCTGTGAAGACACCATTGCAGTAGTCCAGTCTACTGAAGATAAAAGCATGGACAAGTTTTTCCAAATCCTGCTGTGACATTAGTCTTTTAATCCTAGATATATTCTTTAGGTGATAGTAGGCTGATTTAGTAACTGTTTTAATGTGACTGTTGAAACTCAGGTCAGAGTCCATGACTATACCTAGATTTCTGGCTTTATCTGTTGTTTTGAACATTGCAGACTGAAGCTCAGCGCTAACTTTTATACGTTCTGCCTTGGCTCCAAAAACCATTACCTCAGTTTTATCTTTGTTTAATTGGTGTCACAAACGAGCTGAGGACCAAAATGCAGAACACGGGAAACCAGAGATAGTCGGTAACCAGCTTTATTAGAGTCTATAGGCTGGTAGGAGACAACACGGCAGATAGTAGGCAAAGGGCTGGTCGGGGACAGGCGAGGGTTCCAGGAGACAGCAGGACGGGAGTCGTAGGCACAGAACGGGTCAGGGAGCAGGCGAGGCAGGCTGGTCAGGGACAGGCAGGGTCGAAACCGGGAGAGCAATCTGAGGAGTAGTGCGGGAAAGACAAGCATGCTGCGAAGTACGATCTGGCACTGAGGTGAAGGTGAAGTGGGCCTAAATACTAATGGAGCTGATGGGTGTAACAGAGTGAGAGAGAGACAGGGTGTGACTACCAGGTGACTAAGGAATGATAATGCAGAAAATAGGTGAGTGAGAAAGCAGACTGTGACAGAACCCCCCCCTTAATGGACGGCTCCAGACGTCTAAACAATACTAAAAAAACCAACAAAAGAGACCCAAGAAAAAAAAAACCCTACAGATACCGGGTGGAAGGTGGAGGTATGGGAAAGGTTAGTACTCGTCTGAGACTGCTCTCTCGGCCTCTCCCTCCTGGAAATCCTCGTCCTCCTCGCCCGATGACGACTCCCCCTCCTCCTCGACGAAGCCTCTGGTCCGTAGCGGACGAGTACTCCCTGGCTTAACGCCTGGTCGAGCGTGGGTCCTAGACGGCTGCTCCGGGTAACGCAGGTGGAAGTCTCGGATGAGCTGAGGGTTGAGGATATGACGAGCCGGGACCCACTGCCTCTCCTCAGGACCATAGCCCTCCCAGTCCACCAAATATTGAACCCCTCTTCCTCTGAGACGGGAACGGAGTAAACGACGAAGGGTGTAGGTAGGGCCCCCATCGATCATCCTAGGGGGTGGTGGTGGAGGGGCGGCGGAAACCATAGGGCTCTCCCGGACAGGTTTAATCCTAGAGACGTGGAAGGTGGGATGGATTTTCATGTTCCGGGGCAAACTCAGTCGAACTGCTGCAGGATTAATGACCTTGACAATCTCGAAGGGTCCAATAAACCTGGGCGCTAACTTCTTAGACTCCACCCGAAGGGGAATGTTCTGGGTGGAAAGCCACACCCTCTGGCCTACCTGGTACACAGGTGCCTTGGTTCGTCGGCGGTTCGCTGATGTGGCGTACCGGTTAGCAGACTGAAGCAGAGCTGTACGAGCCTGCCTCCAAGTCCTCCGACAACGTCGGATGAAAGCCTGGACAGACGGACAGGTAACCTCCTTCTCCAATGCAGAGAACAATGGGGGTTGAAAACCGTATGCACACTGAAAAGGGGAAAGACCAGTAGCGGAACTGATGAGGGTGTTGTGGGCATACTCCACCCACAGGAGTTGTTTTGACCAGGTCGTGGGATGATCGGAAGCCATGCAGCGGAGAGTGGTCTCCATCTCCTGATTCTTCCGTTCGGACTGGCCATTGGCCTGTGGGTGGAAACCGGAGGTGAGACTAACCGTCGCCCCGATGAGCTCACAAAACTCCCTCCAAAACACAGAGGTGAATTGGGGCCCCCGGTCGGAAACCACATCAGTCGCCAGTCCGTGAATGCGAAACACGTGGAGCAGAATCAGTTCTGCCGTCTCCTTAGCTGACGGGATCTTAGGCAGGGGTATGAAATGAGCCATCTTACTAAACCGATCTACCACCGTCAAGATGGCAGTATGTCCGTGGGACGGTGGTAGACCAGTCACAAAGTCCAATGAAATATGTGACCAAGGGCGACGTGGGACCGGTAATGGATGAAGGAGGCCAGCTGGCGCTTGGTGAGATGGTTTGTGCCGATTGCACACAGGACAGGCGTTCACAAACTCCCGGGTGTCAGCCTCCAGCGTGGCCCACCAGAACCGTTGTAGGACCATCCCCTTGGTACGTTGAATTCCAGGGTGGCAGGAAAGTCTGGAGCTATGAGCCCACTGAAGCACCTCAGCCCTCAAAACCTGAGGCACAAACAAGCGGTTAAGAGGACAAGAACTAGGACCGGGTTGGTCCACCAAAGCGGTCTTAACCCTCTCCTCAATCTCCCAAGCGAGGACGCCGATCACTCGAGGAGCAGGAAGAATGGTGTCCGGAATACCCCGGGTGTCTCCCTCCCTCCCGAACTGCCGGGACAAAGCGTCGGCCTTCACGTTGCGGGAGCCCGGGCGGTAGGAGAGAAAAAAATTAAACCGGGTGAAAAATAACGACCACCTGGCTTGCCGAGAATTCAGTCTCTGTGCCGACCTGATGTATTCCAGGTTCTTATGGTCGGTCCATACCTGAAATGGTTGTTCTGTCCCCTCAAGCCAGTGTCGCCACTCCTCCAACGCCAACTTGACTGCTAGAAGCTCTCGATTCCCCACGTCATAGTTTCTCTCCGCCGGACTCAATCTCCTCGAAAAGAAAGCACAGGGGTGGAGCTTCTGGTTCTCACCAGAACGTTGCGACAGGATGGCCCCCACCCCTACGTCAGAAGCATCCACCTCCACCACCAACTGACCAGCGGTGTCTGGTACTTGAAGGATAGGAGCTGACGTAAACCGGCCCTTGAGGTCCTGAAAAGCCTCCTCGGCTGCAGGGGACCATCGGAACGTCACCTTGGATGAGGTCAGGGCGGTGAGCGGGGCGGCCACGGTGCTGTAGCCACGGATGAACCGTCTGTAAAAGTTGGCGAATCCCAGGAAACGCTGCAGCTCCTTCCGGGAATCAGGGACCCGCCACGAGGTAACTGCTGAGACCTTAGAAGGATCCATCTCCACACTTCCTTGACCCACGATGTAGCCAAGAAAGGCGACCGAAGAAGTGTGAAACTCGCACTTCTCCGTCTTGACGAACAGTGAGTTCTCCAGAAGTCTCTGGAGGACTGTCTGGACATGATGGACGTGCTCCTTGAGGTTCTTAGAAAAAATCAAGATGTCGTCCAGATAGACAAAAACATAACGATCCAACATGTCTCGGAGTACGTCGTTCACCAACGCCTGGAAAACTGCAGGGGCGTTGGTAAGTCCAAATGGCATCACCAGGTACTCGTAATGTCCCGAAGAGGTGTTGAAGGCGGTCTTCCATTCGTCCCCCTCCCGGATTCGTACCAGGTGATAAGCGTTTCTTAGATCCAGCTTAGTGAAGATTGTAGCCCCCTGTAGTAACTCAAATGCTGACGAGATGAGTGGCAAGGGATAACGATTCTTCACCGTGACGTCGTTCAGACCCCGATAGTCAATGCAGGGTCTCAGGGTCTTGTCCTTCTTCGCCACAAAAAAAAACCCTGCTCCTGCGGGTGATGTGGAAGGACGAATAATTCCCGCAGCCAGAGAGTCATTGACGTAGGTCTCCATGGCCTTCCTCTCCGGTGCCGAAAGCGAGTACAACCGGGCCTTGGGTGGGACTGCGCCTGGATGTAGCTCAATGGCGCAGTCATAGGGCCGATGAGGTGGGAGAGATGTCGCCTTACCCTTGCTAAACACCTCCTTAAAGTCCAAATACTCCGCCGGAACCCCTGTGACATCCGGAACCAGGTTCATATCCACAGATAGTTGAGGTGCGGCGGCCTGCTTGAGACAAACCTGATGACAGGAAGAACTCCAACCTAGGATGGACCCAGTTGCCCAGTCAATGTTCGGGTTGTGGCGGCGGAGCCACGGATAACCCAAAATCAGAGGGATTTGGGGGGACCGTAGCACATGAAACCGGATTGTCTCATGGTGGTTCCCCGACATGAGCATACGGACCGGTGTCGTCTGGTGTGTCACTGTTCCCAGCAGGTGACCATCCAAAGCATTAGCCGGTACCGGCTGGAGCAGCCGAACCTGTTGGATGCCCAGCTGTCGTGCGAGCTCCTCGTCAATGATGCTAACATCTGATCCGGAGTCGATAAAAACAGCCAGAGCCTGAGATTTGCCTGTCAGGAGGAGTCGAGCATGGCACAAGGGTCTTAGATTGGGGATCAGCTCAGAGGTTTGGCCCACCAGTATACTCCCCATTACTGATGAGCTCTGTCTTTTACCTCTTCGACGTACTTCCCTCTCCTCAGAGGTAAGACTGGTACGACCCACTTGCATGGGCTCGACCTCGTACCGTGAGTCAGAGTAGGAGTGGGAACTCTCCGCCGAACCCGGAAGTCGAAATCTCCCGGAAACCGGAAGTTGTTGTCGCGAGCAGCGGCCCGCCGCTCGCGTCTGTTGCTCTCCTCTCCGAGTCTGGATTCGTCCGTCAATCCGAGAGGTGAGCTCTATCAACCCATCCAAGGAAGCAGGGAGATCATAGGAAACCAGCTCATCTCTCATATAATCCGCTAATCCTCTCAGATATGCGTCACACTGCGCCGGCTCATTCCAGCTGCTGCGACGGCTGCTGGTGCGGAAGTCAATAGCGTAATCCACCACCGTGCCGGAACCCTGGCACAAACTCAGCAGGCCTCCAGCAGCGTCGGGACCCAGACGAACGGGACCGAACACCTTCCGCATCTCCGCGGAAAAGGCAGCAAACGAGGCGCAGGCTGGTGTCTGCTGCTCCCACTCAGCAGTTCCCCATAAACGTGCTCTCCCCGTCAGATGATTAACGGTGAAAGCTACCCGCGCCGCCTCGGAGGCGAAGGTGTGTGGCTGCAGTGAAAACAATATGGAACAGTTTGTGAGAAAAGGCCTGCATCCCTCCGGCTCACCAGCGTAGCGTTCCGGCGTTCCCACACGAGGCTCCGGAGCGTATCCCGTCGACCCAGGGGCTGGAGCGAGCATCGGAGCTGCGGGCGGAGGGACGGTAGCAGCCATGGTAGCGGCTAGCTGTTGTACGGTGGCGGCCATCTGTTGCATCTGGGAGGTAAGGTAAGCCAGCGTTTGTCCCTGGGTTGAGGTTGCCTGGTGGGTCTCGATAGCTAAGGTAGCTATTGTGACCTCCTGTCTTTGGATGGCATCCTCAACCCTCTCAAAGCGGTCTCTAGGAGACCCGGTGTTTGCTTGGTCCATTTCTGGCCAGATCGTTCTGTCACAAACGAGCTGAGGACCAAAATGCAGAACACGGGAAACCAGAGATAGTCGGTAACCAGCTTTATTAGAGTCTATAGGCTGGTAGGAGACAACACGGCAGATAGTAGGCAAAGGGCTGGTCGGGGACAGGCGAGGGTTCCAGGAGACAGCAGGACGGGAGTCGTAGGCACAGAACGGGTCAGGGAGCAGGCGAGGCAGGCTGGTCAGGGACAGGCAGGGTCGAAACCGGGAGAGCAATCTGAGGAGTAGTGCGGGAAAGACAAGCATGCTGCGAAGTACGATCTGGCACTGAGGTGAAGGTGAAGTGGGCCTAAATACTAATGGAGCTGATGGGTGTAACAGAGTGAGAGAGAGACAGGGTGTGACTACCAGGTGACTAAGGAATGATAATGCAGAAAATAGGTGAGTGAGAAAGCAGACTGTGACAATTGGAGAAAGTTCTGACACATCCAGTCATTGATTTGTTCAATGCATTTACTCAGTGTTTGAATTGGAGCATAGTCTCCTGGGGAAATTGTCACGTAAATGTGTGTGTCATCCGCATAGCTATGATAACTTATTTTGTTGTTCTTCATTATCTGTGCCAGTGGTAGCATGTAGACGCTAAAGAGAAGGGGCCCCAAGATGGAGCCTTGAGGTACCCCACATGTCATATTTGTCAACTCAGATGTGTATGTACCTATAGAAATAAAGTTGTTTCTGTCCTTTAAGTAGGATTCAAACCAATTTAGAACTGTTTCCGAAAGTCCCACCCAGTTTTCCAGTCGGTCTAGTAATATGCTGTGGTCAACAGTGTCAAACGCAGCACTGAGATCTAATAATACTAACACTGAAGTTCTGCCACTGTCTGTGTTTAAGTGGATGTCATTAAAGACCTTTACAAGAGCAGTCTCAGTGCTGTGGTTTGGACGAAAGCCTGACTGGAACACATCCAAACAGTTATTTAAAATGCAAGAAGTTACTCAACTGTTGAAAAACAACTTTTTCAATGATTTTACCTAGAAATGGGATGTTTGATGTGGGCCTGTAATTGTTCATTACTGAAGCATCTAGATTATTCTTTTTTAAGAGCGGTTTAATGACTGCAGTTTTCAGGGCCTGTGGAAAAATACCTGAGTGAAGAGATTTGTTTACTATATGAAGTAGATCTGAGGCCATGCAACGAAAAACATCTTGAAAAATCCTGTTGGAATAATATCAAGGCAGCAGGAGGAGGATTTCAGAAATTGAATAATGTCCTCTAGGTTTTTATCATTAATCTGATGGAATTGTGTCATGGTGTTTGAATTGATGTTAAGTGGACACAGAGACAACACATTTGCTGTTCCTGATGCAGAGGCACTGACTGCTTGTCTGATTTTCTGAATTTTGTCAGTCAAGAAGGAGGCAAAATCATTGCACGCCCTGGTGGATAGAAATTCAGAGGCCACTGACACTGGGGGGTTAGTTAGTCTGTCGACGGTAGCAAACAAGGCACGTGCGTTGTTTTTGTTTTTGGTAATGATGTCAGAGAAGAACGATTGTCGTGCGTTTCTCAATTCCAAATTATAAAGGCCAAGTCTCTCTTTATAGATTTCAAAGTGAACCTAGAGATTTGTTTTTCGCCACCTGCGTTCAGCTTTTCGACACTCTCTTTTTTCTGCTCTCACGGTCATGGCCTTTCTCCATGGAGATATTTTCTTGCCAGACACTTCCTTTACCTTAGTTGGAGCAATGGCATCAATACAATTTTTTATTTTTGAATTAAAACCATCTACTAGCTCATTTACTGAGATGTTAGCAGGGGCAAGTGTGGAAGAAAAATTCTGAGTAAACATTTCCCTAGTATTTTCAGTTAAATATCGCTTTGTGGTTACCTCTTTCTCAACATTTTTGTGAACAGAAATAGAGCTCTCAAAGAAAACACAGGAATGGTCAGAGAGTGCAACATCAGTCACCACAACCTTAGAGATATTCAGACCCTTTGAGATAATTAAGTCCAGAGTGTGCCCCTTATTGTGCGTGGGCTCCGTCACATGCTGAGTCAGTCCATAGTTATCAAGAACACAACACAGTTCTTTTGCCCCTCTGTCCTGGGGGTTGTCAACATGGATGTTAAAATCACCAACAATGACTAGACGGTCAAAGTCAATACACACTATAGACAGCAGTTCGGTAAAATCATCAAAAAAGCTTGCACAGTATTTGGGTGGTCTATAGATATTTAGGAACAGAGCTCGAGAGGAGCATTTCAGCTGAAGGGCCACATATTCAAAAGAAGCAAAGTTCCCATAAGATGTCTTCCTCCATTGAATGGAATCATTGAACAGAATAGCAACTCCACCTCCTTTCTTATGCATTCTTTCCTGACTCATAAAACTAAAGTTAGGAGGGGTTGATTCAATAAGAACAGCTGCACTGTTATTTTGTTCAATCCAAGTTTCTGTTAAAAACATAAAATCGAGATTGTGCTCAGTGATAAAATCATTGATTAAAAATGTTTTTCCTGCCAAAGACCTGACATTTAATAAAGCTAGTTTAAGTTCGTTAAACACACTATCAGTCAGGTTTTTTGTAACAAGCTGTGGCTGACATGGAATCACTGCTAAATTAGATAAACTCACACAAACATTTGAGCGCTTCTTGTATCTAAGATGATTCACCACTCTTAATCTATTACCTATCAACACAGATATCGGCAAAGCTACAGGCAGGCAGGCAGGGCCCTGGCATCTCCTGGAAAGAGTTGAGAGTGCCATATGCCCTTGAGCCTGGACCCAGCAGATATCAGTTTGCAGCGTTTTGTACACACACATCCCTATCAGGCTTTGAAGGGGAGGGAGGACCCACCACCCTGCTCCTCTCATCATAGGACGGCAGCGTGAGGGCTACACTGTAAGCCGGGGGAGATGGTGCGCACCACAAACATTAAATATTATTTAAGTTAAGTTAACGGGAAACTAGTTTGGTCTAGGTATTAGATATTTTTAAATGTGTGCCTATAACTTTACCGTTTAAATGTAATGATGTTCATTTGTCACATAGACATTCATTCATTTGTGCCAACACATACAAACAAAAAAAGTTAAATATTTGACAAAAGAAGCAATAATACATTTTTTTTTAAATGTTGTCGAATGGTTGCCTAAATTGGTGAGGTAATACAAAGTTTGGTTATTGATAAAGCTTTAATGATCTCATTTCATATCACAGATGATGCTTTCAGTCTCCAAGTTTATTTCTTACATTGTCAAATTAACATCTGCTTGAGTCAGATGTTATTCTTGAAGGAGTAATCCATAAATGTTTTCAAAAAACCCCAAAAAGATTATATATTTGCATTTCGAACGCAATTCAGATTGATTTTGCCATGTGTTATTTGAATGGCTCATGCACAGTGCCATGTGTAAGGATATAGAGTGTTAGGATGCGTGCAGCAGCTCCTGTAAAAAAGGTTGGTTATTGTTCATATTGAGGGCCACTAACGTCATGGTAACCAGATGGTGGGTGTTTCAATCATACTTTTATGTAATACACATATAGGTGGTGTGGGCCTGAGTTATTATGCAATTTAACACATGGATTAAAGAGTAATCTCTCAGAGAATGTGTCATACCGAGGCTTATGAAAGGCATCATGGGAGCTTAAAGGTGGGTCACAGGCGGAATGAAAGAATTGACTCTCATTTATTAAAACAAACTGCATTTAAAGCCGTTTAACACTAGTTTAGAGCGATGCAGGAATGAGTCCTAAACCCTGAAATGGGGGACTTCTGTCAACCAATGGGTTTTTGAGTGAGCTTTTTGCAAGATTCCCAAAATAAGGTCAGGTTAACATAAGCGTAAAATATTTTTTTGTACCATACTGGTTAACTTATGAAGCTTTTACGTGAGTTGTTGCTAACAAGTGGTTAAATGACATGACTAAAAATCGTCCTGCCAAATGTTAGTCACCTTTAGCTTAGCAGTGGTGACGAGGCTGTGAACGTTATGTAGTTTGTTTATAGTCTTTTGTTAGATTTTTACTTTGGCAATTTAATTTACACCTCAACTAAATAACACTACTAAAAGTCGTCCCGCCAAACATTAGCCACCTTTAGCTTAGCGGTGGTGAAGTGAACCGTGATGTTTGTTTATAGCCTAACGTTAGCTTTTTTAGTATGTGTCCACCAAAGGGCTTTTTTTCTGCAACATTCCAAAATCCAGCAGAAGAATCCCATTTTGTCGAGGTAGCCCTTGGGATGCTAACTCTGGCAGCCTACACTTTCCATGCACCACTCTATCATCAAAGACCAATGGTAACAAGCATAAGAAGCTGCTGTTGCACTATAGTGTTAGACAAACAAAGTATCTCTAGACCACATAGTGTATCATGTTCTAAAAAGGCAAATATATTACACCAGTGATCATGTTAACAGTTTATGTAATGCAGCTCCATATGAATGTTACTTCAGCAGTGCTGCACTTTTGGCCACACATGAATTACAATTACAAACTTCACATGCATACTCATGTGTGTATTGATCTGTAGGTGTATGTGTTTACATAGTGTATACATAGATATACTGTATGCAGCTGAAGGCGCAGAGCTAAGCACACACACTGCCAGTTCAGTGGGCTCCGATCCGCCGGGGCCAGAACACACTGCAGGAGCTAGTGAACCTCGAGAGGCTTTGGACTCAAAGTCTTCTTTTTACTGCGAGGTGTACAGCAAGTGTATTCAGAGACCCTTTCATATAAGGCTGCACAAAATAAAGTTTTTTCGAGTGAAGGTATAACTAGAATTGCGCTGTTCTTTATAGTGTCATTTGTATTTTACCAGTATACTAAAGGCATCTGTGTACACTTTAATTAATGTTTTAATATCGCAAGTAATAACATTATCAGGATATTCAATGTTATCACAAAATGTCTTCATATCGTGCACTGCCATGTCAAACACTGTAAACACTTGTGTTTATTTCCACACGACTGCTGTGACCTCCACGGATGGGACAATTGGCGTTGTTGGATAGATATCTAGATAGCAACTTTTGCAATACAACTGCATTTAGCCCCTCCAAAAAAAACGTGGCTTATTTTTGACACCACTAAAGTGGTATGTCACTTAAATAGTGAAAATAAACACAATTATCATATTCTGCTGTTTCCTCGATCAACCGCAATCGTGGCTGATCCCACACCTTCCTGTATTTAGACAAGATGGCGGTTGTTGCGTGTGAGAAGTACATTTTTTCAAGTTTCATAAGTGATGAGTGCCCCCATCCAAGTACTCACGCATTTACGACAATACACATAATAACAGTATCAAAGTACGTGAATTGAGACACAGCATCTAATCTCTTTGCAGGGATGCAGTGATTTAGAACTAAGTTATAGCCATACTGTTTGTGTTTTCCCCTCTGGCTTTCTGTTGATATAGCAGAACAAACAAGTGAGCTGCATATGGATTTTAATTAGTTCAGAGGCCAGGCACTCAGGCTGAAGAGGCCACTGATTTCACATCGTATAGAAAACAAACTCAAGCTTGTAACACAAATCTTTTCACACCCTCCTTACACTTATGTCTACACATCTCAATCCAATCTGTTAGAGATTATATGAGCTAAATGAGCACATTCTGGGGTGTATTTTTTAACATGATTGCTGGTTTATCAGGCGAGATGCAAATGTTTGAGGAAAAGCAGTCAGAAGCACTTTAACTGCTAATGAGACTTGTGAGTATTGATACACATCTCTAATGTTTGGAATGGATTCTGGCGGAATAGTGAGGCATTTTCCAACGCTCCGGGTGGAGAAGCACATCTTCTAACTCTAATGCCCAATAACTCTGATTATGAATCACGTAATTGAGTTAAGAAGGAAGCAATAAGTCAATCTGTGAGGAATAGACCGCAATCAAAAGCCCATTACTAACGCACCATTTGTTTCCATTAGACAAAGTGTGTTTTTTGTTTTCCTTTTTGTTAATTAACATTTTAATATATTACCTCATCTAGAAAAATGTTGACAAAAATAAATGGTCATTTTGACAAAACAAACAAGCTGCAAAACAAATGAACAGTGCTATTACTAGAGACGGGGACAATTGTTTAGCCGATAAGGAAAAGAACAGGTGTTCCAGTGCTGAGCAGACCAAGTGTGGGTCAGCTGTTTGCTATGAAAAGATTGGAGTCATTTGATTCTGATGCAGCCCATAACACGTTTCTTTTGATTGTATCATTATTGAAAGAGGAAATCACCATGGCAATTAATAACCTTGAAACATTATTTTGGTTGTTCTTGATAAAAACATTTCTCCAGATAAATACAATAATTTTGTTGGGTATTCTGAATCAAAGTAAAATAAAAAAACATTGCAAAGACAACTCCTTTGGAAAAGTAATCACTACAAACTATTCCAAAACAGCAGCACAGGAACTCCTATAGTTTGTGATTTAGTTTATGCTTCCGTACTGTCATACAATCTTTTAAATAATTAAGGGGATTCTGCTTATTTTATGTTGTCTTGTTATACAAAATATTGTCTCTTGTTGTGATTTGTATTGTCTCGCTTGGTGTGTATTTAATATTAAAATATATTAAAAAAAATTAAAAGTAGTACATAATAAAAAAATGTAATTGCTTTGGACAATCTCCTTTAAACCTAAATACTGTAGGCACCAACACGATTGGTACCCCTCCATTTGTTACTACCTGTGTCCTTCTCACGCTGCATTGATTCTATTTTCCTCAAATGGTCCCTTGACAGAATGTGTGGTACAGTTTTAGCTTTCATGAAAGCCTTGTGTATTTATTTATTGTTATTATAGTGCCAGTTTACCTTGGTGAGATACAAAATGAGGCACTTTATTGTCACCATTTGAAACCATTGACTCGAGAAAACGTAAAGGGAACTGTCAGAAGACATGAAGAAAGTAAATATATAACCGCTCTTCATCGTCTCCAGGCCTCTGTCTATCTTTCATACAGTAGACAGCGTAAATGGTGTCCCTTCACAAAGTGCACGTTGCTCAGTGCATAAAGCCTTCATTTCTCTATACAGCAGCTCAGCCAGTTCAACCTTTTTGTCCTGGTACAAAAACACAGGACGTTTTTTTAATGATATTTATTGGTCTACCGATCGTCAAACATGTGTTCCAAAGTGGGGAAAACGGTGTCTCCTGGTTTGTTCAGTTAAGTCATTGAGGGTTAAGATATAACACTTGGTTTTAATAAAAATGTGCAAGTTGTACGATGAATGACATTTAGCAACATCAAAAGTTCCTGCAGAAACTCCCCACCCTTGAAAACTTATTTTGCTCTTCGTAACAGATGCAAACAGGCTGGAATGCATACAATACCTCTGTCCCAGATACACACACACACACACACACACACACACACACACACACACACACACACACACACACCACACACACACACACACACACACACACACACACACACACACACACACACACACACACACACACACACACACACACACACACACACACTGCTGCAAAATACATATTCTGGCCTATTTCTGAAAATAATGCAACGTGTGTGTCTGATGTCCTTTGACGTCTGCTGACATTTTGTTGCGAGATACATAATTATACACACACACGCACAGTGCATGTGTGTGTACGCTGGCCAGTTTCACAGGGCGGGAGATCAAAGGCGTTTGTGTGTCTGTGGCCGACCATCTTCTCATGCTTTCTTCAGGGCCACCTCGACTAAAAGCAATGGGATTTTTTTGTTGGATTTTGGAATATTGATATCTTTGGCAAATACACATTTATGATAGTTACACGTAATAGTTGAAGCGTCAATATAATGGCTAACGTAAGGCCATAAAGAAACCACATCGCGGTTTTGAAACATACAAGGTACAGACAATCACCAGCTGTGTATTTACTGACACATTTTATCTAAGTTTGTGTTTACCATAGACTTGTTTTAATGGAATCCAACCAACAACTCATTCAAAAAGTTATTGACTTTGAGATGAGGGATCCCAGAAGTGCTAAAATGTAAAAAAAAAATCCAGGCTTAGGACTCATTCCTGCACCACTCCATGGTGGCCTTGGTATCAGTGGAGTTAATCGATAGTGAACGTATCTGTAAACATATCTTCTTTAGAAAACAACACCTACATAAATGATTAAATAAGGTAAATGAAACCTGTGTTTTGAATCATTTGGGCAAAGCACAATATTTCACAAAAATCCCGTAGATTCCATGACATCTTGCTGTAAACTCTCCCCTCCTGTATGCAAATGTGCAAACTGCATAACACGTTCTACAGTATATATGCTATCTCAGTTTGTTTGTGGACCATCTGCTTGGCTCGCCTGTGAACAAGTATTCATCATGACATATCACCGCAAATGGCGCCCAATGGATTTAACAGCATGGAACAAATGACAGTATTATTGTGAGTGGATTACATGTACACATCCCTGAGCCACCTGCTTCGTCAAATCAAAATGGCATAAATCCCAAATGAAATAAATGGATACAACTTTGTTTCATGGCAAGCGGTTAAGCCTGTGCTGCTGACTAAGTGAGGGGACTAAAGGATGGAAATACTAAGCAGATGTCAGGTTAGCTATTTGGTAATTGAACTGTTAATCCAGACTGTAGGGAGGATAATCCCCTTCTTTAAAACAGACTACCTGGTAACTCTGACCAGTTGTGACCAGGCAAGTATTAGTTAGGGTTAGGGTTATCAACTTAATGGGCAGTCATTTGAAAAAGTCACTCAGAAAAAGATACAAAAGAGGATGTTCCAATGTTTTACTGAGAAAGGTTCTGGGAATATTATTATCTAATGCATACAGCTTTGATTTCAAATGAAGCTACCATATATCAGATTTTAAGTGTAGACAGTAAATCAAGTTTTTAGCACAATACCTGCCTTTTACGTGTTCTACTAAGAAATACGACTGATAGTTTTATGATATCGGGTCAGTTTTCTGTCAGGTCTTCTATAGACTGTTCCATAGAAGCGTGAATCAGTGAAATGGCAAACTAGAAGTGTCATATATACTGTACGTCATCTTCCCATTTTCTCTGATTATAAACAATGTGTTTCATAAACCAGGCTTAGAGAGTTCTCTCAGAACTATATGTACGGCTGTACTGCACCATATAGGAACCATACATTCTTACATGTAAAAAGAAAATTGTGATTATTATTATTATTATATATATGTGTTGCCATGTATTTCAGCTCACAATGCATAATACATACATTTGCATTTGATATGATTAGTTGATTGACAAAGAAAATTAGTTTTGCATATATATTTAAGATTTGTTATTGTTTAGGCCAACTCAATGTGTAAAAATGTCCAACGTATGCTGGTTAAAACACTCAAACATAGGCATTTACTGCTTTTGGTATTGCATGTCCTTCTTAATCCAGCTCATGGTCACCACTTCTAATTTCATAGGCTTTACCAGTAACCTGTAAATGATTGACAGATGAACTAAAGATGAGTATAATCCTAAACTGTGTGACATTTGAGAGTCACCTTTTCGTCCTGTGACACTTTGCACTTTGACTACGCTGTCAAACTAATGTCACTCCTCTTTTGTCAGCGCCACGCTCTTTCAGAGGTGTTGAATGTGGAGCTGACAGCTTCTCGGTGACAGTGTTTGCACGTTTGATTGGATGTTTGTCCTGAGCTCCTTGCTACTGATGCAGTCTACAGTAAATTGGTAAGGCCCTTCTTTCTGCATTTGGAGAAATTCAGCATCTATCAGACATATTTTCTTTTCCACACGTATACTTCTCTCCGTCTGCTGTTAAAACAATTAAAGCGAGGCAGCTCATTAAAACAGACCCAGGAATCTTGTGATTCTGCTGTGTGGGAGGTTACTCTTCCAAAACAGCAAATATTTATTGGAGAATGGCTTTTTAAGATCCTGACATCTCAGCATTCTGCGAAAAACATCGTTATCGATCCACAATCTTTCATCTTTAATGTGAAGTGCTTCTCTATTAGAAACATATAACCTACCAACATACTCTCATGGAGCATGAAACACAGTATTAGCATCAAGATGGAAAAATAAAAACATTTCTGGCATCAACAAGTAGATCATAAATAAAACGTACATCTTAACTCCATCAGAATTTCAATAAATTACCAATACATATTTATTCTTTGAACATGATCGACCTTACCTCCATACCACATGACCTTTGTTTGATGAAAGGGTCAATAAGCAGTATATATGCAGTAAAAAGACGAAAGATGATATGGATATGGAGAAGTGATTTTCCAGTTACTAAGCAACAACGTTGGGTTATGTTAATAACAAGCTGCCACCCAATACTCAAGGCTGAACTCTGCTCTGATACCCAGTTAGCGGAATCCTTGAACCTGCCTGTAATGAGGAAGCGTCAGAAACTAGAACCTTCTTGTAACTAAGACGAGACTGAACTCTATTCATTCAAGAGCGCCAACTGACAGTCCAACATGTGAGCAAAAGAGATGAATCAGGAAAAGAGATGTACCTTTTTAAAATAACTTTGTTAGTTGTATCATTTGTGATTTACAATATATTGTGCAGGAATGAGTCCTCAATCCCCAAACATTTTTTGCATTTTATCACAAAAATACGTCTGTGGTTAACACAGGTTTAATAGATTTTCATGGTTTATTCTAAGACATACAATATGTCCAAAGACTCTATGTGACATACTAACAGCAGTTGCTAACTGCTGACTAAATGAGACTACTAAACGCCGGACATTAGCCGCCTTTAGCTTAGCTGTGTTGACGTGAAATCATTTGACTGTGGTTTAGTTTGTTTATAGCCTAAAGTTAGCTTTTAACTTCTGGCTTTTGCAATCACGCTTTAGAAATCTTAAACATGGTTTTAATATGTGGATATCATCTTGCTGAACAAAACGTGTAAGTACCATAACCGCTATTTTAACTTCCGGTAAGTACGACACAAATATTTCATAACTGCAACACTCCTCTTTCTAGCAACATATCTAGCAATGGGTTGGAAAAAGTACATCGGCATCTTTTCTGTAAGGTATGAAAGCGTTATGCAATTGTACTTGTGTTCAAAGTTCCCCTCGATGTGTTCACATTCAATACAAGCAAAGCATCAACATAGGTTCTTTTTATTTAATAAATGTACTTCAAATGGAATACTTCACAGGTTGTGACCAAGGGATGTTCTTTAGGTTTTGAATAGATCTGTGAAAGTCTGTAAAGCCAGTGAGGATGCTTCTTGCTGTGTGTCTCCGGCTGCCTCAGCTTGTGTGAAAGGAGCTTAAGTGAATCTAAGTTGCGAGCAAAGGGATTTCAGACGAAGCCCCGGAACTTTACTGTGTGTTGGTGCTGAATGTGCATCTGGGTAGGAGTGATGCTGAGCTTTTAAGGAGTTGGGTGCCCACATTCTTAGTTAGTTGCTTTTTGAAGCCTTTTGTTGAATGGTGAAAACCCTCCTTGTTGTCCATCACAAGTGTACGACTTGCCAGGAATGGCATGAATCTAAGGCCCAGTGCCCACATAAGATCTTTCTCCGGCATAAAAGTGTTGAGCAGAACCTCCCAATGTTTCATCAAAAGAAAACACTTTTACAATTATTCTATGACAAGGATATCTTGAGTTCCGCTGCTTTTAAAATGCAGACTAGCTTTGGCCCTTGATTTGATCTATATGGGCTTTACACTTCTTTGACATTGTTTTTTCACCATGATCACCAACAGGAAGATTCTTGCTTTAACACTTTGTATGAATGAGCTTCACAGCGCAGTCTGAGAGCCATAGAGCAAAAGGACGATACATTACAAAAGTACAATGTTTATCGTTAGCTAAATCTGTGGTCCAACCTGACAATCTGAACAAAAAAACATGCTTTTGGTCCTTGTTGTAAAAGAAAAAAATGCCTTTCCTCCATTTTCTAAAGTGGCGTCGCCAGCACTTTTGAAAGTTGAGAGTGTTTGCTAAATTACATTTTTCCGAATTTTCCGCATCCATCGGTCTGCCCTAACACCTCATTGGAATCCATTTTTAAAAAGACAAAGGCACTATGTTGACCAGGGTCCTTAAGGTAAGGTACATTTATTCATATAGCACATTTCAGATGCAGAAGCAATTCAAAGAGCTTTACATGATCATTAACACATACTAGTAAGACAACAGAGAGGAACACAATAAATAAACATAATGGAATAACAGATGCATAAAAACAATGCATTAATGAGATACAAAATAGTTTAAAAATGACAGGGCAGCAGGTCAGACATATATTGGGGTCCCAAACCAGAAGGTATGGCTACATGGTTTTGACTCATGTGAGCAAAAACCTTGCATACCATTGTTTCTCATCAGGAGTATATAGTAGGATTATGTGCTTAGAGGGTCGCTGGCAGCTCTGAGATTATTCGTCTGCTGGCAGACAATCCCATGCTCAATTCACCACAATATGCACACTACTATACGCCTAAAGGCTTAGTGCAGTTACTGGCCTATATAATGGGTCAAAAGGACCTGAATCTGTTTGACTTATGTTTGACTGTATACAAATGATTATTCCGTAAGATGACGGGCTCTAGAAAATGTTGATTTTTACATTGGAATCCTCTTTTGGGTCGTCTGTTATATAAATGTAATTTGTGGTTCTGTAAGATTGCTGCTGGACTGTCCTCTTAATATATGCATGCCTCCCACTGTTTTGAAATGCTAAACCCTGAAAAATATGGCTTGAAAAATAATATTTCTTTACATAAAACCATGTTGTGAAATATTGATATAATTAAATCTATGAAGCAATGACGCATCCACCAGTAGAGTCTCTACAAATACTCTACTACTTATAATAATGTGCAGAATTAACAAAATGATACACAGTATAAGGGATGAAAGAAAATAATTGTAGTTTTTGTAAACGTATTTTTTTCTAACCCGCATTTACTATCTATTTATGTATATTTTCTGGGCCAATATAATGTACCCATCAACCCAGCTGCAGTAGCCTTACTGCACTGACACTGTACCAGTTGACCCCGTGGCTTTGTCTAGCGGCTCAGGCTGCAGTTACTGCACTTTGGCTCGGTAATCCAAAGAGCCCTTACTTTCGGAGCCCTCCCCCCCTATCACAGAGACATCTTGGCAAGATGGCACAAACATACAAATACAACTTGTACAAATGGGAAAGCAGAAAAAAATAAAAAAAAAATAAAAAAAAAATAAAGATGCCCCTTCCTGTGCAATGTTTCCTTTGTGATTTGTGTGTGAGTTATACAGATTATAACCAACCTTTCATCCATTTTAAACATCTAACCTTCATTTACATCTCTATTACATTATTCCTCTTTGTTGCACCTAAATGACACACTTGAAACGTCAAACTCTTTAGGCACGAATGTGATTAACTTTAGACAAACAGTAACATAAATTACAATCGACACTGTTAAGGACAAGCCTGGAAATAAAGTAGCACAAATGCTATGTAGTTATATTTCTACAGCAGTTTCAAATCTTGACACATGCAATACAAAGAGGGGTTTGATCGTCCTCCAACACACTCTGGCTTCCCACCATGACAGGGGGTGGATGGAGCCTGATGCACTGAGGGATGATGGGAAGGGAGAGGGAGTCTGGTGGGCAGATATAGATGGATAGATGGATGGCAGAGATGTATGGATAGATGGATACAAAGAGAAAGAGAGGAGGGGGGGGGCAGTTGTCATAGAAATAGAGGGATGAGAGATGACAAACGCAGAGATGAAAGATGTTCCAGCTGGAGAGACCCAACACACACACACACACACACACACACACACACACACACACACACACACACACACACACACACACACACACACACACACACACACACACACACACACACACACACACCACACACACCACACACACACACACACACTATGCTGTCATCTGGTGTTTACATTTCTACACAGAGCTATAGGATATACAAAGCATGCTGTAAGTCTGGGAATGATGGGAAAGGACTCTCAGATGTCCAGGTGTATTGTTCTCTCATGGGAGATGGCTGCCAGAGAGAAACGTAACATCTTTACTATGACATTTAAAAACATACAAATTATATGAAAGATTTAAAAGATAAAAACGTATGTTCCCATGTATTGGTCAATTGTTGGAATAGTTTATTTAACAAACAACAAATGGAAACAGTTGTAACAGTGAATCACATTTACCAACCCATAAAAGATGGGGTGTCAGCCAAACACAGCTTAGTTTTTCTAACATTTCAAAATGAACACACTGAAAAATGTAAAGATATCAAGTTGGGTTTCCATCTCGAGTAACATCTATTTTTTTGTTTTAAGTCATCCTAATACTTTATTGTAACTTTTGTCAGTATAATTGCTTAAATGAAGGTCAACGGGAGCTAATTCATCAGCTGTTGCCAAGTCCACGTCAGTGAGTTATGCATGTTCACACTCCTGCAGTCTGACGATATTTAGATGAGCTCTCAGCCAGTCGCTGTGTAACAGAGCTGCATTTAAACAGCTGGTGTTTGTTGTGGCCTCTTTATACTGCCGTCACTGATTTCAAATCCTCTATGAACTAATGATTAAACGGAAAGGCTTGCAACTATTTATTTTAATTTGTTTTTATAGGGCTGCACGATTCGAAAAAGATTACTAATCCTTTTTTTTATTCTGACTTTAATCTGAGAATTCTGGGGATAGTCAAAATTCTGAGATTAAACGCAGAATTCTAATTTAAATTTCAGGGTTCTGATTTATTTCTTAGATCTCTGAGATTACATTTGATTTACATTTTGAATTCAAATGTCAGATGAGTTGTGTGACCTCCTCTGATCACCACACCTCAGTATTATACACAAAGTGCATATGTGACAGCACTAATTACCCTTAGTCGTTGCAGTATATTATTCAAATGTGTATCCTTTATCTCTCAATGTGCACAGATAACACAGATTGCAGTTTAAAGATACACTGAGTCAGTGCTTTCTTTGAGGAATATAGTGGTACATGGTGATAATACAATGAAGGCTTCCAGGCCACGAGTAGTAAAACCGCGATTGCCTTTTAGACAACAAAAACACTTCTTCCAAATGATCACATTTCTGCCCCATAGGCTTCAGAAGATATGTCAGATACAATTATTGTATGTAAACTCTGTGACACTAGGTATAAATAACTATATATACAGTATAACCAGGAAATATGTATAAATGCTGGCACAGATGATAACAATGATCCAAAAACAGATTAAAAGATTTAAGAACTGCCTCAGGTTTAGATGTCGCATCATGTTTGTTGTTTACCCAGGCCAAGCTTTCCTCAATAGCTAATACGCTATAGCTAAAGGGGCTCCTAATGTTTTATGTTTCTCTTAATGTATTGACTTACACAATATTACATTACACACTTACATTCACTTCAATACCATACAGGAGCAATTTGGGGTTCAGTATCTTGCCCAGAGAATTTTTGGATTCTAGCCTTTGCAGACCATTTACATGCACACAAACCTGTATGATACTTAATACAAGTGTTAAAAGGGCATAATAGGGCCCGTATTAAGAGATTATTCAATATTGTTTTATTCAGGCACTGAGAAGTTGAACTAGTTTGCCATCGTAATATTTATAATATTTATTTCATCTCAGAACACGGGTCACCCTTGGAATTTATTCTACCCCCTGTTTGGATAAAACAACAACGCTTAAGCTCCTTGCAACTTCTTTGAATAACTATTAAATATGATCATATTTGCACAATCAACATCACTTTAATATAGACCCCCTTATAGTTTTCTGCTTTCAGAAATCAATCGCAATATTTTACACCTGTACAAATATTTACTTTAGTTTGCTTTTTATAAGCTCTGAAATGAATAAAAGACGCATAGAACAGGAAGCTTAAGCTGGGAATCTGCTGTGTGTGTGTGTGTGTGTACACACACACACACACACACACGCACAGCAGATTCCCAGCTTAAGCTAAGTGTGTGTGTGTGTGTGTGTGTACACACACACACACACACACACACACACACACACACACACACACACACACACACACACACACACACACACACACACACTAGGGCTGTCCCGATTACATTTTTTGGGCTCCGGATATTCGGTAGTAATCAGCAGCACATTTTTGGATTCAACGTGTATTTCGGTTTTATTCACGGCATTCTTTTTGTTATTCTACAGTATTGTTGTTTTATAGTTATTTGTTAATGTAACCCAATTTGTGTTCTTTGAAATTGAAAACGATATCGCATTGTGTTGTTACTTTCGTTGCAGTTGTATATGTCTTAAGTGTAAAGTGTCAAGAGGAAAGGAAACACAAGAAAGTCGCTTTCACACCAAGTACTTTGCCGTACTTAGTTCCCAGTAGGGCTGCACGATATTGGAACAAATCTGACATTGCGATATTTTCTTCTCCTGCGATGTATATTGCGATATGAAAAAATACAGGAATTGATTGAACATAACGTTTTTTTTGTCCGCAAACCATCCTTTCTTGCCCTTTTAATGCTATTCAATTGGTATTTCTTTAACAATATTTTACCGGATGAAGGATTTTAGTCACAGACTTCTGGATCTTAAGTTATCAGAGCAACAAGCTGAGCTAGCTCGGTTATCCTGCTGTGATCTGATCAAGAATGATTGTGATTGGTGGTTTGCTGTGCAGGCAGAGCCTGCATGTCACTCACTCAAGTTTTCCTTTAGTAGCAAGCAGCAAAATAATTGTAACATGACGTGCTTGAGTTTATTTGCCTACATAATATCGCATATCCTAAAAAAAAGAATCTCACGTCCTGCGCATAACGCAATTCCCCAGCCGGAAGTCCCCGGGGTTGGGGACTGGCTTCTGTAGAAGCTGCTGGGACTCCCAGAAGCTTCTACAGCTTCTATATCTATATCTCTATATATATAACGGTATCAATGTAAAACATTTAAAAACAGTCATAAAAAGCCAAGAAAATACAAATAAAAAAACTTGAAAAGAATAAAAGTTACAATGCATTGTCAGTCATGAACATATTTGATTTAATTGGAGTCAGCGGTAAACAGAAAAGTATTCAGCCTTGATGTAAAATAAGTAACAGTTGCAACGGACCTGTAGTTCTCTGGGATTTTGTTCCAGATATATGGAACACAATAACCTAATGCTGCTTCTCCATGTTTGGTTTGAACTTTGGGAACTCTGTCTTGCAAAGCCTTTAATGTGGCGCAGCATCAACAGAAGGAAAGGTTAACACAGTTCCAATATGGCTGGAAGCATTAGAAAGGCCGGAAGTACAAACAAACGCAGCAGTGAAACTAAATTACAAATCCCACGGATGCTTTGAAATCAGAGTTTTCATAAACAATTTATCCTCTGAGGACACAGCTAAGGGGATCACTGTTTCACTGTGTCCACCCCCCCGGTGGACACAGTGAAACAGTGATCCCCTTAGCTTACCAATTACCCCAACATGATATCAGCGGGGGGGCGCTGCTATCACAGTAGGACCATCACAGCACAGCATGGATAATACCACCGACGTTGGCCCACGGAAAAATCCCATCAGTACCTTGACTTAACCATTCAGTAGCAAAATATGGTTGGATCTTTATAACCCTATGACTGATATCATGTTGGGGTAATTGGTTGGTATATGTGTGTATCTAAACACAATCCATGCTGTGTTCTTTAAGCTAAAGAACAAACAATCCGGCAGATGTCCTGTGGCTGTGAAGCCTAGTTATAGCTTCTCCTAGTTTGGAGTTACATAACACATTGAATAATTGAATGTAATTCTTTTTAGGGAGATGTTTTTCCATGGATGGAATTGTCATTCCCGTTTCACGTGGGGATTCTTTGAAGCTTTTATCTTCATCAGGAACCCATGTTGAGTCAAGTTACTGCGGCATGTCACCCCAGGTACCAGGACTCATTCAAAATACTTGCGTTCCGGCAAAGTCCAGACTATAACTGAGAATTTTCGCCGACAATATATCAAAGTTGACTATTTAAAAAATATTCACACATTGACCTTTAAGATAAATATATATTGGTGATAAGATAAGATTTACTTTATTGATCCGAATTTGGGACATGTTTCGTCACAGCAGCATGTTAAAACAAAGCATTGCACATCATCAAAATAAAAGGACAAAAAAATAAGCCAACACAAAATATAAACATCTCAAAGTAGAACATAAAAAATAACTTAAAATGAAAAGATATACATGTTGACAGTGAAAGATTAAAATCTGTAGACTATCTGTCAAATAAACACATGAAGGTATGCATTTCAGGTATGCAACTGAAAAAAACATTCAGAAAAAGTTGATAAAATGCCAACTCATTCCCGGGTTTTAGGACTCATTCCTGCACCACCATTGATCTTTACTTTAGCCTATTACTTTAGACAGGTGGATACAGTATATGACAGGAGATTGTCTGTTATTCGTCTGTTTGTGTCCATAAATAGCTGCCGCAACACAAATAGGGTGCAGAGTTACATAACGGCCTTGGAACAGTTTCTGCTGTACCGGCAAATCGGGAGAACACTTTCTCCACTTTGTGTCGTCGTGCTTAGTTCTAGCAAGCTCATATTCAGGGTGGAACATCATTTACAATCTTGAAGGAGTTCATAAATAATCAACTGTTTTGAGAAGGCACAGACAATAATTAATTCAACAGATCAATATTTCAGGAAGCTACATTATTTGGCTGCCATGCATGTTAGAAACTGGGTTGTTCTATCCAGTGTTTTTTCTTTTTGATTCTATTGGAGTTAAAGTAGAGGTAATACTCATGGCCTTGCTTGCAGTTCAGGGTGTGGCCCTCCATATCAACACCAGTCAATCACCTGGTGCTCTTGGCAGGTTTGCTGACAGAGGCGGGACATTTTACCTCCGTATACTTTTAGTTATGGCTTTCCCTGTGTCGCCAAGGTCATATTGAGAGTGAGGAGTTCCACTTCACGCCACCTATCCATCTTTCTGTCCGGCGTCCAAAAGTACAATATGTTGTCTGATCCATCCAATAATTACAGGCTTAAAATAACCTGTTATACTTATAAGGTCATGCTGTAATGCCAATTGAGATCTCGCTGTATCCAATGGAAAGATTTAGGAAAGGTCCCTTTTTCTGCACAGGATTAAACGCAGTGCATGTGTTTGTGCTGCTCTCGACAGATTTTATTATTGGCTGCCTGTGATAACTCTGTGTGTGTGTGTGTGTGTGTGTGTGTGTGTGTGTCCGGTGTGTGTCTGAAACTTGAGACCATCACACTATTAATGTGAGAGCAATGTCCAACTCCCCTCTGCATCTATCTTTATCTCCTTCCGCCTTTCTCTTTTTCACTCTCCCATCCATCCCCCTCTTCCTGCTTTTTATTAATTTGCTAACAACCCTTCTTGTCTTCATCAACCCCCCCCCCCTTATTTCACTGTTTCCATCCCCACGCTCCCTCTTCGGTTCGTTCCCCGCCCCCTGTCCTGCTCACCCTCCCTTCCACCTTACTCTTTGCCCTCATTCTTTCCCTCCTTGCCTCGTTTTGATTCCTCCATCTTGCTGGCTCAGCTGGTATAGAAGCACCCTTTGTTTTAGCCGTGTCCTCTATCCTTTGAAGGAGAAAAGCTAGAGATGGGAGGGGGGAATGGAGGGAAGACGTGAACCACGGAGACGGTAGGAAAGCAGAACATCCAACTGGGAAAATGGAATAAAAAGAAGAAATCGGTGGGAGGATAAAGGGAAACGGGGAATAGGATAGAGAAAGGATGGAAGAGGCTTATCTTTGGATCAATGGGAGAGGGTGTTCAATTCATTGACATCCAGTACAACAGCATGTGAGGCCTGTGTGGGGGGGGGGGGGGGGGGGGTCACCTCAACTTGGTTCAATGATGCTTAGTTGAAGCGATTTCCTTTTCAATAAAAGGCCCAAAATAATGAAGCTTTCCAATGATAGAGTCAGGGTTAAGCCCCGAGACAAGTTGACCTTTGTTGTGCTGGAGTCCAAAGTAGAAAGTAAGGTGCAAATACATTAAAATGTAACAGGTTGTGACATGGAGAATCAGAAAAGATGGAGACGAATAGCATGGAAGATGGAAAGAGAAAGGAAGTAGGATGCGCTGGTGTTGGGATCAGGGGGTCACAGGTTCAAACCCCACTGCAGTCAGCATGTCGTTGTGTCCCTGAGACACTTCACCCCAAATTGCTCCTGTGGGGATTGCCCACAGTATTGAGAATGTAAGTCGCTTTGGATAAAAGCGACTTACAAGTGACATGTAATCATTCTTTTTGGATCAATGGTTGTTCAATGAATTGACATCCAGTTTGACAGCATGTGTGGCAGGATCCCCAACACTTGGTTCAACGATGCACAGTTGCAGTGCTTTTGTTTTCAATTAAAGGCCAAAATAAGTTTATTTCTGAAAAAAAGCAAGTGTTTCAATTATAACGTTACAGTTAAGCTAACCCTAGCAGCACACTTTTACTGTGCGACAGTCCAAGTTCAAATCACCAAAAATGAAACGTTTTCAGCACGAAGAAAGGGATTCACATTGTTTGTTTATGGTTTGCTTTCTGAATCCAACAATGACACATTTTCTTCTTTATTTCCTATCCTTTAGTGGCTGAAAACTGAAGACTTTGGACCTTCACCCTGATCGATGATGTTATAGCCGTGGTAACATGTGAATCCTGCAGCAGAGTGCTATCCGCTTTTACATCTCTGAAGGTAAGGTCCTTTTAATGCCTTTGTTTTTCTTGAAATGGATGTGCTTAAATCAATCGTTAAATCACGCTCTCTTGATGTCTGTATGTTAAGTACAATACCTAGTTTAGCTTAGCATGATAAATGGAAGCAGGGAAACAGACTAGCCTCTCTATCCTTGACATTTTGAGCAATACACTGATTTACCTTTTTGCTGACAGTTGGATAAGCTTTCATGAATGTACGCTACATATGAGGCTTCAACCAGCTTGCTTATCTTAGCATAAAGACTGGAAACAGGGGGGAAGAGCTAGCATGGCTTTCCAGAATAAACTAAATCCAACTACCGGCACACCTAAAACTAACTGTATACAACCAAATAACCAAAAAGGCTAGTTGTTTCATGGAAGGTTATTTGTACCGAAAACCAAGCAACTGTCTCAGGACACAAACCCTTATAAAACCACAACAAGGTATTTCCTTAAATGCAAACTTATTTCTTAAAGAATTCTGCTCGAGATTCTTGTGATAAGGGATTCCTCATTGGACTAAACTATTTTAGATGGCACTGTTGTCTGTTTCTCCTGGTAGAAGAACCAGGATTGTTGCGTTCATGTTGTCAAGGGGAACCATCCAGTCTGGGTCAAAGCAGGCTACTTGCACCTTGTAGTGGAAACAGATATCTATTGGAAAAAGGAGATGTAGTGGAAACTACATTAGCATTTGGCTCTGATGACTTTGTTTACTTGTGGAAACCTGATAACTGTAATGTAGTTCTCTGTGAGTTTGGCATGCGGATTGGAGTATCCTGATTCTAAATCTCTTATCTCCCCCTGAATGTATTCAGGCAGAAATATGCTAGCTTGTCATCTTCATATAGACCTTTTTCTGGCAGAAATCCACCGCTAACCTCCTTAGCCCAGATACTCTCTGCTGATCTGCTCCCTGCCTCTTTTCCCTCGCCTCTTTTCCCCAATTCCTCTGTTCAGCTGGCTGATCTACTCTTCTATCCTCAATATGTCCCTCTGGGCTGTGGCGGACAGCTGAACTCAGCTAGAAGAGGCAGTAGGGGAGTAGAGATGGGGAAGGTGGAGGGATAGGGGGAAATAAGAAGCTAGAAGAAAGGTGTCAGTCAAGAATCTATCTATCCTTTTAGCTTTTTTAAGGAAAATACCAAATCATATTGCAGGTACTGAGACAACGAAATGCAGTTTAGCTTCTAACCAGGGGTGCAACAAGCAGCGAAAAGTAATGTGCACAATACTACAGTAAACAATTAACACAGTAAATTATGTGGATTAAACCACATTTATTTTGTTAAAAATAAACGAAATATGATTTTGTTTGAATGATTAAATGTAGGGTGAGTTGCCCTAATGTGGGACATTTTTGCATTTCAGACTTCGGGAATATATTGCGATATGAAGCCGATACAATAAATCAAAATCCAGTACCATTCCGAAATCCCCAGTAATATTAGACACTAATAATACAGTAAACTATTAACACTGTACATATTATTGTTTGCCTGTGGGATTAGGATGATCGGTAGTGAGAGCCGTGTTTCATTTTCCTCCGGTCGGCTGTGATATAAAAACAAAGCGATTATTTTTGTTGTTGTAAACTCACATGGATTAAATTTAGTGCATTAATTTCAACTCGCGAACATATGATACATTAATGATCGTGAGGATGATGATTGAAAATCGTTTGTTTGAGCCGGGCTGAATTTCCTGATCTAAAAACATAGCGATGGTTTTGTACTTACGCCAACGTGAATTATACATTATTTTGTTAAATAAAAACATGGTGATGTTTAGTAAATGATTACATGTCTCTTATTTAGCACAGAATATGATCCTATCCGTGACATATGGATCTTAACAAATATCCGCTATATCAGATACCTGTAGATCAGCTGTTTATTTCACATGAGTTCCAGTGTGGCAGCTTTTTACGGCTCCCCCTGGTGGATCCATGATCCATTGCAGCTGGTTTCATTATAATTAAATGTATTTATCAAGGGGGTGTTTCAAGTCCTGCGGGGGTTTTTCCTTTTCAGCAGGGGCCCTCCCCGTGCCCATCACGGACCCGCACGGGAAGGCGTCTGATATGAAGCGCTACATCTGTATAATCCATTCCTGAAGTGTTAGATGAATCCATGTGCTGGGTGTGTGAGTTGGTTATTCACGCCTTCATCATTGGTTATGGTCATCGTCAACAGCTTTACCTCTTCATTTGATTATTTTCATAGTAAAATAAAAAATGTCAAATAGTTATGTGGATTGTATTAACCTTTAGTCCACCACTTATTTCACTATATATATATATATATATATATATATACAAAATGACTGTATATATATATGTATATATATACACATATACACAGTCATTTTGTCACTACATGTCCCAACTAGAGCTGTCGTAAACGGTTACATCACAGACTGATACATATTGACAAATCATCTGCTCTAAGGACACTCAAAAGGGTTACTTCAGTTATTTATAATTGAGCTTGTAGGCAAGGCAAGGCAAGGCAAGTTTATTTATATAGCACCTTTCAACACAAGGCAATTCAAAGTGCTTTACAAAAAACGAAGGACATTAAGACAATGGCATTTCAAATCAGTCATTAAAAAGAAAAGATAATAAATTAAACATTAAAAGAAAAAAAAAATACATGGATAAAAGTTACAGTGCAGTTTAAGATATGAATAGTTCAATTAAAAGCAGCGGCAAAAAGAAAAGTCTTTAGTCTGGATTTAAAAGTAGTCAGAGTTGCAGCGGACCTGCAGTTTTCAGGGAGTTTGTTCCAGATATTTGGAGCATAATAACTTAATGCTGCTTTACCATGTTTAGTTCTGACTCTGGGGACAGAAAGCTGACCAGTCCCTGAAGACCTGAGAGATCTGGATGGTTCATAATTTAGCAGTAGGTCAGAAATGTATTTTGGGCCTAAACCATTCAAAGCTTTATAAACCAGCAGCAGTATTTTGAAATCTATTCTTTGACACACAGGAAGCCTGTAAAGACTTCAGAACAGGAGTGATGTGATCCACTTTCTTAGTGTTAGTGAGGACTCGAGCAGCGGCGTTCTGAATCAGCTGCAGCTTTCTAATAGATTTTTTAGTGAGACCTGTGAAGACACCATTGCAGTAGTCCAGTCTACTGAAGATAAAAGCATGGACAAGTTTTTCCAAATCCTGCTGTGACATTAGTCTTTTAATCCTAGATATATTATTTAGGTGATAGTAGGCTGATTTAGTAACTGTTTTAATGTGACTGTTGAAACTCAGGTCAGAGTCCATGACTACACCTAGATTTCTGGCTTTATCTGTTGTTTTGAACATTGCAGACTGAAGCTCAGCGCTAACTTATATACGTTCTGCCTTGGCTCCAAAAAACATTCCCTCAGTTTTATCTTTGTTTAATTGGAGAAAGTTCTGACACATCCAGTCATTGATTTGTTCAATGCACTTACTCAGTGTTTGAATTGGAGCATAGTCTCCTGGTGAAATTGTCACGCAAATGTGTGTGTCATCCGCATAGCTATGGTAACTTATGTTGTTGTTTTTCATTATCTGAGCCAGTGGTAGCATGCAGATGTTAAAGAGAAGAGGCCCCAAGATGGAGCCTTGAGGTACCCCACATGTCATATTTGTCAACTCAGATGTGTATTTACCTATAGAAACAAAGTGGTTTCTGTCCTTTAAGTAGGATTCAAACCAATTTAGAACTGTTTTCGAAAGTCCCACCCAGTTTTCTAGTCGGTCGAGTAATATGTTGTGGTCAACAGTGTCAAACGCAGCACTGAGATCTAATAATACTAACACTGAAGTTCTGCCACTGTCTGTGTTTAAGTGGATGTCATTGAAGACCTTTACAAGAGCAGTCTCAGTGCTGTGGTTTGGACGAAGGCCTGACTGGAACACATCGAAACAACTATTTAAATGCAAGAAATTACTCAACTGTTGAAAAACAACTTTTTCAATGATTTTACCTAGAAATGGCAGGTTTGATATGGGCCTGTAATTGTTCATTACTGAAGCATCTAGATTATTCTTTTTTAAGAGCGGTTTAATGACTGCAGTTTTCAGGGCCTGTGGAAAAATACCTGAGTGAAGAGATTTGTTTACTATATGAAGTAGATCTGAGGCCATGCAACGAAAAACATCTTTGAAAAATCCTGTTGGAATAATATCAAGGCAGCAGGAGGAGGATTTCAGAAGTTGAATAATGTCCTCTAGGTTTTTATCATTAATCTGATGGAATTGTATCATGGTGTTTGAATTGATATTAAGTGGACATAGGGACAACACATTTGCTGTACCTGATACAGAGGCACTGACTGCTTGTCTGATTTTCTGAATTTTGTCAGTGAAAAAGGAGGCAAAATCATTGCATGCCCTGGTGGATAGAAATTCAGAGGCTACTGACACTGGGGGGTTAGTTAGTCTGTCGACGGTAGCAAACAAGGCATGTGCATTGTTTTTGTTTTTGGTAATGATGTCAGAGAAGAAAGACTGTCGTGCGTTTTTTCAAGACGGTGGAGATGGTGCGGGGGTAGTCTTGTAAGGAGACTGACAAGGAAAAGGTACAAACAGATAGGTGGAAAGCCGCTGGTTGGCTCATCTGGTGGTGCTGGTGTAAAATATGTAAAATATTCAACTACTATTTTAACAATTGATAAATAGTTGAATTTTTTTTTTTAGGGAGAAATTACAACCAAAGTAAACTATATTAATCTTGGAAATTAATTTAAGACCATTAGTAAGACACTACATGGTCAATTGTTTATCATTTTCTGCCGCTTTAACAACCAGATCAGTAAAGAATCAATTGTGAAATGAATCAGCAGATCGATGACATCATCAGGCAGGCGTTATGGCAGCATCCGGACGAAAACAACCAGGCTGAAACAATTTCATAACATTCATCTGCTACTTATTATTTATCTATTATTGAATTTATCATTCCAATAACTTGTATATAGACTCGTATTGCACTATTCCACTTTTTTTTCCTCACTTTTAAAAAAATTATTTTTTCTTTTTGTAGTACTTTTAATATAGTATATTTAATATTTCTTTAATATTGTCTGCTTATCTGTATTATTGTGTTGCATTGTTGGAGAAGCCTGTGACCTAAGATTTTCAACGACATAATTACTCTATGTTAGTACGCTATGTTAGTTTGACAATAAAGAACCTTGAACCTTGAATCATCAGGATCCTCGTTCAAGCTTTGGAAGTCAAGTTTTACAGGTAAACTGGTAAACTATGATACCCGTTAAGGCCCTTTTAGGAGTGAAATTGAAAGTATCCCCTTAAAGCTGCATTATCCACCAGAAACCCTAACATACAGATCAATCAAATAGGCAAGGCACTCAAAAAGTAACAATTTCATGGTGCTAAAATATATATATATATCGCATGTACTTATTAGTGTGTTTGTTGGCGGAACCTGTCAATCATCCATCCTATGAATGTGCAGACTGAGGGTGAGTGAGGGATGGTGGCTTCAGGGAAAAAGAGAGATGGGCGATCAAACGGTAGCCTCTGTTTGTTTTATCTCCTCTAATGAACAAAGTGTCACACATTGCAACGCTTTGGAGTTCACTCAGAGGCCTGCACGCCGACGGGGGAATTCAACCCGCAACCCTTACAACTTCTGAGAACTTGAACTAATGCTCTACATCACTCTTGTGTGTGTGTGTGTGTGTGTGTGTGTGTGTGTGTGTGTGTGTGTGTGTGTGTGTGTGTGTGTGTGTGCTGAAGCCTTCAAGTTGTACGCAAAACACATCAAAGTCAAGTCTCCTGTCCCCTTCTCACTTTGATGAGTGGATGGACGGATGGAGAGAAAAAAGGGAGGATGGATAAAAAGGGTGAATACGGAGAAAGGGATGAATGGAAAGTGCAAGGAGTTCAGAATGGATTGACGAGGTGGGGGTGGAGGGCGTACGTGAAGTGGAAGTAGACGGATGAAAGGGAAGATGGATGGGTTGAACTTTCCGTCACCTTCTGGAGAGATGGCCCTTTAAGGTGCAGATTTAGTCACATTTTCACACCACGTCTAACCCTTTTTTCTTCTGTCCTGCACTTTGAAGAGAGCCTTCCCTTTTATTTGTTCTCCCTCTAACGCGCTTTTAACATGTTCCTTCTGCCTCTGTGGTTTGTCCTTCTCTCTAATCTCAAAATACCTTCAGTTTTTTGTGGCTAAATCTGTGCGAGCACCAGCTCTTCTTGGATTTTTTTGTCCAATAGGTTCAGAGAACCACGTTCATGAAAATGTGATGCTATTTCCTGAAGGGGTGCCAGAGATAGTTTACCTATTAGAGCTGGCGACCCATGTGGTCTCCGACTTGGGGAGCTATTACTCGTGGCATCCCCTCAAACACCCCCTTTCAAATCTGTAACTATAATAAAGAATAAGAGGCCATAAAAACATCTTTTAAAAAAACGTTTTATGCTACATAAAGTGTTTTGTAATTCACCAGTTACTTTACTGTTGTATTTTAGAGCAAAATGTGAACATCTCTAAAGCTTGTGTTAACCACTGACCTTATTTCAGGCATTTAACCACAAACATGTTCTAAACAATGTGTACTTCAAGACGAGGGAACCAGAAGTGGTCAAATGCTGACTCACTTCCTGATTAAAAGGACCTCCTGCACCACTACCACTTAAGAATGAATTGATTGGAATGTGGTCGCCCAAGGTCAAGGTCACTGTGACCTCCAATACAAATTGAATAAGGTAATTATGAGAACTTAACACAAGTCTCTAACAGGGTAAACTGAAACGGCTGAACTAGGCATACCCCCAAAAGGTAGTAATTTAAGTATTTATTTTTATGCTAGCCCGTTCCCCTTAAAATGTCAAATGTATTTTCCATTTTCTCACATTGCTCTTCCTCATATTCATCCCATATTCCATTTCCCTGCACCTGCCCACGTTCAACCTCCTCCTTCTCTGCCACTGTGAGTGTGATTATCTTTCCAGGCTGTGTGTGTGTGTGTGTGTGTGTGTGTGTGTGTGTGTGTGTGTGTGTGTGTGTGTGTGTGTGTGTGTGTGTGTGTGTGTGTGTGTGTGTGTGTGTGTGTGTGTGTGTGTGTGTGTGTCCTCTCTCAGAGAGTTGAAAGACTGGAGATCCCTTGGGGCAGTTTGGCAGTTAAGACCTGCTGAGGAGAAATGCAGGGCCTGGGTCACCAAGCTCCCCCCCCCCCCCCCCCGCTCTGGGATAACAGGTGTGATGTAGCTGGAAGGGGTGAGGAGAGATAAAAGGGAGGAAAAAAGGGGAGAAAATATAATTCATATATGGAAAATGCAAATACATAACACTCACACCCCAAGGTATTCAGTTAGTCATGCTCAAAACCCGCTCTGGTTCCCCTCCACTGCCTTAGTCATGCTAAACACTCCCACAGTGCCTTCTCTCTGTCTCTGATATAAGATGAGCACGATTACACAGAGGCAATTTTAATGCAGAATTAGACATAACCATTGTATTGAAATGACACAAATAAGGAAAGTGGAATCAAGATGTTGTGAATTTATACAAGACATCAAACAATGTCAGTTTAAAATCATTATTAGTTTACTACTGTAAGTTAGTTAAGAGTACTTACAGTGCATACCAATGTATTCACATTTAACAAAAAACGGTTCATGGGAAAATTCTAATAAATCGGTCATGTATTGCAACACACATTGAATCACCTTGGACCACCTTGAAAAGATTGATTGTTCCTAACACTAATATATTGTGTGCATGCTTATAATTATGTAACACTACCAACGAATAGATAACTGATTCACAAACCCATTTTGGATTGATTGATGTCCAAAAAAGTGCAAAGTGCTTTTAACCTGTTAAACCCGATAGCGCCCGCCCCCCCCCCCCCCCCCCCCCAAACAAAACCATTTTCACGAAACTGTATCTCAGGGCTTCTTAACATTTAACAACCTGTTAATGTGTCTTACCCACTTAACGGGAAGAAACTCAGCTAACTGACGATGTGAACCATGTTTACCTAAACTCAGCATTAAGTGAAAGTGTGCTAACGCACTTAGCACAAAACTCACGGTAGCAATATTTTATACTTCATGTAATCTGCACAAACTAGATATCATAGAAAGCTGAGATTCCACAGATTCCATTGGTATAATTATCATCACTGTGCGACCAAAACTCACGGCAACGAAAGCCAGCAAAGACAACACACAACTCCAAAACGGCAAATACGTCTTACCTTTGCTGTTTTCTGATCAAAAGTTGTGTTCAAGGGAAAAGTACTGCGGTGTGAATGTGCCTAAGGGCATTAAAATGCATATAAACGCTGTTGAAGATTAGTCCAATGTCTCTGTCACTTTGAAATGATTACTGATAATCCATCATAACATAAATGGCAATAAACGTAGTTTTCATATATAGTCTAACCCAGCTTCCGGTTTTGGGCATGCTGGCTGCGCATCACTCTTATTCACCAATGGTAATGTTTAGATGGATTTAGGAACCTCACCCCTTCGATTATATTGGCTCTAACGGTTCAAAAGAGGTGTCAATCACCAAAAGTGACCAATGGGTTCCAGAGATATGGCAAATCCACCCAAATGACCCCAGAGGTGGGTTTTTCTAAACCTCTCTAAAAAGGTCACATTTAACTTGTTTTGCATCAATCTTGATACAGGGTACTTATTATATGTTATAGTTTAGATTCCTAAAGCTTTTAGTCTACTAACCCATCATTCAAGGGTGGTGTTCACTATAAGTAATGGTTGACAGGTTAACTTTCAGAAAAGTCTATGAGAAACATTTCCTGAATTCTCACTTAATTTATTTATTTTCCTAACAAGTTTAGGGTCTCAATGAATATACTTGAGTCTTCTTCAATACAGTATGATGTTTATTTTGTAAATCATGGTCCCGTTTAGAGTAAAATAGACAATAAGGCCGGCAATGCTTTTTGTATTGGCTACCTTGTGGTTGACAGATTGCCACCATGGTGTGGTTCGGTTTTAGTTTTACAAATCTAAACCCTTTCATATTACTTTACCACTAAATAAATGTTAGATTTAATATTTTGGATGTCTAAAAATGTCTCTTTGAGAGTTTGGTTGTACTTAACTCAATCCTGTTAGGTTCCAAAAAACGAAATGGTGACGGTCAATACGCTAAAATAGAGGCATCAAAATCGTAGCCCGCAATTGTTGGTTTCATATCCACATCCCCTTTTTTCATACCGTCAATGGGCATTAGTTGGGACTTTTTCTACAAAGCCACACTTCTATTTTGATAACAGAGTTGCTGTTGAACCTATTTTACTGATATTTACCTAACAGCATGCTTTGTCCAAACACATGGAGGGTGTGCTGTTATATGTCAAAGTAGCTGACTTCCCTCCGCTTTATTAGGGCCATTTATTCTTGTTTATGAGATTTTCTGAATGCAATAGTATTTCACACAAAACCCACCTCAGGATTTTGTTATCTTTTGTATAGGAAGTGAGTTTCTGTCTCTATCACTTCCCAATCACACCGCACACAGTATTTCTGACTTCCTCTCTAATATTCCCTCCATCTCTCCGTTGTTCCCTCACCAGAGGCAGCGGGGGGAAATGGACTGTGTGAAATAGGATGTGAGGGTAGCCATACTTGTTATTTTATCCTGAAAGCCCACAGTCTGGCTGGAAACCACTGATGGGTGACAGAAATGGACAGAGACAGTGAGGTTAGGGACACAGACGGAGGCTGGTTTTCATTTCAGTCCGATTTTGTATCCTGCTGATGACATTTCGAGCTACAAAAGGTAAAAAAAAAAATGTAATGCACGGAATGACTCAGGCACTCAACATTCAGACAAAAATAAGGGCATAATATAATGTGTGAAAAGGCAAGAAAGCATTCTCAAATAGAGTTACGTAAATCAGAACATGTTATAATTGCTAGTCAATTGTCTACTTTTTAGTAAGAACCATATTGTTCTATAATTCCCATATTTATAATAAATTAAAATTAGAGATGGGTGACTCCTGATTCATCCGGATCATTAACCCGGATCCTAGTAATGAGCTGGTCGTGACGAGTCTCCCCTCTCCATTAACCCGAGTCCTTTGAGTCCTACACCTGGTGGCGTACAAATTAAAACTATAAATTGGGTCACTCGCTACTCTCCTTATAACATGTAAAATCACATTACAATGTACCCCAGTCCATCTGCCTTTAGCAAGTAGGATAGCTGCCAGAAGTTGTCGTTTGGCTCAGGGGACACGGATCAGTGAAACTTCCTGCTGACTCGTGCAAACTCAGACCCGTAACTGTAGCAGATCCAGAGATCCAGGCAGACTCATCATGCACGAGTCAACAGCAGACTCAGATTCGCAAATCCTGACTCACTGAATCAAGGGAACTTCCTTAACTTCTGACAGACTTGTGAGTCGTGGGGACTCAGAGTTGTAACCGATCCAGCAGATCCAGAGATCCAGACCATACATCCATGATCCAGACTCGAGCATAGCCGCGGGAACTGGGAAGTCATTTTACTTAGAGGGTGCGGACAAAAGTGGGGAGAGATTTCAACAACAGTAACATGAAGTTTTTCAAAGTACACCATTCGCAGCCCCGCCTCCAGCACCCCTACTTCCTGCGGCTATTGTGCACGAGTCAACAGCAGACTCAGAGATTCGCAAATCCTGACTCACTGTGCAAAACATAGCAGACTCGTGCGGACTCAGAGCCGTAACCGTATAGCAGCAGATCCAGAGATCCAGCAGACTCGTCGTCATGCACGAGTCAACAGCAGACTCCGATTCGCCAAATCGCAAAATAACCCTTTTTTTTGTGATCAACATTTTTTATTAAAGCAAAAGACACTGTGTAGCGGAGGTTAATGTAACGTTAGTTTAATATGCTCGTGAAATGCAACAAGTTTTCGGTTTCCACCGGGAGGATTTCTATGCTCTTGGTGATGCTGACTCATATGACTCAAAGGACTCGTATGATCCGGATCTCTTCAATGACTGACTCAGAAGACTCCGAGTCCGTAAAAAGGATCCGGATTTGCCATCTCTAATTAAAATCTCTTTTAAAATGCATTGTACGCATTGTAAAAATAAAGTACTACTACTTCTAACCATAAGAATACTACTACTTGTATTCAAATACATATAACCCATACAACTGGTTTTCAAAGTAATATATTTAATTTCTATAAATACTATTGAATATGTCTCTATTCAACGGCATAAGCACAGTTTTTGAATGTATTTTCGACATCTCAAATATCGAAAATACATGCTCTTTGACGAGAATTGCAATGTTTCCATTGGATTTCCGAATATTGCATAAAATAAGACCTTTGGCAAACACACTGTTTTGATACATCCATGTTCCATGATCATTTCAACATATCATCACCACTATAATTTTGACTCATAAATGCAATCGCCAGAAGTAAAAAGCTTACCCAATCGCAAGGCAAAGTACCACCATCGCTTATCTAAAGGCAGCGAATGTTCGGCATGATGACGTTTAGTAGTCTTATTTGTTCACATGTTGACAACCACCGTTTTTTATGAAACACAGAAGCTCTGACATTCAGGAGCGGGTTATTCACTGACATATGTTATGTCGTAGAACAAAACATGAAAATCTCTTCAGCTTGTGTTAATCACAGACTTTATGTCAGGCATCTATCCAAAAATACGTTAAAAAAAAACCTTTGACTTCAATACGACGGAACTTGAAGTGGTAAAATAACTCCAAGTTTGAAGACTCTGCACAGTTACCCCCCACACTAAGTGAAGTCGAGATGACATGTTGAACTCTTTACTGATCCAGCACATTTCTTAGAAAGACTTTCTCAAAGTTTATCTTCCCTCTCCAGTCACCCCGCTCACTCCAACTCTGCCTCTGTTTCGTCTCCTCCGCCTTTCTGTCTTTCTATTCCTGTCTCCATCATCCTAGCTTTACCTCCCTCTACTTCCCTCAGCGTCAGATCCATCACTGTGTCTTCTCTGTTGTCCTCACCTGTCTGACAATGTGCTGACGTGACTACGTCTGCATCCATCTTTATCAGCAGCACAACCTTAAGTGACTCAGCTGCATTCTCTGTATGGATGTGCGGTGCAAAGTGTGTTTCAATCGTATGTGCATTTTCAATGTGTGCATAAAAAACCCTGAGTTGAAATGTTTAAAATTGCAAAAAAAGATTTTACACTGGGCTAAGGTTGAACACTTGGGCTATCGATAAAAGCAAAAAGCTACAAAGTGAAATGAAAAGACAAAAACATTACGAAAGACGAAAACTGATATCCTCGTTGCCAACACAGATCATTGAGTTTTGAGTGTTTTTATCTCAATTTTGCTACACATTTGTATTGAGCCCTGGCTACAGTTGCAGTGATATGACATGTATGTAGAACTTACTTCATAACCCCCCTTTTATAACCTTTAGACCCCACATTGTTCTGTATTCACACAATCACACCTAATAAACTTTATCTGCAGTTGGTAAGCAAGTTGTCAGGATCTCGACACAAACTGATGAACCCAAATGCACGACCCAGAGGCAAAGTCTTGAATGTAAAAAAAAGTAATGTTAATTCACAGATCAAGTAATCCCTCCTAACAGAGTAGGTACTGGAAATAACAAAAGGCGCTCACAAGGAGGAAAAAACTAGGCATAACAAAAAGAGAACTTAAGAAAAACTTAAGCCTACAAAATTAACAAAAGAAACAGAACCTGACATAAGGTAAGATAAGATTGACCTTTATTAATCCCCGTGGGGAAATTCAGTTGTACAAGCAGCAAGAGGGTAAGCGTGAAAAACAGAAGAGCAAAGATTCACACAGATTAATACATTTAAAATAAAATCAAGAATCTTTTTTAAATAATAATCATAATAATAATAAAATACTATGAAATAGGAGATGAGTAAAAATAAGAGTAAAATAACCGTCAGCATATATACATCTTTGGTCATCTAAAGACCGCGGATTGCTTTCAAATGATTGAAAGCAATCCTTTCTGAGCTGAGGCTTGGCACGACCATTCGGAGAAACAAACGAGACAAACTGACACAGGACAGGGGGAGACAGGACTATTTACATGAGGTGAGTGGGAATAGGTGGAAACAACCAGGGGCGGGGCAGACACTGATGATGGCGGGAAAAACACACACGGGGAGGGCATGAAATGAAAGACAAGAGGTAAGTAAAAAATAAAGCAGGAAATGGAAAACGAGACATGACAATAAACACAGAGACTGACTAGAGATGAAGAACCTAAATAAACAGACACGACCAGACGTGAAAAAACATGAAAATGACAGACATAATACATAAACATAACTAACACAGTTGACGAGACACAACACAAGTAATACATTTTCTGTGCACCAATTTAATTCAATGAATTTGTAACTGTTTTTTGCCCCTGGCTGCCTTGTCTCAAAGTCAATGTTTTTAAAAATCTGATTTTGGTTAACAGGCCAACAAGATTTGTACGCTTTGGTATACAATATATATTATGTCAGAAAACACCAGACTAAGGTTTGTTTATTACATTGTTGGAACAGTTTCATAATCATACCCAGGAGTTTTGCCTCATTCTCATTTGTGCAATTGCATTTGAGTGGTGCTGGAATTGTATTTACTTCATTATTTAAGTATTTTTGTAGGCCAAAAACTAATTTAGCCTCTCAATTTCTCCCTCAACAAAAGGCCAATGGGATTTAAATAATCTCCACATATTAACTATTTTAATTGAATTTAAAAGATAAATATAATCGTAAATATGTAAAGGTAAACATTTGATGTTTGTCCATAAACTACTTCCCGGTTGCATGACTTCACGTTGACAACGCTACGTTAAAAGGTGGACTTGTAGTCGAGTTGGGATGTTTTGTAATCTCATGTAGCCACTTGTAGCTGAGTTGACATTCAGATATTCACCAGTGGGGTGTTTACTATAGCATTATATCTTGTAAAACAAAACGTTAAAATATGGAGAGACTGTGTTAACCACAGAAGTGTTTTTGCTTTAAAGATACATATTTAGGTCATTGCTTTGGGTGAATTCATCATGTGGATATAAAGCAATACGTGGAATATGTAAAAACATGTCGTATTTATTCCCTGTTGGGATTTTTAGTTTGGCTGTTCCAGTAATGCACCTCAAATCCTCAACATTTGTGTTATTCAGCCGCCCCCATTTCCCTATTGAGAACTGATGTGTAGATTTGGACAACTTGCAGATGCTATCCTTCCTTCCCTAAAGCTAAAAGCGTCTCGACTAACATGTCTGCCGCTTTTTTATACCTCTTTGATGTGCACACTATTTTTCTCCTCTTAGATCCCTTCGTTTTCTTCCCGCTCGGTAGATCCTATCTCTGATTGTTGTATTAGTTTCATCTCTTAGTTTCCCTCTCTTTCTTTATTTCTACCTTTTGTATTGGAGCTTAAATGTTCAACTTTACAAGCTTTCTTTCTTTCGTATCTCTGCGTTCTACTTATTGGTTTTACAAATCGATGTGAGTGTGTATACCTTCCCCTCCTTCTCTACCCTTAATGTGTTTATCTTCTCATCCCTGTCTTTCCCCTGTTAAAAATAGATGCCCCCGCACATGTCCACCAATAACTACAGGCCAATTAGTATCCTTCCTACAGTATCAAAAGTCGTTGAAAAACTTGGAGCTGAACAAATTATGAACCATCTGAATAACAGTGCTTTTTCTCTGCATCCAATGCAATTTGGCTTTAGGGCCAAACACTCTACAGAAACAGCCAACTGTTTCTTCACAGAACAAATCAAATCCAAAATGGATAAAGGTGGTGTTGTAGGAGCCGTGTTTCTCGACTTAAAGAAAGCCTTTGACACTGTTAATCACAACAAACTCATATCTAAGCTATCCAGCATTAACTTCTCCACACTAACACTTAAATGGATAGAATCATATTTGTTCAACCGTTCTCAATGTCAGAGTACAGAATAATCATCTAACCTCCAGCTGTCCACAGGTGTCCCACAAGGGTCAATTCTGGGTCCATTGTTATTTTCATTGTATATAAACGACTTACCATTGATATGTCCTGACACAAACATCCAAATGTATGCTGATGATACTGTAATTTATGTTCACGGAGGCAGTCTGACACAAGTGGCTAATGAACTGACGAACAAGATGGTTCATGTAACAGCTTGGTTGGAGCAATGCTGTCTGCAACTAAACGTCAGTAAAACTGTATGTATGTTCTTCACCAAAACCAAGTCTTCCTGCGTTGAGCCAGATGTGTTTTTGTCCGGGGAGAGGCTACAGGTGGTCTCAGAGTACAAATACCTGGGGGTCTTAATTGATTCAAGACTCAATGTTAAGGCTCAGGTGAAAAAGGTTTGCAACAGGGTCAAATTCAGTATGTTCAATTTGAGGTTTACCAGGAACTGCATGTCAACAGAGGCGGCTCTGATGTACATTCACTCTATGGTTCTATCTCATATCACCTACTGCTTAACAACCTGGTCACATGCCTGTACAACCACTCTTAAACGCCTGGAATCATTATACAAACAAACACTTAAAATAGTAGATAAGAAATCAGTTTATTCTCATCATTGCCCAATACTCACAAAATATAACTTGTTGAGCTGGGAAAATGTAATGAGATATGCAAATGCTTGCCTCATGTACAAAATAATACACGGCCTTACATTACATTACATTACATTACATTGCATTTAGCTGACGCTTTTGTCCAAAGCGACTTACAATAAGTACATACGACCAGGAAGACACAGCCCAGAAGAAAAACAGAATCATATAAGTACATCAGGTATCATAGTGCCAAACATTTCAAGTGCTACTCAGCTGGCTATAGATAAGCCAGTCCTATGTTAGTATATAAGTGCTTTGTTAGTAATTCTATCGCTCGAAGTGGAGTCGAAAGAGATGAGTTTTCAGTCTGCGCCGGAAGATGTGCAGGCTTTCTGCTGTCCTGATGTCAATGGGGAGCTCATTCCACCATCTTGGAGCCAGGATAGCAAACCCACTTGTTTTTGCTGATGGGAACTTGGGTCCCCCTCGCAGCGAGGGTGCAGCGAGTCGTTTGGCTGATGCAGAGCGGAGTGCACGCGCTGGGGTGTACCTTACCTCACCTCCGCTCAGACATTTTATCACCATACGCACACCTAGTCTTGTTAACTAGGTCAACAAGAGCTGCAACAAGAGGAGACTGCGTTGTTCTATTAAGGAAGAGTTCATTCAGCCAATCCTCTTTTTCTTTTAAAGCTGCACGACAGTGGAACTCAATCCCAGTAAAGATTAGAGAACAAAACACCTGCAGTTTATTTAAATCTAACTTAAAAACATGGTTAGTGGAAAGTCAGCTCTGTCAACACTGACACAATCTGTACTTTACAACGCTCTGTTTGTACATGTGCCTCGACCTGTTGCTATCTGTCTGCTTTGTGAATATGTATTTTAGTTTAGTTTTTATGTTTTTATATATGCTTTTATCATAATATAAGTATCTCTGTTGAATGTTGTTTTACTGATTGTATTTACCTGTTATTTGAAGTGATTTTTTGTTTTTAGGATGACTTTCAACATCTGTCAAGGGACTACAGACGAAAAATAGCCTGTTGGCTAACTCTGGCGCATTTACAGAAATGTCAATCAATGTGCACTGTCCCTGACAAATAAATATATAAATAAAATAAATAAATACATCCCCAATTCCACTCGGTAAGCATGTGTAGTGCTGGATTGAACACATCTTCGGTGGAGATGTGTTCTCTTGTGGACATTAAAGGATAACATTGGTGTTTTCTGGGTTCATTTGATGGTCATTCTGCCCTAATTAAAGCTGCATTTTATCTTTGCATACTGCAAAAATAAGGGCTTATTATGTTAGTGTTTTTTATTTATTTTAGCTGCAATACCTCTTATTGGTTGGAAAGCTATTCTGGAGGTTTTTGCTACACTGCCGATGTGAGAAAAGTAGGCCTGAGCTAAGTAGATAATGCTCATGTCTGTATCTGTACCCATGTCCACAGGGCACCACTACACACACCATCACACACAGACACAACACAAAGAGACAGAATGTTGATATATTCTGAATGGTTGTTAAGGAAAATCAAGAGTATAATAATCTGCTTAACCACTTTCTAAAACAGCATTAGCTTTGATTACTCCATATGGAACAGTGTACAAATGGCTGTAGAAAACATAATACCTGGTATCTAAAGAGTTTGAAGGGCATACTAAATATAATGATATAACATTGACATCATTTTGATAGTATTAGAGTTTCTAACTAGCTTTAACAATATATTTAAACAATACCGCTCTTTATTTTAATGTCTTTGGGGCTGTACTGTAGCAGTATAAAGAGAACTGGATACAGCGTTGCTCATTGGCGCATACAGCCAAATAGCCTGACCAGTATGAAAACACCCAAATACTCAAAGCATTTTACAACTTTTAGGAATTATTTAAATGAAGGCTATGGTAGAGTTTGTACTGGGTAGTAGATTTCGCCCCAAACAAGTTATCCGCTGACTTACAGACTTCTCTTTCCCAATGTAAGTGAATGGCAAAATGTTTATTTTGTAGCCCTTGACGTTACTGTACAGACACAGAACTTGTAGTACCAACATTTTACCACCTTTATTCAAAGAACAGAACTTCCCGGTGTAAAGCTAATAGAACATTAGGTCAGATGGTTGCAGGGCTAATTGGGGACAGGTGAAACAAGTAAATAAGGTGGGAAAACACACAAGAGCAGGATTTAAAACCATCAAACTTCTCAAAATAATTCAAGATACAGGCTTTTGCTCCACTGCATCTTTCATTTGTCCTCACTCCTTTCCTTTTTTTCTCTCTTCATCCATCGGTCCCATTACGCCTTTGTTAAACGCTGATGTATGTGGAACACTAAGACAGGAAATGCTCTGCGGTTGTCCAAATATTGACGTAGATGACTACTCATTTGAGAAATATGATGTCAAGTCCCTCAGCAGGAAATATGCTGCCTACGCTTTCTTAATGACTTTTGCTAGTGTGTGTGTGTGTTTTCTGTAAAACCCACTACTTAGGAAACACACCATTTGTCAGGATTCACCAGAGGCATTGAAAATCCGTGTATCTACGAATTTGTTTTTCTTTATTAAACAAGTAAATAGAAGAGTGTCTGAGAGGCGTTTTTGCTTTTTACCTTATTAAATGGTCTAATGGTCATTGGAGCGAGGAGCGGGGCAAAACTCACGGAAGTGATTTCAAAACAAAAGCACTCGTGTGCTTGGAACGGTGATGATATTATAAACAAGGGGAAACAAGGGGAATTTAGCGATCACAATGAAAACAGCCAAGACACACATTGAGCCCAGAAAATGAATGTTATTAAGGGCTGTAAATATAATAAGCCTTTGTCTAAAATGGACAACATTGTTAGGAGATTTAAACTATGCAGTGATTCTGCACTGCGGTCTCTCCGCCGCCTCTCGAGTTTCTTATTATTTTTTCTACCATTAGTTCTTCGTGAGATTGACACTGTTGGACTCAGTACTAGTGAAACTACTCCCACAAGTACTAAGAAGTACTTTTACTGTGTACTTTGTGAGTAATCCTCTGTCAATGTCCCCTCCTGAGAACAAGAATGCATGTTTCTCTGCTATTTTGAATAAGTGTTAAAACACCTTTCTTCATGAGACTGATATTGTTGGACAGAGTACTTTAAGAGGATGGTGGACATAATATCAGCAATAGGCCTACTTCAAATACGTACTCCAGCAGCAGCATTTTTACACCTTGGAAAGTCTTTAGAGTCTAGCCTGGATAGCTGGTCACAACTATCCTTCACACTGACACACCTTGTCACTCTTGTTGGCCTCTTATGAAGCTGCTGTCTTTTAAAAATATGATTATTTCTCTGCTCCTAGTTCATTCCTCTCAGATTCTTCCATCAGTCCCAGTCATTGCATGTCATTCAATAGAGCTTCGAAAAATGTGTCCAATTCAACTAAATGTTTTTTCGTGAGTGAAGGTCAGAGCTAAATTATAGATTGTTTGATTGTGTAATTACAAGGTGAGAGAAAATAAATCCACATCCTCCTACTAAACTTATTTTATTTACTTTTCCATGTTGTACTTATACTTACTTGAATGCTGGATATCTTCCCCAGCCTCAAGGAAATACAATCAAATAAATGGATTCATAATTCAAAAAAATTGATAAAAATGTATACATTAATAATGTTGTGTGCATTTCAAATTTAAATACAAAAGTAAAAAAAAGTTTACTTTTGAAAATAATTCTCATAAAAACCTTTCTAAATAGTAAATTATTAAAAAAGGTTTCGTCTATATACGTTTTTCTGCCTAAAATAGTTAAAATTGAACGTAAACTATATCAAACACCACATCCATGGCAATTAACCCATTTTTGCCCGCTATTTAAATTGACTTTGGTTGAAGTTAATACAAATATTCATATTATATATAGCATATCATTGATGCAGTCTTTCTGAACACTTTTAAAATAAAATACTGCAAATGAAGAATATTTGTAATGTTCTGCACAGATAGTGGCTTAACTTGAATTTGAAAACACGTGGCAACTTAATTAATACAGCAGATGAAAAGATTTGTGGAAGGATCAATTCTTCATGGGCTTCAATGGCTCTCTAGATAAAGGGCGTTTTATGGTTGCTTATCCTCAGATAGTGGTTTGTTTAAATAACTAGTGACTTTTGAATACATATTGCAAAAAAGGCATATATCCTGTGTGTATTCTTTCAAGCACCACAAGGTTCATAGTTTATAAAGTACAATTCTGGGCCATTGATTGTGTTATTTCTCCAAACACATACAGTACAAATGCCTGTTTTGAAGCCTTAAAATGGTGCAGGAAAAGAACTTTACATTGGGTTATACTTAAAGACAGGACTATTTAGTTAAGAGAAGAGCAAAAAGGAAACAGAATTGTTATAATGGGTGATGTAACATTAATGACAGACATAATATGAGGTCCTTGGCACTCAGACTTTAGAGGGGTCATTTTGTGATCTTGGGGCATCACCCTTACGGCATCAGGACACTATCATATGGAGTCAGACACTGGAAATGTGCTGGAGGCGTTGACTGGGACTGATGGAAGGATGAGGCTGAGGAGACTGAAGCATCTGCGAGGAACGAACTAGCGGCTGAGAAATAATCATATATTAAAAGACGGCAGCTTCATAAGAGGCCAACCAGAGTCACAGAGTGTGTCACTTTGCTGAAGGATAGACAAGCTATCCAGGCCAGACTCTAAAGACTTTCCAAGGTGTAAAAATGCTGTTGCTGGAGTACTGACTGGAAGTATTGCTGATATCATGTGTTATGACCTGGCTCAAAAAGCCACAACAAAGGAGACACACTATATCAACGGTTATTCGATCAGTGAGAGGAGAGGAGAAACATGCAACACAAATGGTCAAGATCAGTTAATATATGGATGAGTGGGGGGGGGGGGGACGGCTGGACACAGGCCGTGGGGGGACACCCGAGACCGGGCAGTGTCCCCGGTAGAAGGAACCGGGTGAAATAGCCAAAAAAAGAAAAATTAATAAAACCGGGGAAAATAGGCACTCGTGAGGCGGGCAGAGTCCCCTGTCAACTCCCGTTACATTCCTCCATGGTGTCATTTGAGCGACAAATGGCTAAGTAAACTTTACGAGAACCAGGCTGGGAGGGTCAAACGGGCTTGACCAAGGCCGACCCAAAGTGCATGTTGAGCGCGCTCATCACCTCCGTGATGAGTCTCCATTGTGATTTGAAAACTTCCATCAGACGAGTCCTTTGGCGGGTGGGGAAAAAAACGTGTTCTTCAATCATCACTTCCTTTACTGAGAGTGGAGGGTCCTGAGAGTGGAAGCCTGCAGACAGACCCCTCTCGTTTTTTGGACATTTTTGGGCAACAACCTTTATTATAACTCAGCAATCAGGTCCCAGGAAGAAGCTACAATAAAAAAAAACAAGGTTAAAAGCCAAACAGACAAAGCTTGTTCCAGAAAAGAGTGAATGGTGGGTTAGGGAGAACTTCTAAACTTAACCATAGTCAGGGGCCGTGCATTTCTGGTGTCATTGAGCTAGGGGTTAGGGGCCAACTTTAAATGTTGTGGTAACAAACTGCAGCTGACAAGATGCAGTCATTCTGCGAGAAACGTATGCAAGAAGTTGCTCTAAATGATAAGCTTTTATAAAAAAAAGCCTTGTTTGGTACAGATCCACTTAAAAAGGAAACCATGACCAATTGAATATGTTTCAATGATAACTATGAATAATGTACCAAAGAAAGGTCATCCCCTTTCATATCGGGAATCATATCACAATTGCTTTAATCCTCAATGTAATCACTATAACTTACATTTTAAGTAACACAATATCACATTTGCAAGTTGACTTAATCTGTTCTTTCCAACTGTTTTCAACTTTTAGTAAATATAGAAGTATAGTTCAGGAGTCAGGAGCTATTCTCCACCACCAATTGGCAATGCATCACTGGCTCCATTGCACTTCCTTCTGCACATGTTCCCTTTGCTTTCCCACAAGCACAAGGCTTACCATAACCGCCTGAAGGCAACCTCAGTGGCCCGTATGGGATTGCTCAATCTGAGAAGCCAGAGGCACCTTTGAACCAGGCACATTAACAGCAGTTCCACTGTAACTGCCGAGACTGACACCGTGAAGCCTAGGAGACAGAGCTTGATCTTCACCGCCAACCTGCATCATCTAGTCCCTGAGTGGCACCCCAGAAACTCAGTCTAAGAATCCCCTGCAACGCCTGCTTCTGGTTCATCTGCGGTGCACAGCTTAATGTTTCGGTAGTTCCACAAGAGATACCCCTGAAGCTTTGCTGACATGGCCACAACCAGTGGTCTAAGTCATTTCAAATCCAGATTCCATTCCTACTCACTGGGAAAAATGACCACAACATATCATACCTTACACTTTCCAAGACAGAATTTGAAACTACCCAAAGTTAAAATGAACAATGACAAACTACTAAACCTTTGGACTTACTGGAACAAAAGTATGCCTTGAAGCACCTTTCAGAAGTGCAAGCTAACTCTCAGACAATGTTGTTGCAAGTGAATTCTCTCAGAGCTCGAACACCTTTTATTTCCAAGAACAATCAGAGAGGGCTGTTAATCTGAAACTGAATGATTGTATTTGTGTTGTATTTCTTTTAACAAAGAGGTGGAGTTCTGACCTATAAACAGAGCAGTCAGCAGGATAACAAGAACCTAGTGGCCTGCTTTCCATTCAAATGTAGTGAAAGGATGTAGAATGGGCCAAGAAAGAACCCATTCCATTTTTAAAGTGGGTGCACAAATTATTGTTCACTTTTAGAAGTGTAGTATTTAGTGTGTGTGTGTGGGTGTGTGTGTGTGTGTGTGTGTGTGTGTGTGTGTGTGTGTGTGTGTGTGTGTGTGTGTGTGTGTGTGTGTGTGTGACCATATGTTCACCTAGAGACATACATACATAACCAAAATCACAATAACTAAGCTAAATGCAGCTTTTGTGTGTGTTATAGCTCCTAAAGCAGTAAAGTACCTTTCCGCCTCTGTGTTTGATCGTCTCATAATACCTAGGAGTATGACTAATCTAAATGAATCCATCAAAAGCTACTGTCACCAACACGATTTTCCCCTTTTTTTTCGTGTTGCACAGCACGATTTTAAAAGCAATGTATTTCTACTGGTAATGACGCTCATGGCAGCACGGCATTCGTTTGTGTCGGCTGCCCTTAAAGGCAATGTGAGCGTCCATTCTCATTGGATAACGGAGAATTGTACACCCGGAAGTAAGTATTCCCCTTACTGTCGATTGATTTTACAGTGATATCTGCACTACTCATCGACTAAAAAACACCAGATTATCCTTGTTAATTACACAACATTGATTGGTTTAAATTGTGTGCAATGCTTTTGTATTTTTCCCCTTCGATTCGGAGAAACAAATATTTTTTCGGAGTAAAGGATGGCAGAAGACACTACACTACCCAGAATCCCCAGCTATCGTTTGGACTACACCATGTGCTCTGTTTGACAAACCCCGTTTTTTTTCACCATTCATTCCAATGGCTGGCGTCTATCTCATGTGATCTTCAAATTTCTCCCTGCAGAAAAAAAAAACATGGCCGAACTTCGTTTTATTCTCGGTGTAAAATGCCTATTTAAAGTTACGTTGGCCATTAAAATGCGTTTTGATGTCATTTGATGCGAGACATATGAGTTGTTATTTCAGATTATGTGTGCAGTGGATGTACATGATCTTTAGTTTGCTAGTTATTACGAAGATTACTTCGGGAAGTTTTCATTGTTACCAAGGTGGTTGCTAGGGACGCTGCTATCGATATTATTTCTGTTATGTTGTGTAACTGTTTAATGGTGTTATCTTTATTGCTACCCCCTTCCCCGTCAATGTATAGTGTTGGTCCACAGCGCAAACATATTAGTTTAACAAAATCCGCATCTAAAGATACGTTATTTTCCCCTGTGCAATTCCAGTCTCACATCTCACAGTCATCGTCATTAACAAATACCGGAAACAGACCGAAAACATTTAAAAAACATAAAATAATACTTTATTCCGAGTGTGCTTGCTTTTCTCTTTGAAAGTCATCACATAACGGCATTGTAATACACGGTTCGGCTGCATTAAATATTACATATCTGCCGTAGTTCTGTATTTATAGAGCCCTGATGAGAAGACTTCTAGACAAACATGAGGAACTGAAAACGTGACGTGGATCATAAATATATCAGCCATTAAACAACATCTTACATTTATTTTCACACAATACGTCTCCTTTTAGTATCAACACTAATTCGGCTGACTTTTATATTAGATCCAATTGGTAGATAGGCTGTATTTACACCATAAAGGTGCACAGCTGATAGAAAGGGACACCTAGTGGTTAAAGCATGTTATTGAATTTCATTATTTTTATTATTAGATATTAATAGGATCCCTATAAAGTATATTCATTACTCGTTAGAGACATGCCATAGATAGAGAACATGTTGCGAAACAGAATAGCCAGCATGTGTAGTTCTGGGGACGGGGTGGGGGAGGGGGGGACGCGGTGGACCCGTTCAAATCCAGTTTTGGACAGTCTGCCGTGGTTCCATCCCATTTCAAGTGCTGTTCGAGGCTCGGCGTAACCCTCGGAGCACACTCTCCAATCACAGAGCTTGAGGACTATCACGGGGTTTGTCAAACAGAGCACATGGTGTAGTCCAAACGATAGCTGGGGATTCTGGGTAGTGTAGTGTCTTCTGCCATCCTTTACTCCGAAAAAATATTTGTTTCTCCGAATCGAAGGGGAAAAATACAAAAGCATTGCATACAATTCAAACCAATCAATGTTGTGTAATTAACAAGGATAATCTGGTGTTTTTTAGTCGATGAGTAGTGCAGATATCACTGTAAAATCAATCGACAGTAAGGGGAATACTTACTTCCGGGTGTACAATTCTCCGTTATCCAATGAGAATGGACGCTCACATTGCCTTTAAGGGCAGCCGACACAAACGAATGCTGTGCTTCCATGAGCGTCATTACCAGTAGAAATACATTGCTTTTAAAATCGTGCTGTGCAACACGAAAAAAAGGGGGAAATCGTGTTGGTGAACACGAAATGCCATGAGACTGGGTTGCCATTTTACCATCAACGGGCATTCCTCTACTCTGGGGAGAGGACGGTTTGGACACTTTTAGCACTGGAGAAAGGTTTCCATCTTTGAGTGAATTTACCTGAAATAAGACTTTTCAACACAGTTGTGTGGTTTTCAGTGGTGGAATGAAAACTCAGCTAAGTACAAGTACCTCAAGATTACATTTAAGCACAGTACTTTAGATTATTATTAAAACCTTTAAAAATATCCCTTTAAGATACATTTTAAAAATATACAAAACATGTGTGATTAATTTACGATTAATCGTGAGTTAACTATGGAAATCATCTGATTCATCGCAATTAAATATTTCAATTGGCAGCCCTAAAATATATTATAAAGTAGTTCACTATCTCCATAAATGTAAGATGGCAAAGTTTGGTTTGTCAAAGAGCATAAATATACCAAACATCAGCAAACTTCTAAAACATGTTTTAAAGTAAGCAGAACAATCCTTCTAGCATTATTTCAAGCAACATTTATTTGGAGGAAACTTTTATGAATGGAATAAAAAGACCTGAAAGGGTGTTTTCTAACCCTAACCCTAATTGCTATTAAACTACATGTGTATGCCTTGCTTCTATAGATGTTCTAGTTGATGTAATCATGTTTTAGCAGTATTATGAGGTGCATTCTACTTTTAGAGAGCTATACAAGAGCACACATTCTTTTGAAATCATACATTTATGCATGTATGCTCTTTCCCAGAATTTCAGTTATTTCATGAGTCTTGCTCAAAGGCACCTTGGCTGCAGCTGGGGACAAAAGAGTGTGTTAGCTTGTACGTTCTCTATTTATATTTAAAAAGATGTTGCCGTTGTGCGGTGGGCTTTTGGGGGAAGAGAGAACTGGAAAACAGCAGTTAACCCGACCAAAACCCCAGTCTGTTCCCTTTGAAGGACTCCGTCTATTTATATTGCTATGACACGATGGGACCAGGGAACTAGGTAAACATTGAGAAAAAGCTTTATGCAACTTTAATACGCCCGCCTTTTATTATTCCTCATGTCTCTTGCTGTGATTCACCTTTCCCCCCCCGTTTCTTTTCCATGTTCGTTCCTTTGTCCGTGTGCACATTTCTTAAACATTAATGGTAGTGCTTTCTTTTTTAAATGCTTTAAATGTGACATTTGTGTGTATGTGTATTTGCGTGTCAAATGTGCTGCTTGTAAATAATGAAAGAATGCGCTCATGTTTGGATCCATGTGAATTATTTAAGCGAGTCGGCACGCACACAAACGCACCGCTGGGATGCCACAGTTGTACCTGTCTCTTTCCGTCCGGCTTTGAGACTCCTCTCTTTCACTCCATGTGTCTCATTTCTTATTGACTACCTCGGTTTGAGAATGACAAGGTCAAGACAGCTTTTGTCAGGAAGTAAACATCTCAGTGGGCTGGCTTGGAACCAGCAGTTTTGGAATCTTTTTTCAAACTCGACCAAGTCAAAAGTGCATCCTCCAAAGAGGAAAGTCTTTATTTAGAGACTGTGAGAATAGGATGGGGGGTAAAGTTCCCGCGGAGGAGTCCATTTTTACTTCAAGCATACTAGTGTTCTGTTATTTTTATGCATTTTCATTCATAATTGTTTGGAAAGGGGTAGAGCGAATGAAATGAAGAAGTGATCCGAGGTGTGGAGCGGGTTTACAGAGAGGTTAGAAGTAGTGCAGTTCCTTGAGAATATGAGATCAAGGACATTGCCAGCTTTATGAGTTGGTGGGGATGGAGACAGTGAGAAAGCAAAGGCGGTTAACAGAGATGTTAGTTCGTCTATCTTCCCTGTCTGGAGGTTGAAGTCTCCGAGAAGTACAGCGGGAGGGCCAGTTTCAGGGATGTGTGAGAGGAGATGATCTAATTCCTCCAAGAAGTCCCCCAAGGCGCCTGGTGGACGGTAGAGAACAACAATGGTTAATTGTATAGGATGGGTTACTGTGACGGCATGGAATTCAAAGGTGGAAGGAGTGAAGTTAGGTAGCTTGAAGAGGGACCAGCTCCATTTGGGAGAGAGCAGGAGACCAGTGCCACCTCCTCTGCCAGTGGGTCTGGGTGTGTGGGAGAAGGAATATGCTGTGGAGAGAGCTGCTGGGGTGGATGTGTTGGATGGAGTAATCCAGGTCTCAGTGAGAGCAAGGAAATCCAGAGACTGCAGGGAAGCGTAGCCAGAGATGAAGTCAGCCTTAGGAACAGCTGACTGGCAGTTCCACAGGCCGCCTGAAACTAGATGTTGGATGTCAGTGGAGCATGTGGGATAGACGAGAGCAGGCCGGTTATATCGATTACGAGATACACGGGCCAGTATTAATTGTGAGAGGAAACATGAACAGGAATGGAGAATATATACATGTTTTTAGCAAGAGTGGATAAAAACACCAGCAATACTTAGCTCATTTAAAGTAGGATTTGCCTCCCTCGTGACTCACGCAGGACTCTATTGTCTTCGTCTGTCTGACGCTCCAGGAAAGTGCTGCCTAAAATGGACACAAGTCCCGATTGCTGAGTTGTCACAGCTGTGGGCCTACGCCCCTTTAATTAGTTAACTTTCTGCAGTTGATGGGCACCAGCTGAAACTGTCTCACTTCACACAATCAGCTGAGCCTTCAGGCCTATTGTAATGCACCTTTTACATACAAATGTCAGACTAAACCCTTGTTACAGAGGTTTTAAGATAACCCTACTACAATTACCCCTAGTAAAGCACTTAGTATTTGTACAATTGTGTATTCAAAGTGAACCCTAAGAAGCAAATGTTTCAGTTTTTAAGATTTCTGAAAAAATAAGTTACCCAGATTTCTGCCTGAAAAACAGGTATTTTAGCTGTTCTGTTCAAAACACAATATTAGCCAGAATAACTACAGAACAGTTATACAGGGTAGAATGAATGAAACAGAGGTCTAGAAACAAACTAGAACTTACACAGGTTTCTGAATCAGCTCAGAATCAGAGTCCTATCTGGTCGAGATAGCACCCTCTGTCTGAAACCAGTGCCCAGTCTGCTCTGATTGGTTAGCTGGCCAGGTATGTTGCGATTGGTCAACTGCTTAGAGATGTCTTGACCCTTAGCCTATCATGTATAATGTGTCGGCTCGTTATCCAATAGAAGCGTTACAAAGTGATGTCCTTTTGTCAGGGAAGTAAACAAAGGGGTCCAATGGAGGCAGTGTGTGGGAGAGGAACTCCCTCTAGGGGGACACAGGGATTTTAGCCCTCGCACACCAGAAAAACCTCACACTACACTTTAGATTCCCAACGTGGTCAGAAAACACAAAAAAACGTCAGACTGAGCATAAAACCACTAATAGTTTGTATAGTAGACAGATAATATTACAAATTTGAACATGTTGGTGATACCTAGGATTTCCACAAAATGCTACATGTCAAACGTAAAGATAAAATGTGATAACAAATTGACCAAACCAAAAGCAAACATGGTCAACTTTAATTTAATTTACTTCTTTGTACTTACAAGTAACATAGTTGTTTGCAACATTTGAAATGAAGAAAATGAATACTAACTGTACCCTAATACCCCTAACCCTTTCTCATCAACTCCAGGCAGTCCTCAAAGAACTGGCTAAAGCAAATGTCTCTCAGCATTTGCTCATATTTGAAAATCTATTAAACCATGTGTTAAAGCATGTGTTTTTTTATAACATGCACCACAAAAACACAACACAAATACAGTAGCAGCTGTATGTGTACCCATTGGCGTTGTAGAGTCATTTTTAATTACCAGCAGTTCTTAGATAAGAACAATCTGTCCCCATGTATCTTACATTGCTGTTAGTTTGTTTCCAAATACGGCAAGCACAATGAGATATAATATGATTGTGTGGACCAAAATATTCTTCTTCTTTTCTTAATTGCAATCTAACATCTTGACAATTACGTAATTTGACCACATTGCAGATGTACCTGCACTGATTTAGGATTAAATTACCTCAGCACAAATTGTAATTTTGGAATATATCTCAGGATGATTACCGGTTTATATCTCATTCAGGAACGTTTGAATTAAATATGAATGGGTAATGTCTCAAATAACCAGGTTGTTTGCCTTGGAAATCTAGTTGGATGGAAATTGAACATTCAAGTAATTCACATTCAAGGTAACAGTCAGAACCAAAGGGGGCTGTAGGGGATTGTCTGGATGCTTGTTAGAGACTGTATCCGTTTGATTGCGTCTGCACCAACACAGAACAAAAGTCAATAGTCGACATGTGAGGGGTGGAAGAAGCTGCTCTTCCTTTAAGAAATATCCTTTCTGTGAGATATCCCTTTGAGAATTCATCCGTTTTATTCTTAATTGTTTGGAAGATGAAACATGGCTGCTTCTCGGTTATCATTTCAGCCTCCCTTTCCGAAGAAGACTATTTTCAGACGCCACACACACACAGAAACTGACAATTTCTCATTACAAGCAAATGCCATAATGTGTTTGCCATGCCCTCCCACAATGCTTTGCTCCGTTGGCCAACCTCATTTACCGATCTGCATACAAACAATCAAAAAACAAGGTCTTTGTGAAAGGTCTGTGCGGATATGCATATGTGCGCTGTGCTTTGTGTATTCTTATGTAAGCATGCGGCCTCCTCTAGCCTGGAGGTGATGATGATGGAAACTGTTTGTCATCCTCCCACCTCTCTTTCTCTATCTCTCTTTCTCTATATATCCTGTTCTTTTTTTCATCCATTCAATTATAAATGTGCTTTATGGAAAAACAAAGGCATTTCCAGACTAACATGTACAAACAAGAAGATTAATTAGTGCATGACTTTCAAACGCATATCTATAAAATGTATATGCTTTGTTGGTATAACAGTGACACCATGTCAGATGTTTAGTTTACATATAGCGGGGGCGAGTGAATGGTCACCACAATGTCTGCAATAGCAAATGAGAAAAAGCCTTATTATGTCTCAATGAGGGCTACAACTATTTTGTTTAAAAAGAAACGGAAAAGAAAGAGAATTAAAGAAGGGAAACATATGTATGTCATTACAAATCCCAGGTAATGTCTTTGAATATCTTGTTTTGACAGTTCTAACCCCAACGACAAGATTCCCATCTTGTTTTTTTGGGGACCAGAAGTGACGCGGAATGGTTGAACTAAACCAATTCAACACTTTGCCTTAAAGCGACCGAAATGTTACCATTAACTTTCACTATCAGAAAACATATTATAAAAAGGGTTTGAGTTCTAAGGCAAAAAGATGGAGAACACACAAAGCTAACAGTAGTAACCTGTCAATCAAAAGGTAGCCACGCCCTAAAGCAGTGGTTCCCAACCTTTTTTGTCTTGTGTACCCCCTGAGCCTTTTGTCATACCATGAGTACCCCCTCACTCATACGTGCTGATGATCCTTCACAAGTAGAACGTAACTGATTATTGAATGAAAATAACTTTATTTCATCTCCTTAATTTGAACATCTAATTCTCAGGCATTTTCTTTATTTTAACTTAATACACTCAATAAAAATAAATAAAAATGAATATGTTGCCTTGAAAATAAATAATATAATCAAATAAATACATATGTAATCAAAATAATCAACTATCTTTGCTATATATATCTTGTAACATTTAGGCTTAAACCATGGAGCCCCTTTGAATAAGTCCCCTTTAAACAGGCATTTAAACTTTAATTCAGGAACAAAACACTTAGCAAAATAATATCCAGAATCAGTATAGGCCTAGCAGTTTCTTTTCACCAGTCATTTACAACTTTTTAAGCACAGTTAGTATATGTTTATAAAATGGACAAGTCAAATCAAGCAATCTGATGTTTCTTAGCCGTGATATAATGAGCGTATATCCAGGGAATAGTTGTTGTTACTTTTCACAAATCAGTATCCCTCCGCGTCTGAGAACCGTTATAAAATCCTAAACTAAACTTTATATAGTAAACTAACTAACTAACTAACTAACTAACTAAGCTTAAGATGGAAACATTTAAGGTTAACTTCGACCTCCGGGGTGGGTTTACTATGGAGGAGTGGATTGAGAAGTGCCTATCTCCAGAAAAAAAAGCACCTAAACGACGACATTCGCTATCTGTTATTGTTGTTGCATAGCAACCACCTCGCACTCTGTGCAGAAGGCAACGGAGGGACGATTTTATTTTATTCCCGGGCTGATTTTTAGTCCCAGTCCGCCACTGAACGTAGCTATTATGTAAGGTAGTTGTAAATCAAACAAGTGCAGTACATGCTATGTTATAAAGCCGTGGAGGGCGGGAGTTTATAAACCAAAGAGTAACCGCCCTTACGGGACGCTGTAATAAGTAAAGCGAACGCACCCGCAAGGACACCTGGCCTCCTATTGGTTGAGGGATTTTGACAGGATTGTTGCACAAAAGTTTCAATAAATCTGAGAGCAGAACAAATCTGTAAACAGCAATATATCTGAGTGCAAGCGTACAGTTTGGGCAGAAGCAGAGCAAATCTAAGTGCAAGCAGGCACTATTTGAGTGCCTGGACAGGGTTTGAGGGAAATAAATACATAAAGTATGCTCTCAAATGTAAATACCACGCTCTTGAATAAAGATAGGGAATAACCCCCATAGTTTATGTCCGACGCATCTTTGTAACGCACGAAGGACAGGAGCTCTGATTCTCCACTCACATCTGTCATTTCATCCAGCTGCAAAGCGAACTGACCGGCTAGTTTTATTTTGTTCACCACTTGTCCAATTATATTAACAGACATATCATTGATCCGACGGGATACGGTGTTATTCGACAGGGGAACTTTCTTGAGTGCTTCGGCTGCTTTCTTGTCTATCATAATTTCGGCCAACGCAGTCGCTGCAGGGAGAATGAGCTCCTCAACAAGAGTGAGGTTTTTTTTATTTAGCCACAAGCAGGGACAACGGCGTAAAATGCTCGTGGCTTCATCATTACTGTCTGGCTCGATTTAAATTCCGACAGCTTTCGTCTGTAAAATTCTTCACTTTTATCGACACTTCCCGAGTGTTTGGTGCTCTGGTGTCTCTGTAAATGCGCTGGCTTCATCGCACTATTAGCCAGGACTTCACCACAAAAGAAGCACTGAGGCTGCGGTGGGCCCCGCAGAAGTATAAATGAATCCAAATAATATATATGTTTCACTGTACTGCCTTGGTTTCAGTTTGGCCTCTTTCTTACGTTTCTCGGCGGGCTCCTCTGAACCCTGGCCTCAATCCAGAGCAAGCGGACGTTTCAGCCATTTATCCATAGCGCAGACCTACCAGTATTTTTCTGGCTGCAGGTAAGCAGCTGTTTTCATTGTGGGATTTTGGCGCGGTTGTGCCACAGACTATTGTCTCCCTAGGGAAACAAATCGCGCACTATCATTTTTGATGGGATTATTATTTTTTTTACTTGTCACCTTGGAATTCCACGTACCCCCTACAGTTCTCTCGCGTACCACTAGGGGTACACTGCCCTAAAGCATACTCCTCTGTATTATTATCATAATTACATTTATTTTATAATCATATTTAAAACTAAATGGGACCTTAATTAAAAAAAAGTTTTTATCGAAGAAGAATTAAAACCATCAATAAAGAGGTTATGAAAACTAAAATGGTTAACAATACCAATGAATGCTAACTGATGCTGTTTGATGCATCTAGTCACATATATGTGGCTAACATCATCCATCAAAAACAAGGAATCTGGTTGTAATTCAGACGCTTTAAAGGAGTTCTTTGTCAGTTATCATTTGCATGATGTACCAATAATGCATTTGTTTTAGACATTTGAAAAGTTTCAAATGTCCTCGACACTTGAACGGACAAAGCATCGTCTCTTGTTTCCGTCTCCATCAGTATTTGGTGTTCTTGATTGGCCTACTACTGTATTTCCCTCCATTACTGTCACTGTCTGTCTCTCAAATATTCTATTATAAAAGAGCCTGACCCAATTGAGACTGCTCAAATAAAATATTCATTGCCCATTTCAATTCATGATTAATACTTTTTGTTCACCCGAGAGAACCCATTATGAAAATAAATCCGTTCTGAGTATCTTATTTTCAACTATTCTTTTGATATTTTTTCTGATCTTATTTATAGAAATCTCAGTTTGGCCAGCTTCCTTTTAAAATGATATGAATATTCTGTCAAATCTTACTTGAAGGAATCCCTGTGGAAATGTCTGGATGGATTTTTTGGACAAACATTATCCGTTGAACTTTATGTAAGGTGGTTGTTATCGAAATTAAGCACAATGTCAAAGCTCCTGAAATCTACTAGTCATGTACACACTGTGTCGTTTATCGCACAGGACCCACTACCAAACGGCATGCTGGGTACTAAGGATGGGTATTGCGTTATTCCGTGTAGAAATACTTTATTGATACACAGAAGGTCAGGTGGATTGGCAGGAAGTTGGTCGGACAAAGATGAAGACATCAGAGAATTCAACCAAAATGTGCTGTAAAACATATCTTAGTAGATCAATTGAATGTTAACTAACTGCATCATTTCCGGAAAAACATTAAATAAGAGTATCATATCTCTGGGCCTCTGGTGATTCGCAGGTTTAATGGGTACAGCTTGCACTAGTTTTTATGAAATACATTTTTTCCTAACTTTAGCATTTTTCTTAAGAACTACTGTACATTCTGTATTTCTACTGATTAAGGCCATCATCCCTTATGGTGTTGCCTAATTTGTTCATATGGAACACTCACTTTGTACTTAGACGTGGACTTCAAACAGCTTAAAATACTTCAAACACATACATCTAGTACAGGCTGTATGTTTAGCAGAGTCTGTTACTGTTTGAAGTCATGCACGGGTCAACAAACTGAAGGGCCGTATTTATTATTGCACATTATTTTGAGGATGTTCTAAAGTAAACAGTACTGTGTTTTTGTGACTTACATCTAATGGCAAATTAAAACCAATGGAAACATATCATAGAAGGCCGGTTTGAGTTAAATCTTCATTTTTTGATAAAATGGTGCAAAGTAATGCACACAAAATCTGTGTTTCAGTCAGACAACTCACGTGTTTCTTTAACATGTTTATTAGAAGCAGCATATAGTTGAGTTTGGCGTCTAGGCTCGGGCCTCATCACTCCACAGATATACATAGCACCATGAGTGATGATTAAATAACTAACCCTCAGAGCCTACAGGTGGAAGCTGGGCTGGTGGTGGGGCAGCAAGCAGCAGCGATGTGGAGGTAGCTGCAGCAGCAAGCAAAGCATAGAGAGATCTGGCAATAGAGCGGTGTATTAAGGAGGCTCTGTTTGGTTGGTTGTAGAGTGGCAAGGGGCGCTATGTATGAATGCAGCATAAGTGCTCGAGTTGACTGCCTGAACTAGCTCGCAGGCTTCGCCCCATTTATGACTGACTCTCTTTGGAAAATATATTGAGAGTGTGTGTGTGTGTGTGTGTGTGTGTGTGTGTGTGTGTGTGTGTGTGTGTGTGTGTGTGTGTGTGTGGCCTAGCATTACTATACTTGTGGGGACCTAAATCTGTTTACACAGTCACGTGTGGGGACTCACCTCCTTCATGGGGACAAAATGGAGGTCCCCATGAGGGGAATCTTTCATTTTAGGGTGAAGACTTGGTTAGGTTTAGGATTAGGGTTAGGGTAAGGTTAAGGCATGTGTTGGGTTATGGTTAAGGTTAGGATAAGTCTCCAGGAAATGCATGTAAGTCAATGTAATGTCCCCTGAAGTGATGTATACATTGTGTGTGTGTGTGTGTGTGTGTGTGTGTGTGCATGCATGTGCGTGTGTGTGTGTGTGTGTGTGAATGCATATCTCAATCTTTATTGAATTATTTATTTATATAGCACATTTAAAACAACCTCAATGGACCAAAGTGCTGTACAGGGAACAAATACAATATAGAATAACACAATAGGAGTACAATAATTAAAGACAAGATACAAAGCACAATAACTAGAAACATATAGAAATCTCAAAATGTCATGTTCGACTAGTATTCAAATATCTGCCACATTTGGTGTCAGTAGGGATTCGGACCTGATTGCTTGCAGAGTGCTTTCCCTTGTGTAAATGTCGAGGAGAATAAAGTACATTTGTCCTGACAAGATTAATTCATGGGATTTCTTTTGTACCGAACACCCTCTCCTTTGTGCTTGTGGCAGGGAATGTTTCCATGTGCTTTGTCAGTTGGATGACCAGGCGAAATAAATGGTGTCATTGTATCAATATCAAACACTTCTTTGCCTCTTAGGTGATGAAAACATATACTACAGCGAAGAAGAAATCATTACATGTGACAGTGAGGCGCTGTACCTCCTGGTAGATGTTGGAGTAGATTCTTGGATGTCTTACAAAGGACACCGAAACCAAAATGAGTGGATTCAAATCTGTTTATTTGCAAGAAATACACACTGGTCAGATATTCCTCACGTTGCAACATCGGAATTTCTTGTTGTTACGCAGAGTGAAGCAGGTAGGACCCAAACGCAGATTACACTTGACGATACCTTTATTTCAAGGACTTTAAATAAACTTGGACAAACAAAACACTCTTCGGTGAACTGGGTCACATACAAAAGAAGCACCAACACTGAACACAGCACGAGACAAGACTAAATACAGGGAGGGATAATTACAAGACAAGAAACAGCCGGGCAGGGGAGGAGAAACACAAGGGCCACAGGTGAACACAATCAGCTAACGAGACACAGGTGAGGAGGGAGGAGAAAACACAAGGGCCACAGGTGAACACAATCAGCTAACGAGACACAGGTGAGGAGGGAGGAGAAAACACAGGGACACCAGGGAAACTAACGACAGGAGGAAAACATGACATAGAGAACAGTGAAAACACCCAAACCTAGACATAGACCTGTGACCTGACATGATAACCGTGACAGAACCCCCCCCTCAAGGGACGGATTCCAGACGTCCCTAAACCCCAAAACAAAAATCCAACACAGTCCAGCAGGGTGGGTGGAGGGGGTCCGGAGGAGGGAACTAAGCTGACCAGCCCAGGAGCCCAGTAGGGGACCAGGAAGGGATCTCGGGCGGACGGCCCGGGGGCACGGCAGAAGCCGAGAAGGGGGACTCGGGCGGACGGCCCGGGGGCAAGGCAGAGTCTAAGGTGGGGAACTCGGGCGGACGGCCCCGGGGCAAGGCAGAGTCCAAGGTGGGGGTCTCGGGCGGACGGCCCGGGGGCAAGGAAGAGTCTAAGGTGGGGAACTCGGGCGGACGGCCCGGGGGCAAGGCAGAGTCCATGGTGGGGCGAAGGCCACAGCGGGCAAACTCAGGGGGCCGAGCATGAGGGCGAAGACCAGACAGCTCCGGAGGCCGGGCAGGACCCGGTGTCGGCCGGACAGGAACCGGAGCCGGCGGGACAGGCTTCGGCAGGATCCCCCACGGAAGAGGACCAGGAGTTGGCAGGACCCCCAGCAGGAGAGTGGTTGGCGGGACCTCCAACGAGACAGGACAAAGGGTTGGCAGGACCCCCCGGCAGGAGAGTAGTCGGCGGGGCCTCCAACGGGACAGGACACAGGGTTGGCAGGACCCCCCGGCAGGAGAGTAGTCGGCGGGGCCTCCAACGAGACAGGACAAAGGGTTGGCAGGACCCCCGGCAGGAGAGTAGTCGGCGGGACCTCCAACGGCACAGGACATGGGGTTGGCAGGACCCCCGGCAGGAGAGTAGTCGGCGGGGCCTCCAACGAAACAGGACAAAGGGTTGGCAGGACCCCCGGCAGGAGAGTAGACGGCGGGACCTCCAACGGGACAGGACATGGGGTTGGCAGGACCCCCAGTGGAACCTCCAACGGTACAGGACATGGGGTTGGCAGGACCCCCGGCAGAAGACTAGTCTGCGGGACCTCCAACGGGACAGGACATGGGGTTGGCAGGAGAGTAGTCGGCGGGGCCTCCAACGGGACAGGACAAAGGGTTGGCAGGACCCCCGGCAGGAGACTAGTCTGCGGGACCTCCAACTGGACAAGACATGGGGTTGGCAGGACCCCCGGCAGAAGACTAGTCTGCGGGACCTCCAACTGGACAGGACATGGGGTTGGCAGGACCCCCGGCAGGAGAGTAGACGGCGGGACTTCCAACGGGACAGGACATGGGGTTGGCAGGACCCCCAGCGGAACCTCCAACGGTACAGGACATGGGGTTGGCAGGACCCCCGGCAGAAGACTAGTCTGCGGGACCATCCAACTGGACAGGACATGAGGTTGGCAGGACCCCCAGCGGAACCTCCAACGGTACAGGACATGGGGTTGGCAGGACCCCCGGCAGAAGACTAGTCTGCGGGACCTCCAACTGGACAAGACATGGGGTTGGCAGGACCCCCGGCAGAAGACTAGTCTGTGGGACCTCCAACTGGACAGGACATGGGGTTGGCAGGACCCCCGGCAGGAGAGTAGTCGGCGGGGCCTCCAACGAGACAGGACAAAGGATTGGCAGGACCCCCGGCAGGAGAGTAGACGGCGGGACCTCCAACGGGACAGGACATGGGGTTGGCAGGACCTCCAGCGGAACCTCCAACGGTACAGGACATGGGGTTGGCAGGCCCCCGGCAGAAGACTAGTCTGCGGGACCTCCAACTGGACAGGACATGGGGTTGGCAGGACCCCCGGCAGAAGACTAGTCTGCGGGACCTCCAACGGCACATGAGTAGGGGCTTGAGTGGGGACTCGAGAGAGGGCTTGAGAGGGAACTCGAGAGGAAACTGGAGAGTGGACTCGAGAAGGAACTCGAGAGGTAACTCGAGAGGGGACCTGAGAGGGGACTTGAGAGGGAACTCGAGAGGAGACCTGAGGGGAAACTTGAGAGGTGACTCGAGAGGACACTGGAGAGTTGACTTGGGAGGTGACTCGAGAGGACACTGGAGAGTTGACTTGAGAGGTGACTCGAGAGGACACTGGAGAGTTGACTTGAGAGGTGACTCGAGAGGACACTGGAGAGTTGACTTGAGAGGTGACTCGAGAAGGAACTCGAGAGGTGACTCGAGAGGTAACTCGAGAGGGGACCTGAGAAGGGACTTGAGAGGGAACTCGAGAGGAGACTCGAGAGGTAACTCGAGAGGGGACCTGAGAGGGGACTTGAGAGGGAACTCGAGAGGAGACCTGAGAGGGGACTTGAGAGGGAACTCGGGTAGGAACTTGAGAAGGGACTTGAGAAGTGTCTGGAGGGGAGACTTGAGAGAGTTGGTTCGCCAACAGAACACGGGGTGCTGGAGTCGGCCGGTATGCTGACAGGACACGGGGTGCTGACGTCGGCTGGAGAGCCAGCAGCAGACGAGGTGCTGGAGTCGGCCGGTACGCCGACAGGACACGGGGAGCTGGTGTTGGCTGGGGAGCCAACAAGAGACGAGGTGCTGGAGTCGGCCGGTACGCCGACAGGACACGGGGTGCTGGCGTTGGCCGGTAAGCCAGTCCTGGAGCCGAAACTGGAGTCGGGACCAGGGGTACTGGAGCCGGTACTGGAGCCAGAACCATGGCTGCTGGGGCCGGAACTGGGGCTGGAGCCATGGCTCTTGGGGCTCGGGCTGCTAGCTTGGCCTTGCGACTCCTTTTAGCAGCCGCCTGAATACTCCGTGGACCTCCATAAGCCAGACGAGTACCCGAGAACGGATCCTGGACAGGAGCAGGAAATGGGGAAGAAGCAGGGGTTGACTCCAGACGGAACACACCGAGACGTTTATAGTCAGCAGGCTGGAAATCACACACCCAGATGAAGTTCAAAATCCAGCCAGGTAAGAATTTCACCAAGTCTGGTTTCTCCATAGCCAACCGGTGCGCCTCTACCAGAGCGGCCTCCTTCTGCAGAACACTGGACGCTCCCTTCCACCAATCATAGCAGCAAGCCAAATCAAAGGAAAAATTCAATAATTCCAGCTCGAACGGATCATCTGCTGGGTCCATTTCGGGTTGGTGCTTTCTGTTACGCAGAGTGAAGCAGGTAGGACCCAAACGCAGATTACACTTGACGATACCTTTATTTCAAGGACTTTAAATAAACTTGGACAAACAAAACACTCTTCGGTGAACTGGGTCACATACAAAAGAAGCACCAACACTGAACACAGCACGAGACAAGACTAAATACAGGGAGGGATAATTACAAGACAAGAAACAGCCGGGCAGGGGAGGAGAAACACAAGGGCCACAGGTGAACACAATCAGCTAACGAGACACAGGTGAGGAGGGGAGGAGAAAACAACAAGGCCACAGGTGAACACAATCAGCTAACGAGACACAGGTGAGGAGGGAGGAGAAAACACAGGGACACCAGGGAAACTAACGACAGGAGGAAAACATGACATAGAGAACAGTGAAAACACCAAACCTAGACATAGACCTGTGACCTGACATGATACCGTGACACTTGTTCTTTATTCTTTATTAAAGCATACCAAAAGTGTTCTTCCTAGTATGGTTGTGTTTCGTATGTTACAGTGTGGACTGACGTAATGAACTTTAAAATTAACGGGCCTTTCATTCAGTCCCGGAAGACCGAGTGCTACCGAGGGTGTCCCTGAGCAAGGCACCTTCCCTACACTGCTCCCTGGGCACCGTACATAATGGCAGCCCACTGCTCCTAACACTATGATTGGTCAAATGCAGAGACCACCTGAATTTCCCCACGGGGATTAATAAAGTTCATTTTATCTTATCTTACATTTATTATTAAAAATGTGTCATCTTTACTTACTGACTAGGCCTACAGAACAGTAGAGTTTACAAATGCTATTTTAGTGTAATATATGTATTAAAGCAAAACACAGTTATTTTGGTTTAACAAAGCAGGTGAGCACCTACTGCATATACATATAATATATATATATAGTATTCTTTTTTCGACTACTTGTAATCTGTTTTTAATTTTATATTTATTAAAGCCTTAGGCTCTGTTTGACTTTACAATATGTGTTCAACATGTAGGGCAGCACAGAAGTATCATGCAAATAATTAGCAAGCATGAACAGCTCTTTAAGTGCTGTCACAAGGCCTAATCTGGTTTGATATTAAAACAAAGGTGAAAATGCCAAAAAAACAAAAAAAAGACTCCTTGAGGATTATGCTATACAGGAAAACACAGCATTATCTGACCAGGGAAATAAGCTTATAGTGGAAGCTCAATTTGAGTTGTTGATAGACACCATTAATAGAGAAGATGTGATCTGAACAGCTGCCTGTGGAGTCTACACTTTATTAAGCTTGCCAGAGAGAACGTAGTCATGCACATGTTCAGGTTTGTGTCTTGGAAATGGTGTGGATTCTCACATTTAGATGGTAGTACATTTTTGTTGGCCTTCAGGAAAATGTGAATAAAGAACAAAACCTGAAACTGTCCCTCTTCTTTGCTGGCCAGGTGAGGCTGTACTCAAGTACACGTCCTAATTCTCTATAGTGACAATTTAAATATATAGATGTTTTACCAGTTAGAACTAATCAAAACTTACATCTAAGAATGATGAACATAGTATTAGTTGCACAGGCTTTGGGTGAGAAACCAAATATGTTGACCTTGTGATGGAACCAAATGGAACTCGCATATCCTTACTACATTTTAAACTTTGATAGTAAGACTTTCACATTTCAAACCATTCACTGCTCCATCACCAGGTTGATATTTTGGCTTAGAAAGAAACCAAGGGGAAGACTAAAGTCAGAATCAATTAGAGCCATTCTGTTAGTGAAACAGCTGCAGCTTTATCAACAATCGGTATAGTGATTCTAATCCTACACTCTATGAATCCTACTGCTATCTGTTATCTATATTAAAGTATGTGTTACATGGTGTAATGCAGTTGAAATAGCATTTATCCAGGCCAAATGATGGACTGCTTTACATTCCATATGGTGTATTATGTTTTAATGGCTCCAAGAATCCCTGATCCCTTATGAAATGGGGGGTTACGTATTGTAACATAACTTATAGTTATATAAGCACAGGTGAAGCCCTCTACTGGACTCTATGGGTACTACTCTCTATCATGTCGTGTGCGCATTCACCTACAGAGTTACGTAAACGTAGCCGGCCAATCCGGGCAAGCCTACCTGAATGCGCGCGCAGGCCCACAGTATATAAGGTGGCTACGCCCTATGACCGACATCCTACACCCTCTTCAGCGAGCAGCATAGGAAAGACAGGGCCCCCAGGTAGAGGGCTCCGCCTGTGCTTATTTAACTAGGGTTACAATACGTAACCCCCCGTTATATCTCACACAGGCTCCGCCCCTCTACTGGACTCTATGGGTACATCGGAGCCCCGATGTACTATACATCGGAGCCCCGATGTATAGACGCCCTGTCGTCCAACAACATCGACCCATCACACTGCCCCTGACCGGCTTTTGGCTAACATCCACCGCATCCCCACTTCCTCCCATTCGGTTGTAACCGTGGAGAAGGTCGGGGCCCTCAGCTGGATAAGGCCTGACTCACACACGCTTACCTCGTGTAGAATGTGCATGGACGATAGTGGGGAGGGCTCCTCCCGCCCTGTATTGGGCTGATTGCGCACCATGTCTCCCGAGTCCCTAAGGGGGGGTCGGATACCTACTGACCCTCCAGGAGGAGAGCTCCAGAGGCTCAAATGGTTCTGTGACCAGAGCCTCGAGCACCAACGGCAGGTCCCATTGCGGGGAGGAGGCGTGCACTACTGGGCGATGCCTCCTGACCGCTTGCAAAAAAACGCAACATAAGCGGCTGACCGAAGGCTGACCTGCGCCTCTCTCTCCTTCTCAACCGTGGGCTCGCCTCGCTGAGGGAAAGCCAGCGGCAGCATACGGCTGAGCTGCACTCTTTCCTCCTCCAAGCGGCGGAAGCGCTGCGTGACTGTGGTGACCGACCCGAAGAGCCCTTTCGTGGATACGGGGGCTCCAAGGAGATCATCACGGTCCTTTTTGGAAAGTGCCGTGAGTCCCAACCACACTTGGCGTGATCCAACTGTGGCCAGGGACATCACACGGCCAGCTGGGGCTGCCACACCATGGACCAGATTATTTATCTGTCTGATGCAGCGGTCCACATAATCACCCCGGTCTTCCTGAGACGGGGAGGCGGGGGCTTCCTGTTGAGGAGTAATCAACGAAACCCCTAACACGCCCAGGTTATTGGCCGCCGCGGCCAGCTGTGCCCCGAGCCGGAATATCTTATCCAGATATTCCAATAGAGTCCAGTAGACGGCAGAGCCTGTGTGAGATATAACAATGATCTGAGGAACCATTTTACATCAGATACTTTGCAACTAGAGGGATGGTGATATCAATGCTATGGAATAGAAAGTGTTGTGTGAGTACAACAACATCTGATAGGTAGTAATGGATGGAATAAGACATGTTTTGAAAATAGTGCCGTGATGTAATGGTGCGGAAATAGCGCTGTAGACCAGATATTACACAGCACCGCCATGAATCAGGCACTTAATGCACCGCTGTTTGTCTCTCACCACCAAGATCTCCTATTACAAACCTCCCTCTCTCTTTCCCTTTGCCTCCTCTCTTACCCGGTCATAATGCATATGAGCATGACTGGGTAAGTGTTTATAACTTGATCCAAAATCAATACTCAAGTGGTATCTCCCTTCGTCTGGTCTACACTTTTGTGTGTGCCTCAAGCATGTCTTTGTGTGTTCGGTTTTAGTGTGTGTGTGTGTGTGTGTGTGTGTGTGTGTGTGTGTGTGTGTGTGTGTGTGTGTGTGTGTGTGCGTGTGCGTGTGTGTGTGTGCGTGTATCTGTGTGTTCTCGCATTCTGCAGTTATTAGTCTGACCTTGGCGGCGATGGTCTCGTATTCCTGGCAGCTCATGTACTCATCCAGCTGGCTGTTCCTGCCTTTGATTGGTTTGATTTCATCCATTAAGTCCAATTCAGTCATGGAGAGGATATATTGACGCGGGGGGGGGGGTGCCTTGATGCAATAGAAACATGCATGTGCAAACGGCCTCGCAGGTCAATATTAGCAAAGTGGATTGATTGGTATTGACTTTATTCTAAACCCCTCCCCTGAACTGCAATTGTCCAATATGCAGCTTTGAGAGGTTGATTAAGCTTTGATTTGATCTAAGACAGTCAGATGAATACTTTGCATTTAGATTTGGGAGGGAGCTGCATCTAGCCTTTTGAAATCCAAACACACAAGAGCAAATGGGTAAGAAATTGATTAAAATATTTGCTGCAATTGTTAGTGTAACAAGCTAGCTAGCATACCTTCTACAAAATGAACTTCCAAAGTCAGTTAAAAAACATTCAAGGCAGCATGTACTGTGTGCAAGCAGCTCCTGAATGATTTTACATGATTCTCACCTTAATTAAGCTCCATGCCCCCCGGTACCAGGGGCAAAACACAACATCTTGCAAGAAGCAGCATCTGAGGGCTTCTTAACATTTAACAAACTATGAATGTAACAATTTTTACCGAAACAAAACACAACTCTAACGCCAAGCCTCTAAATTAGCCCTGAGCGAAAAAATGCTAACGCACTTATTACAGAACTCACGGTATAAATACTTTATTACTTGTGCACAGCTGCACAAACAAGACATCAGATTAAAGATGAGATTCCAATGATTCCAGAGGTATAAGGTATATATCATCACTGTGCGACCAAAACTCAGGGTAGCAAATGCGAAACCAGACAACAAACAACTTAGCTTTACGGAGCCAAAACGGCAAAAAACGTCTTACCTTTGCTGTTTTCTGATCAAAAGTTGTGTTCAATGGCATTAAAACGATAAAAACGCTGCTGAAGGTTAATCCAATGTGTCTGTGTCACTTTGAAGTTATTACTGATAATCCATCATCATATTTATGTCAGTAACGGAGTTTTCATAGCTGCTATGATAGCTACGAGCAACACAGTTTCACGGCATTTCGTGTTATAATCACGAAATTAATCTATTGATTCGTATTCACCAACACAATTTTGCCATTGTTTTCGTGTCACACAGAACAATTTTAAAAGCAATGTAAATAATAACAAATTAGAAGGAAAAAAATTCTGAGCCCGATTTATTTTCCTCACGGACGGCAAAAAAACTCCGACATTATACAATTCAAAATAAAAGGGATAGGGTTAGGCTTAGGGTAAGATATTGAGTAAGAACATGTTTTTATGAACCACACAGCTTCTGGTATTCCAAGACCCGACCGGACAAAAAGACGTGGTGCAGGCACGAAACATACTACCAACAGAAATACATTGCTTTTAAAATCGTTCTGTGTGACACGAAGAAAATTGGAAAATCGTGTTGGTGAACACGAATCAATAGATTAAATTAATTTCGTTACTATAACACGAAATCCCGTGAGACTGGGTTGCTACGAGAGTGTATGACAGCTTCCGGTTTTGGGCATTCTGGCTACGCATCACTCATTCACCAATGGGTAATGTTTAGATGGATTTTAGGAACTTCTCTCTCGATTCTATTGGCTCTAACGGTTAAAAAGAGGTGTCAATCATCCAAATCGACGATGGGTTCCAGAGATATGGAAAATGCACCCAAATGACCCCAGGAGTGTTTTTTTTTTCTAAATCTCTCCAAAAAGGTCAAATGTCACTTGTTTTGCATCAATCTTGATACAGGGTACTTAGTATAGGTTCTAGTTTGGATTCCTAAATATTTTAGTCTACTATCCCATCATTCAAGGGTGGTTTTCACTATAAGTAATGGGTTTTTTTTGGACAGAAACTTCAATTTACATTTTTTTACTTTAAAATAAAAAAATTCTATATTGATTCTGACTTGTCTACATCCAACTCACAGGTTTATCATTGTTTTGAGAAAAAATATATAGTCATTTGTTCTGGGAATGTCATTTTCGAGCCTGAGACCTGAAAAACAGGCTCGGGGTTTAACTGGTTAAAACAAATAAACTAGAAACACTGCTTCCACAAATGAAATGTTTTAACGTATTTATTGTCAAAGCATTTAATATATTCATTGCTATCAGGATGTTAAGAGCATTCCATGGAATATAACAAAAAGTGTTTCTGAAATAAATTACATACCCCACCTTTAATTTCAAATTGCATATCGTTTTTTCCTGGATCTTTTGGTGTGAATCTCTTTTTTTTGGGCAATTTTCCAGATGTGTTGTTGTCTGTTACAAGCTTTTGCACGCACACAATGTATGTGGCTTCCGTTATGACCCAAAAAACAATTGTAAATAAATGTTTTGTTTATTGGGGTTCATTTTTGTATTGCTGCCTGTGTGTTGGTAGCTCATGTCCTTACATAGGCCTGTTTGGGGTTTCAAAGCTTGCCCATTTGTGTGTGTGTGTGTGTGTGTGTGTGTGTGTGTGTGTGTGTGTGTGTGTGTGTGTGTGTGTGTGTGTGTGTGTGTGTGTGTGTGTGTGTGTGTGTGTGTGTGTTTGGTCTTGCTCAAAGCAGCTTTGTCAAAGTGCACTAATTGAATAAAGAGTAATTGTGATGCATTTAGGCAGTTACTGACCCCTGTTGTTCTAGTGGGTAAAACCATTAGCTTGAGCATAAGGTTTACTCCAGTGGACACATGCAAAAATAAAACCAACGAGTGGAAGCAAGAGAACAGGAAGACAGCCTGTTAGTTAAGTGGATCGGGTGCTTTTTTTTTAATGCATTAGATGCCGGTACAAACAAACCAATGTTCAAGCTGGGAGGCAAAGAAGAGCATGTAAACTATTAATTCACTTGAGAAAATGAAAACCGCAGCTTAGAGGTTTTCCTGCGGCAACAACAATGTACTATCTCCTCTATGCTTTGAATTAAAATCGGTGCACTCCCGCTTTGCAAAAGCTTTGTCTTGAATGTCTCAAATCTTTCCTAAATGTCTGCTGTATTCAAAGTACATCTCCTCAAAACACTGAGGTGCATTATTGAGGAAAAGGATGTCAAGGTTTTTTGCTTAAAGATAAACAAGCTACTTGTTCGAACAGAAATAGGGGGCAGCAGTCCACCTCTACAACTGGGTTTATACACAGATCTTGTACCTTCAACATGATTGACAAGCTATCGGGGAAGCTTGCATCTTCATTGTTTCATTCCGGACTCCACAGTAAATCAGTATCGCCTCTCAAGGTGCACGGTCAAGGCTAGCTCCTATTTCTCTGCAGAACAAAACATAGATACCAAAACTTTCACTTCTGTACATCCTGTTGATAATGTTAGTTCACTCTTCAAAAGTATGAAGACTTAAACTTGACACTAAGGTTAGGGTTGGGTCCCAAATAGCTGTCAGTTTCCTTTAACACTAGAACCGCCAACGGGTAAATTTTACCCGCAGCTGTTTTTTTATTGTATGTAACTTTTTTTCAATAAAATATTAACGTCTCCCAGTCCGTGACTTTTCCTGAAAGTGTGTTATGTAGCACCCTGTGTTGTTAAACATTGTCAAAATGAAGTCAGATTGAAAAAAATCGCCAAAAAAATTGCTATTTATACCTATTTCCGCCAGCGGGTAATATTTACCTCATAGAAATGCAGCGATCCTGGCGCTATTGATTTCGCGCGTAAACATAAACATGACGTGTTGCTATAGCAACGCCTTTTGTCTACTGCTGTAGATAGAGAGAGCGATTGAGAGATAGATAGATTGAGAGAGACATAGATAGATGTATTGATAGAGAGATAGACTTCATGCTCCAGCTGGCACACGAGCTGCGCGCTGGGTGGATGGCATCAAAAGCGCCACCACTTGCGGACCTGCCCTTCAGCGGTGCTGGTGCAGAAGAGCGCAGGGGAATGACCTGCATGGTGAAGGCGCACTGCATGCAGAATAAAACGTTCTGCAAATGTGTCAAGTGTGGGGATACTGTGTGTGGCAAATGCACAAGCATTTTTACCTTTACGAAACACAAGCCTAACATCAAGCGTTTATTAGCGAGAGTGGGTAATATTTCTTCCATATGCAGCGATCCTCGCGCTATTGATTTCGCGCATAAACATAACGTGTTGCTATAGCAACGCCTTTTGTCTACAGGTGTTCCTATAGAGAGAGAGAGAGAGAGAGAGAGAGAGAGAGAGAGAGAGAGAAGAGAGAGAGAGAGAGAGAGAGAGAGAGAGACGAGAGAGAGAGAGAGAGAGAGAGAGAGAGAGAGAGAGAGAGAGAGAGAGAGCGAGAGAGAGAGGAGAGAGAGCGAGAGAGAGAGAGAGAGAGAGAGAGAGAGAGAGAGAGAGAGAGAGAACACAAGTCTAACACCAAGCATTTAAATCAGCACTGTAGCGATATTTTATACTTCATGCTATCTGTACAAACTATATAATATGAAAAGCTGAGAGTCCACAGATTATATTGGTATACATTTCATCCCTGTGCGATCAAAACTCACTGTTCTGTATGATACATTGTACCTTGGAAATCAATTGCGGGTAAACATTACCCGTTGGCGGATATAGGTATACAGCGACCTCTGGCGGTTCTAGTGTTAATAAAATAATAATAAAAATACATTTTATTTTTATAGCGCTTTTCACTATAAGAAAATGATCAATCGATAAAAGTGGGTTGAATTCAAAACACAAACCATCTGCATGACGTGCTATATTTAGGTTGTAGAGCACATGTTCTTTTCTAATTCTGGCTCACTGACTCTTAGGTTAATGCCATTGGGTTGGTGGCTAATGTACATGCACCTGCAATAATACATATGCAATCAACAATCCTATAATCTACGATAACATTAAGGTCTATATTATATTTCTCTTTCACATGCTATATTTCATATTAGTTGATTGAGTACAACACATGAAATGACTGAGCTATGCATTACATTAATGTCATATTACTATTATCTCCTTTAGCCTGCAGTCATATGACAAATAAAGTAAAGCGCTAAAAGAACCTTTCTGTATTGAGAAAAGCACATTATAGAGTACATTTTTCAGTTATGTAATTTTCTGTCACTCATCTTTTCGCTCTGTGTTTGAACAGCGTGTTGCAGTAAACAGCGTCGCTCCTCTCGACAAGAGCCCGGCGCTCTGAGACTGTTGGAGAACCCTTCAACATTTCAAGTGTTTGCCTAACTCTGACATGACTAATGTTTTTTAACAACATAATGAACTACGTGACACTCCTCAACAAAGAGCCCTGCAGACCGCTGGATGACACTTTAGGATGGCAGTGTAGCTTCTAAAGCCACGTCATGTGCTGAAGATGGGGGCTACGAGCTCTTAGCTGAACAATATGGCTCGCCCAGGTCAGGCAGGAAAGGGTACTCTTCAGTTCTTAGTTGTAAAAACTGTTCGGACATTATTGTGCTCCTTTGTCACCTTGTTGACACCCAAAGTTCCCCTTCTTTCCTCTACGGGAGCTAAGATCTTTTTAAACTATTGTATGTTCAGACTTTGTTTAGCTGTAATACCTATTCAAAGCTACATTATGTTTATACTTAGTGAAATATTGAAACAAAAAACATGTGTTTTTCTCATGGCTGTACCATATCGTCAAATTGAACTACTCTAGCTGTTTTATAAATGACTTTTACACATTCCTGCAACATTCAGCATGAGAAATGTTGTATATTTGGACACTCAACTACATCTACAGTTCATTTTGTATGGGTTTGAACCAATAGCGGTGCACCAGAGTGACTCTATCATGACTTGACCCACCATTGGGTTTAGGGATGCACGATATTTGTTTTTTGAAACCGATACCGATAACTTCCTGCTTCTCAAGACCGATACCGATAACCGATAATAATATAATATATATATATATATTAAATGTACCTGTAGTTTTTGCACACCTGGTGGTAAAAAAAAAGACTAGTAGTGAGCAAATGACATGAGCATTACTACTATGAACAAAACAAAGCCAAGAACAGTTTTGACTCTTCAAAGTGACCATAAGTTCTTGCCTTTTTCAAAAGCCTCGTCGATAGGTAAAAGCCCCGGTGCCTTTGCAGCTGGCTTCGTACGCTTTTAACACACCATCGTGGCGATGTTTCAGGTGACTAATCAGGTTGGAAGTATTATAGCTCGTTGCCTTTTTCCCTCCTCGTGGAACTTCTGCATTTGTTAATACAAATAGCAAGCGAACTATCTAACTCCCATACTACCGACGACATGTTTGTTTACTGTCCTGGCTTCACGGCCGCACACCATTTACGTCACAGCCAGGCATGAGTTAGGGAGCGCTGGATTTGTGAAAAACTCCCCTCTTCCTAAACCACTAATACCACAGTACTGGCAAAACGGGAGGAGCCGAGTGAAAAACAAGCGCCCCTCATCCCAATCCACCCACACCGCAGTATTTTTTTCTTTTTTTTTACCCAAAAAATATATTGTATATTATCGGGGCTATTAATACTTTTATCGGGTTTATCGGGATGACGTCATAATTCCTAATACCGATAATTATCGGGCCGATAATTATCGTGCACCACTAGTTGATGCCCAATTCCTGTTTAAAACACTAGGCATCATGGAGCTGGTGTTGTGTCATTGAGCATTTGATTAGCTTATGTGCAATTGCAATGGATTAAGATAAACCATAACTTGAACAGGGATAAATCAAAGCTGCATGCTAAGTTGGATTTAATTAGTAAGTCATAAAGAGGCCAAGGTGCAGCTGTAACACTGTCACACTTGATGTAGAATCAACTTAGGTGGGTGTGGGTTAAGATGAGCCAGTGGGTAAGATGACCCACCCCCTTTATCTAGGGAACTGTTGTTATTTGACCATACATTCAGGAATCTCCCATCAGTTATTGTTGGCTGAGGGGTAAATTGAGCCGGTGGTTCAACTTAACCTCCCATGAGGCACTGAAGTTTCATTAATTCTCTGTAGTATAACAATTTAGTTTTACACAACTGATTTGTTTTTTATGTTTTGAACATAGTTAAAACAAAAAACATTACTGTACCAAACAACTGGAAAGAGAAGGGTTTAGCAGGGAGGGTGTGCAAAAGATCACACGATTCAGTTCAGTATATATGATACAGTTAGCTACATGCAGAATATTGATCAAATGAATTATATTATTTTAGGTCTAGATTGGTTCAATCATTTTAAGGCAAACATATGCCCAGAAGGAGTTCTTTGACAATCTGGCTAAAGTGATCAACAGATGAGAGAATAACAGCATTTGATAACATGAATAACTATCTCTGACTTGCTTATATAAATCAGTACAGTACTTTTACAACAGACTGGTACATGTGTTTACCTACCAGCTTCATTTACAAGGATATCTATGTAGAGCTGTTTAGTTAAACTGCAATTGCTATTTTTTCATAAGACTGGAGGTATTGTTCGCTATAAGACAAATGTCCCTTTGGCTTAATGTGCATTCAGTGTGGAAAAAGCTGATCAGCAGCAACAAAAGTCTACAGAAATCTTCAATCATAGCTTCGAAAGTGTTTGAATCTATAAATACTTCCAAGTTGCCGCTTTAACTGCCAAGTCGTTCCGCCGGTTACCCCCATGAGATTTGAATGAAGCCTAAGATCAGTTTCGGTACATGGAGTGGTGTGGAGAATCCATTGGAGCTGTCCTGAAGCCAGTTGTTCATCAGTGAGCGACTGGGGGTGAAACTGGACTCATGGAGGCCCTTTAGGGACCTGGCGTCAGTGGGGAAGGCTTTCAAAAGAAAGAAGATAGAGTGGGCTGCACACTTGTGTGAAACTGAATCGCATTTGACACAACACTACAAACAGAGCTTAATTTTCCGTGTTACCCATAATCCCCTTGGTTAATTTTGGTCGTAGCGGTTGCACGGTTAGCAACCATGGGTTTAAGCAACTGGTTAACACTATGGACAAGCGTTACGCAATGCCATCTCGGCATAATTTCACCAGATCTGCACTGCCTGCCCTATATGACAAATGCCGTGGGGAAGTTGAAAAAGATGTGGCTTCAGCTGAATGCTTTGCAGTTGAATTATACTTAAAATTCAGGGTAATCAACTGTTAAAAAGATACTGTTCAAATTATTAAGTTCAATAAATGGATGTTTTCAAAGTCAATGAATAATCGTATTTAAAGGTAGGGTATGTACGTTTGAGAAACCGGCTCGAGATCGCTAGAATTTGAAAATGATTCAATTTAAATAGAAAAACTAACATAATATCGAACTTAGAAATACATATTCATAAAATGTCTAGTGTGAATTTTACGACACTACCGAAATCTATCTTAGTTTCTAAAGAATCTAAATAAGTAAACATTAGAATATACTGTATTTCAGTTTTCAGAGTTGAATGACTTTAACAATTACTTTATTTAATCAATGAAAGCATTTTACCAGCTTTTCTTTGTTAGTGAATGACCAAATTAGCTACATGTTTTTGACATTATTTACCAAAACAAAAGAGAAGGTATTTATTTAATATGGAACAGTGTTAACTTCCATTTCCTTGTTATTTCTTTTCATTTGAATCCCAGAAAACCACAGTTAATCACTTCAACATACTTCAGTCAGCATGATGGGAAGTTGCGTTATTTTTCGCACATTCGGAGAACAAATCGGGTTTCCGTTACGGATCGGGTATTCGTGACACCCCCCGCTCAGTGAAATTCCTTCTCCCCCTTTTCCTTTCACGGCTTATTTTAATTAGCTCGCTCTCTGATCTCTGTCTCTTTGCCCCCTCTCCCTCTGTGATAACTCTCCTTTGCATTTCCTCTGTCTCCCTCACTCATTCGCTCTCATTACAGTATTTCTCGGAGTAATGAATGAGCTGATATCTGTTTGGTGTCACGAGGGTCATGAGCTTTCTGTCTCCCTCTTTTCTTCTCAGCGTATTAGTCATCCGACACTCTATTTAGCTGCCGCTCTGTCTTCCTGCTCTTCTTTCTCTGCACTCAAATAGAAAGAGAAGAAGAAGACAAAACAAAGGTTGTATGATCTCCGACGTCGCCACGGATCTCGGTTCAGTAATTACAGAGAGATGAATGAGAGCACAACGAGACTAGAGAAAGGTTAACGGTATATATATATATATATTCGATATATGAATAAGCAGCATTTATATAAACCTGCAGTAGTTATTTACCACATACTTGATTCATCCAGCTATAGAAAAGGTGTCCGTTACAGAAATAGAGACTGAATTGTTCTCCAAACACTTCTCTGTAATTGTCCTGTTACAGTAGCAGTCAATGTAAAGTGTATTGTTGCAGTTTCAGGGCCAATCAAGAATAAGAATGCTGTTATTCTATATGTTCTTCTTCTCATCCATATCATAGATCTCAATTACTTGGGCTTCATAGCAGTCATGTCTCCACTAAAGACCCCCTATTATGGTGTTTGGGGGTTTTCCCTTTCCGGAGTGTGTTCTATAGGTTTGTGTGCATGTAAAAGGTCTGCAAAGGATAACATCCCTGTTTTCCAGGAAGAGGGGGTTTCTCTCCCCCCCTGCCTGAAATGCCTCCATTGGACTCCTTTGTTTACTTTAGTAACATAATGACATCACTATGTAACACTTCTGCTTCTATTGGTTAGCGGCCCAACATAGTGTGCCTGTGTTACCAATTTGTGTTTGTTATTTGTTGTGCATGACTGGAAGCCAATAGCGATATGCTAATGGGGGGCATTACTGGCACACCCTTAGGCGGTTGACCAATCACAACAGAGGTGGCGAGCTAACCAATCAGAGCAGACTGGGCTCTGGTTTCAGACAGAAGGTGACAAGAGGTGCTAAAATAAAGACCTTATTGAACATTAAAGCATGGAAACATGTCACAGTAGAGGCCCAAAATACAAATATGAACCTAAATAATAGGTAATATGTCCTCTTTAATACTCATTTACACACACAAAATGTGTTTTAATTGGTTGCTCTAGGATCCCATGCATGTCTCTGGTCACCTACCTAGATTTCAGTCTGAACAATTTGATTTATTTAGGGTGTCATTTGGCAATTGCACCCTATTGGGGGGTGATGGATCTGTTAAATAGGAAAAGGCATCTATGTAGTCTAAAAATGGGTGCTGTTTACACTGGATATGAACATGAATATAGTTAAAGATGAACTTACTGAGCTTCTTTAGGAAAAACATGTTATGCAGAGTGTAAATGATCACAGAGCTCAGCTGGAACAATGCTTATTGAAACCAGATGTAAATGCAAATGTGTGGGGTTTGTTATAAAAACAACATATCCAGTTCACATTTTAATATCAGGTGCAAATTGGGCCAGAAATAATGACAAATACGATACCCCTTAGTTGTTTGATGACAATAACAAAAACATGCTTTGGTGAAGGAGGTGGCACTTTAACAATTCCTAAACCAAAAATGAACAATGCAAAAAAAAAATTGCAAGGGTAGCCATCCCAAATGTCAGTCAATGAAGACAAAACACAAACAATGTTATTAATTAACAACCTTTCTTGACTTAACATTTTTTTCTAATTCTAATAAAAATGATATTTAAATAATAATTAAGCCCAATTAAATATCTGTCATGACTCTCTTTTGCCAATCATTGTGATGAGTTAACCCACAGGCAGCAACAATACTTACTAACACCTTAAGTCTGAACGTTTTGTTCTAGGAAACACCTCCGGCAAACAGGAAACGGTTTGCTCTGCTGTTATTCATTCCAGTTGGGATGGCTAACAGCTCTGCAGGGTTAGCACTCACACAGTGTGTTTTTTAGTGAGGGGGGAGCACAGCTCTCTGATCTGTTTTTCATTACACTTATTCCTCAATTCATTACGTGAACGGCAGATAACATTAATTAGAAAGACCTGCTTTAAGTGGGGAGTTTCTTTTGCAAATATTATGTCTTTCTGTCTTTAATCTTGTTTTTTGTAAGATCAAGTGTCCAAAAAAGCTTATGTATATTTATCTGAATGATAGCAAAGGGTCTAGTGTAATTACAAACACAGAACCATAATCCAACATGGAAGCCTTGTAAGTTATAATGAATGGCTTTGGTTAAGGTTAATACATCATATACTAATCTTTTATAGATCCGTTTGAAGTCATTAATATGAAGAGCTGACCTTTATTCTTTCAATTTGTAAATTACACCAATGGGTGTCCCCCTTCTAATGTATTAAGTCCACAGTTCTAATTGCCACTGATTCATTAAAACAGGCTTTGTTATTTTACCATAATTAATTACATTTATAATACTGTATAACATTCCACCTAAAATGTCTACAAATGACCAGACAGAGATGTTATATAATTTGTTAGGTTGTGTACTTGCATTATCTCAAATGTGTACAAGTTAAGGGTTAGGGCTGACATACATGTACTTAATAACGTCTGTCCGTCCTGGGAGAGGGATCCCTCCTCTGTTGCTCTCCCTGAGGTTTCTCCCATGTTCCCTTTAAACTGTGGGTTTTCTCTGGAAGTGTTTCCTTGTACGATGTGAGGGTCTAAGGACAGAAGGTCTAAGGATAGAGGGTGTCGTTTTTTTTCTCATACTAATATTCTGAACTATCTGTGCTGTTGTATTTGCTGTAAAGTGTCTCTACTGTAGGCTATTTTTATTATATGTACAGCACTTTGGCTCGACCAAAAATCGTTTATAAATGTGCTATATAAATAAAACTTGATTTGATTGATTTGATTTAATAATATCCAGTATTAAGCACATATATTGTGATCATCTTTTGGATATTGGTTGTTTTTACCGCTATATAAAAGTGTGAGAAAAGGTTTACTGAGGTGAAACATCTACTGCTTGTGTGTGTGTGTGTGTGTGTGTGTGTGTGTGTGTGTGTGTGTGTGTGTGTGTGTGTGTGTGTGTGTGTGTGTGTGTGTGTGTGTGTGTGTGTGTGTGTGTGTGTGTGTGTGCTCTGTGATTCCCTTTAATCCTGACTCGCCCATGTCCTTCAAACCCCAATCAAGGTTGGCATTAATGAGCGTTTTTTTCTCTGCGTGCCTCGCCTGCCTCTCTCTCTCACTAAACATTCCCTAATTAACAAGCACTGCTGCTTACTAATGGTGTGTGTGTGTGTGTGTGTGTGTGTGTGTGTGTGTGTGTGTGTGTGTGTGTGTGTGTGTGTGTGTGTGTGTGTTCGCCCATAGCAACACTGCTGAGCAATAAATGACTCTAATAAATATCCCCTCCAGTTTTGATTAGCGATGCCTAAAAGTTGGAGATGATTCAACTCTCTGAGGCTCCGGGATTCATCTAGTCATGTCTGATCATAACGATTTTTCATCAGAATCTGATTCACTCCAGTTGCCAATTTTAATATGTGTTCAGAAGTTAGTCAACGATGTGTGCAAATACTTAAAGTACGATGCATACTAACACATTACATTGACAACGACTTGCAAATTGCAAGGTCATCCTTTTCCGTCCTGCCCTTAACCTGTTTTTTTTCACGAAACTGTGTCCCGGGCTTTTTAACATTTAACAACCTATTAATGTGTCATACCCACTTAACGGGAGGAAACTCAGCTAACTGACTATACAAACCATTTTTAGCTAAACAAAACACAAGGGTAATACCAAGTCTCTAAATTAGCACTAAGCGAAAAAATGCTAATTTATCATTCTGCAACCAGAACTCAGCGAAGGCAAAACCAGACAACACACAACGTAGCTTTACGGAGCCAAAACGGCAAATATGTCTTACCTTTGCTGTTTTCTGATCAAAAGTGGTGTTCAATGGCATTGAAACGCATAAAAGTTGTCAATCATCAAAATCGACAGAGGGGGGCAAGAGATATGGCAAATACACCCAAATAACCCCAGAAGAGATTTAGCACAATGTTTTGCTAAAAAGGTCAAATTGAACTTGTTTTGCATCAATCTTGATATTATATGTTATAGTTTGGATTTCTAAAGCTTTTAGTCTACTATCCCTTCATTCAAGGGTGGTTTTCACTATAAGTAATTTTGGACGGACACTATCATTTACATTGTTTTACTATGTTCAATCTGAATTTACTTTAGAAGTGAATATATAGTCATTTGTTCTGGGAATGTCATTTTCGAGCCTGAGACCTGAAAAACAGGCTCAGGGCGTAACAGGTTAATATCCTACCTTCAATGTTCACACTCAATTAAGATAATATAAGATAGGACTTTATTTATCCAGAGTTAAAAAGTTACAATAAACCCAGCAACATAATAATAGAAGTAACTTATACATTATAATAATAAAACTGCACACTAGCAGTGCAGTAAAAAAAAAAAAATTAAGCAACTAAAAAAAAAATAGATGGTTCTGACTGTACCACTCCACAAACCTGTTCACCACTCTCCAGTACTCGGCTGCCTGATCTCTGCTGATACAGCCCACAATGGCAGAGTCATCTGAGAATGTCTGCAGATGGCAGGACTATGAGCAGTGTCTGAAGTCTGATGAGCACTGTGAACATGAAGGGAGAGAGGACCGTGCCCTGAGGAGCACCTTTCTCAATATAGTGTCAGAGGTGGTGTTCTGCAGCCTCACGTACTGTGGCCGAGCTGTGAGGCAGTTTGTAATCCAGCTCACCAGTGGAGCAACATGTATGTCCAGTAGTTTACTGCTACTCTCTGTAGCTCTCTGTATTCAGAATGGCAAACAGTTGTGTTAGTTTAAACTGAATTGTTTTGCATACATAAGTTTTTTAAGAAACTATAGAACTTAAACCTTCAAGCAGTGATAGACGGGCCGTGGCTTATCCACGCATGTCAGGGGTACTTCCTGTTGACACAGCAGTGAATTGCCATGACCGCTGGAGACTGGCCACATGAGTGAACATAAGTTATTGCATGCAGTTTGATACGCTGAAATCTTAAGATGGTACTGACCAAATGTTAGGTCAATTTGATGATCTGTTGGAGGAGTTTGTTAAGGTACATCACCTGTGGAAAACTGCATACAATTCAAAATGACCGAGTTCCTACCGCCACGCTCTAAGAGACTATCTTTGCCGTCTCTATGTGATACATACTCCCACCAAATTTCGTAGATAGGGCACATTCACAAAGAAAAAAAACTTTTGGTTAGTGTTTAGGCCCTAGAAAATGCAATTCCCTGCTCCGACTCAGTTCATGAGCCCTAATGATATGAAAATATATATATAATGTTGTGTCGAGTCTCTTTGTGCTTTTCACTATGTTTTGTGAAGTGTTGCAATTTTCTTTTTGTCATCATATGACTGTTGAAAATAAAAAAAGATAAACAATAAAGAAAACACCATGTCAATAAATGGGCTATAATTCCAACTTTTTTTATGATGATTTTGGTGATGAAATAACATTGTTGCTCATCAAATGTAATTACATGTCTTTTTATTCCCAGTATGACTTCTATGATGCTAAATAACTATTGAGTGAAAAAAATGTGCAATAGCGTTAACATCTCTATTTTTCTCTTGCTTTGTGTCTCAGGTGTCGTCATCAGGTGAAGTAGAAACCATGGAGAGGCTGTTGCTGTGTGTGATGCTGGCAGTTGCCATGGCAGTGCGGGCACAGATCTGCCCGAAGCGTTGCGTGTGTCAGATCCTGTCACCCAACCTGGCAACCCTCTGCGCCAAGAAAGGTCTTCTGTTCGTCCCGCCCAACATCGACAGGCACACGGTGGAGCTCCGGCTGGCCGACAACTTTATCACAACGTAAAAGTCCCATCACTGATACCACCAAGATAACTAGTACTACAATGCTAATACTAGGTTGCTTTTGGTTTTTCTACCTTACAAGAACAACTTCCAGAACTAATGTTCTTGGAAACAGCTTCATTCATTTCAATGAGACCACATGTTGGACATTGAGAGGGTTCCCAGGGTCATTTAGCAAAAAAGTTGAACATTGTCAAAATGTGTCATGGCAAAATTCGGGCTGTTTATTGAACATTGGAGTCTTTAAGGATACAAAAATAAATAATAATATGAAATATTTTTTTGTTAATATGCTGTGTCAAATCACACATTACATATCAAATGTAAATGTGTAATCCATTTTATTGTAAAACAACCTCAACAATTTCCCTTCACGCGTGGCTAATAACTGTCCAAAATGTTCTTCAAAACTTCACTAGGTAAAATCATTTTCCGATTTATATTTCAGTTGTGTTAGTGAATCTAGTTGTACTAGCAAATAGCCATTAGCTGGTAGCAGCTAGCTTGTTACTAGCTATCAAGTAACAATATCCCTGTTTCCATTTTTTTGTAGCAGGTGCTTGGTCTTCCCTTGTCACTTATAGATCGTAGAAACTCACTTGAAAGAGTCTTTATTCTTTACTTTGAATGTAATTTCAATACTTTTTAAAGTTTTATTAGACAACCATCTACAATATTAGTCACAGAACACTCCGATGTGTTTTTTACTTTTCCTACTTGCAAGCCACATTCTGAAAGGGCCAGTGGAATTTCTTTATATATTTTATGGTAAATGGTTGAGAATACATATAATTGTAAAATTAGAAGGGAAATTCGTTAACAATTAGAAATGCAGTTAATTTAATCCAAGGCTCTCACACTGAGATAAGCCTTCAAACTCATGGTTATATTACTCAAACCGGCTTTTAAAAGGCAGTGCTATTTTTGGTCTGGCCACCTGCCAATGCTATGCTACCACTTGTAATTAACTGTAAGGGATGCTACAGCTTCCTCTGCTAATGCCTTTCACCAAACCACAAAACTACTGAAAATAGTGAAAGCAGGAAAAGCTACCGTAGCTAATACTAGAATACTGGTACTATTATAACAACTATAACACCCACAAAGTTACTATTTATAGTATTATAATTGTCTTGTGCTTTACACCCACATAATTGAGTGATTAATATATTCTCAAAATCTGTTTGAATAATAATAATTTAAAGCTGAATTACAACTTTATTGACAAGTAATAACAACCTATATCTAATACCACAAGAACTACATATACCAGTTCTTGGAAAGTTAGGTTTAATTGTGTGAGAATTAACTATTTTCCTCCCAAGCTGGAAACAGAGACATTTTTCTCTGACGTCAGACGAGGAAGCCCTGAGCTGCTTTGGTGGAGATTAATACGTTGCTGGATTTTTGGACTGAGCGGCATCGCCCACAGCGCTTTTTATGACGATGCAAGCACATTACCCACCAGCACTACAATGAAATAAAACTAATTTAGGTGTGAAAAAAGCACTTACCCTAGAGCAGGGGTCGGCAACCATGGTTGGCACGCGGCACACTAGGAATAAGTGGAATAAGTGTGCAAAATATTTAAATTGTATTTTCGGATCCTGAACGAGACCGCCGCCAGAGCGTGTCTCACCGTTACCCGCAGAAGGAAGCCGTGCACGCAACGCAGCCCCGCTCTCTTTAACTCCAGGTGACTTTCTGCCGCTTTCCTCCGTGGTGCTGATCGTTTCACCACAGAGGAAAACACTTCACTAATTGCAGTACCCATAAGGAGCTGTACAAAGCCGCAGTTTTTGCGTGGCTGTGTATTTAGTTGAAAGCCCAGTGGCGATCTGCTCATCTCTCATCGAAATAATATGCTACAAGGGGCGCACTGGCCATCTGTGTGTTGAACTTTCCTGTCGGCTCCCAGACCGTAGTCGAGGAGGGCAGAAGCAACAAGCTTCAGGTTCAATAACCCACTCAAGCTTAAATGACTGGAGAGAGGCGAGCTCTTCTTGGGAGGCCGCTGCATTTATTTAGCTGTTCTTCTGTTTCACAAAATACATCACAGACCTCTGTTTTTCTGCTTCCTCGTTTCACTTCCAGAAACATACACACGTTCCCTCCATAGTTCTCTCACTGTCGCTCTACCATCCACACACACACAAGCCACACCCCTCTCTCTCTCTCTCTCTTAAAGGGACAGCGATCTCATCTCACTCTGCATGACCTAATATCATAACATGTGTGCTCTGGAGAATCACAGAACGGACGATCGTCCTTATTATTATGCCGTTCAAACCAATTATTATTCGGCATCATGTAAGTTGCGTTGACAGGTCCACACACTGCTTCCCCGCAGCGAGGCTCCCCCGCCCTCCTGCTGATAGTTGACGAGCGTCAAGCTCCTCAACCCCCCCGTTGATAATTTTCGATCGTTGGCACGCTGATAACAATTTTTTTTTTTTTAAATGGCACATGGAAGTCATAGTGGGTTCATAGTCAATGGAGCAGCTCAAGGCTGTCTCCTGATGGCAGTGCAGTTTCAAGCCTCAGTTCTCTGTTGCGGAGAGAGTTGTTCACGCTCAAAAATATTGAATTAACTGCACAGGATCAAAGGAGTACTATATGGGAATTAGGTTTTATATAATTTTTGCTTTTGAATATTAAAACAGTTTTCCTATAAAAGTCCTCTTACACAATATTCAAAGACAAAAAAGATACACCACCTTTGTCTAGTCCAGGGGTCTGCAACCTTTTTGACCAAAAGAGCCATTTTGCTCCTTTTTCCAAAAAAATGTTTGGTCTGGAGCCGCAAAACATATTTCATAGCTTGATAGCTTATAAAGTTGTATTTATTGTTATATCAGACAAAAACTACAGTTGTTTTTGCATTTATTAGGCTATTTATTACATTATATAAAACTGTTAACCTCTAATAAGAAACAAAGAACTCCTATAAGGAGAATTAAAAATTAGTGATGGGAATTCCGGCTCTTCTTGGTGAGCCGGATCATTTGGCTCGGCTCACCAAGAAGAGCCGGCTCTTTCGGCTCCCAAACGGCTCTTCAGTTTACCACATCAAATGTAGCCCTGTTTTGACTAATGATTTATATGTGTACACATATATATTACTTAAATTATTCAATACATCGTTTGTAATGAAGTATTCAAAAGTAAAAATTACATGTTTAATATAAATGATTTGCTGTGGCCAAATGGCCATTGCTTTTACAGACCCGCGTAACTCTCTGATACCACCCAATGAATGCACTGACTTGCTTGTAGAACCACGCTACACAAAGCAGATAGCAACACTTATAAAAACGTAGGCATAGACATTTAACAAAAGGGGCTACTGTATCGACATTTTTAAATTATATTTAGGGCCCTGACAAAACAGCAGGGCTCTATTTCAGTAACTATTAACTATAGAAAAAAAGACAGCAGCAGCTGACATCAAATCTTTGCTGAGCCTAATAAATATATTGCAATGCTCAAAACAGCAGCATCCAACAGTCTCTAATCCTTGGATATTACATGTCACTGCATCCATGCACGGAGCAGCTGTAGCGCGGAGATCATCATCATTCTGTCTTGTATTACTTAACAAAAAAAAACGGCTCGTTTGCTACGGCTCTTCCTTCAGACTTCCTTACAGAGCCCCTCCTCCAACACACACGAACGCGCACATGACCAATGAGGGCACGAGATAAATGTGTGCACAGATGGAAGGCTGACAGGCAGGTAGGCCATCCAGTTATTTTAGCCGGGCCGGCTAAAAAGGCTTTTTACAGTACTACGGCTTCCACAGATAAAAAAATGTATGTATTTATTGTCAAAGCATTTAATATATTCATTGCTATCGGGACGTTAAGAGCATTCCATGGAATATAACAAAATGTTTTCTGAAATAAATTACAAACCCCATTGAATTATGACTGAAGATCGTCAGCTGTCTTCCTCTCCCGTGTTGTTCCCTGGTTCCTCGATACGTAAAGGCTGCAACACCTTTGACAACTTCTCTCTACGTATCAAACATACCGGTAAGCCAGCATCGTTTGCTGTGAAAGCATATAACTCTGTCCAAGCAGAATGAAATCCTGTGTTCCTCTTTTCTTTGATTTATCCATAGTTCGCTCATCGATCCGGGGGTCAGGTTATTCACCTGCAAGAAAAGGCGCTAGCGCGGGACCGTAGCAGGATGTGACGCATATTTTAATTAAACCTTTAGGTTTTTTATTTATGTGTCACAGTATCACCTCAAAATACAAGATACGAAACATTTTCAACCATGCAAGAAAATATAAATAGTCCTACAAATACTTTTATTTTATTTCCTTCTTATTTTTGTCTAAGCTCAAGGGGCAGAGCAGAGGGCTTAAAGGGCTGCATGCGGCTCGAGGGCCGCGGGTTGCCGACACCTGGTCCTATGTTATATATTGTGTTGATTGGTGTTCTTAGTTCATCTCAAACGTTTCCAACAGTTTAACATGGAAATGTGTTATTTGAATCCAGGTTGCGTTCTGTATTATAAGGTCTCCTGAAATGGTGGGGTTTAACTTTTTAGAACCTGCGGTTATATGCCAAAACCCCCAAAAGATGTGATAACTGAACGTTTTATCCAGTTTTAAGACTAATTTATTATGATACTCTTATGAGATCTCCGTCTTATTGAACTCTTGAATGGATTTTAATGATCTGAAATCTGAATCTTAAAGGGGACCTATCATGCAAAATGCACTTTTGTACGTCTTTTATACATGAATATGTGTCCCCGGTGTTCCAGGGAACTCACCAAGTGTCAGAAAACACAACCCTCTCTCTTTTCCTCCATACCCAAATCTCTAAAAACGGGGCTGCAACGGAGCTGATTATTATTTGAATTTTTCTGACGTTTGAAAAGGGGTGCTCCGCCTATATGGGCAACTCTCCACCTATCAGGGGAATGAGAGACCGCTCGAAAGCACTGGAGATGCTGTAGTACATATGCCAGGCCTGTAAGTGGCGCTGTAGTCTGCCACAAAAGCAGAATCAGCCCTTGCAAAAACAGCGCTGGAAAAGAGCAAATAGAGCGAAATGAGGCATGGCTAAAATGCATGATCCGTTTGGTATTTTGAAAAAAAAAAATCACAGACATGTTTTATATAGGTATGGCCCTACAATATATGTTTCAAATATAGCATGATAGGTCCACTTTAAGTTATCAGATAAAGAAGCTGAGCAAACGTTAGCTTGAGACGAACTGTATCAGACCAACCTGACACATTTATTTTGTGTTTTTATAATGTTTTACCATGGTGCTGCTATTTTCTCGGCTCCAGATCGGACCAAAAACTGTGAAGAAATTCTAAGTGAGTAAGGCTAACTGAGATGCTGGCTGGGGACATTACCAAACTCTGTTTTTAGTTTGTATTTCAATTGAGAAACCCCTTGTGGAAAATGACATATTGTCTGTTTAATCAAAGTTCTGCCTTGTTGGAATTGTCTGTGCTACCAAAAACTCTTGCTTAACCCAAAAGCTGTTCTAGTACCAATCACACATGGTATATGTCTTTGTCTAAGTGAATTGTGCTGATCTGTGTCCACAGTGTGAAGAGGAAAGATTTTGCAAACATGACACGGCTCGTAGACCTAACATTATCCAGAAACACCATCTCCTTCATCACATCTCACGCCTTTGCCGATATGGAGAACCTCAGAGCTTTACACCTTAACAGGTACGTATATAAACCTAGATGTGTTTGCGGTATGAGATGAAATCCACCTAAGAAATCTGAAGTGTGATAGAGTCTTCCAAAGCTACAAAGTTCTGTTTTTCTCAGTTTCTACATTCTTTTTTCTCTCTCTTTTAGTAACCGGCTGACGAGGATAGCCAATGATACGTTCAGCGGGATGTCGAAGCTCCACCACCTGATCCTGAACAACAACCAGCTGGTAGTTATCCACCAGGAAGCGTTCAACGACCTGCTGGCACTGGAAGAGTTGGACCTGAGCTACAATAACCTGGACTCTATTCCTTGGGAGGCCATCCAGGTCAGGATCTCTTTAAACTGCTGCAGCCTTTCAAAACCCTGACTGGCTGGAGGCCATGGGAATAATCCAATCATAAGCACAATGGGATAAAAGGCCATTAAACCTGTTTGCCCATTTGTTTGAAATTAAAATAAAGAACTCTTTAGGGCTTTTGGATTGAACTGGGGCCATTATGTGGACTATTCATTAAGCTCCACTGAAGCTTCATTTGTAGGCATTTTCAGCGCTAACACTTTCAATTTGTTCTTCGCCAGGCAACAAGCAAATGTCAGGGTCTCTGTGGATCATCAACATACTTTGCAACTTAGGATAATTAAAAAATATAGTGATGTTAGATAAATAAGTGCTGTAGTCATTGTTGAGGAGTAACACAATAAAGAGGCAGTTACCTGCTCAATAGCTAAGAAATGAAATGACAAAATAAGTGTAATTGTAATTAAATACAGTAAAATCTAAGCAAATAACAGTTGCTAAACACATTTCCTGTGATTACAAAGGGGATACATCTGATTATATATATATATATATATATATTTGTAGATAATAATATGTAGTATATAGATAAAACATTTGTGGCAGTAGAAGATAACATCAGTTATTTTGCTCTCTTCCAAACTTTTCTGTTAATTATATTTAAAAACAATTAAATAGTTTTGCAGTTATTAGTGTTAAATACTGTTACACGGCCTGGTGTACCTTTATGTGTTGGGGTTGCTTTACAACCCAGTTTAAAACATTTGTTAGAAAGCTCAGAAAAAAGTAGTCTAAATTCATATCTGACAAAATGAAAATAGTATCATGACTTATTACAGTGATAACAGGGTAAGCTTTCAATCTCTGACCTATTCAATTTTACTAACAAAGTAAGTCATTGTTTGTATATTGAGTAACCACAATAGCTCTGTTGTTTTCAGTTAAACTTTATCTTTAGAATGTGCATGCTAGCATTATTTACTGTAGTTCAACATTTATATCACCACTGTCAAGGAATGCATTAAAAAATGTAAAGTTTAGTGACAATAACCAGGATTTTACTACCTTAAAGAAATCCATTTTCCTCTAGATCCGTTCTTAACCTATTCTACTTCCTCATTTCAAAGTGATACTAAAGTTAACTCTTGCTCTCTGTTCTTTCTACAGAGAATGATTAGCCTCCATACGTTGAGTTTAGACCACAACATGTTGGACTACATCCCAGAGGGAACATTTTCCCTGCTACAGAAACTCAACCGGCTGGACGTCACCTCTAATAAACTCCAAAAGCTGCCACCAGACCCACTTTTTCAACGAGCACAGGTATTATCCAATTCTGGAAAGCAGCAGGCCGAAACATATGTTTTCAATCTCTATTATTGTTATGTTAATAGAACTGGTTGAATTAGACAACTACCAGTGCATATGGGTAATCTGACTCAGATCGTGTCACACTTCCAGGTTCTGGCAACATCAGGGATCATGACTGCCACTTCTTTTGCGTTGTCATTCGGGGGGAACCCTCTCCACTGTAACTGTGAGCTGCTGTGGCTGCGGAGGTTGAACCGAGAAGACGACCTGGAGACGTGCGCTTCACCTCAACAACTCTCTGGGCGCTACTTCTGGTCTGTCCCTGAGGAGGAGTTCCTCTGCGAACCTCCACTCATCACAAGATACTCCCACGAGATGAGGGTGCTTGAAGGCCAGAGAGTTACTCTCAGGTACGTTTTTATGCTTGTCATGATCTTAGTTTTATGTCACGGTTTTAGTTTGGTCTGTCTTGTCATACGGAGGTGGGGAGGTGGGGCCCACATCATATGGGCGTGGATTAAGTCTGTCAGTGCCGCACACGTGCAGTGGGATTACCCAATAGCGATAGCCTTAGAGGGCTGCACCTATACTCATAGAAGCTGGATTACAGTACGTAACCCCAGTTTTGTTTGGTGTGTGAGATCCTGGTGGCTGGTGACTGTGCTCACGGGAACAGCAGATTGAGGCTGTGTCATGTGCCCCAGAGTAATAAATGCCCACACCGGGTTGTATTTTGGACGTTCTGCCTCTGCCTCCTTGCTTGATCGGGCCGCTCAACGGTCAGCTTCACATTCAATATTGTATGCATTAAATTCTTAAAGAGGCTCTAATATGCTTTTTGGGGATTTCCCTTTCCTTTAGTGTGTTATATAGTTTGTATTGCATGTAAATGGTCTGCAAAAGCTAAAATCCCTGTGTTCCCTAGGTATTTCTCTCCCACACTCTCCCCCCCCCCCTGCCTGAATCGCCTCCATTGTACTCCTTTATTTACTTCCATAACAATGTGACATCACTATGTAACACTCGCACTTCTATTGGCTAGCGGGACATTTCTGGTACATCTCTAAGAGATCGCCCAATCACAACAGAACCGGCCAGCTAACCAATCAGAACAGACTGGGATCTGCTTTCAGACAGAGGGTGAAAAGAAGTGCACACATGATGCTATAGAACATTATTTCACCAAAGAAAAAAAGCATTAGCAGACCCAGGAAACTAAACAGTGGTTGTTTTCGTGCGTTCTTATAGCCAACACACACTTGTTTCCTTTAGTTAATATTCGACCAAGGACTATTTTATTCCTCCCATTTTTCTCAATGGTTTGCATGTTTTCTATTTGTTTCAACGAGTTGAAGTAGTTTTGTTTTTTGTAAACTCATGACTCCATTAGGTTTTTGTTTTTTTTGCAAAGTTGTGCTCTTTGTATACCTGGAGGGACCCATTTCTAAAAACTCTGAAACCTAAACCTTTATCCTAACTCATCCTGATTTACACTCTATATATACTTTTAGCGTTAGGTACAATACCTCATATGTTTTGGGTACATTATACACAGAGTTGGGTGGTTAATAATATTACTTTTGTCGGTAACAGAGTAGTGTAACGCGCTATCTTTATAATTCAGCAATCACACTACAGTTACTGTCACAGTTCTGTCTAAGTTTGGGTGTTTTCACTGTTCTCTGTCATGTTTTCCTCCTGTCGTTAGTGTCCCTGTGTGTTCTCCTCCCTCCTCACCTGTGTCTCGTTAGCTAATTGTGTTCACCTGTGGCTCTTGTGTTTTTCTCCTCCCTCCTCACCTGTGTCTCGTTTACCGATTGTGTTCACCTGTGTCTGGTAATTAGCCCTCCCTGTATTTAGTCTTGTCTCGTGCTGTGTTCAGTGTCGGTGCTTCTTTTGTTGGTGACGGACTTCACCGGTGAGTGTTCTGTGTTTGTCTGTATTCGTTCCATTTTAGCCTTGAAATAAAGGTTTATCAAAGTTATCTGCGCTTGGGTCCTGCTTCCTTCACTCAACCGTGACAGAAAGCACCGACCAGAGATGGACCCAGCAGATGACCCATTTGAGTTGGAATTACAGCATTTTTCCTTTACTTTGGCTGGCTGCTATGATTGGTGGAGGGGAGCGTCCAGTGTTCGGCAGAAGGAGGCCGCTCTGGTAGAGGCGCACCGGTTGGCTATGGAGAAACCGGACTTGGTGAAGTTCTTACCTGACTGGATGTTGAACTTCATCTGGGTGTGTGATTTCCAGCCTGCGGACTATAAACGTCTCGGTGTGTTCCGTCTGGAGTCAACCAGTGCTTCCGCCCCAGTTCCTGCTCCTGTCCAAGAGGCGTTTTCTGGAACTCGGCTGGCTTTTGGAGGTCCACGGAGCCTTCAGGCGGCTTCTAGGAGAAGGAGTCGCAAGTCCAGGCTAGCAATCCGAGCCCCAAGAGTCATGGTTCCGGCTACAGAACCGGCCCACACAGCCATAGTTCCGGCCCCAGTACAGGCCCCAGCAGCCATGGTTCCAGCCCCAGTTCTGGCCCCAGCAGCCATGGTTCCAGCCTTAGCTCTGGCCCCAGCTGTCCTAGTCCCTTCTCTAGTCCCTTCTCCAGTCCCACCTCTAGTCACTTCTCAAGTCCCTCCTCGAGTCACTTCTCTAGTCCCTTCCCTCATCCCATCTCAAGTTCCCTCTCGAGTCTTTTCTCAAGTCCCCTCTCAGGTCCCCTCTCGAGTTCCCTCTCGAGTCTTTTCTCGAGTCCCCTCTCAAGTCAACTCCCCAGTGTCCTCTCGAGTCACCTCCCAAGTCAACTCTCCAGTGTCCTCTCGAGTCACCTCTCAAGTTTCCCCTCAGGTCTCCTCTCGAGTTCCTTCTCAAGTCCCCTCTCTAGTCCCCTCTCGAGTTCCCTCTCGAGTCACCTCTCAAGTTTCCCCTCAGGTCTCCTCTCGAGTTCCCTCTCAAGTCCCCTCTCAGGTCCCCTCTCAAGTCCCCTCTCAGGTCCCCTCTCGAGTTACCTCTCGAGTTCCTTCTCGAGTCCACTCTCCAGTTTCCTCTCAAGTTCCCTCTCAAGCCCTCTCTCGAGTCCCCACTCAAGCCCCTACTCATGTCCAGTTGGAGGTCCCGCAGACTAGTCTTCTGCCGGGGGTCCTGCCAACCCCATGTCCTGTACCGTTGGAGGTTCCGCTGGGGGTCCTGCCAACCTCATGTCCTGTCCATTTGGAGGTCCCGCAGACTAGTCTTCTGCCGGGGGTCCTGCCAACCCCATGTCCCGTCCAGTTGGAGGTCCCGCAGACTAGCCCTCTGCCGGGGGTCCTGCCAACCCCATGTCTTGTCCAGTTGGAGGTCCCGCAGACTAGCCCTCTGCCGGGGGTCCTGCCAACCCCATGTCCTGTCCAGTTGGAGGTCCCGCAGACTAGCCCTCTGCCGGGGGTCCTGCCAACCCCATGTCCTGTCCCGTTGGAGGCCCCGCCGACTACTCTCCTGCCGGGGGTCCTGCCAACCCTATGTCCTGTTCCGTTGGAGGCCCCGCCGACTACTCTCCTGCCGGGGGTCCTGCCAACCCTGTGTCCTGTCCCGTTGGAGGCCCCGCCGACTACTCTCCTGCCGGGGGTCCTGCCAACCCTGTGTCCTGTCCCGTTGGAGGCCCCGCCGACTACTCTCCTGCCGGGGGTCCTGCCAACCCTATGTCCTGTTCCGTTGGAGGCCCCGCCGACTACTCTCCTGCCGGGGGTCCTGCCAACCCTGTGTCCTGTCCCGTTGGAGGCCCCGCCGACTACTCTCCTGCCGGGGGTCCTGCCAACCCTATGTCCTGTTCCGTTGGAGGCCCCGCCGACTACTCTCCTGCCGGGGGTCCTGCCAACCCTGTGTCCTGTCCCGTTGGAGGCCCCGCCGACTACTCTCCTGCCGGGGGTCCTGCCAACCCTGTGTCCTGTCCCGTTGGAGGCCCCGCCGACTACTCTCCTGCCGGGGGTCCTGCCAACCCTATGTCCTGTCCCGTTGGAGGTCCCGCCGACTACTCTCCTGCCGGGGGTCCTGCCAACCCCATGTCCTGTCCCGTTGGAGGCCCCGCCGACTACTCTCCTGCCGGGGTTCCTGCCAACCCCATGTCCTGTCCCGTTGGAGGTCCCGCCGTCTACTCACCTGCCGGGGGTACTGCCAACCCTGTGTCCTGTGCCGTTGGAGGTCCCGCCGTCTACTCTCCTGCCGGGGGTACTGCCAACCTTTTGTCCTGTCTCGTCGGAGGTCCCGCCAACCGCTCTCCTGCTGGGGGTCCTGCCAACTCCTGGTCCTCTTCCGTGGGGGATCCTGCCGAAGCCTGTCCCGCCGGCTCCGGTTCCTGTCCGGCCGACACCGGGTCCTGCCCGGCCTCCGGAGCTGTCTGGTCTTCGCCCTCGATCCCGACCCTCTGTGAGCCGCGGTCTTCGTCCGCGGGCCCGGCCCCCTGACTCTTCCTGCCGCTGCCCTCGTCCTCGAGCCCGGCCCCCTGACTCTTCCTGCCGCTGCCTTCGCCCTCATGCTCGGCCCCCTGAGTTCGCCCGCTGTGGCCTACGCCCCACCATGGACTCTGCCTTGCCCCCAGGCCGTCCGCCCGAGTCCCCCTTCTCGGCTTCTGCCGTGCCCCCGGGCCGTCCGCCCGAGATCCCTTCCTGGTCCCCTACTGGGCTCCTGGGCGGTCAGCTTAGTCCCGTCCTCCGGACCCCCTCCACCCACCCTGGTGGCCTAGGGATACGTTAGCCCTCCCTGTATTTAGTCTTGTCTCGTGCTGTGTTCAGTGTCGGTGCTTCTTTTGTTGGTGACGGACTTCACCGGTGAGTGTTCTGTGTTTGTCTGTATTCGTTCCATTTTAGCCTTGAAATAAAGGTTTATCAAAGTTATCTGCGCTTGGGTCCTGCTTCCTTCACTCAACCGTGACAGTTACTAACATTGCCCCGACACGCGTTACTTCGTTACTTTTATAAAATCAGTCATAATCATCACACTGACAGACAAGAGGGGTTTCCGCCGCAGGTTTATATGTACGTAATCTGCGCGCGTGTCCACATCTCCACGTGCAGTGCTGCATAAACATGGCTGAGTCAGCGATAACTTTCGAGGGGTGGAGGTATGCCCATTATTTCGAGTTTGTCCGAAGAATAGACAGGAATGTGACGGTGAGGTGCAAACCGTGTCCAGGCCAGAAGCTGTTATCCACTGCTGTAAACACCACGTCAAACCTCAACAAACACCTGCAAAGAACACATGCTAAGGTGAAGCTAATAGCTAAGGACCCCCAAACCCAGAGTGAGGATGTTGTGAGTGCGCCGTCGCCGACTCCGAAGCTACACAATTAGAATTTGGAGGACCGGTAACCAAAGCAGAGATGGACAGGCTTGTAGCGTCCTTCATAGTAGAGGAAATGTTTCCCATTTGCACAGTGGAATCACCATCGTTCAGAGATATACTGCGCAAAATACAGATAGCAGGAGACAGAGGACAGCCATGGTGAGATAGGAAAACATTCAGCATCTGGATCAGTCTTATGGAGACTGAACTAAAGAGAACATTTGAAACTTTAGCAGTCTGCGTGATCTGCCTGTAGGGAGGGGCGGGCCGGCCGTGCGAGTAAAGTAACGAGGAATGTAACGAGTAAAGTAACGAGTAAAATAACGAGTAAAGTAACGAGTTACTTTATGTAGAGAGTAACGAAGTAGTGTAATATATTGCTTCTTTTTTTTTTTAAAGTAATATGTAATATATTACTTTTTTTTTTAGTAACGACCCCATCTCTGATTATACTGCATTCCTCATAATATAACGTAAAAATATAAGAACAATATAAAGAATACAGTGAAACAATTATACACATTTTCAATTTGTATTCCCGTAGTTGAGCATTATGTTTACAGGCCCCTCTAAATGCCTGGCTGTTCAACGAAATACAGGGACAGCGACATCAGGATAACATTTTAGGGAGGATGAAACGGTGGATTACGTATTGTAACCCTAGTTATATAAGCACAGGCGGAGCGTTCAATGGCCTCAGTAGAAAATTGGCCCTTTCGGTGTCAGCCCCCCTTCGCCACGAGCCATGGCCAAGGAAGCTGCTCTACGCCTTTCTACCGGTACGCCTCATTCTCCCCCTCCTGCTCCCCCTCCCGCTTGCGTGCACTTTCAGGTAGGCCCACCCCAGGGGGCTGGATATCTCAGTTGATGAATGCTTGCATAGTATGACTAAGAGGTAGTACCCATAGAGTCCAGTAGAGGGCGGAGCCTGTGTGAGATATAACTAAAATCAAGAGCAGGTCGGGGAGACGATGATTACTTAATTTGCATATATATTGGTCACACGCTTCCAATCATGATAGATGTTATGTTTTTCAAATATGGAATTATGGGAGAAAAAGGGGCCAAAGAAAATCAATGAGGTGCTATTATTCTCTTTCCCTTATTGGATCTCCTCTTCATGTTCATATATAAGGTACAAGTCCAGGGTCAGAGGTCAACCCATCCCATTTCTCATCTTGTACAGCTTCCATTTTAATGTATTCAACTGCAAAATGTCCTTTTTGTATCTTCTGGTAATAACCTGATGATAGTTTACCCAGCCTATATTTTTCAATTTCATGACTTGGGGCTGCTATCTTTTGTCTCTCCCCCTCCATGAAAATATGAACTTTACATCATTTGGAGCTCACTTCCGTAATAAAGTGAACTTCATATCATTTGGAGTTTGCTTAAGTTCATAACAGACATTGCCAGAGAGCCTTCAGCTTAGTCGCAAGAAAAATAACGACTCCCCTTCATTCATTTTTCATAGCACTTCTCTGTAATAACAGTAATCGGGGAGGGTCACAGTGACCATGACACTCCTTATTTTTGATTGCTTATCATTCTAATGACATCAAAAATGATTGTTACCATTTCAATTTAGTCATGCACTTTTTCAAAGATCATTGAATCTGAGTGTGAATAGGCACATTTTCCTCTAGTTTCTTAATATTGTACATACAAAATATATAACTTAGAGCTGTACATGTGGTTGAGAATCCATAAAAAAATATTATTTAAACAAAAATAATTAGCACCTATCATCTATCTTTCTTCATCTATGTATTGGGTGGGATTGGAGGATCTATGGGACAAGCAAAAACTGGACTCTTCCAAGAACCGACTTAAAGTCCTGTGTCCAAGACCAAAAGTAGCTAGTAAGCAAAGTCATGTAACGACGGTAATGTAATAAACATTACATTTTTAACCTAAACATCAACATCATCAGTTCTGAACCTAACTGCATAGTTTTAGTGCCTTAACCTTAAAGTAACTGAAAGCGAAACCTAGGAAAAATGTGACCCTTTCTTAATGTTGGATATGCACCTTTTTCTCACTGGTGGCTGCAGTTGGCCCCTTCTAAATCAGCAGAGTGGTAGAGAAAACAACTGGATACGACCTGTTACTGTCCTGGTAATATTCGTACTTATGAGAATTTAGTAGCCAAGATATAAATCCACCACTGTTATTTCTAGGCTGTTATGTAAAGCGCATTACAACTGGAAATTGCTCTGCCATCACAGTAGAAAATGTAGACTCTTCCACTCCCACCTTAGCAGGGGCACCGTAAGGGGGTGAAAAGTTAGGACGATTCTAAGGGCCCGTGACTGACAGGGGCCCAAACCATTTTTATTACATTAAGAAACAAATGCTTAAAGGTGGGGTAGGTAAGTTTGAGAAACCGGCTCGAGATACACTTTTTGTTATATTCCATGGAATGCTCTTAACATTCCGACAGCAATGAATATCTTAAGTGCTTTGACAAAAAATCCATAAAATAATTTCATCTGTGGAAACCGTAATACTGTAAAAAGTCCGTTTATCGGGCCCGGCTAAACGGATTGGATTGCCGCGCTGTCTGTCAGCCTTCCATCTCGTGCACGCACAAATGTATCTCGTGCCCTCATTGGGCGTGCCGTCATTGGGCGTGCATTGCAGCAGTACTTCAATGACTCGCCAGCAACAGGCGGCCACTTTCACCAGTCTGCTGAAGTCATGTGCGCGTTCATGCGTGTTGGAGGAGGTGCTCTGTAAGGAAGTCTGAAGGAAGGGGCGGATTCTTTTCGGCTGTGTACTTTCAAATTCTAGTGCACTCGAGCCGGTTTCTGAAACTTACCTACCCCACCTTTAAGTAACCAATGTGATATCTTTTCATCGGACCCAAAATCCCTGGCTGCGCCCCTGCACCCAAGTCCCAGAAGGAAGGTTATCCAGAACCACTATGAAATCGGACATTTTGCTAGTTTTCAGGTTCATATTAGTATTTTAAGCTACTACTGTGTCATGTCTCCATGCTTTAATGTTCGAAAAGCTCTTTATTTTTCTCATACTGCCTGTGCTACAGCACCTCTTTTCACCCTCTGTCTGAAACCAGAGCCCAGTCTGCTCTGATTGGTTAGCTGGCCAGCTCTGTTGTGATTGGTCAACTGCCTTAAGATGTGTAAGAAATGTACCACCCCAATCGCGTACAAAGAAACTCCCTCTGGAGGGAACTTTGGCATTTTAGCCTTTGCAGACCATTTACATGCACATAAACCTATATAACACACTACTGGAAAGGGAAAAACCCAAAAAGCACAATAGGGCTTATTGAAGCATTTCTTCCACTGTACAGTTAACCCCATCCTGACTTGTTTCTAATACGATTAACTCAATTGCTTTTCTTCTCTAAAGGTGTAAGGCCAGAGGTGACCCGGAGCCAGCCATCCACTGGATCTCTCCCGAGGGCAAACTGGTGTCTAACTCCTCCAGAACGTTGGTCTACAACAACGGGACTCTGGACATCCTCATCAGCACGGTGAAAGACACTGGCTCCTTCACCTGCATCTCCTCCAACCCGGCCGGCGAAGCCCACCAAACAATAGAGCTCATTATAATAAAGCTCCCCCACATCTCCAACAACACCAACAACATACAGGAGCCCGACCCGGGATCCTCAGACATCTCCACGTCGACTCGAGGAGGGGCCAACGGGAGCAACGTGACGGGCGACGTGAAGGGCGGGGTGGACAAGAGGGTGGTGACAGCCGAGGCCACGTCATCAACGGCGCTGATCAAGTTCAACTTCCAAAGGAATATTCCGGGAATCAGGATGTTCCAGATACAGTACAATGGGAGCCAAGATGACTCGCTGGTTTACAGGTAAGACAGAATCGCCATGAGTCAGACAGTTTACGCAACAGAAGCATGATATGGCTGATGTGGGAGGTAGAGGATAACCTGAGCTGTATAGATTACATTACAGTAGGTTAGATGCAGCTTTAATGATACTGTGGGGAGGAAACGCTACCAGGGTGCTAAGATGCTTTATTAATTAATGAAAGATAGACTCGGAATAAGCACCGAAAATGTGAAAGATACCCAAAGAAAAAAAAGGCATTAAGGGCTATGTAATGTGCGGATTCTTCAGTATGAGGACATTTGCATAAGTATAATGTTATCTTGTCATGAACAGAAAGAAAGGCATTGTTTTTATCAGAGTACAAGCACAGACTATTTCTCACGGCTTTATTACATTAGAGCACAGACGGTTCATATCAGGGCACATTAGACCAACACGGAGATGAAATCGGGATAGACAGCACTGAAAATGCAAAGTGAGAAAGTTCACAATCCGGGGGAAATAATGCTGCTGACTCACCGACACGGCCTTGAAGGCGAGAGCTCTGCGGGGCCCTTCTTAACTTTTGCTGTGTACTCAGGATTACACAGATTAGATCGATCTCGCAGGGAATGATTGTTGTTTGAGCTAAATATTTACTCCAGTGAAATGGGGGAGAGGGAATTAACAAACACATAAAGCTTCTGTAGGGATATGTGCCTGTATTATCTGCCTTTCATATCTGCTGCTAAACCCTATACATACTTCATCTGTATGTATCATCATCATCAAGAGTTATTAGGGGGGGGGGGGGCTTTGACATAACCGTCTGGGTCATGATGGTGACTCTAGGTTGGATGTTTTTCGTTGTGATCTTTGATCCATTACAGTCTTCATCTCTGTGTGACTACACCAATATGATTAACAAACAGATCATGCATAGGACAATCTGATGGTATTATCTGCCGTGCATATTATTCCTAATCTCTGTACATGATTCATCAGCACTCAACTCCATTCGTCACGCAACATCGAGAGACGCCACTGATAGGATTTATGGTGTCGGTCGTGCTAAAGAACTTGTTTTCCACATCACGAAAGCCGATCTTCCTCTCCGTCTATCTCTTATTCTCAAAAGTGAAACCTATAGAAACTGCAAGCCTTTCTTAAAGTTAGATATGCACCTTGTTGCTTACCTGTGGTTGCAGTGTGCCCCTTCTGAAGCACCACAGTTGTAGTGAAAACAACTGATTACCACCATTTCATAACCTAATAACATAGGTAGTAATGAGAAGGGTTATGGTTAGGCACCCAACATGTACTGTGAGTCCACCCTTTCTTAACGTTGCATATGCACCTTTTCATGCAACATCGGGAGACGGTGCCGATAAGATTTATGGCCTTCGTTCTTGTTAAAGGTCTCGCTCTCAACTTCTAAATACCGCTCTTCCTCTCCGTCAATCTTTTTTATTTTCAAAAGCCTTTGTGCATTCGACAAAATCCTGCGTTTATACTTTTATGCCCTAGACTTTGAAATACAAGTGCTTCCTGTTTGTGGATGGAGGAGCCACCAACCGCCAAGATCATTATCGGCCTTTTTCCCTCCAACATTAGGTGCCAAGCTCATTTGCGTTTCTCCGTGTTATTTTGCAGCTCTCCTGTCTTTAGATAGCGGATTGATTTCCAATCAACGCCACAGCTTGCACAAAGCAGCAACCCATTGATTCTGTTTTCTTCATTAGCCAAACACAGAAGTAAGATAAAAGGAGGAAAACAAAAGAGTGAGAATGAGAAAGGACGTGTTGAAGACATAAGGGGGGGTGGGGTGGATACGAGAGGATGACGGACAAGGAGAGACTGGGACTATCGTCACTGACAGGGCGCTGACTTTTCAGGTTCAATGATAGCTTATTGATTTGCCACACGATGACATTTCTGCTTTTCTACTCCCCACCTGCTCCACATAATGGTGCATCAGTATCTTCCCTTTATACTATGAGTTTGGCAATGTGAAAACAGATGGGTAAGGAAGTAGTGGTTTAGAGTCGGGACAGGCACATCCTCCGGGCGATGTTAACCTCCTACACATGCAATAGGTAGCAGATCTAAAAATATAACAGTTGATGCTGTATTGATCCCTGCAGGGAAGCCCCACCCCACCCCTCCCCCCCCCCCCCCCCCCCACCCCGAGGTCAGGGTCAGCTGCAGAACATCTCTCCCGGAGCTGACAGGGATTCAGTGTCTCGCTCAAGGACACTTGAGACGGCCAAATGTTTACTGATACAGTACTGCTGTTTTAACGCCACTGCTCCTGCTTAAGTATTGTATTTATATTCCGGAGGCAGGACTGCTACCCAGCCGGACACACCACACAAACTCAGCAATTCTGGTCAGGCTTGTTGGACTTCTTTACGACAGTATAGCGTCCCAGAAATATTTGCAACAAACAATATTATGTTCATTTAGGAACTTTTGTATGCCTTTGATGCGGTATAATGGTAATTTGATAATGATCATACAATAGTGCAAGTAGACCCTTATAAATATCTTCATTAAATAAAACTAGAACAATGTAAGAAGTAAGCAAGTAGTATCAAATCCAAAATGCCTGTTATTAGGTACTCAACAAAAATACTTGGTTTTAGGAAAAAAACACAAAGGTTATTGGCTTGAAAACGCTGGCTCTTGGCATAACATGGAACAAAACAATCTGGCACAGGACAAAGGGAGACAGTGTATCATGTTAGTATTTAAAGCGCTATTTTAACAAGGCACAGTTTTTGTATTTGGACATTTTTCGGCCTGAAATGTCACTACTCACCCCCTCCACTGTGGTCAAGGGACTCTTTAATACAACCTTTCTTCTACGAGAAGTAGGAAATCAGGAGTTCAATTAGCTTGTTTTGTCCACAAGGCACCAATCCAGAGCACTATATTTTTCTATGCATTCTACAATACAATGCAGAATCCTTAAGGCTTTGCTTAAAACCAATACGACATGCCTACCAAAAACAAAACAGATATTTGTTATGAATCTATGGACCTTTGGTGTCTCTTTTCCTTTCCTTCTTTAATGCAAACTGTAAGGAACTAAATTGAGTCATGCACAAAGCCTTTATCCAAGCCTCAGCTGTTAACCCCTTATTATAAGGCCGGCTCAAGGAAAAGCTGATGTTAGGATAATGTTCTGACCTTTCACACATGACCTCTCACAGCACAGAGGCACATGCAGTTTTACACCTCACTGGTTTTATTGAACGATCCACAGCGGCGCCGATGATGACCATAAACTCACAGCCAGAAGAGACAAGACGACCGTAAAACTGCCACAAAGCACAATGGGCTCTTATTCAGAAGTGGAGCCAATTATTACTCTTAATTAAGGGTTCGGATGAATGCAAGCCACGCTGGGATAATTGAAAGAATGAATTCACAAATTACAGGATAATAAGATGTATTGTTTAGTCAAAGATTCAATTAAAATGATGATGATACTAATGCTGGTATGTGCCCTGAACAGAGTAAGAAAGATATACAAAATACTGCTTTTTAATAAGGAATATATGTATAAAAGAGTGGTTCCAACATAATTATATGGCAAGGCGATACCTTTATACAACCCAGTACCCTTATAGTCTATTGTTACAGGTTGTGTGTCTGGGTTGAGAGCAGCTCAAACAAAGGGTAATTGTGTATTTGTTACTACTGTATGGAAGACATAACTTTAAGAGTAGTGTATTTTCTAAGAAAGAAGTATAAAATAACGTTTTATTTCCTACCGATACCCTCTAAGTCAGTGATACGCAGCTTATGATGTGGACCCAATACGGTGCCAGATGGCACGCCGACTATTTCCTACTTCAAAATGACCTCTTTTTTTTATAACGCCAGGGGAAACCAATAGTCTTCTATTTTTTATTTTATTGATTACATAAGGTAAAGAGTTGTCTAATTTAAACATTTTGCATCTATACTCTTCAATATTCATAAGGATGTGGCCAGTAAGCAATAATACAAGTTACAATAGAAGCAATAATAATAAAAAGCTGGACCTGTGTGTAACAGTATAAAGAAATGTAACATGAACACATCTTCACTGATAGCTGTAGTTCTGGCTAAGATATGTCGTCCCTTGGAAGGGGAATCGATGACAAAGATATATCCCATTTTGGAGAATCATGTTCATCAGGAAAAAGAATGATGTTAGCATTAGAGCTAAAAGCTAAACGAAGCTGATGTTTAAAGATTTGTCAAAAACACCAACATCTATCTATAAACACAAGCCCTAATGTATTAAGGCTGCGGTACTGTAGAATATACCTCAACCACTCAGAGTATACAAACATGAAAGGCTTCAATATATCTTTCAGAGCCAAGGCAATCTTTTTTTTTTTTTTAAGAGGCACAAACTCCACTTTGGCATTCACTAAGTTGCTTAAGAACACTTACAAAACCCATTCTCCCTCCACCCTCGTCCTCTGCCTGTTGTCAATTCAGTGGCTGTTTTCCACTCCAGAAGATCCATTGAGCTTCAGGGGCTGGATGCCATTTGCCACGAAAACTACACATCAAGCAAATTGTGTGGCAAGCTTTTCTTATGAGGCTACACAGCAGGGGATGGGAGGTGAATCCAGGCTTTTAAAAAGGCATACTCTCCCCTTTTATCTCCCTCCTTAGCAGGAAGTAGTTTGTCCCCGCCTATGGTCCCTGCGGCCCAGGTTTAACACCTTGCTCAGCTGTGCTTAAGGCGTGACAAAACAACCGCCTTTATCCCGCCGTAATGTTCCAATTGTGTTTTTATAGGACCATAAACTTATCGCAGTAACAGTGTTATTGTCGTAGGTAGTCCAAGGGGCTTCAAACAGGGACATGTTATATAAAGGGAACTACCACAGCAATAAGGATGATTCTGATGGGAAGACAAGGCAGGGAGTAGGCAAGGAGGGTAAGTAGCATATAATCAGAACATACAGAAGATGTATGTGAGTGTTCAAAGGGATGGGGTAAAAGAAAGGGTGGACATGTGGAAGGGAGGGACAGAGGAAGCTGAAGGAATTTAAAAAAGGAGCAAACGGAGCAAAAAGAGGTTGGCAGAAAGGAAATAATGAGAGCAATAGGGAGTATGGGGAGAAAGACCATAGAAGAAGACTTAAGAGGATCAATGGATAAAAACGAGATTGGACAAAAGCAGGTGTATATTAAAAGAATAAAGACACTGGTAAGATGAAGGGTGACAACAGGAGGAAGGGTGGAAAAAGTAAGAATGCAACTAAATGAACTAAAAAATAAGAGGGAAGAACTAACAGGAAGGACGGAAGAAAGTCAAGAAGTAAGAAAAGAAAGAGAGCCAGAAAACTTATATTAGCAATTACCCGAGTAAGATATAAAGAGATTCAAAACAAAAAAGAAAGTAAAAATGTAAAAAACTAAACCGGCAGTTTGGAAAGTGCTGACCACAGCATTTAAGATAAATCTAAATGACTCAGCTGAATTGGAGGAACGGAGCTGAGCTCGGCAGATGGAGGTCCACACCCGTCTGCAGATGGTGCTGAAACGTATTCCCCACATCTGGGACGGCTGCACGGCACTTTGACGTGCACTCTGCAGTTTGCACTGAGCTCAGCAGTAACCAGATCTCGCTAAGAGGTGAGTCGTTTCCTTAAGTGTAGGAATTAAGAGTTGACCATAGTGAAAAACTCGTTGTCTTCTGCAAGAGAACATAACAGACTGGTCATCAGTGATCATTCTGTGGAGGAAAACTATGACTAGATATATCTGTCATGGACAATTTTGCATGACTAAGACAATGATGTAACACCAGTTAAACACTTACTGAATCAGCATGCAATGTGGTTCACAAAAAATTACCAAAATGTTACTTTTTCACACAAAATATATACAAAGAAGTGTAAAGATTGTATAGACTGTAATGTCTTCAATGATATTTTCTCTTCCTTGTGATGAACACAATAGAGTGGTGCAGAAAAGAGTCCTAAAACCCAGAAATGAGTTAGCATTTACGTCAGTAAATAATGTCTAAAGCAGGGGTCGGCAACCTTTTTCATATGAAGTGCCATTTTCAAAAAAAATTGTTATCAGCGTGCCAACGATCGAGAATTATCAAGGGGGGGGGGGGGGGGTTGAGGAGCTTGACGCTTGTCAACTATCAGCAGGAGGGCGGGGGAGCCTCTCTGCGGGGAAGCAGTGTGTGGACCTGTCAGTGCAACTTACATGATGTCGAATTTAACAAACACATTTAAATAATTGGTTTAAACGGCATAATAATAAGGACGATTGTCCGTTCTGTGATTCTCCAGAACACACATGTAATGATATTAAGGTCACGCAGAGTGAGATGAGATCGCTGTCCCTTTGAGAGAGAGAGAGAGGGGTGTGGCTTGTGCATACGTGTTTGTGGATGGTAGAGCGACAGTGAGAGAACGTGTGTATGTTTCTGGAAGTGAAACGAGGAAGCAGAAAAACAGAGGTCTGCCCTCCTCGACTACGGTCTGGGAGCCGACAGGAAAGTTCAACACACAGATGGCCAGTCCGCTCCTTTGTAGCATATTATTTCAATAGGCGCATTCACACTGCGGTACTTTTCCCACAAAGGTTCATGCGAACTTAGTTCAGTGAACTCTTTTATCGCGTTCACACCAAAAAGAGCCGGTACTAAATATAGCTCTTTTCTCACAAAAGAGCCGCTCGTAAGTCCCTGCTAGAGAGCAGGGACTTTCGAGCGGCTCTTTTGTGAGAAAAGAGCCGGCGAGCAGGGACTTTCGAGCGGCTCTTTTGTGAGAAAAGAGCTATATTTCTGATTGGCTGGGCGGATTGCAAACCACGCCCCGTAAAACTTCCAAAAAGTTTTGTGAAGCCGCCATTTTATTATCCTCGCATTAGCATTATTAGCATTAGCATTAGCCCAGCGCAGAAACGCAGAGAGACTAACTTATGGCAACACAAAATAAAACATGGGAGCGGTGGAGATGAGGAGGTGTCGGCGTTCTGGCGATTTACTCGGAAGGCTTCAGTAGAAGCTGCTGGGAGTCCCAGCAACTTCTACTGAAGTCCTCTTACAACTCCGGGGACTTCCGGCCGGGGACTTTGGGCGGCAGTATCCGCCGTGAAGTTGTTTGTAGCCTGCCAGTAAACCCAAAGCAGAAGAAGAAGAAGTGAAGTCAGCGGCTTCATTTGCCTAATCCACCCCCAGAGACTTTTTCCGGTGTGAACGCGATCTGTACTTAGTTCATGCGAACTAAAGAGTTTGCATGAACTAAGTTCGCATGAACCTTTGTGGGAAAAGTACTGCGGTGTGAATGCGCCTAATGAGAGATGAGCAGATCGCCACTGGGCTTTCAACTAAATACACAGCCACGCAGAAACTGCGGCATTTGTACAGCTCCTTATGGGTAGGCTACTGCAATTAGTGAAGTGCTTTCCTCTCCGTGGTGAAACGATCAGCACCACGGAGGAAAGCGGCAGAAAGTCACCTGGAGTTAAAGAGAGCGGGGCTGCGTTGTGTGCATGGTTTCCTTCTGCGGGTAACGGGGAGACGCGCTCTGGCGGCGGCCTCGTTCAGGATCCCAAAATACAATTTAAATATTTTTGCACACTTAATCCACTTATTCCTAGCGTGCCACTGGTTACGGTGCCGCGTGCCAATGCTGGCACGCGTGCCAGGGGTTGCCGACCCCTGGTCTAAAGCCTCTATGTGTCTTACAAATGGCAGTTGCTAACAATTCACAAAATGAGGCAATAACGTCGTCACAACAAGTATTAGCTGCCTTTAGATAAGTGGTGGTGATGCGCCAACACAAATATTTTTACTTTTCATGATTCCATTTACACTTCAAAAAGCACAACAGTGGTGTCAATGTGTGGAGATTGTCCTGCTTTTCTTTATTGCAATATTCCAAAATCCAAACCTCCGTGATCAGCCTAAAAGAATACATCATAACTAAACCACTCTTTATGAAGACAAGGGCAACAACTCACAACGGGCACAGTCAGAAACACTCAGTCACTTTCACTCACTTAACTTTCCAAGTTAATGTTTTAAAAAGTGTTATTGTCTGTACAGCTCTCATTGTGCTAAAATAGTTTTAAAGACAGTATAAGGCCTACGAAAAGCATCTGAATTGTGTTAGTTGTTAATAGAAATCAGAACATGTCCATGTACAAATACAATTTATTTAAATAGCACCTGTCATGCAAGATGCAAGTGCTTTACAGAGTAATGACTTAAAAAAAAGAATAAACTCCATCCAAATGAAATTAAACTATTTCTTGTTTTCGTAATGTAACACTAAAATTCCCAGACTTTTGGTCAACTCATATTTGATTAAAAAAACAGGATTTCTAAATATGGACAAAACTTACAAGGACATTTGACTCAGTATAAGTGGCTGACACAAAGAAACACCAATACATATCACATCATAATTACTGATTTATTATGATTCACTCCATGCCTTAGCACACTTATATTCATGAATCTAATTTCAAAGTTATGATTTGCCATCTCTGAGAAAACATATTATTACCACACAAAGGAGCAGAGCAATTGTTCCTTTCTGTTATTTTAAGGAGGATTTTGAGCAAGTGACAATAATGCCAGTTTTAAGATAATGCTGCTCCTCTCTTAAACAACATGTGTTTAAGTGGGAACTGTAATATTACGACTTTGATTAGAATACACATTTCAAGTGTTCACTATAATTAGTGGGGAAATATAATCCTGATCTTCTGGAAGTTATTGCCAACCATTGTTCCAATCCATTGCTACATTCATTACAATGTGTGCTTGCTCTGTGGCTAACTTTATCTGACTCTGAACACGGGTAATGAATACAAATGGAGGGGAGGTGTGAGCACAGCCCACCTGGCCTGGGCTCAAATCCCTCTCCACCTCTGACTGCAAGCTGTGTGGGTGCTTGTTAACCATTAGCTCAGGCATCAGGGGCATTACGCGCTGTGAAAAGAAGATAAGAAGTTAGCTTCTGCAATGTTCAGCCTCAGATCTATTAGCATGGCAGGGTGCCATCTGCTGTGTAAGCCACATTAGCCCGGGGGTCAACAGTAATGGGGCAGGAGTCGAACTACCATTAATCCTCCACTCTTTGCTTAACTTGGTTTGATGCGCCTTAGTGGTGGGTTGTTGTTTGTTTAATTGTTGAGAGAGCCAACAAGGAAACATTTATGTTGAATTGGAAAGATATGTAACTTGTTGCCATTTAGGTTGGGTTGTACCAATATGGATTGATTTAATACAACATAAATCATCAGAGTTTTGTAAAACTTTAGGTTTGCAATAACTTAATCCAGGTTAGAAATGAAGCGCATTTTAGATTGTCGCATGAAAGAAAATGTAAACAACGTTCTGTTAATTCAAGTTTATTTATGTAAACCACAATTAAATAGATTTGAATCAATAAAGAGTTGCTGATTTAATCCAAATACAAACAAAATAAAGAAATGCTATTTATTAGTGGGATTTTGAACGACGTGTAGGGGTCAATTTATATAGCGCATTTCAGACACAAAGACAATTCAAAGGGCTTTACATAAGCATTTTCACAGGCCCTGCAGGCTTAACAGGAAACGGTGTCTCAGGGCTTCTTAACATTTAATAACCTATGAATGTGTCATACCCACTTAACGGGAAGAAACTCAGCTAACTGACGATACAAATATTTTTTACAGAAACATAACACAAGTCTCACAAGGAGCGTCTAAATGAGCTCTGAGCGAAAACAGATTCTAACGCACTTAGCACAGAACTCACGGTAGAAATACTTTATTACTTATCGGATCTGCACAAACAAGATATCAGATAGCAAGCTGAGAGTCCACAGATTCTAGAGGTATTAGTATCATCACTGTGCGATCAAAACTGGGGCAGGGGAAGCGAACCCAGACATCACTAGGGTTGGATACCGAGAACCGGTTCCGAACTGGAAATGTTCCAACATTTAGATTCCAAGGGCATCGTTTAGAAATGTGAATTTCAGTTCCGCTTTTCGATGCCTGAGGAAATGTTTTTCGCCGCTCTCCGTAGCCTACTGTATGACTGCGGCGGGGCGGGAAATGTAGCGTTGTACCTACACTTCCTACAGCGTAACCTGAGACCAGGGCTGGCCCGTTGCACTGGCGTTATAGATGTTCGCCTAGGGCGCCAGATCTGTGGAGGCGCTGCGCTGACAGCTCTGGGAGGGGAAAAAAATGTTTTGACCATTGGTGCTCATCCTAATTTGTGGCCTTGATGTAACAACATTCATAATTAAGTAAATGTAACACCCTTTTCATCCCGGTTACACGTTTCATTTGCCCTGTACGATGGGCGCTGTACAGTAAGTGATGAAAATGGGGGATGTTGGCTTATCTGGCGCCCGCAGCTGACAGCCAAAGTGCGAGTGATCGTGTAAGGGGAAAGGGAGGGCGCTGTTGTTATTAGCATCTGGTGCTAGCTGCTCTAACGGATATCAGAAGAAGATGTTTCTACAATAATGTGGAGGGAGAGTCCTCTCCAGTAAGACTGAGAGGCTGATAACTTCAGCTCAGTGAGGTAAAGGACTCTGAGTGTTTAGATAGTTCACTTTAGTCTAAGTTATCTCAGTGGGTCTCAAACGTTTTGATCACAATTTATGTAAACACTATTTCCAAGGCACTCCTTAATTGGGATAAAACAGGTTTTAAATCATTCCAATGTATACTATAGGACAGTAAACCAGACATATCGTTTTAAACTGGAGAGATACAAAAATATGCATAAATAAAATAGTAAAATAGGATATGAATGAACAACAGAAATAAAATAAGTTGCATATTTGTTATTGGCTATGGTATGTTGCTCTAGTAATTCTGCTTAAAGTGCAACAGATTGAAGCATTTTACTTTATAATGTTCAAACATTTCTTCCCGGTATGCCTGAGAAGGCAGATATGCTTGTTTTTCTCAACAAGAACTGTTTTTAAATGGGGGGGGGGGATTTCCTTTAAAAGTTGGACTGTTGCACTGTTGTAGCTCCAGTGGTTCTCAGGTTACAGTTACATAGCAGTGAATATAAACAGACTGATTAATGTGAATATTACTGTAAACTAACCTGTGTACAAATTTCTCGAATAAATGTAATTTTTTTTGGTGGAAGAAGCATGTATCATTTTTTTACCCTGCCCCTCAAAGAATCGGAATTGAGAACCGTTAAGAACCGGAATCGAAAAGTAGAATCGGAATCAGAATCGTGGAAATTCAAACGATACCCAACCGTAGACATCACACGACGTAGCTTTACGGAGCAAAAACGGGACATTGTCTCACCTTAGCTGTTTTTCTGATTAAAAGTTGTGTTCAATGGCATTACAACGACAAGAACGCTGCTGAAGGTTAATCCATAGGTTAATCCAATGTGTCTGTGTCACTTTGAAAGAAGTGGGTTTTCTTTTCTAAACCTCTCTAAAAAGGTCAAATGTCACTTGTTTGGCATCAATCTTGATACAGGGTACTTATTATATGTTATAGTTTGGATTCCTAAAGCCAGGGTTAGTCATTTGTTCTGGGAATGTCATTTTCGAGCCTGAGACCTGCTAAACTGGTTAAAGAAAAATGTTTTGAACATTGTATGGTTAAATACATCAAGATACTAGCTTCTGTGATTAGCTGGTAACTTTAGAGCAATTTATTAGCAGCATAAAACACTGTTAGGTTGTATCTGTTCTTTAAGAACTTGATTATTTTGTCTCAAACTATTTAAACATTTTTTTTAAAACCACCTCAAGTTAAGAAGTTACGTTAATACTGGACACCATTTTTAAATTAGTGCAACTGAATTTAATTTAATCTAGATTTCCTCTAAAAACAAAACTGATGTTTGAAGAGACATTCGAATGTAATCTTTTATGTTAGGCTAGTTTAAAAGTTTATTGCAACATGCTTTAAATCATATTTGTAAAAGACTTCCTTGTTGGTGCAACACAGCCTTATCTTATGCATTATATAATGGAACGGGATAGGAATGTGTGGATAACACATGTTTAAAAAGTGCAGTGTAAAGAAAAGCTATTTTAAACACACATCTGCTTCTGTGTGCTGTTTTGTTTGGCTTATCTGAAAAAGTCTCCGTGTTCCGGGCATTTCTTTTGGACTTGTTTGCACTGCAGTAGCACGGGGAGGCTTTAGCCAGAAGCACTTTTCTGAAATAATTGGACACCCTCCTTTCAGATATCTATGACCCACATTCTGGATCACTGCTTTGCATTTTACAATGTTTTCTATTCAAACACTGCTTATAAGAGTGTGTATACTGCAGGAGCTCACATTTGCACAATGTAATGCTCCTCTCTCTATATACCAAGAAAATGTTTTCAGTGGGTTGGGGTTTGATTTGATTTGAGAAAGCGTTATCTTTGAATCATGTGCGGCACAGATTCGGGCAGGTGCTACTGACTAATGAGCACAGTCAGGAGGATGCTCTTAGATTCTTGAAAATAACAGTCGTATGTAAAAGGAGATTTACTGAAATGTTCAATACAATCTGACAACTTCAAAGTTGAAATTTGGCACAGGATTACATGCACAGTAACTTGACTTTTTGACTACAAGCACAAATAAGTTGTCTTTCACAAAAATCAACTGAAGACTTAAGATGACTCAAATGTGGCTAGAACTAATAATAATAATAATAGATTTAATTTGTTAGCGCTTTTACAGGTGCTCAAAGACGCTTTACAGATATAGTGAAGGGAAAAGGAAGGAACAACAAATAAATATATAGTTAAAGTTAAAGTCAAATAATACAAAAACAATCACACATTAAAAGCCAGATTGAAGAGGTGAGTTTTTGTAAGTTTTTTGAAGGTGGTGAGGTCAGTGCAGTCTCTGATGGGTTGTGGGAGTGAGTTCCAGAGGGAGGAGGCAGCGACGGAGAAGGCTCTGTCCCCCCAGGTCCGGTGATTGGTGCGGGTGGGGATGGATAGGAGGTTGGCTTCTGATGAGCAGAGGCAGCGGGAAGGGGCGTGGTGGTGCAGCAAGTCTGTGAGGTAGGGGGGGGCCTGATTGTTGAGGGCTTTGTGAGTAATGAGGAGGACTTTGAAGTTGATTCTTTGACGGACGGGGAGCCAGTGGAGGTTCTGGAGGACGGGAGTGATGTGGTCTCGGGAGCGGGTGTGGGTGAGGAGGCGGGCAGCAGAGTTCTGGATATGTTGGAGTTTATTGATTAGGTTGGATGGTATGCCGTAGAGGATGCTATTGCAGTAGTCGAGTCGTGAAGTGATGAATGCATGAATCAGGGTTTCAGCAGCAGAGGAGGAGAGTGATGGGCGGAGACGGGCAATGTTTTTGAGGTGGAAAAAGGCGGTCTGTTGGTGAGGTAGGATTTCAGCCAGGAGAGTGCAGTGTCGGTGATGTTGAGTGATGATTCGAGGAGGGACAGCAGGATGTAGAGGATGCTATTGCAATAGTCGAGTCGTGAATGGTGTCGAATGCTGCGGTGAGGTCGAGGAGGATGAGGATGTTAAGGTTGCCGGAGTCAGAGGAGAGGAGGAGGTCGTTTGTGATTTTGAGAAGAGCTGTTTCGGTGCTGTGTTTTGATCGGAAACCGGATTGAAATGGCTCAAAGACATCATTGGAGCTGAGGTGGGCTTTAAGTTGTGAGGCAACGACACGTTCAAGTATTTTTGACAGAAAGGGGAGATTTGAGATGGGCCGGAAGTTGGACATGATGTCAGGTGTGAGTCCAGGTCTTTTGAGAATGGGTGTGACAGCAGCCAGTTTGAGAGAGGGGGGAACTGATCCAGATCTGAGGGAGGAGTTAATGATGGTGGCGATGAGTTGGGAGATGGCAGGGAGGCTCTCTTTAACAAAGTTGGAGGGAATTGGGTTAAGTGTGCAGGTGGAGTTAATTCCAGTCATGAAGTCGGACAGTTGCATGGGGGTCACAGGGGAGAAGTGGGACAGGGGCTGTGAGGTGAAGGGGGGGAGCCAGGAGGGGAGGTGGGGGGTGCTGATGAGGGTGTCAGATTGCTGTAAATGTTGCTGATTTTGGTTTGGAAAAACGAGAGGAAGGAGTTGCACTGTTCGGTGGTGAAGGACGAGGTGGCGTTGTCACAGGGTTTGAGAAGTTTGCTGATGGTGGAGAACAGACGCTTGGGGTTGCTGGAGCCAGACTGAATGAGTTGTGAGTAGTAATTAGACCGGGCTGCTTTGAGTGCGTTACTGTACTGCTGGAGATAGTCTTTGTAGATTTGAAGATGGACTGTTCGTGTGGTTTTCTTGTGTTGGCGTTCAAGTTGACGTTTCCTTGATTTCATTTGGCGGAGTTCGGGGGTATACCAGGGGGCGGAGTGTATGAAAGAGACATTTTTTGTTTTTGTGGGGGCCAGTTCATTGAGACAGAAGGAGAGGGTGCTGTTATAATAGTCCACAAGTTCAGATGGGTTTTCAGAAAGTAGGGGGGGGGGGGGGGGAGACAGACAGACATCTTGCAGGTAATGGAGGCAGTGATTGCTGAAGGTGAGATGGATTTGAGATTTCTGTAGGTTATTGTGCGTTTTTGCTTTTGGGCGGGGATGGGGATGTTGATGTCCATGATGATGGCCAGGTGATCAGAGATGTGAAGATTGAGGCTGGACAGATGGTGGATGGTGAGACCAGTGGAGCAGACCAAGTCCAAGATGTGACCACGGCTGTGTGTTGGGAAGTTGATGTGTTGAGAGAAGTTGCAGCAGTGAAGGGTTTCCTTAAATTCAGAGGCATATTTGCAGGTTGGGTCCTCAACATGAATGTTAAAATCACCTAAGAGGAGAACAGATGGGGATATAGCAGAAAGCTGAGTGAGAATGTCAGAGAGATCGGAGAGAAAGGAGGGGTTTGGCTTCGGGGGACGGTAGATGATGGCTGTGACCAGGGGAGTGGGACCAGATAGTTTAAAGATCAGGTGTTCAAATGAAGAAACATCAGGGATGGGGATTATGGTAGCTTTTATTTCCTTTCTGATAATAGCAGCTATACCACCACCCCGCCCTTGTGGGCGAAGTTTGTCAATGTATGTGAATCCTGCTGGGGTGATTTGATTTAAAGAAAAATAGTCCAGGTGTTTTTGCCATGTTTCGGTCAGATACAGAAAGTCCAGGTTATTGTAATTTATTCATTAATAAGCCTCTTTATCTAAAGAGATAAAATAGCTGACAGATGAGCGCTGCTAATGACGAGGCAGTGTCAGAAAACTCCAAAAAAACACTAAACTGGACAGCTTCCAAGCCAAACAATATCCCCCCGCAGCTACATGAAACCACTAATGAGCAAGCCCATGTCGCTGAATATCATTGAAAAACATGGCTGTCACATGTCGTCCTGCGGGGCTCTGGTTCCATTGGAGCCCAGTTATCCCCCCCCCCCCCCCCCCTGCCTTATCGCACGGCTCCAGCCCGACCTGGAAGCATGTGTGTTGATTCATAGCTTTGGATGCCTTTTTTTCTGCCTTCCTTCTCCTCAAATAATGCGTGTTTGTGGCCTGCAGCCATTGTCCAGTATTTAATCAAGTGAAATGGCCTGAAAATAGAACAATCTGGTATCATAGTTCACTGTTTCGTGCGCGGCGGCAATCATTTGTCTGGAGTCAAAAAGATGAGAGCGGCTAATGGAGATCGCATTGTCCTCCTGGCTTTGTCTCCGGCTGGAGTGAGGAAAGCTAGAGTTGATTAACGTGCACGCTCACATCCGTGCACGCTCATTCACGCTCATTCACGATAGGATTTACCAGCGTGCATTGCTGTATCTGTGGTGAGCGCTGGCAGAGAGCCAGACACAGTGACAGCCACTGGGAAGAGGAAGTCATGGGAGGAGAAGATTACTGTAATGGAACTCTCACAGACACACACACACACACACACACACACATATATGTACATACTGCAGACACATAGACGTAAATACACAAATGCATACTCATAGAGGACCATGAAGACTTTCTCTCTTGTAATGAAAGCGTAATGAAACCCAGAACCACATACACGCTAACACACTCAGGCGCCCTGGGCTGAGGGCTTGGCAGAGCAGAGTAGATAGATTAGTGTAATAGTCGTGGCCAAGGCAATCATCTGCCCACTGTAGGGGTTCAGATACTGGCAGCAAGATCCAGCTCTGACACAAAGAAATTAGCCACAATGAATGAGTCAGTTTGGATGAGTTCACAATGCTGACGGCTCGCACACAGTCAAGAAATAATCGTATGCAAGACATAAAAAAACAGTGATTTGCATTCAAATGCATTTGTGAACTCAGCAAAACAGGGTCCAAACACACATTCTCAATCTATCTATTGTTCCTTGTATGTATGAATTATAAATGACGACAGCTCAGCTTCCACGCTCACTATGAAAACCAACTGTGCAATGTGAGCGTCATTGGCCGGAGCGTCTGGTTGGATGGATGTTGTTTAGAATCTAGTTGGGATGTGTCCAGGTGGAGTCATGTCGCTAATGGTTTCTTAGCAACGAAGGTTTCTAAGAATGTTTTTCATGTCTGCAGATTCATGACAAAGTAGCAAACAATCAACAGAGCAAGGTGCATCATTGTGGCCCATAGACTTTTAACCAAAACACGAGCACTGTTATTGAAATTAAACAGTTTTGTTTTGTAACTTGCCCTCTTACTGTTTTAAATCACAATTGTCTAGCTTCACTTTAATACAGATGGTGTAAGATTGATCTAACATATATTATCTTTTACTGATTTCACTAAAGAAAAATCTAATTTCCTTGTAAACCAATTAAAATTGTCCATGGATAAAAAAAAGATAAGCCTATTTAGAAATGAACATCTTTCTGTGCAAAAGAAAGCTTGAATCTATAAATTGAGATCAGTAATTCAATTGAAAAATATTTACTGAGGCAATTAATCAAATAAGGTCATTTTCTTGTAGACTTCTACACAACTAGACTTATGTTTCCAACCAGTGGAGTTTAAATGGTTAAATACACTACCACGTTGGCTTCATTTCTCAGATCCGGAGGTTGCCATTTAGTTTTGAAATCAAACTTTAATTTAACTGAGGATAATGATACAAATGATTATTAACCAAAACCAAAAGAAAATCCACTTGTTTGCATAAGTCTCTCTCCTATACTGTCCAAAAGAAAAAGGGTCAGGCCTTTAGGGTCAACATATCAACTGTATCTTCCTCTTTTATACCCTAGAGACATACAGTATTAATGAGGTACTTAACATCGGTATCTGTGTTAGAACGTGACGGCGTTAAAGCCTGCAAGAAGAAAAGATGAAAACAAACACATTATTTCACACATAGAAATGCTTTGCTGGCTAATGTGACACACAACCACACACACATCCAAACACACAAATGACGCCCAAGGCCACGGCAATAATAGGGAAATGAATCTCTGTCAGTGTATGTATGTGTATACAAATGTAGCTGCTTATGTCAGAGCTTGTAGTAGCCAGCGACTTTCGCTCCAATCATTAACCTGCACACTTCAATGTCACTTTATGTGTCCTAGTGATGACAACATCAAGAGGAGCAAAGAGGAGGACACTCATGGTCAGCCGGCGCTCAGATGGTCCGATTAGTATTCATATAGATGCTCACACACACACACACACTCTACAGCCTTGTGCTGTTATTCCAGAGGGCTCGCTAATGACCTACCGCCACATGTGTTCACTAGCTCTTAATGCTAACCATTAAAGCTCACCATATCTCCTAACCTTCACTTAACTCCAGCTTAAACCCAGATGCTTCACCTGGCCGAAGCAGCACTCTGCTCCTCTCGGTGCACACAAGGCCGCGAGCTGTGAACTAGCCACCCTCGTTGCTTTTACTGAGGAATATCATTAGCATTTTAATGAGCAAACCCAGGAAAGCTGACACGGCCTTTCAGAGAAACTGAAGGACAAAGTGCAAATCCTCTAATCAATGTGTCCAGTGAAGAATTACCAACTTCAGTCAAAGTGGCAAAGTACCTTCGGAAGTGTCCACGAGAATATCTGTTTTTTTTCATTGTAAGCTGAAAACTATTACCCCGGTATGTTTTATTGTGAAACCTTAGCAAGAAAGATTTGGGAAAGGAAGGTCATCTCCTCTGATCCGGGCAATAATAAATCATCTTAAGTGTCCTGTTCCGCTGATAACTTTTTAGTTTTTGAGGATTCAGCACCTAGCTGCACACAGGAGAGCTGAGTGCATTCATTCTTTACAATTACCATATTTATATAGATATAATATCATATATATATATATATATAATAGTTTTAGAACCTTAGTAACAAAGCAGAAGGTAAATGCATTATGTAGGTTGCATTTGAGTTTACTATCATCAAATGCTAAAGAATGTTGTCCTGCCTGTACTCCTGTACTCCTGTACTCGTACCGTATGCAAAGTCAAGTTTTTTAAAGCAGGTTAGTGAAAGCGACATTAGAAGTGACAAAGGAATTATAACCCTACTTAGCTTTTTTAGCGTTGTTTTGAGCCTGCAACTTCACTTTCTTCTAACTGATTGTTTTCACTTCACGTTCCAAAAGAACAACTGTATGCCGCCTTCTCAGAACAACACACCAGTCAGAGAAATGTGATGGTAGCACTGGAACACTAAGAAGTTAAGGAGCCAGACTTGCCTAAGGTGTTGGTGGAGACCAAAGCAGAGCTAAATGGAGAAGAGAGAAGGAATATTGGACCTACAGTATATTTATCAGGAGGACCGAACACAAATTAAATAATAATGCTAATATTAGTACATATTTTAGCTGGCTGTTTGAATAAGCAACTGTTTGCTAACAAGTTCAACATATCAACTTATAATGTAATGTAACTACATTGTCTCTTTTCTTTAGACATTATATAAGCCTTGGAAATGTTCCAGAGCATACTCACACAACTGCTCGTTCTTTACGCTAGTACCACTTGAAAGCCTTATGTAAACGTTTTTGGTTGAGGAACATCAACATCTGTTACTTATAGATGACATATACATAAACATATTGGAATAACATGATTGGTCCAAGTGGTAATCTAGTGGATTCATCTCTGTATTGTCATTTGTACATTGTTCTTCCTCAAAGGGCTGTTGATCCTCTCAAAGACTGTCTGCCGCTGTTTATAAAAAGACGTAATCAAACATAATCCCTATTCCTCGGATGTAGAACTCCATATTCCCCGTCCATATGCTGACCGTGTAGATGTTCTAAACAAATGTTCCTTACAAACCATTATAGCACTACTTGTGGCCTTAAGCATGCCCAATCAAACAATACTACAGAACTGAAAAAGTGGGGAACAATCTAAAACACAAGATATCAGTTGTACACCAAACAATACTTTTCTTACATGCCATCTCCTCCTACTTATCCCTGTCATGTTTAAAGTTGTGTTAATCAATGACTCTATTGTGTTTGTTGAAACGTCCACATCGCCTAACGATATATGCAGGAATTGGTAAATAATGGAAAAAACACAATAATTAAAAGGTCTTTATTTCCTGTCGTTCCCTCCCTCCCCGTCGCTCTGTTTGACCACAGAATGATCCCCCCATCCAGCAAGAACTTCCTGGTCAACAACCTGGCGGCGGGGACGCAGTACGACCTCTGCGTGCTGGCCATCTATGATGACATCATCACCTCCCTGACGGCGACGCGCGTGGTGGGCTGCGTTCAGTTCTCCACCGAGTCGGAGTACATGAGGTGTCATTTCATGCAGTCTCAGTTCCTCGGCGGCACCATGATCATCATCATCGGAGGGATAATCGTAGCCTCGGTGCTCGTCTTCATCATCATCCTGATGATACGCTACAAGGTGGGTCTCTGTCTGTCTCCATGAATCCCCTCTGCTCAGAAAGGACAGAGAATGAGAGGAGTCAGATGTTCATTACAGGAGCGAGTGGCATTGTCAAATGGCGGCCTGCTGTCCCGGCCTGGTCTGCTGCTTAGTAACAAGCAGATCACTTCTCTTTGAGATAAGATAACTACTGTGGAATATTCCTTACATATGTTTCTATACTTATGTATCGTGTATTATTGACTTTTTGTGGAAGCCCCCCCACCCCTGAAATTGAAATTGATAGAAATAAAATATAGTAATAGGTTATAAAACTGACCCAAGATTTAGCTTCCATTGCTATTTCATCCTGCAGAATTAAGACATTAAAGTGTTTGCAGCTTGTATGTTTAAAAAAATGCCTACTAGGACATTTCCTGCTTGTTTACATTGGCGGTTCGGGGGGGGGGCAACAGGGGCCAGTGTAACAATGAGCTTTGACCCCCCCTGTGGCCCCCCTCCGAAAGAAAAAGTATATGATAATACTATTTGTGATAGTGTTGCAGCAAAGATTGCTCTGACAGCCAAGTTAACAGTAATGCATTTTGCTTTACAATTATGTAATCTAATTACATTGTCAAGTTTCTGACACCAATCATTTTATTCTTCTTTTTTACTTCTGACTAGTGACTTGATATTGTAACATTATACTGAACGCTGTCTGTGTCCCGTTTGTCGTGCAATAAATGCCCCTCGCGTAAAAGACCTGGCCCCAGCGTGGAACCCCGAGTAGAGTTGGTCTAGAACAGTGGTTCTCAACTGGTGGGTCGCGACCCAAAAGTGGGTCGCCGACCCGTTTCAAGTGGGTCGCAGATGTATGAGTGAAAAAAAAAAAATGTAGAAAAAAACTAAAAAATTGGGGGAAAAAAAGTCAAACTTTTATTTTGAAGGCCCGATTTTCTAACGCTGTGCATGCAGTTGGACTGGAAGTACCGGAGACCATGAACGGGTTTGAAAACTTCTGTCACGTAGTGATCATCTTCTCCATAAAACATCTTTGCTGATGTTTTTCCAAGTCTTCTGGCCTTTGATCAGAATCAACATTGTTGCCGGAAGTCCCCACGGAAAATAACTTTGCGGTATAACTATTCTTTATACATCCATGGGTACAACTTCAGATAAAAATGAACACGTAATGAAATATGACCCCCAGTTTGATGATTGACAGGTCACAGAACAATGGGGGCTATCTACCCTTACCCACAATTTAAAGTAATTCACAGACTATCTCCTCTTTGCTCTTCTGTCTGTGTGGAGCAGCAAGCTGCTCAGAACAAAGTGAAAAACAAACAATTGCATAAAATATTATTAATATGTCGGGTAGTGATAGATTTATTTATTTTCTTCTCAGAGTACCAGAATGGGTAGTTTATATGTTAGTATTTCAAAAAATCTCCGGGGGGAGAATCCCCCCAGACCCCCCTTCTGGGGTTGGGTTTTCAGCATGTGTGCCTTTTTATGTTATACAGTTCAACTTTGATTTCATCATCTCATTAAACCTTATTTAAAAGCATACTTTAGTTCTGTGAAGGGATATATGCACTGTACTTCACTTTAATTAATAATGTATGCTGAAAAGAGTATATTTTACTGCACGATATTTTGTTGAATAGATTTGAGTGGTTCAAAATTTCAGGTCGCGATGTATTGACTAAGGAAAAAGTGGGTCCCGAGGCCTGACCAGTTGAGAACCACTGGTCTAGAACTCCCACGGCGTATTCCATTCATGTAATAACAAACTAAAATGTGTTTAACTAAACGTAAAACTTGATATGTCCATATTTCGGAATGAAACTAAAATGATCAACACCTCATTGCTTGCCTCCTCTGTTCCCTCAGGTGTGTAACCCCGGTGAGGGCGGTAAAGGCGTCTCCTTGTCGATGACCAACGTTCACTCGCAGACCAACGGGCAGCAGTCTCAGGGATGCACCGTCACCCCCAGCTCCTCCAAACACGGCTCCATCGGGTTGGACGACCTCTCTGGAGGCTCAAAGAAGAGGGGGGGCAAGGATACCATAACTCAGTCGTCCGACTCCTCCCTGCCCGACTGCTCCACCGCTACCTCGGTCCTGAGCCAGTCCTGGGCGGCCAGGAGCCCGACAGCCGAGGACCGGGAGAAGGGGGGTGAGGAGAGGGCCATGGGTGGGGTCTCGTCGCCCAACGGCACCACCGGCACCCTCCCCAAGCCGAAGCGTAAACCTGCTCCAGGAAAGCCGGGCGGTTCCAGCACCTCGGCCCCCCCTGAAAACCCACCATCCCCCTCCCCTCGCCCTCCTTCCTCGGCATACTCCACCCCCTCCTCCGTGCTCCTGCCCTCCACCCCTCTGGAGAACCTCAACACCAACCGCAACAACTCCACCTCACTCAACCAAACCCCGCCTCCTTACGTCCCTTCGCCTTACCCCACCCTGCCGGCCAAACCGAGCCCCGTCCCCTCCATCCGGTTCAGTGAGACCCCTATCCTGCGCCGGGCCCCCCGTGGCGCCTCCGCCTCCAGCAAGTACCTGACTCTCCCTGCGGAGGAGCTGGGGAGGAGCAGGGCGAGGAGGAGGAACTCGCTCTGTGACGGAGGCTCAAAGACTCACCCCGCCCATCAGGGGGCAGCAGGACCACCCAAAATAGGGCGGATAATGCGGAACAAAAGGAGCCAATCAATGAGCGGGATTCTACTCCCCAAAGACGGGGACGGAGAATCGGACAAAGGGCGGTGCGACTCAGACTGGATCCTAGAGAGCACCGTTTGAACTGGAGAGAGACAGCAACCATTCAAATTAACTTTGTTTTTCCATTTTTTGTATGTCTGAGGTTTGGGTGTGTGTGTGTGTGTGTGTGTGTGTGTGTGTGTGTGTGTGTGTGTGTGTGTGTGTGTGTGTGTGTGTGTGTGTGTGTGTGTAGGTGTGTACAGTGTGTGTGTGTTCATGTTGGAACCCTTTGTCGTGTGTTTCTGGGTGAGCTTTTTCTGTTCGCTGCCTGTGTTTTTTTATTTGTATTATGTTTAAACTCTTTTCACCATAAATCTCAGTTTACAGGTTTTTTATTCACTTTGAAAGAGTCCTGTCTGTTTTCCGGTCGCCTTGTCTCGTAGCGTCTTCGAATCTCGTCGGTTCCACTTTATAGCACAAAACAAAAACAAGACAATGCGCTCGCCACGTCATTTTCCCGATTCACATTCACCTTATCTGAAAATACCACGAAAAGGGATTTACTACAGGAAAGAAAGAGGAATCAAAAACGATACAAGAACTGCAAAGCACACCATTCTCACGTTCACACACAAGAAGTGTGTCTATATCGTGGCAAGAGAATAGCAGTCGGTGCCTTCTTTTGCAACAGACAGATGACACAACCGGATTCCAGAGGATCCTGACCGAGGGGACGGAAAAGGAAGAGATTTCACACATAGCCTTTCTTACCTACCGAGGAGCACAGACCTTTCTCCAGATAGACACAGACACAAACTGTGACGAACAGATGAAGAATTGACCTCTTGTGAAATTGATATTTTTTAAAGGGGAGAATTAAAAAAAAAAAGGTAACATGAAAACCCTGTGAGCGTTTCACTGACATTGGTATATACAGCCTGTGTTGGTCACGAGCGCCCGGGAAGCTTCTGTACAGAAAAAGACAACATGTACTGTGTTGTTATGTTGTGTAAAATAAAAAGGGATAAAATGAAAACTGGACATGTGAAAAGTACGTTTTTATACCGGTTGAAATTGTACTTAATTGTTCCATATTTCAACATTAATGGGATGTCACAGTCTCTCTTCATCTTTCATCAATGTTTGTGCCATCAACTGTTCCTCCCATTATTGCAACATTTCAATCGGAACAACCAATTTCCCCCTCGCAAATCACAACAGACGGGTGGTAGCTTCTAATTAAAACCCTTCAAGTTTCCCATTTTCATTCCTCTTTTCTGTGATTTCATGCGAAAGTATTCTGTCAGAAACCCTGGACACAGACATGTCCCCCTGTATAATATAATACTATTTGTGTGCAAAGATTGCTGTGACTTTAATGTAATCAGTCAGACATATTGTGAGGCTGTTCATTTACTATAGAGTCTTATTTTCCAAACCTCTCACATTTCAGAGTGTGATCATTCAGAAAAAGTGCTCCCACGAGGCCTTGACAACGACGAAGACGAATGGGATATGTTGAAATATTGAGATAATCAAACGTGTAGAACAGTAGCAGTAATTATTGAAATAGAAGCTAGGTGACAAGAGGCAGGACTTTTTCTCTTTTAAAACCATAGTCTTATAAATGAACTGCTTTTCATTCTATTTAAAGGAGACATGCTGCTGAAGATACAGTGTGTGAGTCTTAATCCATCATAGTATTACAAAGAAAACGACATCATGGTAGGGGAAAATACACATGTCTTCATCGTAAAGTAGCGACAGTGCAGAAAGTCAAATGTGTACAGGGTTCCATATTCGGGAAAATACTCTTTTCCTCGTAGTGTCTCTCATCTATCTATTTCAAATCTATTTCACCCTCCGTCTGAAATGCTTTGTTTTGGCGACTGTTCCTTTAAGACCTCTGGAAAAGCCTGGTGTGCCCTGATTGGCTTGCAAGAGATACTGCAGCATTCATGTGCACATCCCTTTAATGGGCAGGTGGGATCATTGTGTCTTTACTGCCGGATAGCAGTGCATCATCATTTGATTGTTTTATATTTTGTATTGAGAATCTAAATCTTTGAATAGTAACCAAACTAGCCAAATTAATGTCATCAAAATGACAACATTGTTGTACTGTATATTATAGTTACAGAGTGCTTTGGAAAGACATCAAAAGCAAGAGAAGTTAATAGATTGAAAAACGCAAAATATCGACCTCCAAAATGTAATAAAAAATCTAAAGTTGCATAAAATTCATTGAATGAAATATACCTCGTTGCATTCCAGCGCTACAGCGTGACACATGGAGGAGACAGCACGGTGTTCATGAGTCATCACTCAGTGTTAATCTGAAGATACAGCTTCATACACATTACCATCATTAGTTACTATTTTCAGCTCCATCACATATATGGTAATGTCTTCAATGTTCATGTCTGCTAAAGCACCAACACATCCCGGATTGAAGCAAAGTGAAAACATATGAATTGCCGTTAGTTCTGCTCTGTTTCATGTTTACTGACGTCTTGCGTAATAAAGAGGTGACGCATTCGGGCATCATCAGCACTACGGGTTCCTGTGGGAGAAGGACACGTCCTGTGGAGAAGGACACGTCCTGTGGAGAAGGACACGTCTGCAGCGCCTCCCCGCACTTTATGTTTTTATTTATGTTCCCTGGTGATCCTGAGCATTATTACTTCAGAGTGGAAGTGGACCGTATGTCCTAAATAATGATGGACAGGTTATGTACTGCGATATATATATACAGAGAAGCCGACAAATACACACAAAAAGCACCTTTTTTAAAAACTTTTCACTTTTCTGATTTCTTCAGGCTAAAAACACAAAGGACAACACGGTTGTGTTCTAACCTTTGATGTATCGACTACCAATGGGAGGCAATCACAAGAGCCGTGTAATAACATATACAGTTGAGTTCATTTGAATGACATCAAACAGGAGAGCAGTGATATTACCAAATCTAATACAAGTGATAAATAAAGAAAAATATTCAATTCATTTCATTCCTAAACTCCACCTTCTCATATAAATACTTTGTGATCACAGGTATAAAAATGTTAGAGACCAAACGGTAAGCAAGACATTTCTTATTGACCGAAATGTTAATATTCACCAAATGTCTTAAAACTGAAAACACAAGACGTCAAGGTAGCCAACCCTAAAGCGTACCTAATGTATTCTAAATGGGACCATAATGTATCCAATGAACACCATGCTGGATTCCAGAACACTTGACTCTACAGATTGAGAACACAAAGTCATTAGGAAGTGTGTCACTGAGGTAATAAATAAAGTGAGCTTCTGACCATCACCATCTTGGTTTAACTTGGTACAATCAATCACTGAATTATAAATTTCTTGGTGAACAACATGTTAATGTTGACTGCATGTCTTAACCTTTCAAACGAAAAACAATCTGAAAGGGGTAAAGCCAGTGGTAGCAACCTGTCAATCACAAGGTGGCCACGCCCTAGATCATTGCAAATTCCACAGTTAATCACCTTCTGGTGAAGAACAAATCTACAAGCTTGAAACCAAAGTTGTGTTATTTAATAAAGAGTTATAGCATTTAACAGAATCAATCTTCAGTCCTGCACTAGTAGATAGTACCAAGATCTGACCACGTACAACAGAAAATACAGGCACTTTAAAACACACAGAAAGGGGAAGGTCTCAGCGAGGCAATATACATTACAGGAAGTATTGGCCAGATGGTTGAAACTTGCATACACAGTCATTGCAAACCTAATATCAATCCTAACAATGGTTGAAGACACAGCTTTCTGTCTGTTCTAAGGAAGTGAATATTAAGTAGCTAGATGTGAATTCAAACCGCGGGGAAATCAAACCAGAGAAGGAAGTTATATACTTAAATGAGACTTATGATGCATTTACTACAACAACAACAACAACAACACACATGCCATAAACAGCATAACATCTGTCATCACAGACCAGCAGCACCCACGGCAACGAGGCGACCCGGGGGCCACCGCCCGTGTGGGTGAAGTCATTATTGGTTAACATCAATGCAGGAAATTGATTAACTTTGCAATTAAATCACTGACAATTGTTTGACATTAAACACTTCTGACAGGCAATCGCAAATGGATGTTCTCACTTCAATTATCAGATATTGCCGTTTTAATGGAGAACATTGAATTGACTGAACTGATTGAGAATCATTACTGACCTTTAGTGAGCATATTTCTGTTTTTCCTGCAGTCACTTTAGGTCAAATTATTAATAATTAAATCAATAAAGCTGACGTCCCTTATCCTGCAAAGTTATTTAATTAAAGAGAGTGAGATACAAACTCCAACTCAAGAGGGATTAAAACCAAAATTACCCCCACTAGCGCACTCTGGTTCGTCCCCTGGTTTTGAATAACAATAGCTGATGACACCAGCAGACATCAGGTGAATATTTAAACAGGAACACGAGTCGCTGGAGAGTCACCCGATAGGAGGAGAGAGGAAACAATTGTCCTTGTTTAATTTGAGTAAAAAGCACATTGACTCCGCTGTACAGCTGCCCATTACAGACTCAGATGTCCCACAATCCTCCTCTCCTTCAGTAATGCCTAGGATCATGCCTCCTTCAATGACCTTCCTCTGACTTTCTTAAGCTGTAAATGCTAAGAGGCTTTGGAGGATCCAATCCCTCTCTATATCCTTCTTCCTCATTTCTCCCTCCCTCCTTCAGTTTCTATGATTCATCAGTTGTATTTCTTATAGAAGAAGCTCAAAGTAATAATTACACTTACTAATTATAATTAACGTGCAAATATGTATAGGGTTAGGGCCTGTGTCCACAAAGCGCCTTTTTCTAAACGCAAATGTCCAGGTTCATATCAGTATTAAGCAGCGACGTGCAGTCAGAGCCTCACCTGCCATACTCCAATGTAACGGAAAAACAACTAAAGAAAAACTAAATAGTAATAATAATAAAATGTCTCCACTGATCTGTGTTGTAAATGTGATTTCTGTTTGATTCCAATCGCTTTTTATAGTCAAAATCAGCAAATTGGAAGAGCTCCGCTACAAATACGGGTAGCGATGAGAAGTGAGGCAGGGACGAGCTCTGCCTCACCTCACCCCACAGTAACTGGCTGGAGCGAGGGCACTAATTTAACACGGGCACTTATTTTGTGAGCGCGCTCAAGCCAGTTACTGTGTGGTGAGGTGAGGCACAGATGAGATCTGCCTCACCTCAGAATGCGTCACCCCACAGAAACTGGCTGGAGCGCAGGCCCTAAGCGCATGCCTGCACCATCTCACTGTATGTCACCAATGTAATGTTTGTAGATCCCTTTATTACATGTGTCCTCGCCATCCATAGTCTCTAAATAACTTATTTCACGTATATATGATATTTAGGCTCGCTGGTCTCATCATACAACGGCAATGAGAACGCACCAGGGGAGGCAGCCATAACCTCTGCCGCACTGAAGGGGGCGCACGTGAGCCCACAGGTTCTTGTTGCTACTGTTATTCTACGCGGAGACGGTAGACGCAAACAACAAACTAGACTTTTGAAACTAGAGGAAGATAAGGAGGACTTTTACAAAGAAGTAATAGAGATTGTTGTCCAGAAGGATAGTATGGACTTCATCTTCAAGTCAAGGTAAGACCACAATTGTAATGAAAATGGGATCTTACTAAGAGAGAACAATCCAATATTTAGATTTTAGGTAAAACTGTTTTTGTATTGAAATGTGCGTGAAGCCTGACATCTAACACTGATAAACAGACTGCTCTTTGGAGCTGGTCTTTGGCTCCAGGTGAGGTCACCATCTGTTGGTGCAGCCCAGGGGCGGACTGGGACTACAAATCAGCCGAGACTGTCGACCGGCCCACCTCGGTACCGCGAGTAATTACCACTAGTAAATTGTCAACAGGAGGGGTGCTAGTGACTTATCCGACCGGCCCACCTCGGTGCTGCAAGTAAATACCGCTAGTAAATTGTGGACGGGACGGTGCTAGTGACTTATCCGACCTGCTCACATCGTCCAACAGGCCCACTTCAGTACCGGCCCATTGGGATTCGTCCCGAACGTCCCGATGGCCAGTCCGCCCCTGGCCCAGTCATACAATTAAAACTCTGAAGTCAATTCATTTCATTGGGAATCTGCAATCTGTGGATAAGGTGAAGGAGTTTCTTTTTGTCAAGTTCATCTTTTTTCTGCTAACGTATATGTTCATGTTGGTATCCTTGACCACAAAAGAAGGAGGCAAATTAATTGTAGGGAAGAAGGAACACAAGGGGAAAATAACAACAAAAATACAAAGTCCCATTCCCCACCTTAGACTGACAACAAAACAAGACAAAGAATATGAGGAACCTGCTGATTCAAAGCCTTTTCTGATCAGCTTTAAATAACATTATGACATAGTTCTCTATTGCCCATGGTACCTCATACCTCTCTCTGAATTGGTAATTTAGCATTTGGAGAATGTGTCTAATGCTCTGCTACAGTGTGAACAACACTGAATGTACAAGCACAGCAAGAAACTGTCTGCTATTCCTTTCGGGGGGGGGGGGGGGGGGACACTGAACATGATCAGCATCTCTGGTTTCCATCTAATCTGTGATCAACCTTATGAGTAGATGATAACATCCTGTGGAACTAGTGGTAGGTGTAGCATGACCCTTGTAAACAATACGTATGGATCTGATATCTGCATATCAAACATCTGCTAACATTCAAAGCAGTTGGCTGAAGTGTGTGCTGGGTGATGGGATAGGCCAATGGAGATGGAAGGCTTGGAAGTCTGTCAAACTGTTAAATGAGATCAGTGAGTCAGGCTGAGCGTATTCTCGTTTACAGGAGAGTAATCAAGGCTTAAGGAAGCCATTCTAACCCTCGTGAGCTTTTTGAACATTAAAGCATGGAGACATGTCCCAGTAGAGGCAAAAAAATACTTATATAAAAAATACGTAAAAAGTACAATATATCCACTTTGAAGCAAAAACATAAAAGTTTCAAAGACATTTATTTGATTTTTGTTGGGATGAAGTTAAGTTTCTTAACAGCTGTTGGTCCCAGAGGAAGTTCCTAACTGCTTCCTGTAAACATTTGTAAATGTCACTGATAATCATATTTTATATGGAAACTAGAATACATTCTCTAAATGTCTTCTTTCCACTGGTGTGTGTGTGTGTGTTCGTATTGAGTTCCTTAACGAACGTATTAGATACTCTCTCTGTCAGCCCCCCCCCATCTTACGCAATCCATATGGTTATATATGTATCAAGCAGGTGAATCATGTATTGTACACACATATACACACACACACACACACACACACACACACACACACACACACACACACACACACACACAAACACACACACCCTGTGGCTTTGCGGGAGATTTCCCATTATGAATTATCTCTGCCTTCAGGGATTGTGGTGCTGTATAATGAGCCGAGCACTAATTATTCGTGTGTGTGTGTGATAATTTTCTTGTCAATCTAAAACCAACTTTATTTGCTTTATTTCTAAAAGATCAAACTCAGGGCTTAAAAGAGATGCTAGAACTCGGGTTGGATATAAGTCAATGCGTCAATGCGCCACTCCGAAAAGTACTGTGTGTGTCTGTCTGTCTGTCTGTCTGTGTGCGTGTGTGTGTAAGATGATGCTGCCCCATGCTCATGTAGCCAGAAGGAATGCTTAATGACTGTGTCAGCATGTGCCAGCCAACTGTGGTGATGTGTTTGTGTTCCAGAGAAAGAGAGCGTCAGCATGTACGTGACTCAGAAAGTGTGTGTGTGTGTGTGTGTGTGTGTGTATGTGTCTGTGTGTGTGTGTGGTCTGAACGTCTATGTCAATATGCAGTGAGTGATGGGAATATCACCGCGACATTACCTCAAAGGAAAGTAACGAGATTGGTTTCTGAACAGCGTCCTATTAAATGAGTGCAAAGTGTCAAGTTTAGCCACGTCATTTTGTGTTAAGCAAATGGAGCGTACCGGGAACAAATGAGGCCCTGCATCTTGTTTTCCTCTGAGCACACATTCAAAAGTTACCGACTGAGGGCATGAGTTTCAGAGTCTGCTGGAAAGAAATGAAAAATAGTTAATTAACTAATTAATGAATTTATGCTGTAAAACCAGAAACTAGATTAGAATTGGATTTGTTGTTCTAAATACGGTAAGTAAAATACGGGAAATAAGTTAGTTAAATAAAAGGAGATTCTCTGACATTTAGTGATGTGATTCTTATCATGTGAGTAACATAAAGACGTGTTATTTTGTTACCCGTTTTATTTTGAAACTGTATTTTCTCCTCGGTTTTCCCGCCTGTTTGATTGCCTGATCCTTTTCACCTGCTGCCAAAATTAACATATTTTACCGTGATTTAATTGTAATACACGTTTCAAAATGATGCCGAAGTAACAACATACTGATACCAGTTAGTAAACACCATGAATTAATGCTGTGACAAGTCTGCAGACAAGACGGCAGGCGAAAAACCTTTTAAAATGAGTGTTTTCTGAATGGAGATCGGATCGACCAGGCTAAACTAATCTGTAGCTGCTCCGTCCAAACTCACAACAACGGCATACAGACATAAATAAAGCAGTGACTGTATTCACCATGACATAGACAGTCTGTGATTTGTTCATGTTTAACTTTTGTCCAGTTTCTGAACAGATATGAGGAGCTGTGAGCTCTGTGTGCTAACAGCTAACGGCTGATGTTTCGGGACATGTTGCGCTATCGGGCGTTGACCAATCATGAAGCGTAATGTCTTGACTGGCAGCAAAAACAACCAATCACAGCAGTGCTTCTCTGGCTGGCTCTGTCCAATCACAAACAAGAAGTGTTCTCCCAAAAGGAATACCCTTTCCGTCCAATGTGAAATGCTGTGGCGTTTCCTGAAATGCTGTAGCGTTTTGTGAAATGCTGTGGCGTTTTCTATGCTGTAGTGCTAAAACGTAACATTCCTAACACATCCGCGGTAAGTATAATAATAAATAATAATAATCAATTATATTTATATAGCGCCTTTCAAGGGACCCAAGGTCGCTGTACATGGTGGACAAACAAAATAAACAGACAATCAAAGGGCAAACAAAAAATAAGTCGGGGGTCCAAGAAAGGGCTAGGGCCCGAAGACCAGGGTGAACAGGTGTGTTTTTAATGATGATTTGAAGATGTCAGGGAGGCAGCATTACGGATCATGGCAGGTAGAGCATTCCTGGCGGCAGAGTTCTGGACGTATTGGAGCCTGTCCAGGGTTTTGCTGGGAACCCCGGACAGGACACCATTGTAGTAGTCCAGATGGGATATGATGAAGGTGTATACAAGTGTTTCTGCCACAGTCAGAGAGTGAAGGCCGGAGTCTGGCAATGTTTTTGAGATGGTAGAAAGTGGATTTGGTAACAGATTTGATGTGCGCCAGGAAAGAGAGGGTGGTGTCCAGGATGACTCCCTGGATGATAGTATAGTGTTTTCAACACAGCATGTGTCAAAGATCTAGCATTATTCAAACAAAACATGTCTTGCTATGTTGGAAAGCTAGTGCATATGGAGTGCTGGTATGTTATTATGTATTTCTATATGTGAAGATAATGTTATGACCGGCCCGTTGGCCACAACAGAAAAACCAGGAGAGAGTTTCAAAGTTTCCAATAATCTCGGCACTTTATTCGGCAACACCAAAAACAGCAGAGGGTGGACGAGGGGAAAGGATCACGGTGAGTCCCTCCGCAGCAGGCTTGGAGAGAGACATGATGGGGCTGGTGACTCCGGGCAGCTGGGCTTAAGTAGCACCTCCGGCCAGGTGTCCCCGATCACGCTGATTGGCCTCTTCAGCTCCACCCCATCGCAGGACCTGCAACATTCACACACACTCACAGGCCCCAGGCTCTGGGGCCGTCACAATAACAACATGTTCTAACCTGTCGAAGGCAGAGACTTCAATCCAAGTAATGAAGATTAGCGCAAGTTCAAGCAGGAAGACTAAGCTCTTCATTCATATTACACATCACTTCTTCACCCTCTCCTCCCTCATTAAGTGATCGGGGGTGTCACTCCCCAGCTAACCAATCACTCCTCTCTCCATTCTCACAAGCCTATCGTTGCACCCGCTAATCCCTTATATCTGCTCTTCCCTCTTGTGAGCTATCATTTCAGGTGACAATACGCAACAGCAGCAGGGCTTCGTCCCAGCTCCAGGCATATATTCATCAGCTCCGCAGTCTCGAGGATTAAGCTACAGGCGGCGTTCCCCAGTTGGCTAGCGGTTCCAGCCGGCCACCCCGCAAACCCGGACGCGGGAGGAAAGGACAAGGATATCGGGCTCCACGGAAGTTCCTCCGGCCAATGGAAATGGGCTACTTCATGCAAACAATTGACGCACGCCTTGTAGGAGCAAACACAGTAGTGGTGGCTTAAAGCCCACCTCCGCTCCGCGCCGTCCGTTAGATGAGCCTGGTCAGATTTACTAAAAGAAGTTCAAAACACCGGCATAAAAGTTATAACAATAATCTGATTTTAATGGTAAAAAACACAATACGAAATACAGAGTGCTCTGTAACAGAGCACTCCGGGCTCCCCGCTCTACTGCCGTGCGATACAGATATCGGGACCAGCCAGTCAGAAACAGGGGGCATTTTGCATGAATAAACAACAGTGTATATATAGACATATTTGGGGCGGAGTTGTGTCGGCTCTTCTGTCCCATTTTACTCCTAAGCGAATCAGAGAGTCTGTGGGGAGGAATTGGGTCGGTTGCTCACTCCCCTAGGTGTTCTTATTGGTTGGATTCACTTAGGGTCGGGCCCAATACAGCGAATCAGAGTTCTGGGAAAAAGTATTTTTCTTCTGAACAGAGCGTGAGAGCTTCGGAAGTAAACAAGGACAGAGTCACTTTTTATCTTGCACCTGAGTTCACTCCTTTACTTTCCCAAGGAATATTTCACACAAACTCTATTCTTTCCCAGACAATCAAACATTGTACACAGATATATTGGTGCTTGAGATTATATTGGCCCCAGAAAGAACCTTGAAAAGAATATGTGTGTGTGCTGGTGGGAGGAGGTGTATGTGTATGTGTAGCAGGGTATCTGGGTCATTGAGTGTAAGTGAGAAGGTTATATATATAAGATTACTTTAAAACAGTCCCAAATAATACATGTTCACTTCAATACAGTTTAAAATAATACATGTTTACTTTAATACAGTTTAGAACAAACAAATTAACTTTAATCTTTAGCCTTCAGTCTCTCGAGAGGGCATCACTGGCATCAGGGCCGCTCAAATGCGGCGCTTCCGGCCTTCACGCGGAACGGGCCCTCATCGCATGCGAAGCTTTACCCATTTCTGGCTTCAACCACAACCCCTCTTGCAGGCAGGCAGGGCTTAAACTACATCCCATTGAAGCTACTTCTCCTGCCCCATCCGTGGTTTTGGGGGTTTCTTTCAGGGAGAAAGAGAAGTTCATGTAAGATGATAGAAGACAGTCTTAATCACCCAATCAAGCATATCAGCATCTATGTCTCACCGTGGCGTAATTAAACTGCTAATTAAGCTAGTCCTATATCATGGGTCATGTTTCAGTATTTACCTAAGCATATCATCTTATGCTGCGCATATCGCACTTCATTTATATTTTGGCTTCATGCTCACATGGCTTGCCGATAAGCCAGGTTATGATAGCCATGCATCACTGTACTCAAGCTAACAGCTCTCATGCATTACATTGTCTACATCTCCCTCTTCGCCCGGACATCGGCTCGTGCTGGCAATCCAAGATCTCTCCAGCTACCTATGGTAAATATGCATATAACTGGTGGTGGTGTCTTAATAGCATTTCAGGGCTTTCGTTCAGGATAGGCGCAGCCAACCCTGCCACCAATCAAGGTATTTCTTCCTCATCCCTACAACAACTTGAACGGTGGACCTCCTCTGCCTTCACATCCTACATTCGCCCGGACATCAGCGCCGTGCCATCCAAAGATCTCTCGAACCCTATACTGGTATTTATGCATTCTAGTGGTAGTGTTCATCTGTGTAATGTTAAGCCCGGCACTGATTCCGGCCGTCGACCTCCGGGTCAGCATCTTATGATGTACAGTAAGCCCGGCAGTGATTCCGGCCGTTTGTTTAATGGTAGTGTTCACGTAAGCCCGGCGCTGATTCCAGCCGTCGACCTCCGGGTCAGCATCTTATGATGTACAGTAAGACCCGGCAGCGTTTCCGGCCGTTGTTTAGTGGTGATTGAAATTAAGCTTAGCGCAAGTTCAATCAGGAAGACCAAGCTCTTCATTCATATTACACGTCACTTCTTTACCCTCTCCTCCCTCATTAAGTGATCGGGGGCGTCACTCCCCAGCTAACCAATCACTCCTCTCTCCATTCTCACAAGCCTATCGTTGCACCCGCTAATCCCTTATATCTGCTCTTCCCTCTTGTCAGCTGTCATTTCAGGTGACAATACGCAACCCTCCTCCACCCCGTCTCCTACAGGACCAAGCTAATCCTTCTCCCTTCAGACCGGTCCCACCTACTTATCACCACCACCAGTGTCTAGACCCCGGGGTGTTTCTTCGGAGCGGTTCTTCCCCTCCTGAATGATTATCCTGCAAACCGGGGCCTAATCGCCAAACACCATTCCATTCTCCTGTCTCAATTCGGGCAATCATTATTTCATTCATATTACGTGTACCAGTATTAAATATGTGTTTCATACATCAACGTCTCTCCTGATTGAAATCACCATATGGACCCTCAAAAGGTTTTGCATCAAAATGTTCCAATTGGGGAAGTTGACATTTTGGTTAGTATATATGTGTACTTTCCTGCAAATAAATGGATAAGAAGATTGATGACTCTATTTTAACTATAAGCTCAGTTAAAAACTAGAGCCAGGAGATGGTTAGGATATTAGCATGAATGCTCAGTACACCAAGCCCACCATTACGAACCTTGGCATTAAAATGGACCGTGAACTAAAACTTGAGTCAGATTAAATCGGTGGTAAAACGAGCTTTTATTACCTAAATGGCATGACCCCACCATACCTTTCTGAGCTGCTACGCCCAACCGCCCTCTCAGAGTCCTGCACAGGTCTGATTTTCAAGACCCGCTCCCGCCCCGCACCCGCGACGTGCAATACCGAACCCGCCCCGCTACATTCATATTGCCAATTAGTTCCGCAACCCAACCCGACCTGTCGGCACAAGATCCGCAACCCGACCCGAACCCGCCTATATATGAGCAGTCAAAACGTGCAATTATTAACACACGCAGTTGCATATTTGTCTAAAAAAGCGTGGGATGTTGGTTATTTTCTCCATCTAGGATGACACCAAAAGCCTCCCAGACGTTGGATTTCGCTCTTGAGGAAGTGTTATTGAAAATGCTGTATTCTCCGCTATAGAGCTTCACCTCAGCCATTTCGAATGTGGCGCGCACAGCAGCAGATTGATGCGCTGCAGAGGTTATGATTATGCGCGGTCCGGCGGGGGAGAGGTCTGAGGATTTAAACATTAAACTAAATTATTATTATTTTAATATATTTATTATGCAATACCCGCGACCCGACCCGCATCATCTTTGTTTTACCCAGAACCGAACCCGGAAAAAAGCGTTTGAAAAAATACCACCCGCGAATCACCTTTTTTGCGGGTCACCCGTCGGGTACCGAGAGGGACTGAAGAGCGTGGTCACAGTGCAGAGTGAGTCAATTGGCAAACGCCTGCACTACTGGGATGGAGTGATGGGGAGGAGGAAAAGGACTGGGAGGGGAGGAGAAGAAAGAATGGAACGTGTCTGGAATGTAAAGAGGCAAACTGCCTTTGTTGACCTCCACATTTTTTATTCCGTATTCCATGCCTCGCCATGGATTTCACTCCTGCTTTTACGCATTTGGCCCACAATCCAGTATGTTTACCCATGCTTCCTTCCTCTTCTTCCACGCCCTCATTCTTCCACTTTTCTCTAACTCACTCTTCCACTAATTCCATCAGAGGTTTGCATATAAATGTTGCAAAAGCTGCCAGCGCTGTGGGATCATTTTCTTCAAAGTGCATTTTTTTACTGCCTTCTTGAGTCTTGATACTAATAAATACAAATAATAAACACATTAAACTGCATTTGAAACGATAAGAATGATCTGACCCCAAATGGCCTCTGAGCTTTAACAAAAAGCTATCTCATCTTTTCAACCTTTATTATGACTGCTCTTGCTTTCAGCCAACTGCTAATGGATCCACATAAAACAATTGTTATTTTTTCATTTATGCTATACCTTCTTCTGCAGTGAGCCATACCATGATGTAAGAAAACCCAAGCCTTGGGTTAATCGTATGAATATATTGTATGCATTGTGAGTCCTAATAGAGTCTAAAAGCCACTCTTTTAAAGTGGTGTCTAGACTGCCTGACCAACTATTACTGTATATCTCTCTCGAATAACGTTTTTTTTGTAATTGGTGTTGGTAAGAAAACTCAAGGCTTGGGTTTTCTTACATCATGGTATGGCTCACTGCAGAAGAAGGTATAGCATAAATGAAAAAATAACAATTGTTTTATGTGGATCCATTAGCAGTTGGCTGAAAGCAAGAGCAGTCATAATAAAGGTTGAAAAGATGAGATAGCTTTTTGTTAAAGCTCAGAGGCCATTTGGGGTCAGATCATTCTTATCGTTTCAAATGCAGTTTAATGTGTTTATTATTTGTATTTATTAGTATCAAGACTCAAGAAGGCAGTACAAAAATGCACTTTGAAGTAAATGATCCCACAACGCTGGCAGCTTTTGCAACATTTATATGCAAACCTCTGATGGAATTAGTGGAAGAGTGAGTTAGAGAAAAGTGGAAGAATGAGGGCGTGGAAGAAGAGGAAGGAAGCATGGGTAAACATACTGGATTGTGGGCCAAATGCGTAAAAGCAGGAGTGAAATCCATGGCGAGGCATGGAATACGGAATAAAAAATGTGGAGGTCAACAAAGGCAGTTTGCCTCTTTACATTCCAGACACGTTCCATTCTTTCTTCTCCTCCCCTCCCAGTCCTTTTCCTTCTCCCCATCACTCCATCCCAGTAGTGCAGGCGTTTGCCAATTTACTCACTCTGCACTGTGACCACGCTCTTCAGTCCCTCTCTGTAGATAGATGGATGAAAGGTAAGTGGAGAGATGTTTAAATAGTGAGAGGACCCAGGGGGAGAGGGCGGGAACACCGATAGATTGACATGGAGAAGGAGAGAGGAGTGGAAAAGGCGCATGAATATATGTTTTTTAAGTAAAGAGGAGGAGAGAGTGGTGGATGGGAGAAAGGAAAGATGAAAGGGAAAATACATGATCTGTTTCTACCTAGAGAACACGTGGAAGAGAGGGGAGTTAAAAGACAAGAACAAATACAATTGTGAACAATCAGGGACCCTGGGAGGTTTACAGCTTTACTGTGAATGTTAGCATGGGAGCTGACAAGGTAGGAGTTGGGCTACGTAAAAAGTGTGAAGAAAACTTCTGTGCAGCAATGCAGAGCCAAGGCTCAGGAAAGGATGGAAGCAGGAACGGCTTTAGTCAAACACTGATATTTATTGAGAGTAGAATACGGCCGGAGAGATCACAGAGTATTTCGCACTTGCATGTAAGCCACCCTGCAAACTCTGAAGACTCTAAGTTAAACATGGATCTGTTAGAGGGAAAAGGAGGGACTTAGAAAGCCCGCCTTTTCCTATCTTAATTATTACCAGACATGGGAACAAAGACCAGTTTGTGTTACAAACTGACATGGGCCAAACTTCTCCCCCACAGGAAGGCAGAGACCTGTGTCCTCCACACATTACAGGCAGGAGCATATGCGACTTAACGAAAAGCATATTGTTTGTAATTTGACAGGTTCTCAGAAAAGCTGAGAAACTCAAGACACAAAGAGATCGGATTAAAATATTCTCTGACAAAAAGTATATTAAAGAGTCCCTATTAGGCTTTATGTGGTTTCCCCTTTTGTGTTTTTATTTTATGTGAATGGTCTGCAAAGGCTCAAATCCCTGGGTTTCTCTCCCACACACGTTTTTGAGTTTCCTCAAGGAGGTGGTTTGCACACGCTTACCACTGCATGATCCGAGCCTATTAGTCAAGCAAACATTTATTTGATTCAACATGCACTAAAGCAGAATTAGTGTTAATGTAGATTTTGGAAACACATTATTTAATAAAATTCTTTCTTCAACCTATATTATTTAAGTTTGCTTTGTTAACGGGCCCAATACAACACTTTTCTATAACCATTACAATGCTTGCTTTTGTTCTTTCTCATGAACAAAGAGTGCTTCTTCCATGAAAAACAGTTCCCATCACTGTAAGTTGGATATTGATTCTTACTTACATGACTTCCAGAATACCAAAATCTATTTCCATTGTGCTAGAATATACTCACTTTAACCCCTTTTTTACCAAAGCAGTTCCAAGGCGGGTTTGGAGCTGGTGCCTGATTGCGATGTTTTGATTTTATAATTGATTACAATTACAAGTAGTGGTTTGGCATCTCAAATATATGCTGCTAAATGTTGTGTTGTCTTTTGGCCATAACATATTTGGGGTCTCATCAAGGATCTGTCTCGGGCATTCTCTGGTTTGGTCATATAGTTTTGCTACTCTGTTGCGCTGAGCTTATCGGTTATTATGATATCTAGAGTTAGGGTTAGGGGTAATCTTGTAGCACTTAGTGTATGCAGTACCAGCAGCAATGTGTTGTTCGGCATTTATGAAAATAATGGGAGCCTATGATGCCCGTGAGGTATATTAATCTCGTAGCAGCAGACAGTAGAAGCTCAGTGGTAAATACAGCAGCGGTTTAAACAGTTTATAGGCTTAGCTGCATGCAACAAAAGGTACACCAGTATGATGCTTTATCTTAACATCCACATGTCCAAAGCCTCTGTCGTCGCTCTGAGCGAAGAACTACACCCATATATCGAAAAGCAAACAACAACCATGAGGGCACCAATTAATCCACTAAAAAGGGTTGCATTAGTACTTTATTACCTGAGCGATGAGGGAAGGCTACGCAAGACTGCTAACGCCTTCGTAGTTTCGCACCCTGCTTTGTCCCTCATTATTAGGCAGACATGCAGAGCGATCTCCATCCACCTGGGTCCAAAATACATCAAGCTGCCTTTTGCACGGGTCTTAGCTAACTCAAAGCTAAACATGTACTTAAAGACTGGAAATATCCCTGCTCTGAGAAAACAGATTGTGGACGACGAGGAAGCCATACCAATTTATCTTCTTGGTGATCCTGCCTACCCGCTGCTGCCGTACCTGATGAAGGAATATGCAACCGGTGGCGTCACAGTTCAGGAACAGTACTTTGGGCTATCTTGGTATGGTCATTGAGTATGCTTTTGGTAACCTCAAGGCCAGATTTGCTGCACTTAGAAGGCCAATGGACATAAACTTGGTTGACCTGCCCCATGTAATTTACTCCTGCTTTGTCCTCCACAATTGTTGTGAGGCCAGTAAGGAGGCTGTGGATGATCACTCTGTGTTGGGAACAATTCAAGGTGAAAGGGACTTAAAGCCTCCCACACAGTGCAATAGATATCTCACTGACTGTAATAAGGGGGAGGGAAAGAGAGTGAGGAGAGTGCTTACGGCATACATTGAGCTTTAGGACTACATGAAAGACAGACTGTATATTTTTGGAAGGTTTTTATTAAGATCTGATAAACATTCTTTGTTACATTCCCTGTCCTCACTGTGCAGCTCCTTCAGCGACAGGCTGCTGTACCACCGCTGTTAACTACCAACCAACTATGTGCTATATGAGCAAAATATATATATGCCGTACTGTACAATATACATATACCTGGCTGCTAAATCCTAAGAACTGTTACAGGATGTGTATTTTGTAAATTGTGTAACTTTTTATTTTGTATTATATCATGACTTTTTTTAACTTAGTACTTTTTAATGCATGTAACATATGTAACATTAAGCTACAAAATATGTGATTCTCCAATGTTCAAAGTATGAAATTAAAAATAAAATTGTCTGCAACCACTTCCAGACTTTCTTTGAACATAAAGTGCAACAAATAATAAATGTGCAAACGCAGTATCATATATATATACACACTTTCCCATAAGGACCCAACGTGGCACAGTGTCACATGAACTTTAAATGTTCTGGAAAGTTCCTTATACAACATTAGCCTTTATTGTATATCATGAAGTCCCTCAGTGACACACCCTGAACAGTCTGGTGGGTCCTGGTCCAGGTCATGTGATTTTGTGTTCCCATAACAACATGTCCAAGATGTCCATGTGCCATGCTAACATCTTGGCTTTCTACTTGTCAGAAATGTGGTCTATTTAGTCTAAATTATGTTTACAAGGTGAAATGGACTTACAGCCTCACACACAGTGCAATAGATATCTCACTGACTGTAATGAGGGAGAGGAAAAGAGACTGAGGAGAGTGCTTGCGGAGTACATTGACCCTTACATGAAAGACAAGACTGTTGTTTTTTTTGCAAGGTTTTTATAAAGAACATTATTTGTTGTAAGAGCTACAAGGTGTACACAGTAAAAGGAAATAAAACACCTTTGCTAGCTAAAAAAAGATGTGATACTCCAATGTTCAAAATGTGGAGTTAAAAATAAAATTGTCTGCACCCACTTCCAGACTTCCTTTGAAGTTTGCTCCATTACCTCCACCATCCTCTTTTTTATGTTGAGGTGGAACTGAAATTAGAATGGGAAAACTGTATAGGGTGTTGCACTGATGGTGGAAGGAGCATAACTGGGTGCAGGTCTGGTTTTGTGGCCCATGTACGTAAAGTGGTCCCAAATGTGAAGGTAACACACTGTATTATCCACAGGGAGGCTTTGGCTAGCAAAGCATTGCAGCAGGACTTAGGTGAGGTTCTTGATGTGGTTATTAGAGTGGTCAATCTAATAAAAAATCAACCACTACAATCAAGGCTCTTCAGAGAGCTCTGCAAGGAAATGGGGGCAGAGCATGAGCACCTACTCTTCCACTGTGAGGTACGGTGGCTCTCCAAGGGAACAGTTCTACAGAGAGTGTGGGAGCTGAGAGAGCAGGTCATGGCTTACCTGAAAAATGAGGACGCTAACCTTGCCAAGCATTTTGAGGACAAGCGTTGGTTGGCAAGATTTGCCTACCTTGTGGACATTTTTTACAAGCTCAACATGCTGAACACCAGCCTTCAAGGAAAAGAGAACAGCATATTGGATCTTGAAGATGGAATACAAGGATTCGAAGCACGCCTTGGTCTGTGGCATTCCCAGCTGGTTGCAGGAGAACTGGTAATGTTTCCTGTCCTCACTGCCTACCAAGTAAGCACCGGTCTTCCCTTGAGTGATTCTGTGAAGCAGAACATAGTCGAGCACTTGTCTCAACTACATGAGAACTTAAAGCGGTACTTCCCTGACTCACAGAGAGCTCAAAACCTTCAGTGGGTGAAGTTTCCCTTCCAATCTGTGCCATCACAAGACCTGGGTCTCAGTCAGGCAGAGTTAGAGGCACTGCTCACACTGCAGGTCAACAGGGGCAGTAAGATGCTGTTTGAAACAACCACTTTAGCACAGTTTTGGGTTGCTCATTTCCAGCAGGCTGAGTTCTCCTGCTTGGCTAAGATAGCAGAACAACTATTGATACAGTTTGGCACCACACACTTGTGTGAATCTGGGTTTTCTACTTTAGCATACCTGGAAAACAAATACAGAAACAGGCTAAATCCTGAGCATGACCTCAGATTGGCACTGTCAAAAACCCAGCCCATAGATCTGCTGGTGGAAAACTACAACCAGCCACATAGCTCTCATTAGATGTCCTTGTTATTATATTATATCATGTATTCATTCAATATATGATATAATACCACTTCTAGCATGTCAGATCTGAAAAAGTTTGTGTTTTGTCAGTTTCTGTTTACAACATGTTTGTTCTTTGTTCATTTCAGATATGCATACAATATCTTTGCTCGCCACATGTTATTTTCGGAAGCTAAAAAAAACATAGTGTGAACGGGAGGTCTAGTCTTTTTTTCCTGTGTTTCTCCAGTGTCATAACCTCTTGCCTGCATGTAAGTGTGGCTGACATTTTGTTATTGCCTTGCTTTTTTACTTCATTAGTTTGCCGTGGTGAAAATGAAAATGTTTGCCCTGCATTTGTTTTTGCAGAGAGCAGCTTTAGGGATTACAGGATTAAAAATGAGGGATTACAGTAATGGTGATTATTATGGGGATTATGAAGAAAACATACCTGTATTCAATATGAAATTATGAAAATAGAGATAAAAGAGTGAATAGGTGAACAGATGTGTTTTTAAAAAGGGTTACGCTTAATATGTGAGGTTTAATGTGTGCTTTGAGAACTGATGTACTCAATATGAAGGCTTTTCTGAGTATCAGCGTTTCATTGGAACTGTCTAATGGAGTGTGTTTTGAGAGCGAACACAAACATATTTTGACATTATGGGAAATGCACTATGGCCAAAATTATTAATCACACAAATCATTTTGTCAATTAGTGTAAAAATAATCAGATTTGTCTTCTCACTATATTTTCAAAAATGCTGATAAGTGAGAACACACTCAAAGACTTTAGTATGTATAGATTTATCCGATTTTTTTTTTTTTTAACGGGAACTAGCTGCTTCATAAATACTATGGAAGTAACAAAGCCCTCAGTCAATGGAGAAATGAACGAAGTACATTTTCAGAAACTGTGCGTTAAGAAAAGCCTTTGGGACGTTTTGGGTTTAATGCCTCATGCCTCTTGGGATCCGTGCAGAAAATGTGATTGCTACAGGCATACTCTGTTGGAGGAATATGGCATACACATTTACACAGAAAATAACAAGGCATTTTATCTAACATTACTGCTCTTGTCCATTTTCACGTATTGTTCAAAAACAGCTTTCTGGGTAAAAGCTTGTTACGTATGAAGTATTGATGTGGTCTGTCCAGGTACTGGCTTCTCCTCAACTACAAAGTTTGCCAGATAGGCAAAGTTCAGGGTTAACCCAGCTTTGTTACCAGAGTCAGCTCAGACTGATGCCAGGTTAGAAATGTACTCATTACAGTCCTCATTACTTCACCACCCTTTAACTTCATTAGAAAGCAGTGACTGGCCAGATGTAAAGCTGAGAGTATCAACGTTCCTCACACGTCACTCTCTTCTTTTTTTATCCCACCAGTGTGTGCCAACTATAGATCTAGAACCAGAAAGTTGTTAACTTAACTACATGGAGTAACTGCTAGCTTAGCTCTCTCTAATGTTTATGTATTCAATACTATTGGGTTGTACTGAATATCACTGCACCTAGCCAAGGTAGTCAAGAAATAGGCAGAGCTTGTAAGTCCATTTAACTTAATTTAACCAAACAAATGACAAAGAACATGAAAGTGCTGGTTTTCATCTTAGAAAAGAGCCAGGTTAGCTGTAATCTCATGATTGAAGTATTTATGCTAAGCTAAGCTAACAACGTCCTGGCCCTAGCTTCATAGTTAAAGCTGAGACACGAGATTCATGGCAGGTTTCTCATCAATTCTCAGCAAAAAAATAAATGTATGTGTTGTCAGTAAACCTTTAAAAGCAAGTATTTGAGCATTCTAAGCTATTAAACAGATAAAGTGGGAAGACAAATAAGTGGAGTCTTTGGAATAACCTGCATTTATGTATACATTTGTTACAAAATAATGGTCTGATCTTTGCCTAGGTTACAGTAATTCACAAATACGATCTGTTTTAACGGATAGTACAGAAATTATCGTTTTCTTCTTGTCTATATTCAAAACATTGTTCATTCAAAGTTTATTAATAATAATAAAATAATAACTTGTATTTATATAGCGCCTTTCATAACCTCAAGATCGCTTTACAAAGAAACATACAAGGACAAGACATAAAACATAACAACATAAAACAGGGGGCAGAAATGGAAGTGTAAGTGGGGGGGGGGGGGGGAGTGAGTTATTGTTGGAAGGCAATGTTGAACAGATGAGTTTTAAGGGTTGATGTGAAGATGTTGAGAGAAGGGGCGTTGCGGATTTCTGCAGGGAGGGAGTTCCAGAGGGTGGGGGCAGCGACACTGAAGGCATGGGTTAGGTTGAACCCTAAACTTTAACAAAAGCTAACTGAGTTAGGAGTTATCATTCCTTTTTGTAATCCGTGAAACAAGGTAAGAAGTGTTGGTTGGGCTTTTCTGACCAAAAACAATCAATATCTTTTTAGTTTTCTCTTAACAAGAAGCATCTGCTGATGGGAACCATACCTCGAATTAAAAGATCTCAGAAGACCTACGACCAAGAATTGTTGATTTGCATGAAGCTGGAGAGGGGTGCAAAGTCATCTTCACAAGTTAAGTTATTTATCAGTCCATATTGAGACTCATTTTCTATAAAAGGAGCCAATGTAGCACTGCACTCCCTAGAAGAGGGTTCCCCGCAAAGATGCCTCGGCTAGCCAATGCAGAATGATCAATGATTTCAAAAAGAACCCTGCAATAACAGCTGAAGGCTTGTAGGTATCATTAGATCTGGTAACACCTCTATCATACGTCAAACAGTGTACAGCCATAGGGCTCATGACATGACACCACTGATGAAGCTACTACTCTCCAAAATAACACCACTGTGGGCCTGAAGTTTACCAAAGAGCACATTAACACAGCACAAAGCTAATGGGAAAAAGTGTAGTCTGAATAAACTAAGGTTGAAATATAGGGTAAGAACACACAGCACTGCGTAAAAAGGCACGGCATACCAAACGATAACAACATCCCAAAGGCGATGTTCAGTGAAGGCAGCATCATTATTTTGGGGTGATTTGCTGACTCGGGGCCTGGAATGTTTGCCATTATCAAAATAAAAAATATTCTCAAGATTTACTAAGGTTGAATGTCAGAGAAGCTATCCGCAAGCTGATGCTCAGCGGAGGTTGGGTAGTGCAGAAGGACAATAACCCTATAGAATAATGTGATACAGTGTGACATGCACAAAGATAATCTGCCTTTTGGAGTGGTTCATTCAGAGCCCAGACGCTATCCTAATGGAAATGCAGCGGACTGATCTCAAGAGAGCTGTTCACTAGAGACACCCTGAGAATATGGCTGAGCTGAAGCAGTTCTGTGAGGAAGAATGGTCCAAAATTCCTCATGAACGTTGTGCTGATCTGATATGGAGCTGCTGAAGTGTTTGTTTGAAGTCATTGCTGCAGAAGGAGATTTGACCATTAAATCCAAGGGGTTCACCAGCACTTTGAATGTTTATTGTTTGTGTTCAATAAAGGCATGACATCATATAAAAGTGTGTGTGTTATTATCTTAAGCACACTGTATTTGTATATACTTGTGATTTAAATGTATATGAAATTACATTTAATGACCAATTCATCGATAAAACCAGGAAATTCCAAAGGGTTCACATTTTCGTACACAAGCCGTAGCTTTAGATGCATGTAAAGAACAAGACATCAGACAGTGCTATACAGTGGTCGCTTTACCTTTGTGTCAATGTATTGGTTTAATAAACTTCATTGAAAGTCAGAGGTCACATAGCTCAGAGCTTTTCATACTTTTCAGACTAACCATGGAGTGTATGAAAGGCTTGGAGCTGTGTGACACAAAACCTCTTCAGATTGAATACCGTCTCGCCAGCTGTCCTTTCATTTTGACCAAAGACTCTTATAATAAAGTTACTTCAAAGTTCTTAAACCCAAGACAGTCCTTGTATTACAATATTGTTACTTTCTTAGACTCTCGTCTTTGATAATAATGTTGTGGCTGAAATAACATTGAAGTGTGTCTGTTCTAAATTGTTGTCATTACCGCATCTCTCTGTCCCATCTGCTATACACTTATGCTAACGTGCTAACAGCTCCTGCGTGTTATTGTGCTGTTTGCTGCTGAAATCTGAAGTCTGAAACACGAGCTCTGCAAAACGAGAGTGGATTTGGTAAATATCCCGTGTTTGAAGATGACGATGAGGGAACTGTTGATATTTGATGGAAGTGATCTTGAATACATTGGCAGTTTTTCTTTTCTCTCTTTGAAGTGTCTTTTGTGCGATGTTTTTCATTCTCCCGAAGTTTACCTGCTCCTCTTTCTTCTCATGTCAAGGTCCTCATTTATTGATCTTTTATTCTCTCTTTTCTTCCATCTTCCTCTTTGTCGATTATTTGCTCAGTTTACCATCAATGTATGAATGCATCTGCGAGAGAAGCAAATTCTAAAGAGCTTTGTACAGTAAGTAAGTACACATGCAATCCATTTGCCTTTTGGCACTGAGCAGATCAATATACATAAAAGATCTCATACTGTATATGAAAAGAGACATTTCTTTTTTTATGATTTACCAAGGCTAGCTATGGGTTAGAAAGAAAATTCTCCAATATTTACAGAAGTCTATGACAAAATGACGCTGATTCTTGCTTGATTTATTACCTATTTAAACATTTCACTGAGAAGTTCATGTCTTAAACACAGTTTTTAGTAACCGTGAACTTTAGGGTGGGGCTGTCTTGTGATTGACAGGTCGCTACCACAGTGCTGTCTGATATGGGTGCGCTCTGTCCACAGCTTTATGAACTTTGCATAAACATGGATTGACAGATATGCCATGCCTAGTTAGTGTTGCTGTACTAGGATTGAACAATCACATAGATAATCATTTAAAGGCAGGGCCGTTTCTTCCTATAGGCAGACTATGCAGATGCATAGGGCCCCCGCGGCCACCCCAAGCTGTACGTTTTTTTTCTTCATCCAAAAAAAACAAAAAGTATAATTCATACACACAAAGATGAACAAAATTAGTAGAAGCGGGAGAGCTGAAGCATAGCTTATGGAAAGTAGCCCTCCCGTGCATCATCCTAATACAACATCGGCATTATTGCGTCAAAAACGTATAGAAATGAAGGAGTACAAAGAAATAAAGAAAACAGGAGAAAAAATTAAATAAAAGTTATATATAACTTTTATTTAATTTTTTCTCCTGTATATATACGAAAACTAGATATAGGGTCATTTTCTTTTTTTGTTAATGAAAATACTATATATAAATATATACATATCTACTTGGCAAATGAATAATAATAATAATAATAATAATAATATATGCATAATTGCACATTGTGAACACTGACTTTTTTTACATTCATATGTTCACGCTGTGGTTTGGAACTGCTTTTGAATGTTATTAGGCATTTTGTTATGGAAAATATTGTGCATAACCAGTATTGTTTTAAGCTTTACTATGTCAAGACATTTTAATAGATTGAGTTTTTTTTTTAAATGGGAGTTGTGTGTTCATATTTACCAACACCACAGACTATTCGTAATACTTTTTTTTGTGATGTTAATATTTTTTGTAGATTTGTTGAGTACGTGTTTCCCCATATTTCGGAGCAGTAGTAAAGGTAAGGGAGAAAGAGACTGTTATAAAGAGTATATTTTCTTCAAGAATGTTCTTAGTATGATACAAAATACCTGTTGTTTTTGACAGTTTAGTCTGTACATAATGTATATGGTGCTTCCAATTGAGTTTTTCGTCAACAAGCAGTCCTTTTTCTATCTCGGTATTGCAAATCCGTATAATGCAGTCATTTCTACTCTCAGACTTTGTAATGAATAACATGTCATTTGTTTTGGCCACATTAAGGGATAATTTATTAACTGCAAACCAGTTACATAGTCACATTCTAATTCTGCATTCACAATTTTAACAAGATCGCCAAGATTATGATGGGAGCGGAGAATTCAAAGTTCAGGTTCAGCCTCAATATATGTGGGGAGAATTAAAATGTGCCGTCTTTATTTGTAGACAGCCAAGCCCCCTCCTGTGTTCGGTGAAGCATTATATGCTTACACATCCAATGTAGGATATAAACACGACTAAACGGCAATGATAGCAAAGCTGTGGCTTGTGTTTTTGGGGTAATAAAGTCCAAATCATCGTTGGGCTGTCAGCCAATGAGTGACGTCTGAGGAAGATGAGAAATGTAAATTAAACATTGTTGAGAAAATGCTGCATCTCTTGCATTTATTGACATAGAGGAGCCTTATTGTGTACCTTTTTAATATCATTTTTTGTAATTTTCAATTGCTTGGTTTTCGTGAAATTAGCCTGTTTTCATATTAAAGTCTAACAGATTGATGCATCTCCACAGATCTTAAAGGCTTCGGAATCCCCCCCATTGTAGTTAAAAAACTAGGGCCCCCAAACAGCATCTTGCATAGGGCCCCAAAAAAGCTAGAAACGGCCATGTTTAAAGGTCACCTATCATGCTATTTTTAGGCAATAGCATAGGTCTCAGGTACGGAGGAAAGGAGAGAGGGTTATATTTTCTGACGCTGCGTGAGTTCCCCGACACACCGGGGACACATCTTTATGTATAAAAGACATCAAAAAGTGCATTTTGCATGATAGGTCCCCTTTAAAGGAAAAATGATGATAATGCATTTGCAAAGCAATGTTTCCTTCAGGGCCGGGCTACCCGGTGATTGACAGGTCTCGTCCAGAGAGTAGTCTGTTTGTGTTTTGGTCTCAAAATGTTCACAATTTCTGTTCATGAAAGGTTTATTGTAACATTTTGGTTGCTAAAAAAACATGTAGTTCTTGTGAACTTAGCACCTTTCATTTAATTGTAATTGTTTATTTGGCAGGGACAATGCACAGTAATGAACACTTAAAACATTAAAATGTGTCAAGCGTAACAGTGCCAGATTTAGCTTTGAGCTAATTTCCATCCTCGGTCACTTCTGATCCAAAAAACAAAGATAGTGACAGCCAAAAACGATCAGTCAGTGCTTGTTTTATTCTGAAATATGGTCACCCTCTGTCTTATGTCTGTCTGTACTTCCTGTCGCTTAGTTTTCCCGCCTGATATCAGATCCTTTTCGCGTGCTGCCCCTACGTTGTCCCTTCTCCCAACCTGTGTCTTATCCTTGTGATTAGTTCTGCATGTTTTTAAGTTCTGGGTTTCAGTCACTGTTTTTCAGAGCATGTTTGACGTTCACAGGAGAGTTATTTTCCATTGGTTTTGCTTGCCTTGATTACCTGCCATTCAAAGTATTTTCTGCTAAACAATTATTTGTACAGCAATGTGGTCCACCCTGCTCTGCTCTCACCTGACCAATATAAGATGAAAAAGCTAAAAGCTTCAAAATGGTAGTCCTAAAACCAATGTGTGACATCAAGTGACTATGTCACTTTCTTTCATGCGGTTCACTGATTTAACATAAGTTGACTTTCTATCATTTCATTTCATTTCAAACCTTTATTTAACCAGATTGGTCCCATTGAGATCATAGATCTATTTTTCAAGGGAGACCTGCAGCATATAGGTTCCACAAGAAACATAAAACAATAAAGGACATTATACATTATATTTACAGGATACATTTACATAGTTATAGACATTTACAAGTGCCCATAGTATCAACGAGCATTTCATTTAGCCTAGCTTTAAAAACATGCAGAGGAATGAGATTGCTCACTTTCAATTCTTGCTGAAGACTGTTCCAAGCAAGTGGAGCATAAAAGCTGTCTTACCTAAGACAGTCCTTGCTCTTGGCACATCTAACAATACTACATCATGCGATCTCAGACAATAGCTGCTTGCAACTCTCTGTTATCAGAGAGCAGATATAATACGGGAGTTTACCCAACAAATAAACGTGTACCAATGACTGAGCCTCTTTACAGTAAGTGATGGCAAACCAGCCTTGGCATACAGGGTACAGTGATGAGTAAGTGCTTTACAATTTGTGACAAATCTCAGTGCGCTGTGATAGGCGGAATCTAACTTGTTCAGGCAATAGGCAGGTGCATTCATATACAACAAATCAACATAGTCCAGCACAGGTAAAAAAGGTCACAGTGACTAGCCTTTTCCTGGCTTCAAGCGAGAAACAGGACTTGTTTCTGAAAAAGAAACCTAGTGTAACCCTCAACCTTTTAAGCAGGTTATTGACATGAAGTTTAAAAGTAAGACAATCATCAAGCCAGATACCAAGGTATTTATAACAGGTAACCACTTCAAGTACTTGTCCTTGCATAGTAACAATATCCAAAACAGGCTCTGGTGTCTTTTTAGCTTTTGAAAATAGCATTACCTTGGTTTTATCAACATTTAAAATAAGCTTAAGTTCAGCAAGCTGAGTCTGAATAATGTTAAAAACAGCCTGTAATTTAACACCAGCCTCCTTAATGGAGGGACCTGCACAGTACATCACGGTATCGTCCGCATAAAAATGTAAAGTAGCTTCATCCACATTTTCACCTAAACTGTTGATATATATGGAGAATAAAAGTGGACCTAAAACAGAACCTTGAGGAACACCATTAGCAATGTTTAACCACTCAGAAGACAGCTCATCAAAGTGAACACATTGGGACCTTTCAGAGAGGTAGTTCCCAAACCACCTCACTGCATGGCTGGATATGCCAATACTGAGTAGCCTCTGCTTTAAGATGCGATGATCGACGGTATCAAATGCTTTGGAAAGGTCAATAAATAGAGCTGCACAACTCTGCTTATTATCTAAAATACTCGTAATGTCATTCACCACTTTCATTGTCGCAGTGATGGTGCTAAGATGCTTTCTGAAGCCTGATAAAAACTCCTTTACCTGTTCACTCACTAGGCGTTCGAGCACCTTCGCCAGAACTGACAATTTAGAGATTGGCCTATAGTTATTTTAAATAGTTGCCTCCCCTCCTTTTAGCAAAGGCAAGACATAAGCTGACTTCCATACTTTTGGAATTGCATTAGTGCTGAGGGAGAGGTTAAAAAGAGTAGTAAGAGGAAGAGCAATAAAATCTGCAGCTATCTTTAAAAAGAAAGGTTCTACGTTGTCCGGGCCAGCCGGTTTCTTAGGATCTAGCTTAGATAAGACTTCATGAACAACATTGACAGTAAAAGGAGTAAAACTGAAAGGGTTTTCCAGACCACATTGTTCAGAGTCACGGATTGGGGTGTTCACAGAAGCAGAGTTAGAAACAGAATCAAACATAGAACCGCACGACACAAAATGAGTAACATTCAAAGAGATACAAAGGTTTTTAAAATCCTCTGATACTGCAGTTAACCAGTCCCAGTTAAAATCTCCAAGTAGCACTATTTCCTTGTAGTCTAGTTGCGATAAAAGATTTCCTAGCGAAGACAAGGAGTCCTTGCCAGCTGAGGGGGTCTGTAACAGCCCACCACCATGACCTGTTGCCCCTTTGCCACTTCTATATTTAAGGCTAAAAATTCGAATTGCTTACTGATAGATTTGGAAACCAACGTGGTTACACTGAACTTATTCTTAACATAAATGGCAACGCCACCACCTTTATTAGGCCGGTCGGAACGATACACATTATAACCATTTAAGCAGTGGCGGCCGGCCCATAGGGGCGCCAGGGGCGCCGCCCCACCTCTTCCCACATACAAAACAAAATATTTAAAAAAATATTAAATTAAAAAAAATATATTTAAAAAATATAAATATTTTATATTTTTATTTTAATGAACAAGGTAAATATCATACAATTGGTAGCAGTAAAATGTATAGTCTACAATAAAATCTCGTTTAAAATTGTGTTACGATGTCTAAAGTTACTGATAAGTCACATGTTTCCTGCCTGGCCTTGACCATGGCATTAGTTTATCATTACCGGGCGGAGCCCCTGAGCCAAACAGCAGCAACCAGCACGTTGCAAAAGTCTCAATAGTAAACTGTGCCGCCGAAACATAATTTTAGCCAATCAGCGCCGTCAAATATTTTGGTCACGAGGGCACTCACGTTGGCGCCCATGTTGGCGCCCACGTTGGCGCCCACGTTGCTTACGTGCGTTGACGTGAGTTGTTTTTTTTTGGCTTCTCACGTAGCTGGTACACCAGAAAGGCATGGCTAGCTGGATGCAAACAGGTAAATGCTATCTTTTATTTCCCATGCTTGCTCTTCAAACAGCCGGGGACAGATACGATCTGTTCAGAAACTAGACAAAAGTTAAACAAGTACAAACCACAGACTGTCTGTGTCATGGAGAATACAGTCGCTGGTTTATTTATGTCTGTATAGGCCGTTGTTGTGAGTGTGGACGGTCGGAGCATATATAACGTTAGCTTAGCCAAGCTCCATTCAGGAAACAAGCATTCTAAAAGGTTTTTCGCCTGCCGTCTGTCTGCAGACTTGTCAAAGCATTAATTCATGGTTTTTACTAACCGGTATCAGTATGTTGTTACGTCGGCATCATTTAGAAACATGTATTACAATTTAATCACGGTCAAATATGTTCATTTTGTTGTAGTTGTAGCTCCCGAGCCAGTGCGTCTTGTTCGAATGATGCGAGTAAACACAGCTGGCAGCCGCGGTGAAACTCGAGCGACTAGAGCGATGCGATAGGAGCGATGCGATAGGAGCGTTTAGAGCGAAGCGAATATTCGCATCGCGTCCGGTCTGAACGCAGCATTAAAGCGAGTTCCGCGCTGCACTGGAAACGCGCCATTACATCACCAGAAGTCCTAATTGAAGGCGTAATTTCTCCCAAAAGAAATTGTTTTACCCACTATATCAACAGCCCCACCAAACATATTTTCCACCAGCCACCACTGTATTTAAGGCAATGTCCGAGGCCAAAATAGATTTATTTAGCCATGTTTCTGATAAAACAATGACGTCAGCGTCAGTCGAGCTCGCCCAGATGCGGACAACATCTAGTTTACCTAACAGACTGCGCACATTCAAGTGGATGAAACCCAACCCAGACCTAGCTTTAAAATCAGCAGGAGTAGTGATCTGACTACTACTACTGGGCGGACCAGTAAAGATTAAAGTTAATTTGTTTGTTCTAAACTGTATTAAAGTAAATATGTATTATTTTAAACTGTATTGAAGTGAACATGTATTATTTGGGACTGTTTTAAAGTAATCCTATAACCTTCTCACTTACACTCACTGACCCAGATACCAGCACACACACATATTCTTTTCAAGGTTCTTTCTGGGGCCAATATAATCTCAAGCACCAATAGATCTGTGTACAATGTTTCATTGTCTGGGAAAGAATAGTTTGTGTGAAATATTCCTTGGGAAAGTAAAGGAGTGAAGTCAGGTGCAAGATAAAGATTGACTCTGTCCTTGTTTACTTCCGAAGCTGTCACGCTCTGTTCAGAAGTAAGACACCAATATATCTGTGTATAATGTTTGATTGTTTAGGAAAGAATAGAGTTCGTGTGAAATATTCCTTGGGAAAGTAAAGGAGTGAACTCAGGTGCAAGATAAAAAGTGACTCTGTCCTTGTTTACTTCTGAAGCTCTCACGCTCTGTTCAGAAGTAAAATATATTTTCCCAGAACTCTGATTCGCTGTATTGGACCCGACCAGAAGTGAATCCAACCAGTAAGAACACCTAGGGGAGTGAGCAACCGACACAACTCCTCCCCACGGACTCTCTGATTCGCTTAGGAGTAAAATGGGACGGAAGACCCGACACAACTCCGCCCCAAATATGTCTATATATACTGTTGTTTATTCATGCAAAATGCCCCCTGTTTCTGACTGGCTGGTCCCGATATCTGTATCGCACAGCAGTAGAACTGGGAGTCCAGAGTACTCTGTAACTTGTGTTGGTGTTTTTTACCATTAAAATCAGATTATTGTTATAACTTTTATTCCGGTGTTTTGAACTCCTTCTCTTATTAATCTGACCAGGCTCATCTAACGGACAGCGCGGAGCGGAGGTGGGCTTTAAGCCACCACTACTGTGTTTGCTCCTACACCAGGGTTAGGTTGTACATTTCCTAACAGTAATAACGACAAAAAAACAGGCATCTTTTCCTCTTAAACGACACACATACATTGTCATCTAATTTAGAAACACCGGAAAAGTCTGCGAGAGTGTGATTTGAGCTTAAGAAGCAGTCCTGAAGAACCATCATCGCAGGAAAACAAAAAAGACAAACATATTTTGTCGAGCAGATTGTCTGTGACAAGGTAACCGGTAATTGTTTATGCAACACATCCGAACCTTTGCAGGGGATGCCCACCGCGGGTGACAGAACAGACCTGAATCCAGAAGACTTCTCAGAATGACTAGAGATCTTCTCATTGTCCAAAACAGTTAACAGGCACAGCAGAATCCCGATATGGGCCATTTTCCCAGACCAGCACACAGTATCCGCGATGTTCCTGGAGCAAAATCAGCACAGCAGCAAAGGACAGGCGAAAACAGCAGCGTGGAAGCGCTCTGGTCCCTCCATGGTATCCCCGGGGTGAAAGCAGGCCTCTGCAACAGCAGAACCAGGACAGGTTGAAAGCAGGCCCCAGCCGTGGTAAAATCCTCCTCCGCACAGCAGCACACGCCCGGTGGAAGCAGGCCAAGCCCGAAGCGTGGATCCACTCCGTCTCTCCGCGACGACTCCGGGGTAAAAACCTCTCCAGTACAGCCGTACTCTACAGGTGGGAGCAGGCCTCTGCAGATCGCAGACAACTAAAACTAATTGAAGTGGTGTTCAGATCTGGCCTTCCTGTCACAAACGAGCTGAGGACCAAAATGCAGAACACGGGAAACCAGAGATAGTCGGTAACCAGCTTTATTAGAGTCAATAGGCTGGTAGGAGACAACACGGCAGATAGTAGGCAAAGGGCTGGTCGGGGACAGGCGAGGGTTCCAGGAGACAGCAGGACGGGAGTCGTAGGCACAGAACGGGTCAGGGAGCAGGCGAGGCAGGCTGGTCAGGGACAGGCAGGGTCGAAACCGGGAGAGCAATCTGAGGAGTAGTGCGGGAAAGACAAGCATGCTGCGAAGTACGATCTGGCACTGAGGTGAAGGTGAAGTGGGCCTAAATACTAATGGAGCTGATGGGTGTAACAGAGTGAGAGAGAGAGAGACAGGGTGTGACTACCAGGTGACTAAGGAATGATAATGCAGAAAATAGGTGAGTGAGAAAGCAGACTGTGACAGAACCCCCCCCTTAATGGACGGCTCCAGACGTCTAAACAATACTAAAAAAACCAACAAAAGAGACCCAAGAAAAAAAAACCCTACAGACACCGGGTGGAAGGTGGAGGTATGGGAAAGGTTAGTACTCGTCTGAGACTGCTCTCTCGGCCTCTCCCTCCTGGAAATCCTCGTCCTCCTCGCCCGATGACGACTCCCCCTCCTCCTCGACGAAGCCTCTGGTCCGTAGCGGACGAGTACTCCCTGGCTTAACGCCTGGTCGAGCGTGGGTCCTAGACGGCTGCTCCGGGTAACGCAGGTGGAAGTCTCGGATGAGCTGAGGGTTGAGGATATGACGAGCCGGAACCCACTGCCTCTCCTCAGGACCATAGCCCTCCCAGTCCACCAAATATTGAACCCCTCTTCCTCTGAGACGGGAACGGAGTAAACGACGGAGGGTGTAGGTAGGGCCCCCATCGATCATCCTAGGGGGTGGTGGTGGAGGGGCGGCGGAAACCATAGGGCTCTCCCGGACAGGTTTAATCCTAGAGACGTGGAAGGTGGGATGGATTTTCATGTTCCGGGGCAAACTCAGTCGAACTGCCGCAGGATTAATGACCTTGACAATCTCGAAGGGTCCAATAAACCTGGGCGCTAACTTTTTAGACTCCATCCGAAGGGGAATGTTCTGGGTGGAAAGCCACACCCTCTGGCCTACCTGGTACACAGGTGCCTTGGTTCGTCGGCGGTTCGCTGATGTGGCGTACCGGTTAGCAGACTGAAGCAGAGTTGTACGAGCCTGCCTCCAAGTCCTCCGACAACGTCGGATGAAAGCCTGGACAGACGGACAGGTAACCTCCTTCTCCAATGCAGAGAACAATGGGGGTTGAAAACCGTATGCACACTGAAAAGGGGAAAGACCAGTAGCGGAACTGATGAGGGTGTTGTGGGCATACTCCACCCACAGGAGTTGTTTTGACCAGGTCGTGGGATGATCGGAAGCCATGCAGCGGAGAGTGGTCTCCATCTCCTGATTCTTCCTATTCGGTCTGGCCATTGGCCTGTGGGTGGAAACCGGAGGTGAGACTAACCGTCGCCCCTGATGAGCTCACAAAACTCCCTCCAAAACACAGAGGTGAATTGGGGCCCCCGGTCGGAAACCACATCAGTCGCCAGTCCGTGAATGCGAAACACGTGGAGCAGAATCAGTTCTGCCGTCTCCTTAGCTGACGGGATCTTAGGCAGGGGTATGAAATGAGCCATCTTACTAAACCGATCTACCACCGTCAAGATGGCAGTATGTCCGTGGGACGGTGGTAGACCAGTCACAAAGTCCAATGAAATATGTGACCAAGGGCGACGTGGGACCGGTAATGGATGAAGGAGGCCAGCTGGCGCTTGGTGAGATGGTTTGTGCCGATTGCACACAGGACAGGCGTTCACAAACTCCCGGGTGTCAACCTCCAGCGTGGCCCACCAGAACCGTTGTAGGACCATCCCCTTGGTACGTTGAATTCCAGGGTGGCAGGAAAGTCTGGAGCTATGAGCCCACTGAAGCACCTCAGCCCTCAAAACCTGAGGCACAAACAAGCGGTTAAGAGGACAAGAACTAGGACCGGGTTGGTCCACCAAAGCGGTCTTAACCCTCTCCTCAATCTCCCAAGCGAGGACGTCGATCACTCGAGGAGCAGGAAGAATAGTGTCCGGAATACCCCGGGTGTCTCCCTCCCTCCCGAACTGCCGGGACAAAGCGTCGGCCTTCACGTTGCGGGAGCCCGGGCGGTAGGAGAGAAAAAAATTAAACCGGGTGAAAAATAACGACCACCTGGCTTGCCGAGAATTCAGTCTCTGTGCCGACCTGATGTATTCCAGGTTCTTATGGTCGGTCCATACCTGAAATGGTTGTTCTGTCCCCTCAAGCCAGTGTCGCCACTCCTCCAACGCCAACTTGACTGCTAGAAGCTCTCGATTCCCCACGTCATAGTTTCTCTCCGCCGGACTCAATCTCCTCGAAAAGAAAGCACAGGGGTGGAGCTTCTGGTTCTCACCAGAACGTTGCGACAGGATGGCCCCCACCCCTACGTCAGAAGCATCCACCTCCACCACCAACTGACCAGCGGTGTCTGGTACTTGAAGGATAGGAGCTGACGTAAACCGGCCCTTGAGGTCCTGAAAAGCCTCCTCGGCTGCAGGGGACCATCGGAACGTCACCTTGGATGAGGTCAGGGCGGTGAGCGGGGCGGCCACGGTGCTGTAGCCACGGATGAACCGTCTGTAAAAGTTGGCGAATCCCAGGAAACGCTGCAGCTCCTTCCGGGAATCAGGGACCCGCCACGAGGTAACTGCTGAGACCTTAGAAGGATCCATCTCCACACTTCCTTGACCCACGATGTAGCCAAGAAAGGCGACCGAAGAAGTGTGAAACTCGCACTTCTCCGTCTTGACGAACAGTGAGTTCTCCAGAAGTCTCTCGAGGACTGTCTGGACATGATGGACGTGCTCCTTGAGGTTCTTAGAAAAAAATCAAGATGTCGTCCAGATAGACAAAAACATAACGATCCAACATGTCTCGGAGTACGTCGTTCACCAACGCCTGGAAAACTGCAGGGGCGTTGGTAAGTCCAAATGGCATCACCAGGTACTCGTAATGTCCCGAAGAGGTGTTGAAGGCGGTCTTCCATTCGTCCCCCTCCCGGATTCGTACCAGGTGATAAGCGTTTCGTAGATCCAGCTTAGTGAAGATTGTAGCCCCCTGTAGTAACTCAAATGCTGACGAGATGAGTGGCAAGGGATAACGATTCTTCACCGTGACGTCGTTCAGACCCCGATAGTCAATGCAGGGTCTCAGGGTCTTGTCCTTCTTCGCCACAAAAAAAAAACCCTGCTCCTGCGGGTGATGTGGAAGGACGAATAATTCCCGCAGCCAGAGAGTCATTGACGTAGGTCTCCATGGCCTTCCTCTCCGGTGCCGAAAGCGAGTACAACCGGGCCTTGGGTGGGACTGCGCCTGGATGTAGCTCAATGGCGCAGTCATAGGGCCGATGAGGTGGGAGAGATGTCGCCTTAGCCTTGCTAAACACCTCCTTAAAGTCCAAATACTCCGCCGGAACCCCTGTGACATCCGGAACCAGGTTCATATCCACAGATAGTTGAGGTGCGGCGGCCTGCTTGAGACAAACCTGATGACAGGAAGAACTCCAACCTAGGATGGACCCAGTTGCCCAGTCAATGTTCGGGTTGTGGCGGCGGAGCCACGGATAACCCAAAATCAGAGGGATTTGGGGGGACCGTAGCACATGAAACCGGATTGTCTCATGGTGGTTCCCCGACATGAGCATACGGACCGGTGTCGTCTGGTGTGTCACTGTTCCCAGCAGGTGACCATTCAAAGCATTAGCCGGTACCGGCTGGAGCAGCTGAACCTGTTGGATGCCCAGCTGTCGTGCGAGCTCCTCGTCAATGATGCTAACATCTGATCCGGAGTCGATAAAAACAGCCAGAGCCTGAGATTTGCCTGTCAGGAGGAGTCGAGCATGGCACAAGGGTCTTAGATTGGGGATCAGCTCAGAGGTTTGGCCCACCAGTATACTCCCCATTACTGATGAGCTCTGTCTTTTACCTCTTCGACGTACTTCCCTCTCCTCAGAGGTAAGACTGGTACGACCCACTTGCATGGGCTCGACCTCGTACCGTGAGTCAGAGTAGGAGTGGGAACTCTCCGCCGAACCCGGAAGTCGAAATCTCCCGGAAACCGGAAGTTGTTGTCGCGAGCAGCGGCCTGCCGCTCGCGTCTTTTGCTCTCCTCTCCGAGTCTGGATTCGTCCGTCAATCCGAGAGGTGAGCTCTATCAACCCATCCAAGGAAGCAGGGAGATCATAGGAAACCAGCTCATCTCTCATATAATCCGCTAATCCTCTCAGATATGCATCACACTGCGCCGGCTCATTCCAGCTGCTGCGACGGCTACTGGTGCGGAAGTCAATAGCGTAATCCACCACCGTGCCGGAACCCTGGCACAAACTCAGCAGGCCTCCAGCAGCGTCGGGACCCAGACGAACGGGACCGAACACCTTCCGCATCTCCGCGGAAAAGGCAGCAAACGAGGCGCAGGCTGGTGTCTGCTGCTCCCACTCAGCAGTTCCCCATAAACGTGCTCTCCCCGTCAGATGATTAACGGTGAAAGCTACCCGAGCCGCCGAGGAGGCGAAGGTGTGTGGCTGCAGTGAAAACAATATGGAACAGTTTGTGAGAAAAGGCCTGCATCCCTCCGGCTCACCAGCGTAGCGTTCCGGCGTTCCCACACGAGGCTCCGGAGCGTATCCCGTCGACCCAGGGGCTGGAGCGAGCATCGGAGCTGCGGGCGGAGGGACGGTAGCAGCCATGGTAGCGGCTAGCTGTTGTACGGTGGCGGCCATCTGTTGCATCTGGGAGGTAAGGTGAGCCAGCGTTTGTCCCTGGGTTGAGGTTGCCTGGTGGGTCTCGATAGCTAAGGTAGCTATTGTGACCTCCTGTCTTTGGATGGCATCCTCAACCCTCTCAAAGCGGTCTCTAGGAGACCCGGTGTTTGCTTGGTCCATTTCTGGCCAGATCGTTCTGTCACAAACGAGCTGAGGACCAAAATGCAGAACACGGGAAACCAGAGATAGTCGGTAACCAGCTTTATTAGAGTCAATAGGCTGGTAGAAGACAACACGGCAGATAGTAGGCAAAGGGCTGGTCGGGGACAGGCGAGGGTTCCAGGAGACAGCAGGACGGGAGTCGTAGGCACAGAACGGGTCAGGGAGCAGGCGAGGCAGGCTGGTCAGGGACAGGCAGGGTCGAAACCGGGAGAGCAATCTGAGGAGTAGTGCGGGAAAGACAAGCATGCTGCAAAGTACGATCTGGCACTGAGGTGAAGGTGAAGTGGGCCTAAATACTAATGGAGCTGATGGGTGTAACAGAGTGAGAGAGAGAGAGACAGGGTGTGACTACCAGGTGACTAAGGAATGATAATGCAGAAAATAGGTGAGTGAGAAAGCAGACTGTGACACTCCCTCTGTTCATTAAACATTGATGAAAATCAATACACACAATACCCATTCCATATCTGCAATAATTAACATTTAAACTGCTGGTCCATCTCTTCTATCACTAATGTTTTCGCTCCTTCTGTTAGATAATGATTACAACACATGCCCTTGTCTTATTTTCTGATTTTAGCCAAGCTTGGCTCTATACACCTATTGGGGAAAATGGCCATGACATTTTGGACAATAATTCATTGATAATCAAAAGACTTTGGTTATCCATTGACCTATCCTCTAGAGACACCATGAAGTTAAAATGTTGGACCTTCGGGAAATATCTTATCAATTGTGAAATGGATAGCAACACAATTGGATACAGACCATCATGGTGCCTGGAGGATTACCCTTTTTGGGTTTGGTGATCCTCTGTTTTCACATATTCTTTGAAATATCTCAACATCTACTTGATGGATCACCCAAAGTTTTTCCAGACATTCATGGTCCCCAGAAGATGAATGCCACTTTGTACTTTGTCATAAAATGCAGCACATAATCATTTCCCCTTGGAGATAATTAGTAATGAATAAGTACATCAAACGCAATCACTAGGGTCAGAAAATCGCCAAATCAACATCAGCATTATTTTCCCTCGTCGTTATCCCTCTGGACGTTTCTCCATTTCCTAAATGTTTTTCCTCCAACAGACTCATTTAGTGTTATTTATCTGTCTGGCATTTGCCTATTGATTGATCTCTGTAGCATTTTCATCAAGTCATTAGCTTACTCCTGCATTTGTTTAATTGTGTTTTTCCCCCTCCATTGCCTCCTACTATGACCCTTGGTGAGTATTGCTTCCGTATCTTCAAGTAATGAAGAATAAGGCCAGCACAGTGCTAATGTTTACTGTCCAACTTATTCATCCTTCTCTTTTCCCCACAGTTAACCCTTGCTGACTAAAGGGGGTATTATAGGTGATCCTCCCTTTAATTATCTTTATTTGTTTAGGTTTTAGTCAATTAAATGATTCTTGAGCAGCTTGAGAGTTTCAGGTCAGACTAGTTGTGAAATATTGATGGAAGAAAATATTTGAATCTACAACCTTTGAATGAAAAGAAGGCAACATATTTATTCTAAAATGCCTTGGATTCTAAATAAATGCTTTTTAAATAAGTGTAGAGAAAACAACAAGGAGATATTAAAAGCTAGAGAAAGGATCTGCAATTCAGTACCTAAATAATAAATATTCCACCTTAATGAATCACAATTTCCTCCCATTCATATTCTCTTCAGATTGATTACAAGAGTATAATTGTATACCTCTGCTTCTACATTAAACTGAGGGGTTTGTGTCCATGTAATATTCAAGTCTGCTAAGAAGCTTTTGATTTTTCATCCTTCGCATGCTCAGTCCGGGACTGCGTACCATAACGTCCCCTGTGACCTGGGCTGATGTAGAGCAAACATACACCGGATGGACCCCCTTCATCATCCTGTCAGCTGGTCCTTTGAGGAACGGGATGCAACCGCCTGAACCTCCGATGTCTTCTCTCAGCGGACCGGGGAAAGTTTGATAAGTGACTCTTGGCCCTGCCACAGTAAATCCTGCCATACTTGACTGGCGATGTAATTCTTACTACAAGTGTCTGTCCTGTCCACTTAAAATGGGATTGCTGTTTAAGACACATGTTGTTGCTACAACCATTAGAATTATGTGCACATTGCAGCCAATATGGTTGAATTGTTCCACCAGTTTGCTGGCAGACTATGTGGATATGTGTCCCCGGTGTGTCGGGAACTCACGCTGCGTCAGAAAATAAAACCCTCTCTCTTTTCCTCCGTACCCAAATCTCAAATAGATTTGCGTCCGATATGACGTAATATCGGAAATGTAGGCTGGCTTTACACCGACGGCTCTATCAGAAATGTTGCTATCAGAAACAATGCCTGACTGTTTTGGACGTAATATGGTCGGTGCATGTTTACAGTGGGGCAAAAAAGTATTTAGTCAGCCACCAATTGTGCAAGTTCTCCCACTTAAAAAGATGAGAGAGGCCTGTAATTTTCATCCTAGGTACACTTCAACTATGTGAGACAGAATGGGGGGAAAGAATCCAGGAAATCACATTGTAGGATTTTTAATGAATTAATTGGTAAATTCCTTGGTAAAATAAGTATTTGGTCACCTACAAACAAACAAGATTTCTGACTCTCACAGACCTGTAACTTCTTCTTTAAGAGCCTCCTCTGTCCTCCACTTGTTAACTGTATTAATGGCACCTGTTTGAACTCGTTATCAGTATAAAAGACACCTGTCCACAACCTCAAACAGTCACACTCCAAACTCCACTATGGCCAAGACCAAAGAGCTGTCAAAGGACACCAGAAACAAAATTGTAGACCTGCACCAGGCTGGGAAGGGACCTAAATACTTATTTTCCACCCTCATTTGCAAATAAATTCTTTAAAAATCAGACAGTGATTTTCTGGATTTTTTTCTTCTCATTCTGTCTCTCATAGTTGAGGTATACCTAGGATGAAAATGACAGGCCTCTCTCATATTTTTAAGTGGGAGAACTTGCACAATTGGTGGCTGACTACATTTCTTTTTTGCCCCACTGTACATTAACATCGCTAACACTCAGAGCTAACCTGTACTGGAGAGCATGTGTGTGAAGAAGCAGGAAATACAAAGGAACTCACCTTGTGGTATAAGCGGCAAGAGAGAAAGCCTTTGAGCTCCATACTGTTTCAGAAATAATCCTTGATAATCCATGACATGGCGTTTCATCACCGCAGTATCTGTAGCATCTCCCGCATGAGCTCAGCCCCCTCCTTTTTCTTTATTAATTCTTTTTTTTAAAAGCTTTATATCTCAAATCAGCACTTTCGAAACAGGAAATGAAATAGAGGTTATATGAGGCATGGCTAGAATGAGTGATCTGTTTGGCATTTTCAGCAAAACACTTCATAGACATGTTTTTTATATATTTTTATATATCTGAGACCTATGCTATTGCCTAAAGATAGCATGATAGGTGACCTTTAATGCTATGTGCCTTAGCTTTCTGATGTTTTTTTATCTTTGCCTGCCTGTGTTCAACCCATGTTCTGACCCTTGCCTGTTTTTTCCCCAGACTCTGGTTTTGCCTTGCCTTACACTTTGTTTTCCTGACTGGATTTGTGTATCCTTGCTCTACTTTTTGCAGGTAAAGACTTTTTGCACCTGCCTTTGTTGAGTCATGCTTTTGCGATTTTGTCCTTGCGTTGTGTTTCATATTTGTAAAACCTGTGACATCAACACAAAGCAGGAACTCATATCCAGCATAATAGATCAAGGGTAGGGACAGCGTTATAAGTGGTAACTGCCAATGAGCGCTGTGCGACTGCCATTAGCTAACTAGTGGGAATCACTTTAAGAGGTACCCATTTACTAAGGTAAAGTCATCTTTACACAGCAAATATTGTTTTGGCTGCTATGTTAATGCTCTGAATTTGTATCTTCAATCCTTTTTAATAGGCCTGTGACAACCAAATGTGGCTTGAGCAGAAGAAAATAAGCGAAAATTAGAAATGTTAACTTCCAGTTCAGCTCATTGTGTTCCTCACCAACAAAAGAGATGTGCAAAAAAGCTGAGGAAAAGTCAATAATAACATCGCACTTTAGCAAAGCATGAAAACAGAAGAGAAGGGGGAACAAATCAACCGGGAGACAAATATGCGCTCAGTATTTGTATACAATGTGCATTATGTTCCTGGCAGCTTGAAGAGAAAATAACAAATAATTCTCTGTGAAAGCAACATTATTGCATAAACTGTGGTCTGAATGTGTTTTTAGTTTGAAAGAAAATAAGTGAGAACAGGACATGAAAAGGAACAAGACAGTTCCAGTATTCCAGTCCATTGACCACAACTTAATATGCTGATCCAGCCAACTGTTCGGGGATCTCTAAAAAGGTTTTTAATGAGGGAGGGCGAAAAAACTGATTAACAAAGAAGTCATTGTTTGGTAGAGAAAGATGACATTTTATTTATTTATTTTTATTTTACCTTTATTTAACCAGGATAGGTCTCATTGAGATTAAAAATCTCTTTTTCAAGAGAGTCCTGGCCCAAGAATAAAATGAGGTGAAGGAAAGATGGCATTTTACGTTAAGTTAACTTGTTCCAGGTGTGAGAAATTAAAATCAATGTTTATATGGCTTAATTTGAATTAAATACACTGTTTTAATTGAAGCTGTTTTATTCTGAAAACCGGAGGTTTACATACACTGTTTTAATTTAAAACAGTTTTATTCTGAAAACCGAATGTTCGGAACATGACTTCCGGTTTCCGGCAGTAACAGATGTCATTGTCACTGTCACTACACGATCTGCAGCTCTGCCCGATCTGCAGTGCGCATGTGCGAGATGGTCCGCCATATTGGAGAACTCCGGACGGCAACCCAAGTAGGACAACATTGACACAGTGGCTTTTGGCAAAGCTCAAAAGGAAAACTCGAGAGAGATGAGTTATTGTTATTACAACGTTACTTCACTATTATTTAACAACTCTTTTTATTGGGTTCTTTTATTTGGAGTTAAGTACATTGCCATATGCCATACATTCACAGTAAATATGTATTCAGTATGATAGCTGTGAAAAGATCTTAAAATAAATACAAATGTATTTATTATAAACGTTAGTCCTGAACACCTATCACTGTGTACATCACCTTTCAAACTCAGTAAACACTGTGAAATGTTGACTTTATTTGATCATTTCAGTAAAAACTAACATTCATATTTCTCTTTTTGATTATAATACTGATGAACGTTCAAAACAAAGCACTTTGGCAACTTACCACCTACGTTTTAAAATGCTTAATAAGCACCGTAACTTTCATGATATAATTTCTCCGTCATAATCGTTTGTTTCCGTGAACGGCCGACTATTGTGTGACGTCAAATGCTGCGGCTACAAGGCATTGTGGGGCAGCATTTTCTCCTCTCCTTTCGGTTAGGGAGGTCCAGTGGTTACTAAGCTAAAGGAGGTTATAAAGGAAGTTTGAAACCTCCTTTCCTATCATGTAGAGAATTAGAATGGCACTTATCATGGCTGCCACTGAGGGACTTCCGGGTCATTTCACTCCGTTAGGAAGGTTCCTAAGCTAAATGGACTATTCGACTTCAGCCCAGTTTTCAACAGGCAGGGCGTCCCATTGACTTTCATAGAGCTCCCTGAACGTTGGTAATAGAAGAGTTGGGATCGCGGCGAAATTCTCTCCGCAGATCCATTCTCACAGCGTTTATCAACCTTTTTCTTACTCAATATCAAGCCACACTTATTGTTTTTACTTCTTTATTTTAATTGAATAATGTAGGACTTCTGTTGCTTTCAGTGCTGTGGGCAGAACGGAACCCGGACTGGAATTTCTCAAAGAAGCCGTTTAGTTGGAGATGGTCCTGAAGCTGGGCGGAAACCACATGTCTAACTGTCAACCAGCATGTCATGCACTCACTGGCTGTGGCACAACAAGTAGTTTGTACAGAATAGGAAAGACAACAGCATTCACCAAACTCAAGACCCATCTCAGCGAGCTCAAATATCTGGCCCATTTTGGACTCTCTGCCAGCTTGGAAGAGTCTTTGCCAGTCGCAAGATAATTTGCCCTTCTGCTATATGAAAAAAAGAAAAAGGACTGATGTGCACAAACTTGGATGAACTGAGGTTCATAATTATGTCAGCAACAGATGCAGCCTCGGAAGATCTGCCGCCAACAGAGGATACATTTCAACAACATGTGCAAAGAGCAATGTTTCAGACAGCGATATGGTGTCACAGCCCGAACCCAAACCCTTGTTATGGAGTCCTGTTGGCAAGGGGTGGATTGTCAGAGATGGGGCCATTCAACCAGTGCTATTTAGAAAACCCCCAGCACCTACAGAAGTGAGAGACATTACTCACTTGTATTGCAAAGATGCAAAGTGTGGAGAGAGTGGACAGTGCCAGTGCCTCTCTGTTGGCCTTCCCTGTACGGAGTTCTGCACCTGCTGTGCAGAATGTCAACATTTTATCACCTAACGTTTCTGAGGAACCTGACATTTAACATTATATTCTAGTATCTATATACTTCACCTCTCACATAATTATTTGATGAATTGTATACTGTACTTTGAATTAAGGTTCCAGTTTCAATACAACCTGTACTATTTACACCTATGTTTTAGAGGTTTGCAATTTAGAACTAATACACTTTATTGTATTGGGTTACTCTTATTCGGACTATTTGGTGATGTCGTTCAGCCACCTGGTATTTCCCTCTCCAAATATAATGACCATCAGAGTGAGCATTCTTAATTTATAGGCTATTGTGCCACTTCTCCCCCATTCGGAATGTGACTGTATCAGAGAAGAGGTCGGCCTATGTCTAAAGAAATCTCATTTGCAATAGAACTGTACCAGATATTTCCATACAGCTACTGGTTAGTGTTCAATAGCACCCTAGACAATTCAGTAATGGTATATGTTTTAGGGATTACTGTTTTTCTGATAAATGAGAGAAAAGTGATTGAGTCACCAAAAAGTACAATTTCCGTCTAAACTAAAGCTAAATTTACAGGACTATAATTCAGTATTTCTTTAGTTAAATAATTGTCTGACTATTTGGTGATGCAGGACAGCCACCTGGTTCATACCTCAGCAAATCTGAAGAGGAAAAGAGTGGTCATTCTCAAGTTATGGGCTTTCTTGTCACCTTTCCCACATTCGGCCTGGTCTAATTTGGCTCTTTTTCAGGGATTGGGGTAGTTCTAAAGAACAACCAAAAAAATGTTTTGACAACAATCAATTTCATTAATGGGAGACCCTAAAGATAAGAAAAATCATTGTTGTCATTTGTTCTTCCTCGGGTAGGGGTATCTCAAAAACTAAAGCCTTTTTGAGGACTTGCTGCTGGACTATAAACAATAGATGAGATAAGGATGAAAAAATGCCAGCACCCGTTTCACTCTCTGTCCAATGTAATTTACACCGAGAATTGAATCAAAGGTGTATTGATCTACAAAGGTAAACATCACAACACACATCTATACAGTGATGAGAACAGAACACAGTGTGTCAGTAGCCTATAGCTGATTTTCGACCCAAGTATTGATTGACAAAGGTGGTATAAAAAATGTCAGATTTGTTCTCGAATGATAAAATAACTTTAGGCATATCAGTTGTTGTCAGTAAAGAAATTAACCAGTAAATACAAATTAACCCATCGATTGAAAAAATAATGATATAGGCCTGGCATGACAACCCTGATGAATAGTTCTAATTTAATGGGAAAACAACACATTCTTTATCATATGAATCCCATGTCATGTTTTTCCGGTTATTACCCGTCCCCTTGTGTGTTATGAAGTTTTGTTGCATGTAAACGATTTGTTTACGTCACTTTTATTTATTTGTTGAGCACTTCCGGTAATTGTCAAAAACCCTCAAAGTACACCCTGTGGGAGTAAAACTCTAACACAGACCTCCCCAGGTCCAAGTGAGGTAACGATGGACCAATCCGTGGAGCTCCTCAAACACACACACTCACTCAGCCTTATCTTTTCTCAGACCCCACGCAGCAACCAGGAAACAACACCAGTAATACAGCTCACACTGTCGGCTCCTCGAGTCTCAAAGGGACGGAGCAGCGAGCCCGCAACGTCCCGCCAACGCGGCACCCAGACCCCACGGCACCCAGACCCCATGCTTCATTCTCATCTGTTTGTCCTTACTGGTGTAATTTTCTGGTTGCTAACAAACGCCATTGTGGCGGCTCAATCCCCAGTTACGTTTGAGTCGCCGAGAGGCTAAACTTGGCTATAAACTGTGACGCGTTTTCGAAGAGAAAGTCCATAGTGAAGCAAGATAGTTTTTGGGGTATTTAATAAACAAAATCATATCATAGTAACTATGGACAAAACGGTCAACAGAAAAAACGACAGCACAAGCTCGCCCTCTGTCATCCCACTCGACATGAAACAGGTGACTTAAATAGACAAACCACACCCATGTGACAATTACCGGTAGTGCTCAACAAACAAATAAAAGTGACGTAAACAAATAATAATACAAATAATGAACTTGGGCTAAGTAGCATTATGGCGCCTACAATACCGGCCCCTAATTATCATTTCACAAAATTATAATTACTATAATAAATGACAATATATACAATATATGTCCAGATCTCTTTCTTGACTTATTTTTGTTCAGAGTTCATATAATGCAGTCTTTTTGGAAAAGTGATCTTTACTCACTAATCAGTAAAAATGCTTAGTGTGGTTTGTGTGTGTGGGGCAGGAGACAAAAAAAAAAAAAAAATAGTCCGTATAGATTTGGAAAAAGTCCTCTGCATCCTGAAGAAGGTTAACTTTGTTAATTGGTCTGCTCAGGAAACCAGTCTTGGTCTTGATCCGAAGCGTACGTACGCGTCCCTTTTCTTCTTGTTTGCCACCGTGTTCTCCATCCGAGGGATCTCAATCCTCTTTTCCTCCGTGGCTTTTTGGACTCTTTAATCGTTGACTTCAGCTGACTGGCAATTTGTTTTTCAAACTGCCCTCTCTCTTTAGCTTCCCTCTTCCTTCTCTTCTTATGTTCCTTCATAGATTTAGCTTCCTTCCTCACCTCATTCTTTTGTTCCTCCTCTATTTCTCCACCTTTCTCTTGCTCAGGCTCACTGTCTTCACTCTCAATGGGAGCACGGATAATTCTCTTGCTCTGCTGGGCCCCTTTCTCTTTCCTATCACCCTTCTTTTCTGCCTTTTCAGTGTCCATCACCTCTCCGCTGAAAGCAGATAAGACCAGCGATTCGGCCATGTTTACACTTAATGAAGTTTTGTCCTGAGTATCATCAAGACATCCTCCTAATGGTCCACTAACTGTCCATCCGAGCATGGTTTTTACGGCATAAGGTCCATCCCCCACACTCCTGATTACATAAATTGGTTCAAGGGCCTTTGGAACATCTGAACTAATCAGCAACTCAATTTCAGCGTCAATTTCGGGTAGACAAACATCCCTCAAATGCAACCAGTGATTGATGTCGTTTTGACGTGGAATGTTTCCTTTCTGCACGGGCATAGTCTTCTGAGTGTATATGCCAGGGAGATCACAAAAGTTGCTGTTATGCAGTCCAGCAACCTCTAAGCCTGACACAATGCTGGTTTCAACGACCTTCCTTTGATCCATAGTTCTCAGCAGAATGTTTGACCTTCCCTAATGGACAAACGGTCACGCTTCCCAAACTGTGTCCAGCAAAAATACACAAGAAAGGAAATAATCATGCCTACCACTTTTAGCTTGTTGTGCGCTGCAGTCAATGAGTGTCCATCAGTGAGTCCTCATGGGCCACTCCAATCCATATCGATTCGGGAAAAATGGTCCGAAGGTTCCAAAGGTACACAATGTTGAGTCCGTTATCCGAAGCGTCCAAGCGATCCGTAAGCTTAGGAAGCCGGCTGGTCCGTCCAGTTCGGTCTCTGATGGGAATCACCGACTTTTCTGTTGACTTAATGTGGCGGCTCAATCCCCAGTTACATTTGAGTCGCCGAGAGGCTAAACTTGGCTATAAACTGTGACGCATTTCGAAGAGAAAGTCCATGTTGAAGCAATATAGTTTTAGGGATATTTGATAAACAAAATCATATCATAGTAACTATGGACAAAACGGTCCAACAGAAAAAATTACAGCACAAGCTCACCCTCTGTCATGCGCACTCGACATGAAACAGGTGACTTAAATAGACAAAACCACACCCATGTGACAATTACCGGAAGTGCTCAATAAACAAATAAAAAGCGATGTAAACAAATAATAATAATAATACAAATAATGAACTTGGGCCAAGTAGTATTATGGCGCCTACAGCCATTGTAACACATACACACACATCAGAGCACAGTGGGCTCAGAGGGATGGGGGGGAGGGGGAGCAGGAGCTCCAACAAGGTGTGTAGGACAGAGAGTGAATACATATACTATATAGAGATGCTGTATGAGAAACCAATTAGGGGTTCGGAAAATTGAACAATGTAAATCTATTCTAGTAGACCTCAACAATGGAATCATGATCAGTAGAAATGGCCATGACATGGGACCTTTAATAAATTGGATAATGTTGGCCCAACATAAAGGATCATTTTCCAGATTAAGGGCTCGAATCAACCTCCCAAACAACAGAAGGAGTCTTTCCATTCAAGGATGGTGTGAATGGATTATCTGTCAAAATGATTATGTTGTGTGGATCATTTACAGACATGATCTTATTTTACCAACCTATGTGAAATCTCTTACAGTATGTGAAAGAACGGCAATAGGCCTGCCTACCAGGTTTTTTGTCACGAGCTAATTCCAGCTCACCGCAAATTGGAAACATAAATATAATGTTAAATAAGACACGCCCACATTCATCAATTATTATGAAACTTCAGACCTTAGGTAATACTTGCCCACAGAGCATGTGTATCAAATTACTAGGTGTTGAGCTACTATTGTTGTGCCCCCTATGAGTAGGGATGAAAATGCTTTGATCGGCCCAACACGGACGGACCCACCAAATGTATGATTGGATATGTTTTGTAAGAGTAATTAGCATTTATCTCTGATGTCCGCCTATCCTTGTGAGTGGTGATAAAAGGCGGCAATTTTTTACTTTTGACTTTTCTTACGGAAATGTGTATGCTCTCACTTGATGCTACATACCAAATTAGATAGTTGATAGAGTCAAAATGCAAAAATATTTAGTCATTTAATTGTATTTCACATTATGCCTATTAGCAAAATTCTAAGTTGGCGAAGCTTCGTGGTTCCTGTTCCTGTTGGTAGAGCACCTTCACCTGAATATATGTGCCCAATTTCAAATTAATCATGGTTAGGGTATGTGAGGCGTGGCCCTTCATAGATTGCTTTTTAAAGGGGACGCTCGAGAGCCAGCTTGTAACTTTGAGCCGATTTACTGCAAATGTACTAGTTTAAGCCAGTCCTGTCATCAGTGCAACACTTTCAGGAGTTTTTGAGCATTCTAAATGCTAGCCAGCAGAATAATATACACTTTCAGTGCCAGGTCGTCAAGGTGGTTTGTCATTTGTCATATGTTCTGCCTCCTGGATAAGGGTAAGTAATAGGTTTTGCCAACGGACTACATCGACCTCTGTCTCTGTCCCATGTGACTTGTGTCTGGATTAATGCCAATGGTGATTGACAGGCACACTAATCCGACTGGGGGGTCGCCAATCAGGGATTTAACACTCGATAATTGGCCCAAAGCTTTAGCTGTGAGACTTAAGTACAGGGGGGGGGGGACATCCACTAGTAACACAAATGGGAACTGGGAGGGGCGGGGTAGGGGGATCGGTGTGCTGGTGGGGCATTGGTGGAGGTATGTTTGCGTGTATGAAATGTGTGTGTGTGGTTTTAGATTGTCCCACTCTTGACCTGACAATCAACATCGGCACCTCTGTTGTTTCCCCGACTCAGACTGCAAGGAATCTGGGTGTGATCCTAGATAACAACCTGTCCTTCACTGCAAACATCGCTGCTACAACCCATTGCTGCAGATATACGCTGTACAACATCAGGAAGATTCGTCCCCAGCTGACCCAGAAAGCCACGCAGGTTCTGGTCCAGGCTCTCGTCACCCTCACGCCTAGATTATTGGAACTTCCCTCCTGGCTGGTCTACCTGCATGTGCCATCCGACCTCTGCAGCTCATCCAGAATGCAGCGGCTCGTCTGATCTTCATACCTTCCTAAATGTTCCCACACCACTCCGCTCCTCCGCTCCCTTCACTGGCTCCCGGTAACTGCTACAATCCACTTCAAGACAATGGTACTTGCATACCATGCTGTGAATGGATCTGGCCCTTCCTACATCCAGGACATGGTTAAACTGTACACCCCAGCGCGTGCACTCCGCTCTGCATCAGCCAAAACGGACTCGCTGCACACCATCGCTGCGAGGGGGACCCCAAGTTCCCATCAGCAAAAACACGTGGGTTTGCTATCCTGGCTCCAAAATGGTGGAATGAGCTCCCCATTGATATCAGGACAGGCAGATAGCCTGCACATCTTCCGGCGCAGACTGAAAACTCATCTACTTTCGACGCCACTTCGAGCGATAGAATTAATAACAAGGCACTTATATACTAATATAGGACTGGCTTATCTATAGCCAGTTGAGTAGCACTTGAAATGTTTGGCTCTATGAAACCTGATGTACTTATATGTTTCCTGTTTTCTTCTGGGTTGTGTCCTTCCTGGTCGTATGTACTTATTGTTAGTCAGCTAAATGCAATGTAATGTAAAAAAAAAAAAAAAAAACTCCACTCATGACCTGTGTGTGTGTGTGTGTGGTGTGTGTGTGTGTGTGTGTGTGTGTATGTGTGTGTGTGTGTCCACACAAGCATGATTAATAAGGTGTGGGCGAGTAAGCATGCGGTGGGCATTTACTTCTTTGTTTGTGTACTGGTGCATGTAAGCATTTGTGCATGTCTTTGTGAGCGTTTGTGTGTAATCGGAGATGGACAATTTGCTGCATGACACCTGGGCAATCAATCACTGTCACATCTCAAACGAACCATCGGCAGTACCATTGGGTGGTCAGCAGTGGTCTCTTAATCTGCAACCCCTGTCACAATGACAGGATGTGAATGGGCTTTTATTTTGACATTAAACAAACACATTTTTTCTGCGTTTTTCATTTTGAAACTTACTTAAATAGATGAGATGTTTGTATCAAATATTAAAAGTCATGATAACAAATATAAAGTTAATGGTGGAAAAAGTACTTATGTTGGTTAAAGGTGGGGTAGGTAAGTTGAGAAACCGGCTCGAGATACACTTTTTGTTATATTCCAGGGAATGCTCTTAACATTCCGACAGCATGAATAATCTTTAAAAAATCCATAAAAAAAATGTCATCTGTGGAAGCTGTAGTACTGTAAAAAGTACAACCAATCCGTTTAGCCGGCCAAACGGATTGGATTGCCCGCCCTGTCTGTCAGCCTTCCATCTCGTGCACGCACAAATGTATCTCGTGCCCTCATTGGGCGTGCCCTCATTGGGCGTGCATTGCAGCAGTCACTTCAATGACTCGCCAGCAACAGGCGGCCACTTTCACCAGTCTGCTGACGTCATGTGCGCGTTCATGCGTGTTGGAGGAGGTGCTCTGTAAGGAAGTCTGAAGGAAGGGGCGGATTCTTTACGGCTGTGTACTTTCAAATTTTAGTGCACTCGAGCCGGTTTCTGAAACTTACCTACCCCACCTTTAAGTTAAAAATAGCTATGCCATTGTAAAATCCAGGTCTTTATATCAATGTAGATGCCTTTAATGAAGGGCGGAATGGCCTAGTTATATCAATCATATACATCAGGATCACCAACTACATTTGTCCAAGGGCCAAAATGTATCCAATAGACACTCTCGCGGGCCAGCGGGGGGGGCATGAATACATGCTCTGAAAGTAATCAGAATACAGTTACAGTTACGTGTCTTAAAAAAGTAACGTGTTCAGGTTACTTTTAGAATACTTTTGAATACTTTTTTTTCCATAACAGATGGGTATGTTTTGTGAAACAGGAGACACTTGTTTTACTGTTTTAATGGCTTATCAAGAACTCAAACACACATCTTGGTGTCATTCTGGACAGCTCCCTCTCATCTGCACCCCACATAACATCACCCGGACTGCATTCTCCTGCTGTAACCTTTCCTTAGAATATGTTATGAATTGTAAGGTGTCCTTGGGTGCTTTGAAAGGCGCCCCTAAATAGAATGAATTATCATTATTATTATCATTATTATTATTATTATTATTATCTGAAACGATGTAATAACTTTTAAAACATTTTCCAGTCACTTGCCCCATGCATTCAGCAGCAGCAGGCCATTCACTTTGATTTGATCCCGTTATAAATGTCATCATTTCGACAATAAAGAAATGCTACATCAACGTTATCTTGCACATTTTATCTAACCATCTCCGTTTCTAACTTTCAATATATTTTAAAAGAGATCTCTCTCTCTCATCTGCGTGCGGGGGCGGGGCCTCACAGACACGCATCTCACTCGCTCACAGACACGCTGCATCTCTCTCTCACAGACACGCTGCATCTCTCTCTCTCTCACAGACAGCTGCATCTCTCTCTCTCTCACAGACACGCTCTCTCCTCTCGCTCACAGACACGCTGCAGCGCTGTGCAGTGTGCACACAGTTCTGCCGGTAATGAATATTACATTTTGTGAGGAAACTTTTCCACCAATAATTCCAATAAGTATTCCAAAATGTATTCACTTCAGGTTTACGAAAGTAACTGTAATCAGATTACTCGTTTTTCAAATGTAACGCCAGCTGAATACAGTTAGCCTACTTGATTTTTGTATTCTGATTACGTAACGCCGTTACATATTCCGTTACAGCCCAACCCTGCTTCTAGGCTACTGTCCCGCAGCTCCTGCCTCTCTGTTGGACTCTGTCGCAGCGGGGCTGCTGCTGTGGTGCGGAGCGCACAAAGCAGACTCTTCACAACGAAGGATCACTTCTTCTTCTTCAAGGAAGGGAAGGTTTCGCAGTACGCAGTCTACTGTCCCGCAGCTGCTGCCTCTCTGTTGGACTCCGGTACTGCACCTTACTCACGAGACGTTGTAAAAATAAAAATGGGTGGGGGGCGAACGCAGTAACCACTCCGCCAACGCCACAGTCACCCCGTCGTGCGGGCCGGATGAGATGTCTGGCGGGCCGGATGTGGCCCGCGGGCCGCCAGTTGGTGGTCACTGATATACATCATTATAAAGGCTTATTTAAGTGTAGGCAGCATTTTAGTCTGCAGTTTAATCTGTTTGCACTACATCAGAGTAGTATTGAGTTGCTGCTACTGCAAGTATCACAAAATACAATTGACTGAATTCCTTGATTTGGGTGTTAATGTACAGATGGACAGTTTCTATTGTATTTCTGACAAATTAGTTGTGAAAGGACTGTTTAATACTTGCTTGTGGCAATAGTGCAAAGTCAATTATTGTCGACTAAAAGTGCCTGTTTTTTGTTTTTTATAAGACAGCTTTAGGAATAACAGGTCATGAAAAACCAGTTTGGGGTTAACAAAACGTGTACATTCTGAGCATTAGTGCTCCTACTGGACGCTTCAATAAACTCTCCATCAGCAAATTCCTTGACTTGAAAAAAAAAAATCCTCTAGCACAGCTTGACTCATCCGTCTAATTCATACTCAATATTATTAATATACAATGTGACAGGATTTATTTTTAGCTTACTTCGCCCTATAGGGCAGGAGAGATAAAATGGCAGGTTAGGGGTTAGAAAACACGTGTGGAAATGGAGGAGGTCAAGGAAGGAGAGAGAGGACAGAGACAGAGAAGAATGATTGACCGGCCAAGAAGCAAATAAAGTGACAGGACTTCGCTGTCTCGAAACAAATTGGACTTCAACCCTGTGCAGTTTGTGCCCAGAGGAGGGAAATTAACAATCTGTCTATTTGTTTAGGTGTCCTATTAACCTTTCTATAAATAGTCCTCCTCTACCTTTGTCCTGTGCAGGGTTGTCTTGTTTCATGCCATGGCAAGAAAGCCAGTGGTTTCCAAGCCATGTATTTAGTTTGTACCAACAGCCACGTTTATTTAATCTTGTATGTTTTGCCTCTTCAACAGAGGTGTTTACTCTTGAAGAGTGATTTTTTTGTTTTCCTACATTTAGTAAAGGCTTATGTTTTTATACTTTTGTCTCCAGTTGTTGCATTTGAGTCCCAGTCATTGAGTCACATTCCTGACACATTTTCCTTGTAGCTCAGTTTTGATCTTGAATAACTTCCTGAGGATGTTATACCAATAACTAAATGAATTCCTTCGTGCTAAAAGGCCACCTTAGTTGTAGCTCAGTTTTATCTTCAAGAGTTGGAGGTAATGAGTCGTACATAGCACACATGCTCACCTGTCAGCCATTTAAGATGTGTTAAAGTGTGTTATTCCTCATGAAGTAATTATGTGCTTTTAAAGTGGCAAACTGCTATTCTGCAAGAAAAGACTACCTTGGAATTAAAATACAGCTACACGTTTAGTTTTTTTTATGGGCTAAACATCTGATTTACTAGATGGAGGAAACACTTCACTGGCAGCCTGTATGAACACAACAAAAAATAACATGGAAACAGATATGGTTGAGACAGAAGAGGGGGAGAGAAAGGGAAATACAATTTGAGAGGTTTTGGGGAAATAAATCTAAAGAAAACCAGTCTTTAGTCTTGACGCATACTCGCACTTGGTCAGGGGGAATCAGTAGTACAGAATAGATAGAATGTAGCCAACACGCATACACACAGAAAAAAGAATATTACAAGTATGACCATACAGAAGAAAGTCTACTTGAAAGGCTAATATGTGTAACTTCATGAACTTCTAAAGAACAATACAAATGCAATCCAATTCAGAATTTAACATTATAACAACCACAAAAAATGTGCACCATTTTGCTTATTGGTGAGCGCAGAGTCATAAAAAACATGGTGTAAAATACTTTGAAAGAAATTTTTTTGGCCATTTTCTGGTTCCTGCAGGGACGGTCAATGAGAGCATTTGATTTAAATGATCTGCAAAAAGCTTACTAGTCAAATAAAGTATACACCTACTGTAATGCTGAGATAAATGCAAATACAGATCATACATTTGTACTTGTTGTTGATGCCATTTCACAAAATTGTGATGTTAATTAAAGGAAAATTATGACAATGTGTTAGAATTATAACAAGGTCATTTAAAAAGTGGCTGGAAGTCTGGTCTAAGATGCCAAAATGTCAAAAATTGAACACAAATGTGAGGGTTCTTTTTTTGTGTGCTGCAAAAATGTATTAGCTCTGGCTCATTAAACATTGATGAAAATCAATACACACAATACCCATTCCATATCTGCAATAATTAACATTTAAACTGCTGGTCCATCTCTTCTATCACTAATGTTTTCGCTCCTTCTGTTAGATAATGATTACAACACATGCCCTTGTCTTATTTTCTGATTTTAGCCAAGCTTGGCTCTATACACCTATTGGGGAAAATGGCCATGACTTTTGGACTCATTGATAATCAAAAGACTTTGGTTATCCATTGACCTATCCTCTAGAGACACCATGAAGTTAAAATGTTGGACCTTCGGGAAATATCTTATCAATTGTGAAATGGATAGCAACACAATTGGATACAGACCATCATGGTGCCTGGAGGATTACCCTTTTTGGGTTTGGTGATCCTCTGTTTTCACATATTCTTTGAAATATCTCAACATCTACTTGATGGATCACCCAAAGTTTTTCCAGACATTCATGGTCCCCAGAAGATGAATGCCACTTTGTACTTTGTCATAAAATGCAGCACATAATCATTTCCCCTTGGAGATAATTAGTAATGAATAAGTACATCAAACGCAATCACTAGGGTCAGAAAATCGCCAAATCAACATCAGCATTATTTTCCCTCGTCGTTATCCCTCTGGACGTTTCTCCATTTCCTAAATGTTTTTCCTCCAACAGACTCATTTAGTGTTATTTATCTGTCTGGCATTTGCCTATTGATTGATCTCTGTAGCATTTTCATCAAGTCATTAGCTTACTCCTGCATTTGTTTAATTGTGTTTTTCCCCCTCCATTGCCTCATACTATGACCCTTGGTGAGTATTGCTTCCGTATCTTCAAGTAATGAAGAATAAGGCCAGCACAGTGCTAATGTTTACTGTCCAACTTATTCATCCTTCTCTTTTCCCCACAGTTAACCCTTGCTGACTAAAGGGGTATTATAGGTGATCCTCCCTTTAATTATCTTTATTTGTTTAGGTTTTAGTCAATTAAATGATTCTTGAGCAGCTTGAGAGTTTCAGGTCAGACTAGTTGTGAAATATTGATGGAAGAAAATATTTGAATCTACAACCTTTGAATGAAAAGAAGGCAACATATTTATTCTAAAATGCCTTGGATTCTAAATAAATGCTTTTTAAATAAGTGTAGAGAAAACAACAAGGAGATATTAAAAGCTAGAGAAAGGATCTGCAATTCAGTACCTAAATAATAAATATTCCACCTTAATGAATCACAATTTCCTCCCATTCATATTCTCTTCAGATTGATTACAAGAGTATAATTGTATACCTCTGCTTCTACATTAAACTGAGGGGTTTGTGTCCATGTAATATTCAAGTCTGCTAAGAAGCTTTTGATTTTTCATCCTTCGCATGCTCAGTCCGGGACTGCGTACCATAACGTCCCCTGTGACCTGGGCTGATGTAGAGCAAACATACACCGGATGGACCCCTTCATCATCCTGTCAGCTGGTCCTTTGAGGAACGGGATGCAACCGCCTGAACCTCCGATGTCTTCTCTCAGCGGACCGGGGAAAGTTTGATAAGTGACTCTTGGCCCTGCCACAGTAAATCCTGCCATACTTGACTGGCGATGTAATTCTTACTACAAGTGTCTGTCCTGTCCACTTAAAATGGGATTGCTGTTTAAGACACATGTTGTTGCTACAACCATTAGAATTATGTGCACATTGCAGCCAATATGGTTGAATTGTTCCACCAGTTTGCTGGCAGACTATGTGGATATGTGGTCCCCGGTGTGTCGGGAACTCACGCTGCGTCAGAAAATAAAACCCTCTCTCTTTCCTCCGTACCCAAATCTCAAATAGATTTGCGTCCGATATGACGTAATATCGGAAATGTAGGCTGGCTTTACACCGACGGCTCTATCAGAAATGTTGCTATCAGAAACATGCCTGACTGTTTTGGACGTAATATGGTCGGTGCATGTTTACAGTGGGGCAAAAAAGTATTTAGTCAGCCACCAATTGTGCAAGTTCTCCCACTTAAAAAGATGAGAGAGGCCTGTAATTTTCATCCTAGGTACACTTCAACTATGTGAGACAGAATGGGGGGAAGAATCCAGGAAATCACATTGTAGGATTTTTAATGAATTAATTGGTAAATTCCTTGGTAAAATAAGTATTTGGTCACCTACAAACAAACAAGATTTCTGACTCTCACAGACCTGTAACTTCTTCTTTAAGAGCCTCCTCTGTCCTCCACTTGTTAACTGTATTAATGGCACCTGTTTGAACTCGTTATCAGTATAAAAGACACCTGTCCACAACCTCAAAACAGTCACACTCCAAACTCCACTATGGCCAAGACCAAAGAGCTGTCAAAGGACACCAGAAACAAAATTGTAGACCTGCACCAGGCTGGGAAGGACCTAAATACTTATTTTCCACCCTCATTTGCAAATAAATTCTTTAAAAATCAGACAGTGATTTTCTGGATTTTTTTCTTCTCATTCTGTCTCTCATAGTTGAGGTATACCTAGGATGAAAATGACAGGCCTCTCTCATATTTTTAAGTGGGAGAACTTGCACAATTGGTGGCTGACTACATTTCTTTTTTGCCCCACTGTACATTAACATCGCTAACACTCAGAGCTAACCTGTACTGGAGAGCATGTGTGTGAAGAAGCAGGAAATACAAAGGAACTCACCTTGGTGGTATAAGCGGCAAGAGAGAAAGCCTTTGAGCTCCATACTGTTTCAGAAATAATCCTTGATAATCCATGACATGGCGTTTCATCACCGCAGTATCTGTAGCATCTCCCGCATGAGCTCAGCCCCCTCCTTTTTCTTTATTAATCTTTTTTTTAAAAGCTTAGCTATATCTCAAATCAGCACTTTCGAAACAGAAATGAAAATAGAGGTTATATGAGGCATGGCTAGAATGAGTGATCTGTTTGGCATTTTCAGCAAACACTTCATAGACATGTTTTTTATATATTTTTATATATCTGAGACCTATGCTATTGCCTAAAGATAGCATGATAGTGACATTTAATGCTATGTGCCTTAGCTTTCTGAATGTTTTTTTATCTTTTGCCTGCTGTGTTCAACCCCATGTTTCTGACCCTTGCCGTGTTTTTTCCCCAGACTCTGGTTTTGCCTTGCCTTACACTTTGTTTTCCTGACTGGATTTGTGTATCCTTGCTCTACTTTTTGCAGGTAAAGACTTTTTGCACCTGCCTTGTTGAGTCATGCTTTTGCGATTTTGTCCTTGCGTTGTGTTTCATATTTGTAAAACCTGTGACATCAACACAAAGCAGGAACTCATATCCAGCATAATAGATAAGGGTAGGGACAGCGTTATAAGTGGTAACTGCCAATGAGCGCTGTGCGACTGCCATTAGCTAACTAGTGGGAATCACTTTAAGAGGTACCCATTACTAAGGTAAAGTCCATCTTTACACAGCAAATATTGTTTTGGCTGCTATGTTAATGCTCTGGAATTTGTATCTTCAATCCTTTTTAATAGGCCTGTGACAACCAAATGTGGCTTGAGCAGAAGAAAATAAGCGAAAATTAGAAATGTTAACTTCCAGTCAAGCTCATTGTGTTCCTCACCAACAAAAGAGATGTGCAAAAAAGCTGAGGAAAAGTCAATAATAACATCGCACTTAGCAACAGCATGAAAACAGAAGGAGAAGGGGGAACAAATCAACCGGGAAGAACAAATATGCGCTCAGTATTTGTATACAATGTGCATTATGTTCCTGGCAGCTTGAAGAGAAAATAACAAATAATTCTCTGTGAAAGCAACATTATTGCATAAACTGTGGTCTGAATGTGTTTTTAGTTTGAAAGAAAATAAGTGAGAACAGGACATGAAAAGGAACAAGACAGTTCCAGTATTCCAGTCCATTGACCACAACTTAATATGCTGATCCAGCCAACTGTTCGAGGGATCTCTAAAAAGGTTTTAATGAGGGAGGGCGAAAAACTGATTAACAAGAAGTCATTGTTGGTAGAGAAAGATGACATTTTATTTATTTATTTTATTTTACCTTTATTTAACCAGGATAGGTCTCATTGAGATTAAAAATCTCTTTTTCAAGAGAGTCCTGGCCAAGAATTAAAATGAGGTGAAGGAAAGATGGCATTTTAACGTTAAGTTAACTTGTTCCAGGTGTGAGAATTAAAATCATGTTTATATGGCTTAATTTGAATTAAATACACTGTTTTAATGAAGGCTGTTTATTCTGAAAACCGGAGGTTTACATACAACTGTTTAATTTAAAACAGTTTTATTCTGAAAACCGAATGTTCGGAACATGACTTCCGGTTTCCGGCAGTAACAGATGTCATTGTCACTGTCACTACACGATCTGCAGCTCTGCCCGATCTGCAGTGCGCATGTGCGAGATGGTCCGCCATATTGGAGAACTCCGGACGGCAACCCAAGTAGGACAACATTGACACAGTGGCTTTTGGCAAAGCTCAAAAGGAAAACTCGAGAGAGATGAGTTATTGTTATTACAACGTTACTTCACTATTATTTAACAACTCTTTTTATTGGGTTCATTTATTTGGAGTTAAGTACATTGCCATATGCCATACATTCACAGTAAATATGTATTCAGTATGATAGCTGTGAAAAGATCTTAAAATAAATACAAATGTATTTATTATAAACGTTAGTCCTGAACACCTATCACTGTGTATATCACCTTTCAAACTCAGTAAACACTGTGAAATGTTGACTTTATTTGATCATTTCAGTAAAAACTAACGTTCATATTTCTCTTTTTGATTATAATACTGATGAACGTTCAAAACAAAGCACTTTGGCAACTAGCACCTACGTTTTAAAATGCTTAATAAGCACCGTAACTTTCATGATATAATTTCTCCGTCATAATCGTTTGTTTCCGTGAACGGCCGACTATTGTGTGACGTCAAATGCTGCGGCTACAAGGCATTGTGGGGCAGCACTTTTCTCCTCTCCTTTCGGTTAGGGAGGTCCAGTGGTTACTAAGCTAAAGGAGGTATAAAGGAAGTTTGAAACCTCCTTTCCTATCATGTAGAGAATTAGAATGGCACTATCATGGCTGCCACTGAGGGACTCCGGGTCATTTCACTCCGTTTAGGAAGGTTCCTAAGCTAAATGGACTATTCGACTTCAGCCCAGTTTTCAACAGGCCAGGGCGTCCCATTGACTTTCATAGAGCTCCCTGAACGTTGGTAATAGAAGAGTTGGGATCGCGGCGAAATTCTCTCCGCAGATCCATTCTCACAGCGTTTATCAAACTTTTTCTTACTCAATATCAAGCCACACTTATTGTTTTTACTTCTTTATTTTAATTGAATAATGTAGGACTTCTGTTGCTTTCAGTGCTGTGGGCAGAACGGAACCCGGACTGGAATTTCTCAAAGAAGCCGTTTAGTTGGAGATGGTCCTGAAGCTGGGCGGAAACCACATGTCTAACTGTCAACCAGCATGTCATGCACTCACTGGCTGTGGCACAACAAGTAGTTTGTACAGAATAGGAAAGACAACAGCATTCACCAAACTCAAGACCCATCTCAGCGAGCTCAAATATCTGGCCCATTTTGGACTCTCTGCCAGCTTGGAAGAGTCTTTGCCAGTCGCAAGATAATTTGCCCTTCTGCTATATGAAAAAAAGAAAAAGGACTGATGTGCACAAACTTGGATGAACTGAGGTTCATAATTATGTCAGCAACAGATGCAGCCCTCGGAAGATCTGCCGCCAACAGAGGATACATTTCAACAACATGTGCAAAGAGCAATGTTTCAGACAGCGATATGGTGTCACAGCCCGAACCCAAACCCTTGTTATGGAGTCCTGTTGGCAAGGGGTGGATTGTCAGAGATGGGGCCATTCAACCAGTGCTATTTAGAAAACCCCCAGCACCTACAGAAGTGAGAGACATTACTCACTTGTATTGCAAAGATGCAAAGTGTGGAGAGAGTGGACAGTGCCAGTGCCTCTCTGTTGGCCTTCCCTGTACGGAGTTCTGCACCTGCTGTGCAGAATGTCAACATTTTATCACCTAACGTTTCTGAGGAACCTGACATTTAACATTATATTCTAGTATCTATATACTTCACCTCTCACATAATTATTTGATGAATTGTATACTGTACTTTGAATTAAGGTTCCAGTTTCAATACAACCTGTACTATTTACACCTATGTTTTAGAGGTTTGCAATTTAGAACTAATACACTTTATTGTATTGGGTTACTCTTATTCGGACTATTTGGTGATGTCGTTCAGCCACCTGGTATTTCCCTCTCCAAATATAATGACCATCAGAGTGAGCATTCTTAATTTATAGGCTATTGTGCCACTTCTCCCCCATTCGGAATGTGACTGTATCAGAGAAGAGGTCGGCCTATGTCTAAAGAAATCTCATTTGCAATAGAACTGTACCAGATATTTCCATACAGCTACTGGTTAGTGTTCAATAGCAACCCTAGACAATTCAGTAATGGTATATGTTTTAGGGATTACTGTTTTTCTGATAAATGAGAGAAAAGTGATTGAGTCACCAAAAAGTACAATTTCCGTCTAAACTAAAGCTAAATTTACAGGACTATAATTCAGTATTTCTTTAGTTAAATAATTGTCTGACTATTTGGTGATGCAGGACAGCCACCTGGTTCATACCTCAGCAAATCTGAAGAGGAAAAGAGTGGTCATTCTCAAGTTATGGGCTTTCTTGTCACCTTTCCCACATTCGGCCTGGTCTAATTTGGCTCTTTTTCAGGGATTGGGGGAGTTCTAAAGAACAACCAAAAAAATGTTTTCACAATGGGAGACCCTAAAGATAAGAAAAATCATTGTTGTCATTTGTTCTACCTCGGGTAGGGGTATCTCCAAAGCCTTTTGAGGACTTGCTGCGGACTATAACAATAGATGAGATAAGGATGAAAAAATGCCAGCACCCGTTTCACTCTCTGTCCAATGTAATTTACACCGAGAATTGAATCAAAGGTGTATTGATCTACAAAGGTAAACATCACAACACACATCTATACAGTGATGAGAACAGAACACAGTGTGTCAGTAGCCTATAGCTGATTTTCGACCCAAGTATTGATTGACAAAGGTGGTATAAAAAATGTCAGATTTGTTCTCGAATGATAAAATAACTTTAGGCATATCAGTTGTTGTCAGTAAAGAAATTAACCAGTAAATACAAATTAACCCATCGATTGAAAAAATAATGATATAGGCCTGGCATGACAACCCTGATGAATAGTTCTAATTTAATGGGAAAACAACACATTCTTTATCATATGAATCCCATGTCATGTTTTTCCGGTTATTACCCGTCCCCTTGTGTGTTATGAAGTTTTGTTGCATGTAAACGATTTGTTTACGTCACTTTTATTTATTTGTTGAGCACTTCCGGTAATTGTCAAAAACCCTCAAAGTACACCCTGTGGGAGTAAAACTCTAACACAGACCTCCCCAGGTCCAAGTGAGGTAACGATGGACCAATCCGTGGAGCTCCTCAAACACACACACTCACTCAGCCTTATCTTTTCTCAGACCCCACGCAGCAACCAGGAAACAACACCAGTAATACAGCTCACACTGTCGGCTCCTCGAGTCTCAAAGGGACGGAGCAGCGAGCCCCGCAACGTCCCGCCAACGCGGCACCCAGACCCCACGGCACCCAGACCCCATGCTTCATTCTCATCTGTTTGTCCTTACTGGTGTAATTTTCTGGTTGCTAACAAACGCCATTGTGGCGGCTCAATCCCCAGTTACGTTTGAGTCGCCGAGAGGCTAAACTTGGCTATAAACTGTGACGCGTTTTCGAAGAGAAAGTCCATAGTGAAGCAAGATAGTTTTTGGGGTATTTAATAAACAAAATCATATCATAGTAACTATGGACAAAACGGTCAACAGAAAAAACGACAGCACAAGCTCGCCCTCTGTCATCCCACTCGACATGAAACAGGTGACTTAAATAGACAAACCACACCCATGTGACAATTACCGGTAGTGCTCAACAAACAAATAAAAGTGACGTAAACAAATAATAATACAATAATGAACTTGGGCTAAGTAGCATTATGGCGCCTACAATACCGGCCCCTAATTATCATTTCACAAAATTATAATTACTATAATAAATGACAATATATACAATATATGTCCAGATCTCTTTCTTGACTTATTTTTGTTCAGAGTTCATATAATGCAGTCTTTTTGGAAAAGTGATCTTTACTCACTAATCAGTAAAAATGCTTAGTGTGGTTTGTGTGTGTGGGGCAGGAGACAAAAAAAAAAAAAATAGTCCGTATAGATTTGGAAAAAGTCCCTCTGCATCCTGAAGAAGGTTAACTTTGTTAATTGGTCTGCTCAGGAAACCAGTCTTGGTCTTGATCCGAAGCGTACGTACGCGTCCCTTTTCTTCTTGTTTGCCACCGTGTTCTCCATCCGAGGGATCTCAATCCTCTTTTCCTCCGTGGCTTTTGGACTCTTTAATCGTTGACTTCAGCTGACTGGCAATTTGTTTTTCAAACTGCCCTCTCTCTTTAGCTTCCCTCTTCCTTCTCTTCTTATGTTCCTTCATAGATTTAGCTTCCTTCCTCACCTCATTCTTTTGTTCCTCCTCTATTTCTCCACCTTTCTCTTGCTCAGGCTCACTGTCTTCACTCTCACTGGGAGCACGGATAATTCTCTTGCTCTGCTGGGCCCCTTTCTCTTTCCTATCACCCTTCTTTTCTGCCTTTTCAGTGTCCATCACCTCTCCGCTGAAAGCAGATAAGACCAGCGATTCGGCCATGTTTACACTTAATGAAGTTTTGTCCTGAGTATCATCAAGACATCCTCCTAATGGTCCACTAACTGTCCATCCGAGCATGGTTTTTACGGCATAAGGTCCATCCCCCCACACTCCTGATTACATAAATTGGTTCAAGGGCCTTTGGAACATCTGAACTAATCAGCAACTCAATTTCAGCGTCAATTTCGGGTAGACAAACATCCCTCAAATGCAACCAGTGATTGATGTCGTTTTGACGTGGAATGTTTCCTTTCTGCACGGGCATAGTCTTCTGAGTGTATATGCCAGGGAGATCACAAAAGTTGCTGTTATGCAGTCCAGCAACCTCTAAGCCTGACACAATGCTGGTTTCAACGACCTTCCTTTGATCCATAGTTCTCAGCAGAATGTTTGACCTTCCCTAATGGACAAACGGTCACGCTTCCCAAACTGTGTCCAGCAAAAATACACAAGAAAGGAAATAATCATGCCTACCACTTTTAGCTTGTTGTGCGCTGCAGTCAATGAGTGTCCATCAGTGAGTCCTCATGGGCCACTCCAATCCATATCGATTCGGGAAAAATGGTCCGAAGGTTCCAAAGGTACACAATGTTGAGTCCGTTATCCGAAGCGTCCAAGCGATCCGTAAGCTTAGGAAGCCGGCTGGTCCGTCCAGTTCGGTCTCTGATGGGAATCACCGACTTTTCTGTTGACTTAATGTGGCGGCTCAATCCCCAGTTACATTTGAGTCGCCGAGAGGCTAAACTTGGCTATAAACTGTGACGCATTTCGAAGAGAAAGTCCATGTTGAAGCAATATAGTTTTAGGGATATTTGATAAACAAAATCATATCATAGTAACTATGGACAAAACGGTCAACAGAAAAAATTACAGCACAAGCTCACCCTCTGTCATGCGCACTCGACATGAAACAGGTGACTTAAATAGACAAACCACACCCATGTGACAATTACCGGAAGTGCTCAATAAACAAATAAAAGCGATGTAAACAAATAATAATAATAATACAAATAATGAACTTGGGCCAAGTAGTATTATGGCGCCTACAGCCATTGTAACACATACACACACATCAGAGCACAGTGGGCTCAGAGGGATGGGGGGGAGGGGGGAGCAGGAGCTCCAACAAGGTGTGTAGGACAGAGAGTGAATACATATACTATATAGAGATGCTGTATGAGAAACCAATTAGGGGTTCGGAAAATTGAACAATGTAAATCTATTCTAGTAGACCTCAACAATGGAATCATGATCAGTAGAAATGGCCATGACATGGGACCTTTAATAAATTGGATAATGTTGGCCCAACATAAAGGATCATTTTCCAGATTAAGGGCTCGAATCAACCTCCCAAACAACAGAAGGAGTCTTTCCAATTCAAGGATGGTGTGAATGGATTATCTGTCAAAATGATTATGTTGTGTGGATCATTTACAGACATGATCTTATTTTTACCAACCTATGTGAAATCTCTTACAGTATGTGAAAGAACGGCAATAGCCTGCCTACCAGGTTTTTTGTCACGAGCTAATTCCAGCTCACCGCAAATTGAAACATAAAATATAATGTTAAATAAGACACGCCCACATTCATCAATTATTATGAAACTTCAGACCTTAGGTAATACTTGCCCACAGAGCATGTGTATCAAATACTAGGTGTTGAGCTACTATTTGTTGTGCCCCCTATGAGTAGGGATGAAAATGCTTTGATCGGCCCAACACGGACGGACCCACCAAATGTATGATTGGATATGTTTTGTAAGAGTAATTAGCATTTATCTCTGATGTCCGCCTATCCTTGTGAGTGGTGATAAAAGGCGGCAATTTTTTACTTTTTGACTTTTCTTACGGAAATGTGTATGCCTCTCACTTGATGCTACATACCAAATTAGATAGTTGATAGAGTCAAAATGCAAAAATATTTAGTCATTTAATTGTATTTCACATTATGCCTATTAGCAAAATTCTAAGTTGGCGAAGCTTCGTGGTTCCTGTTCCTGTTGGTAGAGCACCTTCACCTGAATATATGTGCCCAATTTCAAATTAATCATGGTTAGGGTATGTGAGGCGTGGCCCTTCATAGATTGCTTTTTTAAGGGGACGCTCGAGAGCCAGCTTGTAACTTTTGAGCCGATTTACTGCAAATGTACTAGTTTAAGCCAGTCCTGTCATCAGTGCAACACTTTCAGGAGTTTTTGAGCATTCTAAATGCTAGCCCAGCAGAATAATAATACACTTTCAGTGCCAGGTCGGTCAAGGTGGTTTGTCATTTGTCATATGTTCTGCCTCCTGGATAAGGGTAAGTAATAGGTTTTGCCAACGGACTACATCGACCTCTGTCTCTGTCCCATGTGACTTGTGTCTGGATTAATGCCAATGGTGATTGACAGGCACACTAATCCGACTGGGGGGTCGCCAATCAGGGATTTAACACTCGATAATTGGCCCAAAGCTTTAGCTGTGAGACTTAAGTACAGGGGGGGGGGACATCCACTAGTAACACAAATGGGAACTGGGAGGGCGGGGTAGGGGGATCGGTGTGCTGGTGGGGCATTGGTGGAGGTATGTTGCGTGTATGAAATGTGTGTGTGTGGTTTTAGATTGTCCCACTCTTGACCTGACAATCAACATCGGCACCTCTGTTGTTTCCCCGACTCAGACTGCAAGGAATCTGGGTGTGATCCTAGATAACAACCTGTCCTTCACTGCAAACATCGCTGCTACAACCCATTGCTGCAGATATACGCTGTACAACATCAGGAAGATTCGTCCCCAGCTGACCCAGAAAGCCACGCAGGTTCTGGTCCAGGCTCTCGTCACCTCACGCCTAGATTATTGGAACTCCCTCCTGGCTGGTCTACCTGCATGTGCCATCCGACCTCTGCAGCTCATCCAGAATGCAGCGGCTCGTCTGATCTTCAACCTTCCTAAATGTTCCCACACCACTCCGCTCCTCCGCTCCCTTCACTGGCTCCCGGTAACTGCTACAATCCACTTCAAGACAATGGTACTTGCATACCATGCTGTGAATGGATCTGGCCCTTCCTACATCCAGGACATGGTTAAACTGTACACCCCAGCGCGTGCACTCCGCTCTGCATCAGCCAAACGACTCGCTGCACCATCGCTGCGAGGGGGACCCAAGTTCCCATCAGCAAAAACACGTGGGTTTGCTATCCTGGCTCCAAAATGGTGGAATGAGCTCCCCATTGATATCAGGACAGCAGATAGCCTGCACATCTTCCGGCGCAGACTGAAAACTCATCTCTTTCGACTCCACTTCGAGCGATAGAATTAATAACAAGGCACTTATATACTAATATAGGACTGGCTTATCTATAGCCAGTTGAGTAGCACTTGAAATGTTTGGCTCTATGAAACCTGATGTACTTATATGTTTCTGTTTTCTTCTGGGTTGTGTCTTCCTGGTCGTATGTACTTATTGTTAGTCAGCTAAATGCAATGTAATGTAAAAAAAAAAAAAAAACTCCACTCATGACCTGTGTGTGTGTGTGTGTGTGTGTGTGTGTGTGTGTGTGTGTGTGTATGTGTGTGTGTGTGTCCACACAAGCATGATTAATAAGGTGTGGGCGAGTAAGCATGCGGGTGGGCATTTACTCTTTGTTTGTGTACTGGTGCATGTAAGCATTTGTGCATGTCTTTGTGAGCGTTTGTGTGTATCGGAGATGGACAATTTGCTGCATGACACCTGGGCATCAATCACTGTCACATCTCAAACGAACCATCGGCAGTACCATTGGGTGGTCAGCAGTGGTCTCTTAATCTGCAACCCCTGTCACAATGACAGGATGTGAATGGGCTTTTATTTTGACATTTAAACAAACACATTTTTTCTGCGTTTTTCATTTTGAAACTTACTTAAATAGATGAGATGTTTGTATCAAATATTAAAAGTCATGATAACAAATATAAAGTTAATGGTGGAAAAAGTACTTATGTTGGTTAAAGGTGGGGTAGGTAAGTTTGAGAAACCGGCTCGAGATACACTTTTTGTTATATTCCATGGAATGCTCTTAACATTCCGACAGCAATGAATATCTTTAAAAAATCCATAAAAAAATGTCATCTGTGGAAGCTGTAGTACTGTAAAAAGTACAACCAATCCGTTTAGCCGGCCAAACGGATTGGATTGCCGCCCTGTCTGTCAGCCTTCCATCTCGTGCACGCACAAATGTATCTCGTGCCCTCATTGGGCGTGCCCTCATTGGGCGTGCATTGCAGCAGTACTTCAATGACTCGCCAGCAACAGGCGGCCACTTTCACCAGTCTGCTGACGTCATGTGCGCGTTCATGCGTGTTGGAGGAGGTGCTCTGTAAGGAAGTCTGAAGGAAGGGGCGGATTCTTTACGGCTGTGTACTTTCAAATTTTAGTGCACTCGAGCCGGTTTCTGAAACTTACCTACCCCACCTTTAAGTTAAAAATAGCTATATGCCATTGTAAAATCCAGGTCTTTATATACAATGTAGATGCCTTTAATGAAGGGCGGAATGGCCTAGTTATATCAATCATATACATCAGGGATCACCAACTACATTTGTCCAAGGGCCAAAATGTATCCAATAGACACTATCGCGGGCCAGCGGGGGGGGGGCATGAATACATGCTCTGAAAGTAATCAGAATACAGTTACAGTTACGTGTCTTAAAAAAGTAACGTGTTCAGGTTACTTTTAGAATACTTTTGAAATACTTTATTTTTCCATAACAGATGGGTATGTTTTGGTGAGCAGGAGACACTTGTTTTACTGTTTTAATGGCTTATCAAGAACTCAAACACAACATCTTGGTGTCATTCTGGACAGCTCTCTCATCTGCACCCCACATAACATCACCCGGACTGCATTCTCCTGCTGTAAACCTTTCCTTAGAATATGTTATGAATTGTAAGGTGTCCTTGGGTGCTTTGAAAGGCGCCCCTAAATAGAATGAATTATCATTATTATTTATTATTATTATTATTATTATTATTATCTGAAACGATGTAATAACTTTTAAAACATTTTCCAGTCACTTGCCCATGCATTCAGCAAGCAGCAGGCCATTCACTTTGATTTGATCCCGTTATAAATGTCATCATTTCGACAATAAAGAAATGCTACATCAACGTTATCTTGCACATTTATCTAACCATCTCCGTTTCTAACTTTCAATATATCTTAAAAGAGATCTCTCTCTCTCATCTGCGTGCGGGGGCGGGGCCTCACAGACACGCTGCATCTCACTCGCTCACAGACACGCTGCATCTCTCTCTCTCTCACAGACACGCTGCATCTCTCTCTCTCTCACAGACACGCTGCATCTCTCTCTCTCTCACAGACACGCTGCATCTCACTCTCGCTCACAGACACGCTGCAGCGCTGTGCAGTGTGCACACAGTTCTGCCGGTAATGAATATTACATTTTGTGAGGAAACTTTTCCACCAATAATTCCAATAAGTATTCCAAAATGTATTCACTTCAGGTTTACGAAAGTAACTGTAATCAGATTACTCGTTTTTCAAATGTAACGCCAGCTGAATACAGTTAGCCTACTTTATTTTTGTATTCTGATTACGTAACGCCGTTACATATTCCATTACAACCCAACCCTGCTTCTAGGCTACTGTCCCGCAGCTCCTGCCTCTCTGTTGGACTCTGTCGCAGCGGGGCTGCTGCTGTGGTGCGGAGCGCACAAAGCAGACTCTTCACAACGAAGGATCACTTCTTCTTCTTCAAGGAAGGGAAGGTTTCACAGTACGCAGTCTACTGTCCCGCAGCTGCTGCCTCTCTGTTGGACTCCGGTACTGCACCTTACTCACGAGACGTTGTAAAAATAAAAATGGGTGGGGGGCGAACGCAGTAACCACTCCGCCAACGCCACAGTCACCCCGTCGTGCGGGCCGGATGAGAATGTCTGGCGGGCCGGATGTGGCCCGCGGGCCGCCAGTTGGTGGTCACTGATATACATCATTATAAAGGCTTATTTAAGTGTAGGCAGCATTTTAGTCTGCAGTTTAATCTGTTTGCACTACATCAGAGTAGTATTGAGTTGCTGCTACTGCAAGTATCACAAAATACAATTGACTGAATTTCCTTGATTTGGGTGTTAATGTACAGATGGACAGTTTCTATTGTATTTCTGACAAATTAGTTGTGAAAGGACTGTTTTAATACTTGCTTGTGGCAATAGTGCAAAGTCAATTATTGTCTACTAAAAGTGCCTGTTTTTTGTGTTTGTTATAAGGAACAGCTTTAGGAATAACAGGTCATGAAAAACCAGTTTGGGGTTAACAAAACGTGTACATTCTGAGCATTAGTGCTCCTACTGGACGGCTTCAATAAACTCTCCATCAGCAAATTCCTTGACTTGATTAAAAAAAAAAATCCTCTAGCACAGCTTGACTCATCCGTCTAATTCATACTCAATATATTATTAATATACAATGTGACAGGATTTATTTTTAGCTTACTTCGCCCTATAGGGCAGTAGAGATAGAAAATGGCAGGTTAGGGGTTAGAAAACACGTGTGGAAATGGAGGAGGTCAAGGAAGGAGAGAGAGGACAGAGACAGAGAGAAGAATAGATTGACCGGCCAAGAAGCAAATAAAGTGACAGGACTTCGCTGTCTCGAAAACAAATTGGACTTCAACCCTGTGCAGTTTGTGCCCAGAGGAGGGAAATTAACAATCTGTCTATTTGTTTAGGTATCCTATTAACCTTTCTATAAATAGTCCTCCTCTACCTTTGTCCTGTGCAGGGTTGTCTTGTTTCATGCCATGGCAAGAAAGCCAGTGGTTTCCAAGCCATGTATTTAGTTTGTACCAACAGCCACGTTTATTTAATCTTGTATGTTTTGCCTCTTCAACAGAGGTGTTTACTCTTGAAGAGTGATTTTTTTGTTTTCCTACATTTAGTAAAGGCTTATGTTTTTATACTTTTGTCTCCAGTTGTTGCATTTGAGTCCCAGTCATTGAGTCACATTCCTGACACATTTTCCTTGTAGCTCAGTTTGATCTTGAATAACTCCTGAGGATGTTATACCAATAACTAAATGAATTCCTTCGTGCTAAAAGGGCACACCTTAGTTGTAGCTCAGTTTTATCTTCAAGAGTTGGAGGTAATGAGTCGTACATAGCACACATGCTCACCTGTCAGCCATTTAAGATGTGTTAAAGTGTGTTATTCCTCATGAAAGTAATTATGTGCTTTTAAAGTGGACAAACTGCTATTCTGCAAGAAAAGACTACCTTGGAATTAAAATACAGCTACACGTTTAGTTTTTTTATGGGCTAAACATCTGATTTACTAGATGGAGGAAACACCTCACTGGCAGCCTGTATGAACACAACAAAAAATAACATGGAAAACAGATATGGTTGAGACAGAAAGAGGGGGAGAGAAAGGGAAATACAATTTGAGAGGTTTTGGGGAAATAAATCTAAAGAAAACCAGTCTTTAGTCTTGACGCATACTCGCACTTGGTCAGGGGGAATCAGTAGTACAGAATAGATAGAATGTAGCCAACACGCATACACACAGAAATAAAGAATATTACAAGTATGACCATACAGAAGAAAGTCTACTTGAAAGGCTAATATTGTGTAACTTCATGAACTTCTAAAGAACAATACAAATGCAATCCAATTCAGAATTTAACATTATACATTTTTTTTAACAACCACAAAAAATGTGCACCATTTTGCTTATTGGTGAGCGCAGAGTCATAAAAACATGGTGTAAAATACTTTGAAAGACATTTTTTCCTGGACATTTTCTGGTTCCTGCAGGGGACGGTCAATGAGAGCATTTGATTTAAATGATCTGCAAAAAGCTTACTAGTCAAAATAAAGTATACACCTACTGTAATGCTGAGATAAATGCAAATACAGATCATACATTTGTACTTGTTGTTGATGCCATTTCACAAAATTGTGATGTTAATTAAAGGAAAATTATGACAATGTGTTAGAATTATAACAAGGTCATTTAAAAAGTGGCTGGAAGTCTGGTCTAAGATGCCAAAATGTCAAAGAAATTGAACACAAATGTGAGGGTTCTTTTTTTGTGTGCTGCAAAAATGTATTAGCTCTGGCTCTGTTTGTATCTGTCACAGTTCTGTCTAGGTTTGGGTGTTTTCACTGTTCTCTGTCATGTTTTCCTCCTGTCGTTAGTGTCCCTGTGTGTTCTCCTCCCTCCTCACCTGTGTCTCGTTAGCTAATTGTGTTCACCTGTGGCTCTTGTGTTTTTCTCCTCCCTCCTCACCTGTGTCTCGTTAGCCGATTGTGTTCACCTGTGTCTTGTAATTATCCCTCCCTGTATTTAGTCTTGTCTCGTGCTGTGTTCAGTGTCGGTGCTTCTTTTGTTGGTGACGGACTTCACCGGTGAGTGTTCTGTTTTTGTCTGTATTCGTTCCATTTAGCCTTGAAATAAAGGTTTATCAAAGTTATCTGCGCTTGGGTCCTGCTTCCTTCACTCAACCGTGACAGAAAGCACCGACCAGAGATGGACCCAGCAGATGACCCATTTGAGGTGGAATTACAGCATTTTCCTTTGCTTTGGCTGGCTGCTATGATTGGTGGAGGGGAGCGTCCAGTGTTCGGCAGAAGGAGGCCGCTCTGGTAGAGGCGCACCGGTTGGCTATGGAGAAACCGGACTTGGTGAAGTTCTTACCTGACTGGATGTTGAACTTCATCTGGGTGTGTGATTTCCAGCCTGCGGACTATAAACGTCTCGGTGTGTTCCGTCTGGAGTCAACCAGTGCTTCCGCCCCAGTTCCTGCTCCTGTCCAAGAGGCGTTTTCTGGAACTCGGCTGGCTTTTGGAGGTCCACGGAGCCTTCAGGCGGCTTCTAGGAGAAGGAGTCGCAAGTCCAGGCTAGCAATCCGAGCCCCAAGAGTCATGGTTCCGGCTACAGAACCGGCCCACACAGCCATAGTTCCGGCCCCAGTACAGGCCCCAGCAGCCATGGTTCCAGACCTAGTTCTGGCCCCAGCAGCCATGGTTCCAGCCTTAGCTCTGGCCCCAGCTGTCCTAGTCCCTTCTCCAGTCCCACCTCTAGTCACTTCTCAAGTCCCTCCTCGAGTCACTTCTCTAGTCCCTTCCCTCATCCCATCTCAAGTTCCCTCTCGAGTCTTTCTCGAGTTCCCCTCTCAAGTCAACTCTCCAGTGTCCTCTCGAGTCACCTCCCAAGTCAACTCTCCAGTGTCCTCTCGAGTCACCTCTCAAGTTTCCCCTCAGGTCTCCTCTCGAGTTCCCTCTCAAGTCCCCTCTCAGGTCCCCTCTCGAGTTACCTCTCGAGTCACCTCTCGAGTCCACTCTCCAGTTTCCTCTCAAGTTCCCTCTCAAGCCCTCTCTCGAGTCCCCACTCAAGCCCCTACTCATGTCCAGTTGGAGGTCCCGCAGACTAGTCTTCTGCCGGGGGTCCTGCCAACCCCATGTCCTGTACCATTGGAGGTTCCGCTGGGGGTCCTGCCAACCTCATGTCCTGTCCAGTTGGAGGTCCCGCAGACTAGTCTTCTGCCGGGGGTCCTGCCAACCCCATGTCCCGTCCAGTTGGAGGTCCCGCAGACTAGCCCTCTGCCGGGGGTCCTGCCAACCCCATGTCTTGTCCCGTTGGAGGTCCCGCAGACTAGCCCTCTGCCGGGGGTCCTGCCAACCCCATGTCCTGTCCAGTTGGAGGTCCCGCAGACTAGCCCTCTGCCGGGGGTCCTGCCAACCCATGTCTTGTCCAGTTGGAGGTCCCGCAGACTAGCCCTCTGCCGGGGGTCCTGCCAACCCCATGTCCTGTCCAGTTGGAGGTCCCGCAGACTAGCCCTCTGCCGGGGGTCCTGCCAACCCCATGTCTTGTCCAGTTGGAGGTCCCGCAGACTAGCCCTCTGCCGGGGGTCCTGCCAACCCCATGTCTTGTCCCGTTGGAGGCCCCGCCGACTACTCTCCTGCCGGGGGTCCTGCCAACCCTTTGTCCGGTCTCGTTGGAGGCCCCGCCGACTACTCTCCTGCCGGGGGTCCTGCCAACCCTGTGTCCTGTCCCGTTGGAGGCCCCGCCGACTACTCTCCTGCCGGGGGTCCTGCCAACCCTATGTCCTGTCCCATTGGAGGCCCCGCCGACTACTCTCCTGCCGGGGGTCCTGCCACCCCATGTCCTGTCCCGTTGGAGGCCCCGCCGACTACTCTCCTGCCGGGGTTCCTGCCAACCCCATGTCCTGTCCCGTTGGAGGTCCCGCCGACTACTCTCCTGCCGGGGGTCCTGCCAACCCTATGTCCTGTTCCGTTGGAGGTCCCGCCGTCTACTCACCTGCCGGGGGTACTGCCAACCCTGTGTCCTGTGCCGTTGGAGGTCCCGCCGTCTACTCTCCTGCCGGGGGTACTGCCAACCTTTTGTCCTGTCTCGTCGGAGGTCCCGCCAACCGCTCTCCCTGCTGGGGGTCCTGCCAACTCCTGGTCCTCTTCCGTGGGGGATCCTGCCGAAGCCTGTCCCGCCGGCTCCGGTTCCTGTCCGGCCGACACCGGGTCCTGCCCGGCCTCCGGAGCTGTCTGGTCTTCGCCCTCGATCCCGACCCTCTGTGAGCCGCGGTCTTCGTCCGCGGGCCCGGCCTCCTGACTCTTCCTGCCGCTGCCCTCGTCCTCGGGCCCGGCCCCCTGACTCTTCCTGCCGCTGCCCTCGTCTCGAGCCCGGCCCCCTGACTCTTCCTGCCGTGGTCTTCGCCCTCGATCCCGACCCTCTGTGAGCCGCGGGTCTTCCGTCCGCGGGCCCGGCCCCCTGACTCTTCCTGCCGCTGCCCTCGTCCTCGAGCCCGGCCCCCTGACTCTTCCCTGCCGCTGCCCTCGTCCTCGAGCCCGGCCCCCTGACTCTTCCTGCCGTGGTCTTCGCCCTCGATCCCGACCCTCTGTGAGCCGCGGTCCTTCGTCCGCGGCCCGGCCCCCTGACTCTTCCTGCCGCTGCCCTCGTCCTCGAGCCCGGCCCCCTGACTCTTCCTGCCGCTGCCCTCGTCCTCGAGCCCGGCCCCCTGACTCTTCCTGCCGCTGCCTTCGCCCTCATGCTCGGCCCCTGAGTTCGCCCGCTGTGGCCTTCGCCCCACCATGGACTCTGCCTTGCCCCCGGGCCGTCCGCCCGAGACCCCCACCATGGACTCTGCCTTGCCCCCAGGCCGTTCCGCCCGAGTTCCCCCTTCTCGGCTTCTGCAGTGCCCCCGGGCCGTCCGCCGAGATCCCTTCCTGGTCCCCTACTGGGCTCCTGGGCGGTCAGCTTAGTCCCGTCCTCCGGACCCCCCCACCCACCCTGGTGGCCTAGGGATACGTCCCTCCTCCGGACCCCCTCCACCCACCCTGCTGGACTTTTTTGGATTTTTGTGTTGGGGTTTAGGGACGTCTGGAATCCGTCCTTGAGGGGGGGGTTCTGTCACAGTTCTGTCTAGGTTTGGGTGTTTTCACTGTTCTCTGTCATGTTTTCCTCCTGTCGTTAGTGTCCCTGTGTGTTCTCCTCCTCCTCCTCACCTGTGTCTCGTTAGCTAATTGTGTTCACCTGTGGCTCTTGTGTTTTCTCCTCCCTCCTCACCTGTGTCTCGTTAGCCGATTGTGTTCACCTGTGTCTTGTAATTATCCCTCCCTGTATTTAGTCTTGTCTCGTGCTGTGTTCAGTGTCGGTGCTTCTTTTGTTGGTGACGGACTTCACCGGTGAGTGTTCTGTTTTTGTCTGTATTCGTTCCATTTAGCCTTGAAATAAAGGTTTATCAAAGTTATCTGCGCTTGGGTCCTGCTTCCTTCACTCAACCGTGACAGTATCGATACATTTCGCTCAGACAATGGGCACAGAGGGAAGTCCAAACAACACTTGACTGATGTTCAAACTGATATAAAATATCCACCCAAACTCTGCTAAAGTAAAACCAGAACCATACAGAGTGATCCTGCCTCTGCTGTGTAAATCTCTTCTTCTATTGACGTCACGTCTGCAGTGCCAGCTGACTCCCCACAAGACATTGATGTATCCTGAACCACACTAATTTCAAATCAAAGAGTCCCAGATTGGCTGACCAGTTTCATCGGCTGTGACAACACACAGCTCATTTTAGAGGCTGTGCAAATACACCAATAGACAGAGTCAATGGCACACTGTCTGAGGGACAGGGCCAAAAAAATAAGAAACTGCATACCTTAAAGAGGTATTCCCCACTATAGGTATTCCCCACTATAGGACCTTTTGTTCTTGACGTTTTTAACAGCAGTCTGCTCACAGGAGTTGTTCCGGAAAATTGGAAACATGCCGTTCTACAACCACTTATTAAGAAATCTAGTCTGGATCCCACAGTTGTTGCAAACTTTAACTCCATTTCCAAATTGCCTTTTATGTCCAAAATCCTAGAGAAGATTGTACACAGTCAACTTCTCGCTTTTCTGGAAGAGCACAAGGTACTCGAGGTCTTCCAATCTGGTTTTAAAACCTTGCACAGCACGGAATCAGCTCTTATAAGAGTTTTTAATGATATCCTTTTAGCAACAGACTCAGGTGAAAGCATTACCCTTTTACTCCTTGATCTAACGGCCGCTTTTGATACAGTGGACCATGAGATCCTGATAGCTCGTTTGGAGCAGTGGGTGGGCATTAGGGGCAAAGCCCTCGAATGGTTTAGGTCGTATCTGACTGGTAGGACTTTCTGCGTCAGCCTTGGGGACTGTGAGTCCTCGTCTGCTCCTCTCCTTCGTGGGGTTCCACAGGGCTCAGTGTTAGGCCCCCTGTTGTTCTCCCTGTATTTGCTCCCTCTTGGGTCCATTCTTAGGAAGCACGGTATCGCTTTCCATTGCTATGAGGACGATTGCCACTTAAAAAGAACGACTCATATTCAATTAAACCGCTGTTAAACTGCCTTGAAGACATTCAATCCTGGATGTCATGCAACTTTTTTAAATTAAATGATGACAAAACCGAAGTGATGGTTTTTGGTGCCCCTCGGACCACTCCTATAGACCTAGGATCCCTGGGCCACTCCACCAGGCCTAACATCACAAATCTTGGGATAAAGATGGACTCCTGAGGGTGAGTCTAAGCGCAGAGGGGACTGTGCTTTCTCTGCTGCCGCAACTAAACTGTGGAACGACCTGCCCTTGCTCATCAGACAGGCTCCCACACTGTCTGCTTTTAAATCCCGTCTTAAAACCCACCTCTTCTCCTTAGCATTCAGAAACAAGCAGATTGTTGCTTTTATTTGCTTTCAGTGGTCTATTGTTTTTATTATATGGCTGTTATTTATTTTTTAATTATTACGTGTATTCTGGTTTGTTTTGTGTTTGTATCTTGTATTTTAAATGTATTTATATTATGTTGTGTGAGCTTATCTCTCTGTACAGCACTTTGGTCTGAAGGTTTTAAAGTGCTATATAAATAAAGTTGGATTGGATTGGATGATGGATTATCAGTAATCATTTCAAAGTGACACAGAGATATTGGATTAACCTTCTGCAGCGTTTATATGCATTTTATATATATATTTTTTTTTTTTTTTTGTTTCGGTAAAAATGGTTCATATCGTCAGTTGTTGTGCTTTACTGGCAAATAGAGCTGCACTGTTTCTGTCCAGCTCTTCCCTTGTTCTCTTGGCCAAATGAGTGATGTAATTCTCTCCGGGTGTCCTTGGTCTGCCCCGGATTGTTGCAGATGAAGTGCTCAGAGTACTTCAACAGTAAGGCTGTTGAGGGGCATCCTTAGGCCAAGCAGCCCTGAAATCAAAGGATATTTTCTGAATCAGAATGTACTGACATTGTCACTGTGGAGTTTTATCACCATCCCCCTGTGTGAAGGTTTCTGTTTAATTGCCATTATGTGATCCTGACCTTGTCTCGGACATCCTGATTCTTATCTGACATGCTTGATATATATATTTTTTTGTGTAAGGGGTCAGACAACTCAATTGTTTAAATGGAAATTGCACCGGATAATGTGATATGGTGTCAGATAAAACCAGATGTAGCGCATGCCTAGTTTGTCTAAATGACTAAGCTACTTCATGAGGATTCTGTCAGCTCAACTGAGAGCAGGGTGCAGGATGGACACAAATGCAGGACAAACAAGGGTTCAGAAAAATACTTTTATGAAGGGTTTATCCTGGCAAACAGGGAAAACACAACAGAACTCTCCAGCGCACGACAAACAAGGATCTGACAAACACTAAGAAAAGAAAACCAGAACGTTAATACATGCAGAACAAAAAGGGCAGTAGATGAAACAAAGCAATCATGCAGGCGGGAAAAAAAAAACGGTGAAATGTTTTCCAAATAAAACAGCGAACAATGTTATGTCACTAAGCCTCTACCACCTATTGCAAATGTGAAAGGGTGATGGTAAAGATCTGGTGCTAGACCAAACCGTTACTTTAGAAACTCAATATGAGATTCAAGCATTGACTGGTGTTTTTTCGATGATTTTGAGGAAACTGTCGATGCTAAATCAAATCAAATCAAGTTTTATTTATATAGCACATTTATAAACGATTTTTGGTCGAGCCAAAGTGCTGTACATATAATAAAAAATAGCCTACAGTAGCGACACTTTACAGCAAATACAACAGCACAGATTGTTCAGAATATCAGTATGAGAAAAACGACACCTTCTAACCTTAGACCCTCACATCGTACAAGGAAAAACTTCCAGAGAAAAACCCACAGTTTAAAGGGGAAAAAATGGGAGAAACCTCAGGGAGAGCAACAGAGGAGGGATCCCTCTCCCAGGACGGACAGACGTGCAATAGATGCCGTGTGTAAATCAAAGAGATAATACATTTTACAGCATATAGACCGAATGTTAGGAAATGCATGTGTCTGTAATAAGAAGATGAATCCATGAGGATGTCAGCTACAATCCTGTGGAAGCCACCAGGGAAGCAGCATGGCGAGACCCAAGACAGGACCGCAGAGACAGGTTCAGCCACGACCCGAACGTCCACGACTTAATCCAGAACTCAGGATAGAGGATCCAAGACACAGGACTACAGCAAGAGGATCAGCCTCGGCTCTGGATCCCGGCGTAGATATAGATACAAAACAAGAAAAAAGATTTGGCTGGGTTAATCGGAACAAGAGAATACACAGACACAGACAGAGAGGGGAAAAGGTCATTGGATAAAAGTTATTCTTGATAACCCTCTAGAAAGATCTCATGAACTTCCCCACTCAATCTATCAAGACCCGAGCAGTTCTATTAGAAGTCCAAGGTAAAGGCACAGGCCAGCGCATACCGCTCATGGAATCCCTCACCATATGAACTCTGACCCCTCAAGTGTACAAGTGAAGAGACACCATGTGACAGCTCCTTTTTAGAATAGTATTTCTTCTCTTCTCTGAGAAACAAGGGGATGAAAAGAACAGCCAGAAATAGAGGAAGAGAGGCACAACGTGACTACGTAAATGCACTCTCCTAAATATTAAACGAGTAAGAGGTGAAGAAACACAAAGCCAGAAATTGAAAAGAAAAGGCACCATCATGCTTCCCCTTAGAATAGGGTGGAAATTATGAAGACCCAAATTATGAAGAGGGGACATGGGATACTAGTGAAGAGGGACAACAGTGAAAAAGCCCAATGTATCCAACGTACCAGCACTCTCCAAAGAGACAGAAAGTCAAAGTATACGCCGAGAGGCACAACATGACTACGTAAATGCACTCTCCCGTATAAATTAGTTCAATTGAAAGGGGGTGAAAAACTAAACTAATCAAAAGAAGGAAGTAAAGAGGCCTAAAAGCCCTCTCCTAGATTCAGGTAAAGGAAAGAACTGGGGAACAAACAAGTACAGGAGGAAAGGCCCAACGAGTCAACGTCAACACACTCTCCTAGAATAGTTCAAGGTAAACGGGGTAGGAAGAATATAGTAAGAAACAGAGCTAAAAAGGCGTCCAAGAATGCTTTCCCTCTAGTCCAGTGTGAAAATGTAGGATAAGAAACAGAGATAGAGAGCACAACAACCTATCTCTTCGTCAGATGCACTCCCCCGCCTGGATAAGCGACTCTGTGCCCCATCCCCCTCTACCGGACCTTAGATCCGCAGAGGGAGAGGGGAGGGACCAACCCCAAGGGGGGATTTAGGGTTTTAAAAGAAAACCCCGCAGAGATCCAAAAATGGATGAAGAAGTAATTACAAAACGGTTTATAAAACCAAGAGGTTATTCCTCATATTTCTAAAATGTTCTAATCTAATTCAGGGTTATACCAACTCAGCTCCAAGCAACCAGACGTAGCAACCAGTCAGTCCAGTCAGAACCTTCTCTACCGTCTCCCCGCCACAACCTACTAATCATAAAAACTGAAACCCCATAAAACCCCAATAATATTAATAACATTTAATAATATTAAAAATAGTATCAATTCTGTGGATAACTAAATAAATAAATAATTAAACAAAAGCCAGAGAGAAAAAGTGAGTTTTAAGTGTTGATTTAAAAAAAAACCCAGGGTCTGGGCCGACCTCACATGGAGGGGCAAAGTATTCCAGAGCCTAGGGCCAGCCGCTGCGAAAGCTCGATGCCCTCTGGTTCTAAGCCTGGTCTTAGGCACTATCAACAGCAGCTGATCAGCCGACCTTAAGGCTCTGCCTGGGGTGTAGCGATGGAGGAGTTCGGCTATATAGGCAGGAGCCAGCCCATTTAGGGCTTTAAAAACAAATAAAAGGAGTTTAAAATATATTCTGAACCGAACTGGAAGCCAGTGCAATGAAGGCAGAATTGGGGTGATATGGTCACACTTTTTATGGCCAGTAAGAAGACATGCAGCTGCATTCTGAACTAGCTGGAGGCGTCTAATTGAGGCCTGGTCCATACCCACATACAGAGCATTGCAGTACTCCAGTCTCGAGGTAACAAAGGTGTTAATAACCCTTTCTAGGTCTTTAAAAGATAAAAACGATTTGGTCTTAGCCAATAGTCGTATTTTGAAAAAGCAGGTCTTGACTACAGTGCTAACCTGCTTATCGAATTTAAAGGCTCTGTTGAAGGTCACTCCAATGTTCATGACAGAGGGGAGGATATTTTTATTGAGAGAGCCCAGAATATCAACCGGGGAGACTGTTGGTTGGGGTCCAAAAAAGATGACCTCGGTCTTGCTCTCATTGAGGGTAAGGACGTTTTGGCTCAGCCAGGATTTAATCTCTATTAACCTCTCAAGCCCGAAGGTCCCCCCAGTGGACCCCCCCCCCACAGTTTTTTTTCGAGACTATGTCTCAGGGCTTCTTAACATTTATGAAACTATTAATGTTTCATACCCTTTTAAAGGTAAGAAACTCCACTAACTGACAATAAGAACAATTTTTAGCTAAAAAAACACAAGAGTAATACCAAGCCTTTGAATTAGCATTGAGCGGAAAAATGCTAACTAATGCTAATGCTTTTTTACACAGAACTCACGGTAGAAATGCCCTTATTACTATCTTAACTGCACAAATAAGATATACGATTTAAAGCTGAGACTCCACAGATTCCAGACATGTAATATCATCACTGTACGACCCCGAATTGCAGAGCTATCAGCCAGAAAAGAGAAAGTAAACAACATCCGGTTTAAAAAATATTACAATAATTTAGTCTTACCTTTTTTGATTTGTGATCAAAAGTTGTGTTCACCGGAATAAAAACGCCGCTCAAGGTTAATCCAATGTCTTTGTGTCACGTAGAAATGTTGACTGATAATCCATCATCATATTTATGGCAATATACTGGGTATAAAGTTTTGCAGTCCAGGCGTGCACTTTCAGTTATGCTTTGTTCGCTTCTCTATTACATCCGCTATGGTAATGTTTACGTGGATTTCGGAACTGCCCATCGATTCTATTGGTTCTGATGGTTAAGAAAAAGGTGTAAATCACACGAATCGACCAATGGGTTCTAGAGATATAGTCCTGCGTAAAGTATAAAGAATGCCAGCCAGTTTAAGTACATTACGCAGCCGACTTCATTTATTGTTTACTACGGAAGGAAGCAGGAAGCAGGAATTGCAGGACCCAGAGCGCACGGAGCACAGAGCGGACAGCAGATAACGGAATTGCAGTTTTATTGCTTATGTATTATCAGAACATTTCAAAGGGGACACAGCCCCATTGGATATTAACCTATGGATGTACTACATCATCGTTTTTATCGTTTTAATGCCATTGAAGACCAGTTTAGACCAGACAAAGAGGAAGGTAAGCCATGTTATCCTAGCGCATGTTAGTACCTAGCTCCACTTGTTTTGATGTACGTTTTTGTTGATAACCTCGCGAGTTTGTATCTTTCAGTGTTGAGGTGGGCACCGTTAGATTCTGTGTCTTTACGATCATAAACGATGTGTTGGATGTGCAGCTAGGATAAGTAATAAGGGAGCTAGGAGTGATTTTCGGTGCAGTAATAGGTTAGCATTTTTCGCTCTGGGCTAATTCAGAGGCTCACTGTTAGCATTGTGTGTTGATGAAATAAATGAAAAAGATCAGTTAAATTAGTTTTTTCCCGTTATATGGATATAAAATATTCATAGTTTATTAAATAGTAAGATTCCTTAGGCGTTGTTTCCTGCAAATTACGCGATTTCGGTCCGTGGGGCCTAAGAGGATAACAGAGTATGTTTTTATATTTTATTTTTATTTTTTATAGGAATGAACACCTATAGTGATAATTCAAAGTAATAAAATGATTTTTACAGTGAAAAAGTTCAAATGGAACTGATGGTTCCCAAATTACCCAGATGTACTTATTATATGTGATAGTTTGGATTTCTATAGCTTTTAGTCTACTAACCCATCATTCAAGGGTGGTTTTCACTATAAGTAATGGGTTTTCTTTAGGCGGATATTAGAATTTACATGTTTTTACTATGTTCCATCTGAATTTATTTTAAAATATAAACATCTATATTGATTCTGACACTTCTACATCCAACTCAGAGATGTAACCTTGCTTTGAGAGAAAAAATTATTAATTTACCCCTTTTAGAAGTGAAGATATAGTCTTTGTTGTGTTTTCGAGCCTGGAACCTGAAAAACAGGCTCAGGGCTTAATCAATCAATCAATCAATCAATGTTTATTTATATAGCCCAATATCACAAATGTTACATTTGTCTCAGTGGACTTCACAGTTTGTACAAAATATCAGTATGACAATACGACACCCTCTGTCCTTAGACCCTCACATCGTACAAGGAAAAACTTCCGAAGAAAACCCCCAGTTTAAAGGGAAAAATGGGAGAAACCTCAGGGAGAGCAACAGAGGAGGGATCCCTCTCCCAGGACGGACAGACGTGAAATAGATGCCGTGTGTAAATTGAAAAGATAATACATTTGCAACATAGGTAGTCCAAATGTTTGGAAATGCATGTGTGTATAATAGGAAGATGAATCCACGAGGATATCCATCCAGGACCTATGATCCAGGACCACAGCCACGACTCAAGATCCAGGGCTCGCGATGCAGGACACAGGACCGCAGGATCATCCATGACTCCGGATCCCAGCGTATATAGACACCAAAAAGAAAGAAATTTGGGGAAGCTGCGTTAATCGGAACATGGGAGTACACGGGTATAGACAGAGAGAAGGAAGAAGTAAGATGTCCCCGGACAAACTAAGCCTATATCAGCAAAACTAGGGGCTGAATCTAATCAGCCCTAACTATAAGCTTTATCAAAAAGGAAGGTCTTAAGCGCACTCTTAAAAACGGATAAGGTGTCTGCCGCCCGAACACAAACTGGAAGCTGATTCCACAAATGTGGAGCTTGATAAGAAAAGGCTCTGGCTCCCATTGTACTTTTAGAGACTCTAGGAACAACCAACAACCCTGCATTCTTGGAACGCAATGCCCTAGTAGGACAGTAGGGTATAATGAGTTCTTTAAGGTAAGATGGCGCCTGCCCATTAAGGGCTTTGTAGACGAGAAGAAGAATTTTAAATTCTATCCTGTGTTCTATAGGGAGCCAGTGTAAGGCAGCCAGAACAAGAGTAATGTGGTCCCTTTTCCTAACTCTGGTTAGTACACAAGCTGCAGCATTTTGAATCAGCTGAAGTGACTTGACTGACTTCTTGGTACACCCTGATAATAAAGAGTTACAATAATCCAGCCTTGAAGTAACAAATGCATGGACTAGTTTCTCTGCATCGTTTTGAGGCAAGATATGCCTGATTTTTGCAATGTTACGTAGATGGAAGTAAGCGGTCCTTGAAATTGATTAAGAGGTTAAGCAGTCCTTCAACTGCTGTAGTGAGTTGGCATTTTGATTGAGAGGCAGATAAATCTGTACATCATCAGCGTAACAATGGAAGGGGATATTATGTTTTGTGAGAATTGAACCTAGGGGCAGTATATACAATAGGAAAAGGATGGGGCCCAGAATCGAGCCTTGGGAACCCCACAGGTAAGAGGGGCTTTGGCAGAGGAGAAGACACCTAGCTGCACTGAGAAGCTCAGGTAAGACCTAAACCATGCAAGAGCAGAGCCTGTAATACCTGTAATATGCTAGCTGAGCAACATACTGCACTTTCTTTTAGAGCTAGAAATGGTTCACTTAATCTCGTGCACACCCACTGCCTGTAACTTTGCTCATTTTTTGGGGGATAAAGAACAGTAATTAGGAGCACTGTTATCAGTGACGGTGGCACATTCCCTGTAAACACTACAGCAGAGAGGAGTAATGTCTGATGGGGCAGCAGACTGCACTTACTGTAGCAGCAAAGCTGCTTGCCAGGACCCAGTGATAATTAATACAGAAAAATAACTAAAGAGATAGAACTTATTTGGAAGTATCTAGCCGCACCATAATCGCCGAAGCAGAAGCAGAACCAGAAGCAGAGATATCTTATAACCCACCTATATCTAATACTGGACTTCCTCCTTGTCTTTAACAAAGTAAGTTTGGCTATCTTTCTTTATTCATCGTTAGCCAACACAAGCTAATTTAAATGCAACCGCTGGATATATATATATATATATAAGCTGCAACCCATGAAATAAAAATCCGCAAAAATAACATCTTAAATCCATTGACGTACGGGAGAAATCAAGCAGTGTGCATTTCCTCGTGGAAGTGTACAAATGTAAAGGTTGTGCACAAATATTCTATATCTCCATTGGAGTTATAAGTCTTTAAAAAAATAGGTTTTCCTTCCATATTGTTAGACTTAAGTACAGTTAGTTGGACACAACTTATGCTGCTTTCACATAACTTGCTCTCTGTTCACACTGAAGTTGGGCGCAAAGTCTTGCGATGGAAAAAGCTAGCTATGTTTTGTTTCTATGGTTACGGCTGCTAGCTTGCGACGCTACATACAGCTGTTCTCTAATTTGTTGCACGTTGAAAAGTCAGCGCTGTACAAGGTCCAAGTTTAAATAATTTCAACTTTAAGCACAGTGCTCTGCAACACATTTGAGCTGTCGAATGGTTGCACTTCCACCTAGTCAGGGGGCACCGATCTCTCCAAAGAAATACAACGGAAACTTCAGGGCAGAGCCGTTTTACCGTTTTTCATGTGAATGCAGCTTTAGGGAAAAGCCAAGACGGGTATGTTAATGATATTTTAAACCTGCTTAAAGTAAATGTGCTTACATTACACTACTGCATTGGATATAGTAATATTATTTGCAGTCAGACTGAGGGCCAGGCTGTCAATCCATCCCATAAACTCTTTAGATCAAAGGAGTGTTGCCAGGACAACCATTCTAATCAGAGTTCTGCAGCCTGATAACTATCAAAGGATTAATTGGATTATGGAGACAGACGCACAGTAAACTGTAACGTCTGTGAAGTGTTTGTGACCTGTTCTATCTTTATTAGACAGTATCAAGATTATTGTCATTCTCCAAAAGCAACATTGAAGCTTTGAATCACAATTTTTCAATGTGTTGTGTATCTACCACTGTAATAAACGAGTGTAAGGCACAGAAACCCAGGACGGAAAAAGAACATTCAGGCTGCATTCAGATAATATTGAACCTGCATTTTTATATTTTGTGCAAACCTCTGATTCACCTCGCAACTTCATTTCTCACTTGTACTTGGAGAAAATACCACCTATCCAGTTGCCAAGTACTAGAGATTACCATTGCCAGCTAACCCATAATAAAAATGGACAGGACCTTGGTTGAGTAAGCACACACATCCTTCCCTTAACGCTTTGAACTGTTTCATCCATATCTTAACATTTCTTGCTTTGCACACTTTAGCTCAGAACGTTTTTGTTTTATTTAAATTCACACATCCAAGGGTTGAGGAAAGGTCTGAAATGGAAACACCTAAAGGCAAGTTTCTTTGGTCAAATCATATTTTTTTCTTTCATATCATGCAGGTTCATCCCGGTTGCGTGAAAATCCCAAAATGATCTCGCAAGTGTCAGAATATTTTAGAGAATGTGCATGAAGTCTAAATCTTGGTGGTGCTAAAATATCCATGATGGTATCTTTGTAATATTACAGTGAACCTAAAGGTGGAGTAGGTCATTTTGGAGAAATCAGCTCGAGTGCGCTAGAATTTGAAAGTACACAACCGAAAAAAATCTGCTCCTTCCTTCAGACTTCCTTACAGAGCCCCTCCTCCAACACACACGAACGCGCAAATGACCAATGAGGGCACGAGATAAGTTTGTGCACAGATGGAAGGCTGACAGGCAGGTAGGCCATCCAGTTATTTTAGCCGGGCCGGGGCAGATAACTGGACGTGCTTTTTACAGCGCCACGGCTTCCAGAGATGAAATATTTTTATGTATTTATTGTCAAAGGATTTCATTTATTCATTGCTATCGGGATGTTAAGAGCATTCCATGGAATATAACAAAAAGTGTTTCTGAAGTGAATTACTTTAGCGCACTCGAGCTGGTTTCTCCATTCTTACTTACCCTACCTTTAACATGTGAATAAGAATCTTAATATCTCAAACTATTCAATGGAGTGACTCCATATGTTGTAAACACATTTGTGATCTGCATAGGGAAATGCATTGTGAGTTTTTCTTTCTCTCATGCCACCACAACGTTGATATTATTTGTTTTTAGTACAGTGTTTTTAAGACTTCTTGATGGATTATCAATTAAATTGGGTATGGACATTCATGTCCCCAGTGGATGACTCTTTAAGTTCCCCTCCAAACATATTTAAAGTATGTAAAACAGATCTGCTAACCCTAACCCTGGAAGAGTGACTGGAGGCACATCTACTCTTTCTACCAAAATGTAAGATTGTTGTATCTCGCCTTGCCCTACCACCCAATGCCGCTAAAGCCCGTACCAGGACCATTGACATTTACTCTATTAGCAACCCACCTGGTGTCTAATTTCTTCACTTCTTTCTTTAGTGTGTTTGCCGCCTGTGTGGCTACCTGTCCTCTGTCCTGCTCTAATAAGATTTACCTGTCCTTAATAACCCTTGCTCCCCTGTATTTAGTCTTAGCTGTGAGACAAAAAATGTCTGGCCTTCTGCAGTTGCCAGACACATATTGCATCACGTCAGCAATTATTGTGTGAATCTTTGCTCTAGTGTGTATTCAAGTAAAAAAAAATCAATGCACTACCTACCAGGAACATTTGCAGAATTACTCTATTAATTCAATTTTAAGTTTTCAAAACGTTGCATACTTGCAGTAAATAGTTCATAGTTTTTGGAACTGGCACATGTTTATGCTTTACCCCAACAACCACTTTGATGTAGAAACAAATGCATCAAAAAGTATGTATGGTCATATTTGAGTCTGAGAGCCATACTGTACAATGTATTACATAATAACAGAGGCAAAATGTGTAATCGCTCTGAAATGGTAGATAATTATCAATCAACGCTGCCCCGCTGAAGGGGACATGTTTCACTCTGGGGCTTTGCAACAAGCAGCCGAGCCCAAACACACAACTCTGCACAAACATGTGTTCCTCTGTCTGTATGCACATGTGAGTATTAACACTTTTCACAGCAGGTAAACACAGATACACCCAGACAAAAAGCTACATGTATGCATACACTCCAGAAAGTATTAAACTGTACAGAGAGAAACACACACACACACATACAAACACTTCCGCTAGATTCAGTGAGCTGAGAACATTTCCCTGCATAATGAGTCTTGGTCACATCTGAATAATTGATAGCAGAAAATGGATTTGGGAAAACATTGTAATTTCTCTTGTGAGCAAAATAACCACCTTCCCAAAACAAAACACTGCTGAAAAATGTATATCAGTGGGGGCATGGGGGTTGCTTGTGTCTACATAGTTTAGTGTTAATTAAATCAATATTCACATTTACCTGAAGCAGCCTGATGTTGCCCTTCACACTTCCTGCCCACTGTTTCCTTCTATCCACTCCTCTTCCTCTCTCTTTTATTCATCCTCTCCCGCCTCCTCTTCTCCTTCTGTTCCTCCATCCCTTCTTCTCTTTTGCTCCCTGTGGTGCAGTTCTTATGCAGTTAATGAATACTGCAGTTATAGACTCACAGAGCTCATCTTCATTTCTATAGGGTGCAGCTTATATTAAAGCATGGGATTTAAATATGGATATTAATATTTAAAATGCTGGTATTCAGTCTTAATATGGCCATTCCCTTTTAAAAGATCCAAACCTAATTCATACAATGATATGATAACTGAGTTTTAGTTTCAAGTCAATACTGCCATTCACATGCTCAATGCTAACTAAAAAGTTAAGATGATGGACCTTTTAATAATCCCTGTAGGGAAATTCACGTGCCAAGGCAGCAACAGAATAAGAAGAAGCACAGATGTTATACATGGTGTATACACGGGAATAATACAAATAATGAATAAAATGAGAATAAACATGTATTAACGGTATTAATTGAACTAACGAATAATGGAAGTTAAACTGGAGTTAGATCCGGTGATTGTACGTTAATATATACAGATATGTGAGCAGAACAGACATGTTTTATGTGCATGTGCATAGATTGCAGATATTATTAAGGGCCAGTACAGGTTATTAATGGTTTACAGGGTGAACCCCTTGATTTTGTAGCCTGATGGCTACAGGCACAAAGGACTCTCCTTGGTGCTTAGTGCTGTGCCGAGGAGAGATGAGTCCAGGCTTGGATTTTCGTCATTTTAGGGGCAAGGCCATTTGGCCTTTGGTGTCACACATTTTTTCAGGGCGCACAGGCCATTGAGGGAAACATTTGGATTTGGAGCCTACAAATAAATAACTTCACTTTCTGATAAGAAAAACACACGAGTGACATGGAAAACAAATTACTTTTTTAATATCAATCATGTCAGACATTATATCATCATATAGGCCTATGCCTCCTTAGTATTACCGTATATAAAATTAAATACTTTACTTTGAATAACTAGTGTTTGGTATGTTTGGTAAAATCCGAAATCAAATCATAAAATCTAAAAATCTATTAATACGTAACAAAAATTTCAGAGCAGAAGAAACAGCATTCAAGGGTCAAACTCTGCACATAAATCATTCAGTAGTGCAGAGTGAAGCTCAAACATTCAACTGTACGAGTACTATTTGACAGTTTGGCTGATCTCCATTATCATTCTGACTTCATAATAATAACTGGAGAAAGTAATACATTCTTAATATGTGTGGAATTACATACTTATTGGACCTATCCCTATGTGTGGACTTCATTTTCAATTTGGGTGTACCATCAGATTGATATTCATTCTTAATGGCCAGTAACATCCCATGTGGTATGCAGCTCTTGCTAATAACTGTTAACCTCTGACAGCCATCACATGGGAAACACAGATTTCCTTTTCGAGGCAGCAGATTGGAGCAGGTGACCCCTTTCAATCACACTCTCGTTCCTGCTCAACTAGTCAAGTGCTCTGAATTATGTAGAAGGAGATTCGGAGATTCGGTGGATGGAAACGACTGAACTGGACCTTTTAAGACACTGTATGGCTCGATATGCCTGAGAACCATGTTTAAATAAACATTATACGGAGAGAGAAGGTGAGAGTCATGCCAAGTCATACTGCCAAGCCAAGTCATACATTATTCCTGTTGGCTTCTAGTCTATCAAGCTGCTTTAATGCATTCTAGATGTCCACATGTAAGTCCAGAGTTGGAAATATGTATGCATATACCTACAGATGTAGCGCTTCATTTCAGACGCCTACCCGTGCGGGTCCGTGATCGGCACGGGGTGGGCCCCTGCTGAAAAGGAAAACCCCCCCGCAGGACTTGAAACGCCCCCTTGATAAATACATTTAATTATAATGAATCCAGCTGCAATGGATCATGGATCCACCAGGGGGAGCCGTGAAAAGCTGCCACACTGGAACTCATGAGACTGTTGTAACAACAATAACATTATAAATAGTAACATAGCATGGTATTGCACATTTAGCTTTGAGTGTTACTGGCCTGAGATTTTTTTATTACATGAATTAAGGTGACTGAGGATTTTTAACATAGACTTTTCAGTGTCCCACATTTTGCACAGAACTGTCCCACATTAGGAAAAGCAGATTGTCTGAGACAACTTGGCACTAAGAGTACTAATATGTCTACCATTTCTTTTATGACTTTAATATCTGCAATTTCTCTTTTGGTTTGATTAGGACACATCCTGGGGATTTCAGAATGGTACTGGATTTTGATGTATTGTATCGGCTTCATGTCACAATATATTCCCGAAGTCTGAAATGCAAAAATGTCCCACATTAGGGCAATTCACCCTACATTTAATCATTCAAACGAATACAATTTTAACGAAATAAATGTGGTATGAAATTAATATCTATATATTGTATACTATACTTGTACTGCTAACCATTTTCATACTTTATATATATTAGCATATTCACACACTGTTCATACTGTTCATACTGCTCACAGGCTGATATCTAGTGTATTCATACCCCTCCATCCATCCATCCATCTTCTTCCGCTTATCCGTGGTCGGGTCGCTCCTTTCGACGCGAAGGAGGAGCGGCTCAACTCCGAGTCCCTCCCTGATGACCGAACTTCTCAACTTATCCCTAAGGGAGACACCAGCCACCCTGCGGAGAAAAAAATGGCCTCAGATTTGGAGGTGCTGATCCTCATCCCAGCCGCTTCACACTCGGTTGCGAACCGATCCAGTGAGTGCTGAAGGTCGCAGACCGATGAAGCCATCAGAACCACATCATCTGCAAAAAGCAGTGGTGCAATCCTTAGCCCACCGAACTGCAGACCCCCCCCCCCCCATGACTACGCCTCGAAATCCGATCCATGTATATTACAAACAGGATTGGTGACAAAGCGCAGCCCTGGCGGAGGCCAACCCTCACCGGAAATGGGTCGGACTTACTGCCGAGGAGCCGGACACAGCTCTCGCTTTGGGAGTACAGAGATTGGATGGCCCTGAGTAGAGACCCCCTCACCCCATACTCCCGCAGCACCTCCCACAGTAACTCCCTGGGAACCCGGTCATACGCCTTCTCCAAGTCCACAAAACACATGTAGACCGGATAAGCGTACTCCCAAGCCCCCTCCAGGATCCTTGCGAGAGTAAAAAGCTGATCCATCGTTCCACGACCAGGACGGAATCCGCATTGTTCCTCCTCAATCTGAGGTTCGACAATCGGCCTGACCCTCCTTTCTTATTCATACCCCTCCTCACTGTTTATTCATCATTCAATTCATTCTATATTTTATTCTGTAGAATGTGTACATTACTTTTCACTTGTAATCTGTGCAATAACAATAAAGTTGAATCTAATCTTGAGCAGGAACTAATGTAGGCTATTTACTTAGTACATATCTGACATTAACGATTAAACACATTTGTGCATTCTTTATGAATGCAAGCCGAGTGAAGCCGACTCCGGAGGAAATCATATTTCGTTTATTTTTAACGAAATAAATGTGATTTAATCCACATAATTTACAAATTTTCTCTTGACGGGAAAAAAGGAAGGTGTAAATGGTTGGGCTATACTGTACTGTATACATACAAAGGCCATTCAATAGACGTTCAATATATAATATTAGTTTATTAGTCCCCGAGGGGAAAATGGGTAGCAGCACATCACAGAGGCATTTAAAAAGTTAAGACAATACATTCTGGAAATGTTCACATCAGGCACCTTCAAGTTAAACAATACTACAGTAAACAATTAACACAATAAATTATGTGGATTAAATCACATTTATTTCGATAAAAATAAACGAAATATGATTTCCTCCGGAGTCGGCTTGACTCGGTTTGCATTCATAAAGAATGCACAAATGTGTTTAATCGTTAATGTGAGATATGTAGGCTACTAAGTAAATAGCCTACATTAGTTCCTGCTCAAGATTAGATTCAACTTTATTGTTATTGCACAGATTACAGGTACTGAGACAACGAAATGCAGTTTAGCTTCTAACCAGGTGCAACAAGCAGTAAAGTGAAAAGTAATGTACACAATCTACAGAATAAAATATAGAATGAATTGAATGATGAATAAACAGTGAGGAGGGGTATAAATACCCCAGAATGCAGCGGCTCGTCTGATCTTCAACCTTCCAAAATTTTCCCACACCACTCCGCTCCTCCGCTCCCTTCACTGGCTCCCGGTAACTGCTAGAATCCACTTCAAGACACTGGTACTTGCGTACCATGCTGCGAATGGATCTGGCCCTTCCTACATCCAGGACAAGGTTAAACTGTACACCCCAGCACGTGCACTCTGCTCTGCATCAGCCAAACGACTCGCTGCACCCTCGCTGCGAGGGGGACCCAAGTTCCCATCAGCAAAAACACGTGGATTTGCTATCCTGGCTCCAAGATGGTGTAATGAGCTCCCCATTGACATCAGGACAGCAGAAAGCTTACACACCTTCCGGCGCAGACTGAAAACTCATCTCTTTCGACTCCACTTCAAGCGATAGAATTACTAACAAGGCACTTATATACTAATAAAGGACTGGCTTATCTATAGCCAGTTGAGTAGCACTTGAAATGTTTGGCTCTATGATACCTGATGTACTTATATGATTCTGTTTTCTTCTGGGTTGTGTCTTCCTGGTCGAATGTACTTATTGTAAGTCGCTTTGGATAAAAGCGTCAGCTAAATACAATGTAATGTAATGTAATGAATACACTAGATATCTGCCTGTGAGCAGTATGAACAGTATTAACAGTGTGTATGAATATGCTAAGATATATCAAGTATGAAAACGGTAAGCAGTGCAAGTATAGTATACAATATATAGATAGTTTGATTAGGACACATCCTTAGGACCATACCGTTCACCAGCCCCAACCCCCCATGTTTCCTATGCTGTATGTTGGGAACTCTTTGTTTAAAACTAATTGGCCATCGTAATGTGTGGAGTCACATTCCACAGCTCTCCCCCCCCCCCCCCTCCTGTGATCCCCCGCATACAGAGAGACACAGGGAGATCGCTCTTCTGGAGTGAAGAGAGCGGAAATAATGATATTGCAAGTTAGAAACGTAAGATGCATTTTGACAGACAAGATGGATACCTGGGGGAAAATATGCTGCATTTTGAATGTCCGATAGCCCACCATTAACACCTTAGTCCGTCTCGTCTCATCAACGAAAACTAAATATACATTTCGTCATAGTTTTCGTTATCAAGAATCTATTTTTAGCTCGTCATCGTCTCAACTTAGTCATGTAAAAAAGGTCGTTGACGAACATTTTTCGTCATAGTTTTCGTTGACGAAATTAACACTGGCATATTTAAACTGTCGCACTTTCTGTTGTTTCTATCGCGCATTGCCGGTATGAAAGGGTCTGTGCCGGAAATATCAAACATTTAATAAAAGTGAAAAACAATGAACAAGACTGAACTTATTCATCATAATTAAGGCGAGACACGGCAGGCAAAAACATCGTTTTTCAAGTACTGGTCAATTTTGAGATTTTGTGCTATTTTGATTCCATAACATGTTTTCTTTCAGGCTTTTGGAAGGAAAACGTACAAAATACACATTTAAGTGTTTATTTTACTATAGTTTGTCTATTTGCGTCTGTAGATTTCTCCTAAATTCACCAAAAGTTAGCTTTCTAACGTAACATAAAGTACCGCGACCGCTGTGTGCACCATGTCAACAGAGGTATCGTTGGAAAGCTCCGTCTCTCCTGCACAATCTCATCGGATCCAAATATGGTCATTTCCTTTGTATCAGCAACCAATCGTGAAAGCACAAAGGGGTCTTAAACCAAGAAACGAAATCTCATTGGCTGGTGTCAATTTCTGACAACGTGATTCGTTCAGATGCGTCACGTGGTGTGCTAAAACACTTCCTGTTTAGCTTTCCGCTAGAAATTGAAATCTCAAAATCGCAAAAGAACGGCGAAAAAAACGTTCACAGAGAAGACGACAACAATTGTCACTTGCACGAAGCAAGGTTATACAAAAAACAAATGACCCCGAACATGAAACACCTTCACGGAGTGCGTCGATGCGCGAGCTATCATCCAGAGAACAGGAGGGTTTAGCTAGCGCCTCACTGCAATCTTTAAAGGTCCTTTTCTCAAAATGAGTTTTTTCTCCTACTCTGAGTTCGAAATTTCAACTTCAGTAGCACGTAGAGACACCAAACTTTCCAGTTATATTCCTATCAATATTATGAAGGCTTTTACAGAAGGGTTTGTTCATATATAATTCATAGCCTGAATTATACAACATTGTATACCTAAAAACATGGCGAAAATGGATATTTTAGGGCTGTTGACAGTATTTTCTGATTTATTGAGTGATAAAAAGAGATATCCAATATCCCTTCTGTAAAAGCCTTAGATACTAATATGACTACAAAATGAAACAAGAATTTGGAACCTGGCTTTATCCAAAGTTCAGATTTCGATTCCTGAAATGTGTTCAAATATGTGCATATTTAATGAGATAATGGCTAATTTGCATATTTAAACATGCTATTTCAGAAAACTTGTAATACAAAAGACAATTGCCTTATTGTAAGACATTAACTGGAGAAATTTCTAGCTGATACCTTTAAGTTAAAAAAATTACCCTATTCACCTGGGGTGTCTCGCCTTAATTATATTTATTCCGTTTGGATGTAGGATCTTTGACTTACTGGACCTAACCCTGAAAAGTATTATCATCTGAAAGTAATCATTATGTTATTAATATTAAGTACATATAAGTATTTTTACAACTTGTATTTAGAAATACTCTGTTGTAATTATTGATGCATAAATGTGTTCATCCATTCAATGTGGCATCTGCTATAATGGGGTTAATGTATGATATTACTTAATAATACAATACATTATAATGTATGATATGATAATTACATTTTAGTTTTATTAATTTCTTATTTCATAGTTTCTCATTATTATTTGTATCGCTCATCTTATTTTTGATTTTATTAATCTGTGTGAATCTGTGCTGTCCTGTTTTTCACTCTCACCCTGTTGCTGTTTGAACTACTGAATTTCCCCACGGGATTAATAAAGGTCCATTTTATCTAATTTTATCTTAATGTATAAGTTGATTTACTTCAATCTACTGTACTGTCTAAAAACACCCCAACAATATTACAAGAAATATACTGCATAAAGCAAACTATATACTTTATTTGATCTAAAATATTGATGTTTGTTCATTATAGTAGCCTGTGAAAACCATAACAAATAAGTGATTAAATGCTACAGTATTCAGCAAACACAACTGCAGAGCTGCAAACATTGCAAACAGACTAAGTTCTACAACACCCAGTTGTCTTTGTGTATTTTGTGAATGAAGCACCATCTCATGGTTAAATCCTGTAATTGAACAAATGGGGAAATTGGGCAAGCCCTCTAGCAATTTGGCAACACCCCCAGCCACTGGGATCCGCTGGGCTTTTGACTGGGACACACCCATGTGAGACCGATCTGGAGTGCTACATCTGTACTGTAAATGTTCTGCTCCTGTTCCCTTACACATGTCTCTTGAATTGGAAGAGGTTAGCCAAATGTAAAGCGAGAAACTGTAAAAACAAAAGACAACATTTCCCATGTTCAACCTTCTGGTCGAACCTTTAGTGGATCATGCTTTTGTTCAGGAATGTAACAAATAACCTACACGCTTTCACAGTGTATTTTCAGTGCATTAATATGTATTTTCACATTTGAGTCGCATTAAAACGTCTTGTTCCGAGATCGGGCTGTACTTAGCTTGGCCCCAAAAACCAAGATGGAGACGGCCAAATGCCAAACTTGAGGATTCGAAAATAACAAGTACAGAAGGATTCAACTCCTTCAAACTATATGGAGACGCCAGGGTGACTGCATACATGATAGCGCAGAGTGAAGCAGGTAGGACCCAAACGCAGATTACACTTGATAATACCTTTATTGCAAGGGCTCTTATCTAATATATAAACTTCAACAAACAAAACACTCTACGGTGAACCAGGTCACAAACAAAAGAAGCACCAACACTGAACACAGGACGAGACAAGACTAAATACAGGGAGGGATAATTACCAGACAAGAAACAGCTGGGCAGGGGAGGAGAAACACAAGGGCCACAGGTGAACATAATCAACTAACTAGACACAGGTGAGGAGGGAGGAGAAAACACAAGGGCCACAGGTGAACACAATCAACTAACGAGACGCACCAGGGAACTAACGACGGAAGGAAAACATGACATAGAGGACAGCGGAAACACCCAAACCTAGACATAGACCCGTGACCTGGCATGACAACCGTGACAGAACCCCCCCCTCAAGGGACGGATTCCAGACGTCCCTAAACAAAAAATCCAACATAGTCCAACAGGGTGGGTGGAGGGGGTCCGGAGGACGGGACTAAGCTGACCGCCCAGGAGCCCAGTAGGGGACCAGGAAGGGATCTCGGGCGGACGGCCCGGGGGCAAGGCAGAGTCTAAGGTGGGGAACTCGGGCGGACGGCCCGGGGGCAAGGCAGAGTCCAAGGTGGGGGTCTCGGGCGGACGGCCCGGGGGCAAGGCAGAGTCCATGGTGGGGAACTCGGGCGGACGACCCGGGGGCAAGGCAGAGTCTAAGGTGGGGAACTCGGGCGGACGGCCCGGGGGCAAGGCAGAGTCCAAGGTGGGGGTCTCGGGCGGACGGCCCGGGGGCAAGGCAGAGTCCATGGTGGGGAACTCGGGCGGACGACCCGGGGGCAAGGCAGAGTCCAAGGTGGGGGTCTCGGGCGGACGGCCCGGGGGCAAGGCAGAGTCCAAGGTGGGGGTCTCGGGCGGACGGCCCGGGGGCAAGGCAGAGTCCATGGTGGGGCGAAGGCCACAGCGGGCGAACTCAGGGGGCCGAGCATGAGGGCGAAGACCAGACAGCTCCGGAGGCCGGGCAGGACCCGGTGTCGGCCGGACAGGAACCGGAGCCGGCGGGACAGGCTTCGGCAGGATCCCCCACGGAAGAGGACCAGGAGTTGGCAGGTCCCCCAGCAGGAGGGTGGACGACGGGACCTCCAACGAGACAGGACAAAGGGTTGGCAGGACCCCCGGCAGGAGAGTAGTCGGCGGGGCCTCCAACGGGACAGGACACAGGGTTGGCAGGACCCCCGGCAGGAGAGTAGTCGGCGGGGCCTCCAACAGCACAGGACATAGGATTGGCAGGACCCCCGGCAGGAGAGTAGACGGCGGGACCTCCAACGGCACAGGACATAGGGTTGGCAGGACCCCCGGCAGGAGCGTAGTCGGCGGGACCTCCAACGGGACAGGACACGGGGTTGGCAGGACCCCCGGCAGGAGACTAGTCTGCGGGACCTCCAACTGGACAAGACATGGGGTTGGCAGGACCCCCGGCAGAGGGCTAGTCGGCGAGGCCTCCAACGGGACAGGACAAAGGGTTGGCAGGACCCCCGGCAGGAGACTAGTCTGCGGGACCTCCAACTGGACAAGACATGGGGTTGGCAGGACCCCCGGCAGAGGGCTAGTCTGCGGGACCTCCAACTGGACAAGACATGGGGTTGGCAGGACCCCCGGCAGAGGGCTAGTCTGCGGGACCTCCAACTGGACAGGACATGGGGTTGGCAGGACCCCCGACAGAGGGCTAGTCTGCGGGACCTCCAACTGGACAAGACATGGGGTTGGCAGGACCCCCGGCAGAGGGCTAGTCTGCGGGACCTCCAACTGGACAGGACATGGGGTTGGCAGGACCCCCGGCAGGAGACTAGTCTGCGGGACCTCCAACTGGACAAGACATGGGGTTGGCAGGACCCCCGGCAGAGGGCTAGTCTGCGGGACCTCCAACTGGACAAGACATGGGGTTGGCAGGACCCCCGGCAGAGGGCTAGTCTGCGGGACCTCCAACTGGACAGGACATGGGGTTGGCAGGACCCCCGGCAGAAGACTAGTCTGCGGGACCTCCAACTGGACATGAGTAGGGGCTTGAGTGGGGACTCGAGAGAGGGCTTGAGAGGGAACTTGAGAGGAAACTGGAGAGTGGACTCGAGAAGGAACTCGAGAGTTGACTCGAGAGGTAACTCGAGAGGAGACCTGAGGGGAAACTTGAGAGGTGACTCGAGAGGACACTGGAGAGTTGACTTGGGAGGTGACTCGAGAGGACACTGGAGAGTTGACTTGAGAGGTGACTCGAGGAGAACACTGGAGAGTTGACTTGAGAGGTGACTCGAGAGGACACTGGAGAGTTGACTTGAGAAGGAACTCGAGAGGTGACTCGAGAGGTAACTCGAGAGGGGACCTGAGAGGGACTTGAGAGGGAACTCGAGAGTAGACCTGAGGGGAAACTTGAGAGGTGACTCGAGAGGACACTGGAGAGTTGACTTGGGAGGTGACTCGAGAGGACACTGGAGAGTTGACTCGAGAGGACACTGGAGAGTTGACTTGAGAGGTGACTCGAGAGGACACTGGAGAGTTGACTTGAGATGGAACTCGAGAGGTGACTCGAGAGGTAACTCGAGAGGGGACCTGAGAGGGGACTTGAGAGGGAACTCGAGAGTAGACCTGAGGGGAAACTTGAGAGGTGACTCGAGAGGACACTGGAGAGTTGACTTGGGAGGTGACTCGAGAGGACACTGGAGAGTTGACTCGAGAGATAACTCGAGAGGGGACCTGAGAAGGGACTTGAGGGGGAACTCGAGAGGAGACTCGAGAGGTAACTCGAGAGGAGACCTGAGAGGGGACTCGAGAAGGAACTCGAGAGGTAACTCGAGAGGGGACCTGAGAGGGGACTTGAGAGGGAACTCGAGAGGAGACCTGAGGGGAAACTTGAGAGGTGACTCGAGAGGACACTGGAGAGTTGACTTGAGAGGGGACACGAGAAAAGACTCGAGAGGGGACCTGAGAGGGGACCTGACAAGGAACTCGAGAGATGACTCGAGAGGTAACTCGAGAGGGGACCTGAGAGGGGACTTGAGAGGGAACTCGAGAGGAGACCTGAGGGGAAACTTGAGAGGTGACTCGAGAAGACACTGGAGAGTTGACTTGAGAGGGGACACGAGAAAAGACTCGAGAGGGGACCTGAGAGGGGACCTGAGAGGGAACTCGAGAGGTGACTCGAGAGGTAACTCGAGAGGGGACCTGAGAGGGGACTCGAGAGTAGACCTGAGGGGAAACTTGAGAGGTGACTCGAGAGGACACTGGAGAGTTGACTTGAGAGGGGACACGAGAAAAGACTCGAGAGGGGACCTGAGAGGGGACTTGAGAAGTGTCTGGAGGGGAAACTTGAGAGAGTTGGTTTGCCAACAGAACACGGGGTGCTGGAGTCGGCCGGTACGCCGACAGGACACGAGGAGCTGGCGTCGGCCGGTACGCTGACAGGACACGGGGAGCTGGTGTTGGCTGGGGAGCCAACAAGAGACGAGGTGCTGGAGTCGGCCGGTACGCCGACAGGACACGGGGAGCTGGAGTTGGCTGGGGAGCCAACAGGACACGAGGAGCTGGTGTTGGCTGGGGAGCCAACAAAAGACGAGGTGCTGGAGTCGGCCGGTATGCCGACAGGACTCGGGGAGCTGGCGTTGGCCGGTAAGCCAGTCCTGGAGCCGAAACTGGAGTCGCGACCAGGGGTACTGGAGCCGGTACTGGAGCCAGAACCATGGCTGCTGGGGCCGGAACTGTAACCGGAACCATGGCTGCTAGGGCTCGGGCTAACCTGGCCTTGCGACGACTCCTTTTAGCAGCCGCCTGAATACTCCGTGGACCTCCATAAGCCAGACGAGTACCCGAGAACGGATCCTGGACAGGAGCAGGAAATGGGGAAGAAGCCGGGGCTGACTCCAGACGGAACCCACCAAGGCGTATGGTGCCAGGTTGGGAATCGGGAGGCAGGGAGCTAGCATGCCTGGGGCTAGCAGGCCGGGAATCACACACCGGGAGGATCTTTGAAATCCAGCCAGGTAAGAACTTCACCAAACCTGGTTTCTCTCTAGCCATCTGGCGCGCCTCCGACAACACAGCCTCTCGCTGCTGAACTCCGGGTGCTCTCTTCCATCGATCCGAGCAGTTAGCCAAAAAAAAGGAAAAATTCAATAATTCCAGCTCGAACGGATCTGCTGGGCCCATTTTCTGGTTGGTGCTTTCTGATAGCGCAGAGTGAAGCAGGTAGGACCCAAACGCAGATTACACTTGATAATACCTTTATTGCAAGGGCTCTTATCTAATATATAAACTTCAACAAACAAAACACTCTACGGTGAACCAGGTCACAAACAAAAGAAGCACCAACACTGAACACAGGACGAGACAAGACTAAATACAGGGAGGGATAATTACCAGACAAGAAACAGCTGGGCAGGGGAGGAGAAACACAAGGGCCACAGGTGAACATAATCAACTAACTAGACACAGGTGAGGAGGGAGGAGAAAACACAAGGGCCACAGGTGAACACAATCAACTAACGAGACACACCAGGGAACTAACGACGGAAGGAAAACATGACATAGAGGACAGCGGAAACACCCAAACCTAGACATAGACCCGTGACCTGGCATGACAACCGTGACAATACACTGCATACAGTCTATATGTACAGTATATAGATTTCAATGTATTCATTTTTCTAAAATACATCATCATGAAATGCAACAGGTTGTTAATGTATATATATTTCATAAACTATAACCGTGTCATACTTCACAAAGAACAATTGTAGTTCCTTCTACTTGTATCCATGATTGTGCTGTTTCCTTAAAGGTGCAGGACCTAAATATACTGCAGTGAAAAAAGGATCCAAAGTGAACAAATTGCAATAGACGCCCTGAAACTGCTTGGGGTTCAGATGAGCATAGATATTAACCATCTTGTGTGTGTGTGTGTGTGTGTGTGTGTGTGTGTGTGTGTGTGTGTTGCCTGTGACTGACTGACAGAACGAACAAATGAGCTTTTCCTCCCCTTCTCATGAATGTGTCCCCTCAATGACAGTGAGGGGACTGAACATAGACGTTGATGATCCCCTGCATGTGTTGACCCCGTTTGAGCCCATTTCTCTCAGTTTTTGACTCTATCCATCCAATTTAAATCCGACTGTGAAAGCATAGGGCCCGAGGGTGGGCACTTACAAAGACATGTGGTCTGCACATATGTACGACTTATAACATGTTTTTGTATCGCACTATATGAAAAAAAAAACACTAATTGAGTAAAAAATCTTCATATTGCCCACATCCCAATTACTTAAAGGGCACCTATCATGCTAAATGCACCTTTGTACGTCTTTTATACATGATTATGTGTCCCCGGTGTTCCGGGGAACTCACCAAGTGTCAGAAAACACAACCCTCTCTATTTTCCTCCTTCGCCAAATCTCTAAAAAAGGGGCTGCAACGGATCTGAAAAAAATGGATCCACATTCCGACACTTTTCTACGTCACAAAGACGTACTCCGCTTATTGGTCAACTCTCCACCTATCAGGGGAATGAGCCACGGCCACGTGCATTGCCAAACCTCTCATTCGCATATAGGCTATCGGCAGGCTACCCCAGTCACATCTGTGTTTTTGCCTGCTCTTGGCAGGATGTCTAAGCCAGTTAAACCACGGACATGTTTATGAACTTCTCTCAAGTCCAACACGGATATGCCTCCAAACTAATGCTACACCCGGGGTCAATACCAACCATCCGGGACCAGGCCAGTGAGAACACATCCAATTCTGAAGCTGTAAGTTTTTATTTAGCGGTGTTTTTCCTGATAAAGCTATCTCTTGCTTGTAGCATGTAGCTTAGCCGTATCAATGTCGCCTCAACCCCAACTAGTAATCGGTTAGGTGTTTATATGTTCTTGTAACATTTTATTTTGTACGCTCCGCAGTCTTTGCTTTGTCTTTTATTTTAATTATCAGGCATTTGCGAACATGTTCAGACTGCCGTAATGGCGATCTGTGTGAAGGCTGTAAAGCCACGCCTGGCCTAGCCGATAACACAAGTATTTATTCTCCTATGTATTAGTATTTTGTATCCTCTCAAATCATATTGAGTAAGTTATAATAACAAACGTAATCTTCTGGAGGTAAGTGCCGTTTTTTCCAGCGTTATGTAAAAGCTTTTGTGATTGTAGTCTGTAAGAACGATCAGATATCATCGACCTGTAAGCTAAGCTATGCTACGCTAAGCTACGCTACGCTAAGCTAATGAGACATGCCGTTTTTTGCAGCGTTATATGGAAAGGCTTTTGCATGTTTACTTGTTTGCGCACATGAATATAAATGGGGGTGTGTTAGGATACAACACTGTATGTATGTATGCGAGGGGACACACACCACGAGTAAAACGGAGCTAAAGCCCTGGTATGTTGTTGTTGACGACATGCATACACTAATCTAAACCACTTTTTTTGTTGTGCTTTTTTTTAACATTGCACAGGCTACGTGGCCAACTTGATGGACCTCATCTTCGACCAAGTCTTTGTGGACACTGCACCATTATGAGCAACCTGACAGGGAGGAGGTCATCGCCGGGTATGCCACACGGTTCAATTTGGCTGCTGTCTGAACCTAACATAGACATTTCACGGATCAGAGGACAACGCAGGCCGGAATCACCACTCTGCTCCTCTCTCCAAGGAAGCCCCAGCACCAGCTCACAAAGCTCCTGTTTTTTATGGGTTCAAATAACCGTTGATTTTGACAATAAAGTTCCGGGTTGATATCAAGTGTGTCGTGATTATTCATGTTGGGATGGGTAAAGAATATTCTGATTTCACAAGCATAAGGTTGTGTGTGAACTTTCCAACGGTTGTTGCACGATGTTGGAAGAAAAGGACTGTAAACTATTAAACGCAATGAGTCCATTGTATATATGCTGAAAATATGAATGTCTCCCTTTATAAATATATATATGTATCGCTGTGTTTGCGTTACAAACTCTAAGTTACAAACTGTACACATTGCATTCTTGCTAATTAGCCAAAATATGAATGGAATAAGTAGCCACCATCGTAACAAACAGAGTAAAAATAAATAGGGACAACAGCTTGTCAACTAACCATTCAGAAACGTCCTGCTGCAACCGAGATGTTTGTACCTCCACCAAAACCTCAGCTGCTTCAGTTTCTGGATCAAATTGATAATATGCTTGAACACATGCATTGCTCTGAGATGACATGTGTATTCCACACTCGTAAACACAGCAAGCATGGTAACGTGACTCTCGCCGGCTCTTCTGCAGGGGGCGTGGTCAGCTGCTGCTCAGAATTTTCATAGGCAGGTTTGAAATAAAGCGAAAATGAGCGAAACGAGGCATGGCTAAAAAATGATCTGTTTGGTATTTTGAAAAATAAAATGTATAAATATACCTTATATAGGTATGGTCATACACTATATCATTTAAATATAGCATGATAGGTTACCTTTAAGTTATATAGGGAAAATATATATTATTCTTCACTAGATTGCAGTGCATCTTTGTTATGCGATAAACTAGTGTCAGCACTGAGGTTGTAGCACTCTTTAATTTGCTCACCCTGCTGTTGGGTGCAATTAGGGAGCAGTCCAGAGTTCCCTTTCTTCTGAGAGCACAGCAGTACGCTTCTGTCAGGGGGGAACTCTTAGCCTTATTTTAAACCATGACTTATTCTTTCTTCCTTCCTAACAAATATTCAGTATACATCGCTGCAGCTGAATCTGGAATCTCCAGAATGTGTGATTTGTTGTTATCACCATACATTGACGGTCACAAAGGGACTTTTTTGTTATTAAGCCTTGTTGGCCCTTGGGTTTTCTGTTTTAAAAAGAGCAAACGGCTCTTCAGTCTTTCACTTCTTGAGTTTGACATACCCCAGTTTTTCTTTTTATCAGCTATGAGAGTGCCATATCAAGTTTAAATTGGTTATAATGTGATTGTTACATACTTAAATAATACCATGTATTGGTTTCTCTTTTGTTTCTTCTCTTGTCAATGTAATGTCTCTAACGCCCCATGCATGCAAAGATGATGAAATATATTTGAATGTGGAATTTCTTTGAGCAATACCTAATAGAATTGGTTTCTTTTTAAGCTGCATTCAACGATTGTTTTAACTTTTGCAAAGTAAATCTAGAATATCTGCTACACAGTTGTATGCCTCCTCCAACCAGTCAAGTTGCAGTTTACGATCATGTCAGTCCAAAATGTCATAATTTCATAATTGTAATTTTAACAAACATTGGTGTGAAATTGCCATCACTTTGTTGACAGTGTGAAGTCACGCAAAATGTAATGTTAACAGCGTGAAGGCACAACAACAACAACTCGGAAACATCATCACATCATACTTTTAATTTTCTGAAATGTGTTCACACATCTAGAAGACATGTAGCAACATTTGCAGTTCCGTAGATTGCTCTATAAGTATTTCACCTCTAAATGTGGGATGAAAAAAAAATAGATTTTGAAGAAACAAATCAAAGGAAAACCCATTGAGCAAACACATTAATGTGTCTGAATAAACAGCTCTCCTCTCTATTATGTATATGAATCCTCCATACGTAATAGAGTCCTGTCTCCCCAGTGGACGGTAAATATTCATGACCATTGGAAAGAGCCAATACATGACCAACATACATATACATCAGAGGGAGGATCATACATATTAAATTGATGTGTTTAGATTCTTCTCTGAGCTATTTGTTAGGACGCTGGATAGAAATATTGTATTTCCATCTCAGTTCGACCTTTAAAGAACTGTAAACAAACTATCCATAACTTTTAATGCTGGTTGTAAAAGAGTCATCAACTCAGATGAAATGTTTTAACTCAAATACAACATTTTGTACTAAGCCATCAAACCTCAATTAAACAAGGTGAAAAGCACCTGCATGTGATTCATTCTCTAAGTGTCTGAGAGAACTCAAATGTGTTTGGGCTAATGAATGTCAGTCTGCTGGGGAGAATTTAGATCTTTGGAAGCCATCATTTGAGCCACCTGTCTAAATTAGAGCAGTTCCATTACAATCACTCAGAAGATTGAAATCGTTCAACTATTTAAATGATTTCACAATTGCTGCATCACTTTTACCCGCTCTGACACTTAAATGTTAAGTGGAAGAATTGATAGTACAACATTTCTCAGTCTACGGCACAGGTTCAGCAAGAATTGTTTAATTGGAATTGTAATACTTTGACATTTTTAACATGTAATATCAAAATGTAAATAATGGTAAAGAGGACAAATTGTACTTATGTTTAGGTTCATATTAGTTCACTCCTCTCCGAAACGAGGGTCCAGTCTGCTCTGATTGGTTAGATGGCCGGCTCTGATGTGATTGGTCTTAGAGGTGTGTCGGAAATCACCCCTTGGCCTATGACGTACACTGTGACGTGTCGTCCCCATTGGCTGAATACCAGTAACACCTCTGTATATAATAGCAGCAGTACATCATTATCACGTACTGCGTAACTTAATAATTGTATAATTCTACAACATACTATATAACAACGAACATTAAAGGCATCGTAAAAAGTGAATTTAATTTGAGTTGTATTTGAGATCCTCCTAATTGTGACAATTATATGTTGAATCACACGTGTAAATGCTTGCTTCAGGGGACAGTTAATGTCGAAATCAAGGCGTATTCAGATCAAATTAAGGCAAACAGGTAATTAACCATCTGATTCGTATTAATTGAAGGATTCATGTTGAATATTGTAGTGTCTCTCCTCAATAACTTCAGGAAGGAAGAGCGAGAAAAAGAGGAGCAGATGCGAGAGATGATTAACTGCTTCAACCTTTAACTGACGACAATCTGGTCATGTGTGCTTAGCATATGTGTGACCCATCCTTTCTGCTAATAAGGCTCATGTGCAGAACCTCCTCCACTCTCCACTTTTGTGTGTGTCGCCATTGTCTTTGTGAAACTGATTTGGGTAAGAGAAATGCAGTTCAGCTAGAAAACTCCATCGATCAGGTAGGTAATCACCAACAGACTTAAGATATAAGTAAGAACTATAGTTCTTACATATATATTGTGTGGTTGCTCTCTCATAAGTAGTGTTTTGTGAAAAGAGAAATAAACATACATCCTGGGGCCAAGCAGTATGCAATATAGAAGTAATGTGTCTTTGTGCAAACTATAATGAAGGTGCTATCTATAGTGTGCTGTGTGCATTGGACTGGAATGGAACATTGGGACCACATGGGGCCACCGAACAGGATAATCCTGGCATGGGTCATCAGATGATTATTGAGGTAGAAAAGGAAGAAAAATCAAGTTCAGCTTCGCAGGTTTGTCTTCATGTTTTGAGCTTCTTATGCAATTCCATCTGTATTCATACAATAGGGGACCATTATGCAATTATATTCTTATTCTTACCTTTTATAATTTTATTATTATGTATTAGTTCCTCGCTTTGGTAATTCAACACCTGCTATCAACATTGAGTATATCTATCAAATGATGGCACAAATGAAATTGTCACACATTTGCACATACGTAGTGTCATATCACAAGAGTTGCAATGAGTGCATTGCAGTTAGTTACAAATGGAAAAGAAAGTGAGGTGTTGCCCAAGTGGTGTCTCTTCAAATTGGCTTTAGGCGCATTCACACCGCGGTACTTTTCCCACAAAGGTTCATGAGAACTTAGATCATGAGAACTCTTTTATCGCGTTCACACCAAAAAGAGCCGGTACTAAAAATGGTTCATGTGAACCTTTTTACCCCCTCGAAAGTCCCTGCTAGAGAGCAGGGACTTTCGAGCGGCTCTCTTGTGAGAAAAGAGCTATATTTCTGATTGGCTGGGCGGATTGCAAACCACGCCCCGTAAAACTCCCAAAAAGTTTGGTGAAGCCGCCATTTTATTATCCTCGCATTAGCATTATTAGCATTAGCATTAGCCCAGCGCAGAAACGCAGAGAGACTAACTTATGGCAACACAAAATAAAACATGGGAGCGGTGGAGATGAGGAGGTGTCGGCGTTCTGCCGATTTACTCCGAAGGCTTCAGTAGAAGCTGCTGGGAGTCCCAGCAACTTCTACTGAAGCCAGTCCCCAACTCCGGAGACTTCCGGCCGGGGACTGTGGGCGGCAGTATACGCCGTGAAGTTGTTTGTAGCCTGCCAGTAAACCCAAAGCAGAAGAAGAAGTGACGTCAGCGGCTTCATTTGCCTTAATCCTCCCCAGGGACTTATTTCCGGTGTGAACGCGATCTTTCACTTAGTTCATTGAGAAACTAAAGAGTTCGCATGAATTAAGTTCTTCATGAACCTTTGTGGGAAAAGTACTTGCGGGGTGTGCGAATTGCGCCATTTTTCTCTCTCTCTCTCTCCCTCTCTCTCCTCTCTCTCTCTCTTCTCTCTCTCTCTCTCTCTCTCTCCCTTACTTTCTTCTGTTCTTCTCTCTCTCTCTCTCATCTCTCTCTCTCTCTCTCTTCTCTCTCTCTCTCTCTCTCTCTCTCTCTCTCTCTCTCTCTCTCTCTCTCTCTCTCTCTCTCTCTCATCTCTCTCTCTCTCTCGCTCGCTGCTGCAGTCCTTTCCACCTAGCTGGAAGACCATCCATCAATTCACCCACTGCTAATTGTAATTGATTGCTAATACTTTCACCAGTATCTGTCCCAACACATTGAGCATTCTAATTTTGAAAACCTACACCTTTATAACCAACACAAAATGTAATAGGATGTTAGGAGGTCCTATTTAGTGAGGGTTCTAGACCCATTTTATGGGGTGGGTCTTGATGGGGCCAGTTATTTTAAGACAGAAGCAAATTCAGTTTACTGCTAGCTTTTTGACGCGCAACCAATCAGACGAAAGTATGTTTGGGTGGTAACAATAGAAAAAAAATGTAACTAGATGTTTTCAACACAAGGCTCGGCGCCCAACTTCAAGTCATGTGAATGCAGCTTTAGCTTTACATTTCCTTAACAGTATTTGTTTAAGCATATTATTTACAATTTCATTGAATTACATTATCCAAACATAAAATACATTCCTGTTAACTTCGGCTGTTTCTGTTTTTCACAACTGTCAATGAGACATAATGTTAACCTTTCAGAACCAATGCCTTTGTTATCGTAATTTAGATAGTTAGCTACTGTACTGGCTGTGCATTAACCCAGCTGTCACATGTGGATCCATTGATACACAGCATCAGTCATTCTGTGCTGTATATGTTTTCACAAAATAATTTTCACAAAAGTACATCCCTTGGGTAAACTCAGAAAGCAAAAAGATTACCGTTCTTGATGCCTAGTTTTCCTTTCCTCTTCAACATGTCCACCAGAAAATAACACCCCAGTCAAAAGAAATTGGTAGCACCATGTTTTTGTCTGTGAAGGAAAGAACAACTTCCTTGTGATCCGTGAGTTTTTGGACATGTCCGTATGTTGGTGGCTTAAGGCTCTTTTCCGTGTCGGCTGACGGAGAGTGAACGCTAGATAAATGGAACTCTGTACCTGTCTGTCTAGCTGCCTTCCTGGTCATCCTATAGGTGTTGACTGAAACGTGGCAGAGAAGCTACAGTGGATGGACTTTGATAGCAGGAGATAGAGGGAAGGCTGCAGTGACTGATGGATAGAGCCAATACGGACGTGTTTCCAGGTTGATAGAATGATTGAAAAACAGCATGGGGGACAGGAAGAGATGGGGATTGATGGGGAATGACCGATGGATGGGGGCTCCGAGCAGAACACTCTTAAGCTGAGAACAAATAGTCATGAAGAAGTCTGATAGCCAGAACACTTTGTCTCTTTCTCAATCAGATCTCCCCTTAAATGAACCGTTCTCTACCTCATTTATCACCTCTCTCCATAGCAGACCCAAATCTGCATTTTTGAACAACTAGAAAGAGCTCCCACATGTGGAATGCACCCACCAATCATTCTCAAATTAATTTGACAGCATACTGTAATGGCTGTCAAAATGAGGGTGTATTGGCGAGAAATAGATTATTCCTTGTGTTGTTTTCGGTTTTTATTTGATGTCTCCCTGGAGGGGTTTTCAAGCAAACTGCTAAGCATTGACTTGACTTGAAAAAGTGCAAAGCAGGGTGAGAACAGACAAGCTGAGACGTTCATAAGCTACGTGTTCGGCATCAGCTGCTGCTGGAGCTCGAGTTACGCCTGCAACAATCAGGATAAACAAATCAGTCAACCAATGTATTGTCAAGGGAAGATAGATCCACGCTAATGTGTTGTTATGCTCCGGTAGATGAGCTGTCTCTCAGTGTCACAACATAGAAGTTAATTTCACATCTGTTTTCTCACCCAATCGGGTTATGAAACAGCAGATGATCAAGCATCACTCAACACATAATGAGAAGTTATTGTAGTTGGACACATGTACATTAGGTGAGTTTGTTGACTGAGTCTGGTAGAGCTGAAGCTGCCACTTGCAGCCAATGCATAACCTAGCTTATCAAGGCAATGAACTATTTTTTACTTAGATGAATTGGGCTTTTAAACTGTTGTTTTGTTGTGTGTGCATACATTTACACAATCTTGCAACACTTGGAGACTCCAGGAGTCTCAAAGTGAACTGAACTGAATGGTAGCTACAACACTGCAAAAAATGAATTTTAATAAAATAAAAAAAAAACGTCTTATTTTTCATCTAAAAAGTCAAATTATCTTGTTAAGAATGTTTTGCTTAAGAAAAGTATTCTTACTTTGAGAAAATATATCTTACTTTGTCTTTTTCTTATTAAAAATGATATTGAGCTAGAACTAACCAGTAACAAGTGACAGCATTGGTTTGCATGGAATAGATTTATTTTTTCTTATTTTAAGAAATAAACCATCAAACAACTTCTCAATTTAAGAATCTGATGAAATGACACCAATTTTACATTTCATATATATTTATTCATTGTCGAGAGCTGTCTATTCACTTTTCACATTGCCATTGAGACAACTGTGGTGTGGTATACACAACACACACACACACACGCGCACACACACACACACACACACACACACACACACACACACACACACACACACACACACACCAACAATACAAGTAGAAGTATTGCACAGCACTCATTGATCAACATCGTTTAAAATTACCACGCAATGATGTTAAATGTGTTCATATTTGAATACAAAAAATGTCTAAATATAAGAATATTTCTGCTGTCTTAATTTAAGACAAATTAATCAGGGAAGTAGTATGAAGAGAGTCAGGCAGGACCGCAGAGACAGGTTCAGCCACGACTCGAAGTCCACGACTCAAATCCAGAACTCAGGATAGAGGATCCAGGAGATCCTAAGAAGTAAGGAACAGAGGTGGAGAGGCACAACGTGTCTACGTACATGGACTCCCTTATGATAGGTTGAAGGAAAAGGGGAGCAAGTAAGAAGTGCACAGGTGGAAACAATCAAGGGCGGGGCTGACGCTGATGAGAGCGGGAGACACACACAAGGATATGGGAGTGAAGGGACCTGGAATGAAACACAAAAGGTGAGTACCAAAATAAACAGGAAGTGGGAGACAAGAAAATAAAAACATTAAACAAAAACATGAAACATGACTGAACTCAACACTTTTGACGGGACACAACAGGTGCCGTGTTGGCGGGACGTTGCGGGGCTCGCTGCTGGAGCGGACAGTGTGAGCTGGATTACTGGTGTTGTTTCCTGGTTGCTGCGTGGGGTCTGCGAGACAGCGAAACTCAGCCTGAACTCAGCCTGAGCACACACACACACTCGTAGCCTGGCTGTGAGTTTGTGTGTGCGCTCAGGCTGAGTTCAGGCTGAGAAATCCGCGGAGCTGCGGCTGAGAAAAGATAAGGCTGAGTGAGAGTTTCTCCACGATCCCAACTCGTCTATTACCAACGTTCAGGGAGCTCTATGCAAGTCAATGGGACTCCCTGATAGTTGAACATCGATGCCAAATGTCCCCCCACTGCGTTTGATAGTGACTCCAAGGGATCCTTGTGTGTGAGGAGCTACGCGTAGCCGTTACGTCACTTAGCCCCTTACGTCACTTGGTAGCCGGAAGAAAAAATGGAAAAAAGAGAAATCTCCAACTCCATTTTTCTAGAATAGAGTAGAGCATAGACAGGTCTTTTCTGTGTTAGAGTGTTACTCGCTACAGGGTGTACTATGAGGGTTTGTGACTCTGCAGACCGTTTACATGCCTAAAAACCTTCATAACACACAAGGGGACGGGTAATAACCAGAAAAACATGACATGTCTCCTTTAAGAAATGCATTCTTAGTCAACTAAACCAAAACACTCATTTTAAGTTATTCTTTCTTAAATAATTCAGGAATCATTGCTTGTAATAAGTAAAATGTGCTTTCATTTTTGTCTAGTTTCAAGGCCCATTACGGTCTTTCAGTAGCTAGATTTTAATTATAGTTTAAAGAATTCTAGCCAATCAAATTTGGCTGACCCCATTGGCAGATTGTTTTGCTTGATACAGGAAGATCTGACTTGATTCAAGAATATTTTTGCTTGTTTTTGAAAGGGCTGTTTTTGCAGTGAAGTCTCCACCTATAGAAGCATAAAGGTCAGTTAATTAGTAATAGGGATTATAACTTGACCTGTGAAAACAGTTCTATAATGTCTTCTTTGAGTCTACTGTAGGTGGACGTTATGACAATTCTGCCATTGTCAGTGTTATCTGGACATACATACTACACTCAACACACTAAATACCAAGTAGAAAAATGTGGTGTGTTCAAGTGAAAACATAACGTATGCCTGAAACGGTCTGTTTTATAAAACTATTGCTGTTGATGTACTGTACACTATTCGACAGAAGTCTGATCTAACTTGTTTTCTTGCCTGTGTTTATGACTGAAGAAAACAGGAGAACAAATGTTTACAGTTTTTTTACCTTGTGAAAGCAGGTGCAAAACTGGATCATTTTATAAGATACTTTCTGCCTGTGAAGAATTATGTTCACTTGTCTTTCAGGGTTTATATATTTGGGTTCCACAATACAATGTACACACACAATAGAAGGAAGTTGTTTACAGCTGGATATCAAATAGAAAATGGAAGACAGAAGTTCCAGGAACACCCTCAGGAAAACAATGTAAAGTTTCTTGAAAAACTTTTCAGTAATTGTATCTGCAGTTGCAATCGAAGATGTAGTTTGAATGCCTTTGCCTGGGTAATGTATAGTGTCATTTCCTGAATGAGTTCATGCATATTCATTATACCACTGTACAGTTTACACTTAGTATGTGCTAATAGGACACAGCACAGTCGTGTGTTAAGCTAAATACTAACGTGCTTAATTAGCAGGTCAAATATTTACCTTAGTGAATTTAGTTGAGCATGCTAACATTTACTAATAAAAGTTCAGCTCTAATTCGTTTGCAGTTATTTGGACATAAACCAAAGCGTTTGACACCTTTTTGGTCGAATCAATCACATTACATTTATTTATATATATACATATATATAGCCCAACATCACAAATACACATTTGGCTCAGGGGGGCTTTACAGTGTAGAACAAAAAAGGACGCCCTCTGTCCAAAGAGTCTCACAGCAAATATGTAAAAACACCCAAACACCCTATAATTAATGGGTTTAGAAAGCAACAGAGGCGGGACCCTCTGCCCGGATGGACAGAAGTGCATTTTGTGCATGTAGATGTTCTTTGTATTGATTAAAAAGATAATAAGTTTACCACACAGGCAATGCAATGTTAAAATGATCAGGTGAACGCATATGAAAAAGAGGGATCCACGTGGATGTTAATAATCATCCAGGCAGGACCATAGGTATAGCCACGTCTTGTGATCCAGAAGCAATCTTTAATACAGGAACCTGCAAGGTGAGGGACACAAAACCTCCAAGGATGATGCCCCGGATGTCAAGTTCGTAACATGCATGTATGGGACATAAAGTAAGTCCATACAGATGAAGAGAGAGATAGCCGCTTGATAGGGACTGGTCCAAAGCAAGCCAGAGCCAGCCCTAACATACTGTACCTATTTACCACTCAGAACTGTTATGTGTTGTATTATCCAGCATTGTTGTACTAAGGATTACACATCCAGGTACTTACTTTCTGTACTCTGCTTTATTTTAATGGTGGTTTAATAAAATGCCATTTACTTTCATTTGTTCTGCATCAAACCAACCACAGAAATGTGCGAACCTGTCAGGGATATTCATGCAGGAGCTGGGGTCTGGGTGCAGAGGGGGAGTGAGCCTTACTTCACTGTGAGCTGTGAGCTTAACGGCACATCTTAAAATCTGTACAGCAAGTCATTACATGGCCTTGCACTCTAATACCCGAGCAATTTACTTCAACTTTACACTCAGACCCGTCGAGGCCAGGCTCTTAACTGTCGCTGTCATTTCCGACAATGTGAGCAGGTGGTAGGTCATTCCATTTCGTGGAAACAGTCTGCCTTGCCATGTTTAAGGTATTAGGAGCAGAGGAGTTTCTATTTTTAAAACCAAAAGGCAAAACCCATTTCCACACCGTGTCCTGTATCTGACCCACACACACATCAGGCCTATGCGTCATTATCATTAATGTCTCAGTGAGTGTTAGGGTTTAGCTATGCCATCTAACTGGTCATTAAAAAACCGACAGTGTGCATATGAGTAGGAGTGTATAGAGGGAAATAATAGAAATGAACAATAATAATACTCAATCATTAACTATGTTTATTCGAGTTGAATTTCTGATGGTTTGGGTTTGCACCTGCATGTATCAGCTGGTGAGCCAAAAAGCAGCAGGATTTGAAAATAATGAGCGCATAATGGGACATCAAATTAGTTAGAATGCTGAATAGATGGCGCAGGAAAACAGATGGCAGAAAATGTCCTCTTGGCTGTCTACGGATTATTTAGCAACGCAATGACTCGAGGAAATTAAGCCAAGTGACTACGCTTGGAGCTTTACATTGATATTAACAGGCAAAAACTAATTAACAGTTGTCTAATAATGTGGAAACTTCTCTAGTGATCATAGCGGAGGGTGAAGGCTGGTCATTGTGGATAGTCGTGTACTCTAGGTTTTTTTCACAAACCACAATAGAATTAACAGTGTTTAATTGCCTAACTTCACCCTTACATTAACAGTACTGAAAATTAAGAAACATTATATGGATACTGAACAAATACATAAGAACAAATGCTCAAGCCAAAGATCGAAGTGTCAGCTATTTAAGTGTAAGTTGTCTTTTTTAAATTAACTTCTGTGTTAAAGAGGACATACAGTGGGGCAAAAAAGTATTTAGTCAGCCACCAATTGTGCAAGTTCTCCCACTTAAAAAGATGAGAGGCCTGTAATTTTCATCCTAGGTACACTTCAACTATGTGAGACAGAGTGGGGGGAAAGAATCCAGGGAATCACATTGTAGGATTTTTAATGAATTAATTGGTACATTCCTCGGTAAAATAAGTATTTGGTCACCTACAAACAAACACACACGATTTCTGGCTCTCACAGAACTGTAACTTCTTCTTTAAGAGCCTCCTCTGTCCTCCACTTGTTAACTGTATTAATGGCACCTGTTTGAACTCGTTATCAGTATAAAAGACACCTGTCCACAACCTCAAACAGTCACACTCCAAACTCCACTATGGCCAAGACCAAAGAGCTGTCAAAGGACACCAGAAACAAAATTGTAGACCTGCACCAGGCTGGGAAGACTGAATCTGCAATAGGTAAGCAGCTTGGTGTGAAGCAATCAACTGTGGGAGCAATTATTAGAAAATGGAAGACATACAAGACCACTGATAATCTCCCTCGATCTGGGGCTCCACGCAAGATCTCACCCCGTGGGGTCAAAATGATCACAAGAACGGTGAGCAAAAATCCCAGAACCACACGGGGGGACCTAGTCAATGACCTGCAGAGAGCTGGGACCAAAGTAACAAAGGCTACCATCAGTAACACACTACGCCGCCAGGGACTCAAATCCTGCAGTGCCAGACGTGTCCCCCTGCTTAAGCCAGTACATGTCCAGGCCCGTCTGAAGTTTGCTAGAGAGCATTTAGATGATCCAGGGGAAGTGTGTTGAAGAGAACCTTCCTCTGGAGGGAACACAGGGATTGTAGTCTTTGCAGACCATTTACATTCACCGAAACCTATAGAACTCACTACAGGAGGGTTCACCAAAAAAAGCATAATCGGGAAATAAAAAGTGACATTTAAGAAAGGGTTAGGCTTATATAACCAAAACACATCACATATTACAGGTTTTCTGGATATTTGGTTCCTTTTATTGCAACATAGCTTGCCTTTTTGTTGTGAGTTTGAAAAATATCTTATTTAAGTAATATCCAGGTAAAGGAGCAAAGTTCCATTAATTTATGAAACATAATGCTCAAAACAAATTAATCAAAGTCATAAGCAGCAGAGGCTTATATTATCACCATATGTATCAAGGAAGGGTCAAGATCAAAGCACTACATTTCCCATAATGCAACCAATTACATTGTTTTATCCTGCAAGAAAAAAATCTCAATTGCATCGCTGGAATTTAGACAGATCCACAGAAGACATTATACCACTGTATCAGAGACCTTTATGTTTAATTCCAGAACACCTGTTAGCGCTCTCTGATGCAAAGAGACTGTTAGTGAGTTTATTATTGATGAGCATCTGAAACACTGTTCTGTTCTGTCTGAGAGAGCTGATCATTACTGCCATATCATTGAAGGCAAGAAAACCATCTTGATTAAAAATCATCCTTGACTGGATAATCACTCATCATAGACATGCAGAGGCTGTCAGTCCCCTGAGTTCATCTCTTCTGCTCACAACTTTGCCAACTATCTTATTGCTGTACGTGGTTCGACTAATGAAAACGTTATGCACCGTTCACAGCTATAGACGGTTCAGGTATTACGCTGTTGTACTTAGTCTGAAGATCTAAAGCACTGACCGCTGCACCTGAGGGCTTTGGATTCTTTATAAGTATAACAAAGGAGACGTCTGGAGGGTATGATCAGGGGAAATTAGCTGCCCTTAGGCCCACATAGAACATGTTCTGGCAGGAAGGCGCAGGCAGGACCTCCTCCCAGTGTTTAATAAAAAAAGAAGAATCTCCAAGCACTTTTGAAAATGTTTCTAGGACAACGATAGCTTGACAATGTATCACTGCTTTCTGACTGGGTTTGCACCCTCGCCTTTTATTATCTATTTCTGCTTCTTTATAATTGTTTGACATTATTTTCTCCCAATGTTAACCAAATGGATGTTTATTGCCATCAAAAATGTGTATGAGGAAGTGTTTGATTGATCTTTGTTATCATAGTTTCCATCTAAAAGAAATGGCAAATACAAGCTTCTTCTCCAATTTATATAGTGACGTTATTTGCTATTTTTCTGAAAAGTTGAAAAATATTAATCTTGGAGCGCTCGGAGCGGCTGCACTAAAACAGCCAAGTGTTAAAAAAAACCCTGGATGCAGCACTTTTTGTGGAGAAGGCACGTGCTACCTCCTCTTTGAAAACAATTGAACAAAGACGTTGGCTTTCACAACAAGGCGCTATGTGGGCAGAGTCCCGAGGCACTACAGCCAGCATGGCAGAAGAAACTTTGTGAGGGTTCATCGCTGCAGGGGAAGGCTGACTGGACCCGGCCATAGAGAGGAGGAGGAGGAGAGGAGGAGGAGGAGGAGGAAGAAGAGGAGGAGGAAGAAGAAGAAGAGGAAAGCGCTCTGAAGAGTCAGCACTCACAAGGAGGCGAGGCAGTGCAGTGTGTGCCCGCTAACAGGAAGGCTGCATATTCTCACTCATCAGCACTGCAGGGTGCAGGGGGGCTTGTTCTCTGTCCTGGTTATGGCGGAGAGGGTCTGGAAATGGTGATCATCTGACATGTACAGTGCATGTATGAGATAAGCAGTTAGTAATCCTCACAGGGAAACGGAGGGCAGCAACAGCAATGATGATGAAACAACCCAAAAAAAGATAATTTACACTATGTTGATATTATTATATTATGTTATTTATGTTTCAACACTTGTATCTATCTACATGGACTTAAAATGCCTGTATGCCTAGAAGAGCAATTTAGTAAGCTATCTTGTTGACTACTGACGTTTATCAATGAATTAATGAATCAAATGCATATAATTTATTGTTATAATATTCATAATATTTCACATCTGTATTATATGTACAGGTTCACCTGATACTATTGTAGTTTTTTTTTTTTTTACTGTAACCTAGATTCTTAATTTGTTTTTTTAATCTTATTACCCTCTGATTTCAATACTGACATTTTGTATTTTCTTACCTTGGTTTCCATCCTATTACGGCGCCATCTTAACACCTGGATTTATCTAAGGGGTAAATAAAGATTTATCTTATTTTAATATAAATATGTCATTTAATAGTTGCATCCAAATATATAAATGTGCTTACACAATGGACATAGAACGACATGATTTTAAGTACAAGTGCACCACATTCCAATGAAGTAATTATACAAAGATGTGTTTATATAACACATTAACAAGATTGTTAGCAAACTAAGGGAAATAATAACTGTGAAGACGAGCAGTTTGGAAGAGAAGATAACAGAGAAAATGTATCAAAGGTTGTAATGAGAAGAAATGGCTTAAGTTATGAGTAGAAAGGGGAGAAAGGAGTGTTTGGCATGAGAGTAGAAAAAGAGAAGATACAAGTGTGTTGTGGAAAAAAGAGAGAACATTCACAAAGGGACAATGAGATGAAGAATGAAAGAGTGAGTAGGGGAAATATGGGCTGAATGAACGCTATCCATCTCAGTTCCTGTCCAGCTGCTTAGGAGGGACTGCAGTGCCACACACACACACACACACACACACACACACACACACACACACACACACACACACACACACACACACACACACACACACACACACACACACACACACACACACACACACACACACACACACACACACACACACAGCAGGCACACACCAGACTGCCTATTCTGCCGATGGCTGACAGAGATACTGCAATGCAGAGAGAGATGAGGGGAGGGAGCGTGAAAGGGAGGGAGGCAGCGAACAAGGAAGCAGGGGGGAAAAAGCAAAGAGAGGAGCAGACGGGAGAGCGATGGAGGGAAAACATGAAGGAGAAGAGAAGGGCGACTGAGAAGGTGAAAAAAGGAGAGGAAGAGTTGTGAAAACATTAGGATGAAAAGATAGAGAATTAGGGAGGGGCCGGCATATGAAAAAGAGGCGAGAACTGAACGAGAGACAGAGAGATGCTGACACGGAATACATGTGCTCCGTTAATTCAAAAGCAAACATATGGTAAAGTAAGATCACTGCCAGAAAATACCATTTAAGAAGAACTGCATGGTTTTTTTGGTGTCACGTTAATCTATCAACATATTACGTGAACAAAAAAACTCAAGTGGACTGTACGACTCTATTGACTTCTATTGCCCCTTTTCCACCCAACCAGTTCTAGCTCCGTGCTTGTGCTTTTCTGGTTCCGAACTGGTTCTTCTTTTTAGCCCCAGTTGTGTTTCCACCGCCCAGAGCCTGACTGGTGCTGCGTTATGACATCACCGTTTACAAAGCTGATTTTCTCCCCAACGTCAGGTCGATGAATGTGTTGCTTTTTTAAGCAACCACTTAGATAAAGATTACATGTGGTTTCTGATTCTAAATTAGAATCCGTTACACATAGTATGTTGGCATAGACTGTAGTGTGCATAAATACATTGGTCTTTGAATGGAAGTATTGTAGTCAACACATTTTATAATATTTGCATTTATTCATAAACGTTGGTGTACATTGATACACTGTGTATTTTAAGCTTTCATAATTAATATACTTAATATTCGTATTTTCAGATTTTAAAGTTAAAAGCATTACACATAATATTGTTTCATTAACACTGGTGTATATTAATATACTGTGTATTTAGATTCTAAATAATTAATACATTATTCATATTTTTCTAACTCAACTCAGATTTTAAAGTTAAAATTCATTACACATGGTATTATTTCATAAACTCTAGTGTGTATAAACACACTGGTGTTTGATTTAATGTATCACATTTAATACATTCTGGAAAGCTAGAAAAGTTACATTTCAATTCATAGTTTTTCGTAAAATACATTGCACATCATATTATTTCAGAGATTCTAGAATACGTTTGATACACTGTTGTTTGAACTCATGTATTACAATTAATGCGTTTTTACATTATAAATTCCATTTTATTTCTAACTGTTAAAAGCACACACATAAACATTTTCAGAAAACTCTAGTGGACACATTGAAGCATTACACATATAATATGTTCTATAAGGAGTACAAAGGTACTATTCAATGGTTTAGTAATTCATCTTTGATAACTTAATAATTCCATCCAAGTATTTAAGAAATATGCTGTTAACAGATTCCAAGTTAAGAGCATTCTCAGTACCAGGCTCAACTGCAGATATTAAGGAAAGGATAAACATAAGATCAGATGCTATAACAAAGCCCAGTGAAAGACAGAAGGCATGGAATCAAATAGAGGAACTGTGGAATCAGTGGCAAACGAGAGGATTGATTCCAGCAGATGATCAACCAGGACCAACGAAAGCCCATAGAAAAGCTGTAATTGAATATGAGAATGGAGAATACCCAAGAAAATGCAAGGATGAAAGCCGGACGACCCTCTTGGTATGGATCTGCAAAAAACGCTATGAACAAAGCTGAAAAAAGAAAAACAAGAGTTACAAGTCTACTACTCCATCTAAAATATGCTAGTTTAGGATTGACAAGCAGCATATGTGGTTCAAGAAGCAGATTTACCAGTAAAGGAAGACAGTAGAAAAAGAGGCTCCAGTTATCCAAACTCCGAAGCTGTATCCAAGCCTGACCGAAGCGCCACCTCCCTACATGTCAGAGAACAACCCTTTTTCCCAACCTTCAATTCAAGCCCCAACCTTTGGTGTTCTGGGGGGAATATTGGATTTGGAGGGAATCCCCACAGCTAGAAGTGTCAAAGAATTGGAGTATGAGGTGAGAATCCTAACCAGTAAATCCAACCAGCTGATTGAGGAAAACAAACGCATCAAAGAAATTAATGATTTGGCAGCATCCATGAGAGACTCTCAATTTCGACAAGTGGGTTTAGGAGCGTTAGAAACACCCATGTCATTCCAGTTACCCAGGAGGAACATTCCCATTAGAGATGCAGGACCACTGACAACTCATGCAAATCAAGCCGAGCCATCTTTTCTTGATCTCCAGCAAAATGAAGACCAATAAGTCAATACAAGTACAGAAGAGAGACACATGGAAGAGAGACACAAGGAGGAACAAGAACTCATGAGAAAAATAGAAGAGAGACGCAAACAAGTGCCTTAACACTGAATGTAGTATAAGAACGGTTTCTGTGAAAGGAGGGAGTAAGAAATGTTCTAATACCAAGCTAATTGCCGCTATTTTTAAGAGTGACATTGAAGGTTTAAACAAGAAGTTATGCACAATGAAAATACTTTTATGTTTGATGATGAACCAATGTTTTTTCTGTATTTTTGACGAAGGTTATGCATTTTTCCATTTTTGATTGTATCTTTTTTATATGAATTATTATAATTAACACATTGCTTTCAGTATTACTTACATACCTTTCAAGGTATGTAAGGAGGGATTGTAAGAAATTAAAATCAATATGATACTTGAATATTGAATGGATCTACCTTTTATTTTGAAAAGCTTTATTTTGAAGGACAACCTTGTTGTTTACCTGATGTCACTTCCGGTTTTACATGACGTCACTTCCGGCCACACGTAAACTATGTTTTCAGCCTTTTAGAATGTATCAAATAAAAAGTCATGAATGAGAATATGAGGAGAAAAGGCATGTGGAGTTATACAACAAACACACAAAGTCTAAATCCTCTATTTTTGCGATATTAATCACAGAGGAACAAAGGGGCGGAAGACCCGCCCATCGTCGAAGCAGCCAATGAGAAGAGGAGCCAGGAATCGCATATACACACGCAGCACGGAGACTCGGCTTCTCTTCTTCTAGTCTAGTTTCCACCTATTTTTACAATTTGTACCTAGTTTACCACCTACAGTAGTTGTTGAAAAGTTATTGAAATAAACATTTTAATGTGATTCAATGAGTCAGTCCGTAGTTTAGACATTGCGACAGAAATGTAAATTGGAAGGACTCACTAGCCGACTAGCTAACTATCGCTAAAAACCCTCAAAGAAACTTGGCATTCCCAAAGTGTAATGAGTTTGGTGAAATTGTATGCACAATACAGACATAGTTAACATAGTTGAGACAGTTACTGTCAATCTGCTACACAAGCAAAATATATAATTAAACACAATGTGCTATGGAACGTATAGTTGATTAAATTAGCTTAGCTGCTCGGAAGTAATGCTGCTGCTAACTTCAAAAATAAACATAATACAAAGTGGTTATAGTGACAGTTTGTCTGACGATGATAAGATCAGACAATGCATTAACTGGCAGGAAAAACAATGCACATGCTGATGTATATAAATAACACAAATAAACCTGGCTGTGCTACCAAAGATATTAACTCGAAAGTTTGGTGACACAGGAAGTGGATACGTAACTGAAATATGTTCATTCTCACAACACAAGGTGGTGCTACCACAGCTTAACAATAGAACATACAGTATATGATAAATTAACTATGAGGGCCAGAACAGTCAATACCAACTCGGTTATATCCACAACAGCCAGAAAACTATCCATCCTCTTATTTTAATGTCCACTGTGTTTGTTTTGGCTATTACTGAAAGACAACATTAGCAAATGCATTTCTTTGTGTTCGTCCCAAGACAGAAGAACAACAGTTGCCAACACAAGTTGACACTGTTTATATATAAATAGTTGCTCAAACAGTACCTTTAATTAAAATAACTAATTAATGAACTCTGACTGGAGCAGATGTGCACATAAACACAATCGCAGTCACTTAAAACCAGAGCTAGGTCAAAGACGCAGCAATTAGCGATTTCACACACCATCACCTAAATTAGAGTGGAGAATAGGGACACAAAAAGTGAACACACACATTGATGCCCTCACAATGACGCAGAAAAACACATTAGTATCTGTTTTATATGACCAAACAGAAATGGAGGGAGGGGGGGTGAGCTGTGAGCTATAATAAAGGTGCCCACACCAGGCACAGGAAGTCACAAAGCTAACCTACACGGTAATGAGGGTCTGTGTTAATGAGGGTAGTAATTAATCAGTCCTGCTGCTAAATATTCCATTTCAAGCCTCTGTGTCATTCTGTCATAATATAGGCTTTACAGTCACCCACCCACACCCTTCACACACACTGCAGAGAAACACGAAAGCGAATAAATGTTGAGTCGCAATGACACATCTTTTCATAATTAAATAAAGAAGAAGCTATTAGTCCCCAACACACAACTTAATGGACACTCTGCATTTTGTCAGAAACAACTTTTAAATTGTAGCAACTCTTGGAATTAGCAAGTCTTCATCTATTCTTTAATTTCTTACAAAACTAACTCTCTGTATGAATGGCTGATGTAGAATTGAACACAATGTATCTCACTCTAATGTCGGCTTTTAATATTCAGGGTGAAGACAACCACACTATGGTAGTCTAAAACTTTAAGAGACTTGCAGCCTATAGGAATCCACCTTTCATGCACACATTGAATTTGCGCCAAAAAGCGGAAACGTGGAAAAATAAAGATAAGCAAATAAATTAAGCGTGTAACGTCCATTCGAGCTCCGAAATAACGACATGTTATTATTTGAATAATGTTAAAACATCTTGTTTCGCACCTCTTCTTCTGCAATTATATCATGGTTCTCCGGAAAATTGCCGCCACCTACTGCTTATCTAGATATCTTGATATTTTCAAAAGAAATTGGTAGAATTGGGTATACAATTGAATGTTAACCTGGCTTGACAGCAGAACTAGTACTGTAATATGTTGTGATGTTTAAAGATTTTCTCTTTTTCTTCCCAACGGATCACATTGTCGAGGTCATTCATCCAATGGATATCATCGATTTAACCTTGGCTATAGTGCAGTGACGCGTCCTAGAACCCGGAAGTAAGCTGCGCATGGGTTCCCTCCTGTTCCCTCGACAAAAAAGTAATGCAATTTCTCCATAGGATTTAGGACAATAGCTTGAAATAAGGTCTGTGTTTGACACACATTTAAGAGACGGATCACGTTTTGTTCAGTCTCCACATGTCTACCCTACTTTTATAATTTTCTAATAGTAAATCTAATCGCCAGAAGCAAAATGCTAACGTTATGCTATAACGAACTACAGCAGGGGTCGCTGCTTCAACGTCACGCCAACTTAAGATCCATATTCAAAAATACAGATTCAAAATTGTACAAGTTGAAGTGTTTGTTTGAACAGTTTGCAGGAGGCAGGTACTTGCTTTCAAGCAGAACAGGGCTAACAAACTTAGCGGGAGTGTTTACGTGTTCGGCGTAATGACGTACAACGACCTCCACAACTTCTGTAGTCCTATTCAGCCACATGTTAACAACCATCGTTTTTCAGACACGTCAACTCTTCAGAAATCACCAGTGGGGTCACTGCTGATGGATTTCATGTCGTAGAACAAAACGTGATCCGTCTCTTAAATGTGTGTCAACCACAGACCTTATTTTGACCTATTTTCCAAATTCCTATGGAGAAAATGCATTGCTTTTTTGTCGAGGGAACCGGAAGTGGTAAAATGCTAACTTACGTCCGGGTTTTAGGACGCGTCACTGCACCACTTTATTGAAACTCAAAATAACTGCATCTGTTTTTTATTTTGTACTTTTTTCAGATCGAGCACACAAAATAAAATACAGTGTACAGAGATTAGGTAAAACATTGTTCTCCATAATAAAAATAGATGTACACTGTAGGTCTCAGTTGTCTGTCAGGAATGTGACAATGTTAACAAGTATACATTACTGTATAAAACCTTATAAAAGTCAGAATATTAAATTGATTACTAAAATAGAGATTCATCTCTATTTTGTATCATTTTTAAGCAAACACACCCCAACAAGGTTGACTTATATTTAAGCAATAGCTCACGACCACGGCCTGAAGTGAGCTATTGCTTTTATAAAACGGTTACCAAGTGTGGCAATATGAAAGAAAATACACACTCTAATTATATATAATAATGATGTTCAAAATAAAATAGTCCCTCTGTTGCCTTCTGCACGAAACAGTGTGAGGTGGTTGCTATGCAACAACACTAACAGCTAGCGAACATATTAGACAGAGAGCGTTGATCATTATTTGGCTATTTATTTACATTCATTTGTATGTTGCCGTTTATTGTGCACCCACTGAAAAACATGTCCAGCATCAGTAGCATGGCTTACGTGGTTACTTGTATAGGTTGAGGTTGTTCTAGGCTGTTGCTTGGCGTGTGAGAATATTCTCCACTTTCTCCCGGTCCCCGAGATTGGGCTTCCAGTAGCTCTGGAGAGAGCTTTCGCACCTGTTGCCACTAACGGTCATCATTTCTCTGCTTTGTTTCAAGACCCGCATCAGAAAAGCTTTTGAATGGTGGTTCTTTTCCAGTTGGTCTCTACCTGCTCTTCACGTAGCTCTGCATGTCGTCGTTTAGGTGCTTTCTGGAGATAGGCACTCCTCTATCCACATAGTAAGACCCCCCCGGAGGTCGAAGTTAATCTTAAATTGTTGCCATCTTATGCTTTGTAAGTTTGTTTCGTAACGGAAGAATGGTAAATATATTTATAAAACTGACAAGTCAAATCAAGCAATCTGATTGGTCGATAGTGTTTTGCGAACCTCTTTGATTACAGATTTGAAAACATCGTTGCATACTTTAAAAGTAGCACAACTCATTATGTCAAACCTTGGAAAGTATCTAGATATCCCTGCCCTAATGCCAAAGGAACTGCACACTGAATATGTTTTGCCGTTTGATGTCTGTGTCTGGACCGCTGCGTAAAAAGGACGGTTTCTGCCCCGTTACTTCTCCGCTGCTTTCTTGTTCCAGTTTGAAAAGCAAACTGCAGGCAGTTTGCTTTCAGCCCAACGGTATACTGTTTTCTCAGACGTGGAGGGATACTGACCTTGTTGTGAAAGTAACTTACAATTCTACCCGTGGTATACGCTCAGTATATCACGCTAAGAACCAATCAGATTGCTTGATTTGACTTGTCCCGTTTTATAATGCACTTTTAATTGAAGGTATTGTTTTTACCTCTAGCCCTCTTTTAGAACTTTACATTGTGCTTTTTTTCCCTCAAATTCCTGATATTGAGTTGGATTATGAAGGATTCTCCAACACTATCAGTCTAACATCATCTCAGAATCATTGAGAGCATGCTGACAAAAATAAGTATTTCACACTATTGAGGCTGTCAACTATTATTAGAAATTGGACTAGAAAGTTTGATTCGATAGATGTCAAGACTTTGAAGAACGAGAAATCTTCATGGAGACAGATGTTACAGAAAGCAGATGGGGAAACTTCTTGAAAGACTTTGAAAGTGTCACTGTGCTGTACCATGTACATGTCCCATCACAGTGGGGGACATCTCGGCACAAAACTGCAAAACTGTTGTCAACGCTGATGCATTATATATCAGATAATGGGAATCCTTTAAATAAACAAAAAGTCATTGTAAGACACGTGCGTCAGAGCTGGTTACATTCTGCCTTGTGTTTGGGACAGGTTGGGTTGCTCTACAGCGTTATGCTAAAGACCTACAATATAATTTAATTGGCTACCAATGTGACAAAAATAACAATCTGAAACTGTCTCAGTCAGAACAGAAATTCCAGAGAACATCCTGTGAGACTCTCTAATGGATTTCAGTTTGCTCTTTGTCTTTTTTTTCAAAAGTTTTCAAAAAGTTTTCAAAAACTTTCCCATGACAATGTAATAATGTCACAATTCATTTAAAGCCAGAACATTCACTTTCAGAAATGCAGAGAGAAGGGGTGCTGCTAACAAGGGCACTTCTAGTGTAGAGGCAATTATAATGATTGTTTTCCTTTAGCTTAATAGATGTATCACTTAATGCAAGGTAATGAAATAGAGTGGACTTTGACACTGAATAACAAATCCTAGTAACCGGGTGTTCGTTTTAGCAAAGCTCCCCAATCTGCTACAGCAGGACCTTAATATATTTGCTATGCTTCAGGCTTTAACACATTACTTTCATGATTATTTTTCTCCAAATGAAACCAAAAATACCTATTTCAAGTTAAAGCACTAATCAATATGTTTTAAGAACAATGGGCAGAAGTGTAGAGTTGTTTGTTAGGGTGCATGTGCATAGTTAAGTTGTTGTGTTGTTTTTTTAAGATAGGGCTAGGGTTAGTATGTCAATTACGACTCATACAGCCAAATAAGCCAAATATAGTTGTCTATATCTTGATTATTCTTTTAAATGAATGTAGGTGTGTTGCCACAGATTGAAGGTGTTGGGTTAGCATGTCCGTTACTTTCTTTCTCTCATCAAATTCGGGATTTCCCCCCCCCCCCCCCAATTTACCATGTAAAACGAGGCAGAGGAGGGGCCGCAGCATTATCGGCTGGAGGAGAAAGGAGGACGGATTTTTTTTACATGTGCACAAGATGACAGAAATGTGAATAGTTTTTGGCAGTTAGAACCCATAGTGATATTATATATCTTAAGGTGGAGATGCAGACTTAAGTAGAATAGGAAAACCCCAAATGAAAATCAAAGGAGGAAGGATTGAGACGGGAAGAACAAACCACTACAGATGAGATCTTTATTCCCCAGGCGGCATGGCTAGTGATCTAGTGATTCTAGAGATATAAAAAAGGATAAGACATAAAAATGCATAACTGAAAACCCTAATAGAGTACATGAAGCACATATTAAATGAGGTTGCCAATGCAGTCACATTGACCATGATGCAATGAATGAGGTCACAATAGGCCTAAATTGACTAGTTCAGTAAGACAACTCACATGTTCTTAATATGTTTATTATAGCAGCATTATAGTTTGAGTTGGCGAGACCGTTCTAGGCTCGGGCCTATCACTCACAGATTTACAAAGAACATTGAGTGATGATTAGATAACTATCCCCCGAGCCTACACGTGGAAGCTGAGGTGGTGGTGGGGCAGGCGAGCAGCAGCAACATGAAACACAGCAGCAGGAACATGAACGCAGCAGTAGCAAGTGAACACAGCAGTGGCAGCAGCAGCATGAACGAGGCAGAGGCAGGAAGACCTGGCAGCTTAAATAGAGCGGCATGTTTAGAAGAATGTGTTTGATTGGTTGTAAGAGGGACGAGGTGCGTCACATGTTAATGTATCATTGGTGATCGAGTTGACTGCCTGAACTAGCTCGCAGGCATAGCCCCATATAAGGAAAATGAGACTTATGAATCCCTGTAAAAATGATGTGTCCTTAATACCAGAGTCAAATCAGGTCGTAAAGCTGAAGTAGAAAATAGGTCAGAAAACATACATTTCTCAGATTAAAAAAATAATAATTTCAATACACTAATTTATTACTTTTTTCATGATATTTTCAATATAGTATTCTATGACTTTTTTCATATTTTTCTGCATACAACACTTAATTTTCTATAACTTTTGACATACTATACTCAGATTTTTACATAATTTGACAACCTATAACCTATAATATATATATTTTTTCCAAACAAGACAATGACTTTTTCTACGGAAGAGGATTAGGGCCACATGATTTTTTTTTTGGAGGACTCTAAAAAATGTATGTTTTGTTTTTTTTCTGAGAAAAAAGTCAGAATATAATAATCATGTGGCCCTAATCCTCTTCCGTATTTTTCCATATATTCAACATACTATACTGTGACTTTTTAAATATTTTTCAACATGGGAAACTATGACTTTTTGCGATAATAAAAAAAAAATAGACACATATAATGACCTGTTTGAACATTCTTTACTGTGATTCTCATTATTTCAAATAGTGCACTTTGAGTTTTAATGTTTTTGACATATCATTTATGGTATCTTGACATAAGTTGTCAGCAAGTTTATCAAGTGCTTGATTATAGTAATAACCTGATGGCCTCAATCAAAGCTTTAAAAGGTCAAATGAATGTGCTCAAGGGGTTTCTCGACAAACTGTTGATGTGTAAATCGGCACCTGTAAGGAAATAAAAACTTCATGAGGTGTAAAATGCAAAAGTCTTGTTTACAGCTTGTTCTCTTGCCCCTGAGAAGCGAAAATAATCAATGAATGCTGCTTTGAAGATTCCATTACGTATGATCAGAACAGCGATACCACGGGAGAGGAAAATCAAGGATGTTGTGATGTACAGTGAAATGTGCTCTGATGTTTGTAACACTTTGCTTCCGCCGACAGAAAATGATATAATAAAAATCCATGTAAATTGAAGCTCCGAATGTCAGAATCAGAATCAGGTTTATTACCAGGTAGGTGTCCCACCCACTTTTTAAATGTGTTTATTATTATTTTTTACGCAAGCGGTCATCTTCACGGAGGAGCGTCTGTGTGTGTGTGGCACGAGCGCATGTTGTGAGAGATAGAAAGAGAGAGAGACAGAAAGAGAGAGACATTGAGAGTTACGTTACGGGGGTTGTTGTTAGAGATTAGTAGCTGTTTAACAATAAGGAGAGGGAGAGCTCTTTCCTGTCGGACTTTGAGAGACTGTGGCCGTGTCTCAATTCAGGGGCTGCACCCTTCGGAGTACGCAGCCTAGGTGGTCCACGGAGGACCCAGCCCACGTAGACCGGGTAGGCTGGACCGAGCGGCCTACGAAATGAGACGGTCTAGCCGACAGAGGGCTTCGTATTTACGTCACGTGATACGCGCTGTTGGGTTGCGCTGCTCCAGCAGCCTGCTAGCAAATTAGCTTACAAGCTAACTCAGCTGAAAAGGATCCAAAAACATTACTTTTAAATTTTTTGGTGATCACCGTCACCGAATTAAAGAGGACCATGGCCAGGTAAATAAGATGAAGCTGTTCCTTTAGCCCCCAGTAATGTTACATTAGTAAGTTGACAAGTAAATTACATATAGCTGATGTAATTTAATCACATTATTTCATATTTAAAATAAGTCTTAATTTTTCTGTTACTAATAAAACGATATGTTTTTTAAATGAACAAAAGCATGTTGTATAGATTGATTCTTAACAATATTAGTGTTCTAATCTTAATAGCTGGTTATAACAGTTTATATTCTCCTTCCCCCTAAACCTGCCCAGACCAGATGATGTCCCACTGACCCCAGGTCAGCACCTGCAGGTCCAGCAGCACCGTGCCCCCCCGCTCTGCGAAATACACAATTAAACATTTTCTATGATCTATTTTTTGTATTAATAAAATTAAACTGAAGACAGTTTAATGACCTAGATACCCTATTATTCCACTGCTTATGTACACATGTTGTAAAAATTGTTAAAACCTCAGTAAATGAAATAAACAATGTGTTACAATTACTATTTAATTTAATTTGTATTTTCATCTTATCACAAAGTAGAGGTAAGAATATATCCATCCTCTCTCTGCAGCTTCATGTCTTCTATTATTATAACTTTCATCATTGAGACAGAGGAAATCAATCATGTTATTTAACATCACCAGCAGTAACACAAATATCAGCAAAAGTGTGTTTATGGAGTTGTTTATTTGTATTATATGTGCAGCAAGTATATAGAAGCAGCTGTTTGGGGAATCAGACAGACTCAAGCTATAATCGTTAAATATCTATTAAAAGAAAGGACACATACAAAAAATTCTGAAACTAAGACACAAGTCTGTAGGACGGCAGTAAGCAGAGTCTGGGTGGAGGATGTTCCTGATCGCCGTTTTGCTTTCTCCAGCACCTCGGGGGGTCCAGGTGGATGGCAGCTCTGTCCGATGATCCGCTGTGCACTTTTAAGATTAGGGGTCCTTCTCCAGCAGATCCATTTCTCCAGAATTGTCCTAATTACAGAGAAAAACAAGAGAAAAAGAAAAAAGTGAATTAATCATATTAAACACAGGGTTGCAAAAGTATTATTGCAACATTTAACTCTAAGCATTTCAGACAAACAATCACTAAAGGATCATTTAAAATGATGTACTGTTCTGGTTTTTAAAAAACTAAAGAGATTAAATGACAGTCACACGTGCATCCCTTTGACAGCACTGCACAAACTAACATCAAGCTAAAGGCTGCTGTCTAGGGGTGTAACGGTATCCGTATTCGTCCCGTACCGTCACGGTTCGGACGTCACGGTTCGGTGCATGCAGTCACACGGCGAATACGCCTTTTTTACGAGTGGGAAAAAAGTCTGTTATTCAGGGCAGTATCCACTACACTATTTATAATCCGGGGGCGGCATTGCGCCTAAAAGCTGTTTGCCAGCCGCCCTTAAACAACAAATGAAGAACAAGAAGAAACAACAACAAAACGAACAAAATACCAGAAGAAGAAAAGTTAGTTTTGCGAGTTCAGATAACACACAGGAGCTAGAACCCACCTGCTTCTTTTAAATCAGCTGTGTGGGAACAACTCTCCTGTTATCTCCATCAGAACAACCTTCTGGATCCGCACCAGTCTGGTTTCAAGGCAGGTCACTCCACAGAAACGGCCCTCCTTGCTGTCACTGAGGAACTGCACACTGCCAAAGCAGCATCCCTCTCCTCTGTCATCATCATGTTGGACCTGTCAGCTGCATTCGACACGGTGAACCATCAGATCCTCCTTCGCACTCTCCAAGAACTTGGAGTTTCAGGCTCTGCACTTTCCCTCCTCACCTCATACCTCAAAGACCGTACCTACAGGGTAACTTGGAGAGGGTCCGAGTCCGACCCTTGTCAATTAACTACAGGGGTCCCTCAGGGCTCTGTTCTTGGTCCCCTCCTTTTCTCCCTGTACACAAACCTGCTCGGATCGGTCATTAGCCCACATGGTTTGTCATACCACTGCTATGCTGACGACACCCAATTAATTCTGTCCTTTCCCCGCTCAGAGACCCAGTCGTCGTCGCACGCATCTCTGCTTGTCTAGCTGACATCTCTCAGTGGATGTCTGCTCATCACCTCAAGCTCAACCTTGACAAGACTGAACTGCTTTTCCTTCCGGGAAAAGATTGTCCCACTCTTGACCTGACAATCAACATCGGCACCTCTGTTGTTTCCCCGACACAGACTGCAAGGAATCTGGGTGTGACCCTAGATAACAACCTGTCCTTCACTGCAAACATCGCTGCTACAACCCGTTGCTGCAGATATACGCTGTACAACATCAGGAAGATTCGTCCCCAGCTGACCCAGAAAGCCACCCAGGTTCTGGTCCAGGCTCTCGTCACCTCACGCCTAGACTATTGCAACTCCCTCCTTTGCCAATCACCGGAGCCCGGCAAAAGACAACAGCAGTTCAACAGCTGATCCCCGCTGTTTTCAAGAAGCCAATAGACATGAAAGCCGAGAGACCAAAATAAATAACGGAAGCTTTTGGCATATGTTTTTCAACGACTTTGCGCTCTTGAAACAATTTCTTATTATTTATTTTGTAATATTTTCAAGACATTCTTTTTAGTTTTACAGCTTGATGAAACCTTTTTGTTTGACATCGGCCATTATAGATAATCTGGCCATCTGAGTGTGTGTGGTACTGTTTGTGGTTTGTTTTTATCTGTGTAATACAGTTACTTATTCAAAATGTTAGTGTTCCTTATTTTTATACTGAAACTTGCACTACTGTTCAAAATAAATAGAAAACAAGCCTGGAATTATGCTCATGGAAGCACGGCATTCTTTTGTGTCGGCTGCCTTTAAAGGTAATGTGAGCCTCCATTCTCATTGGATAACGGAGAATTGTACACCCGGAAGTAAGTATTCCCCTTACTGTCGATTGATTTTACAGTGATATCTGCACTACTCATCGACTAAAAAACACCAGATTATCCTTGTTAATTACACAACATTGATTGGTTTAAATTGTGTGCAATGCTTTTGTATTTTTCCCCTTCGATTCGGAGAAATACGAAATACGAAAACGTCTTTTAAAACTACAACTCCCAGTAGAGACATGCCATAGATAGAGAACATGTTGCGAAACAGAATAGCCAGCATGTGTAGTTCTGGGGACGGGGTGGGGGAGGGGGCGATGCGGTGGACCCGTTCAAATCCAGTTTTGGACAGTCTGCCGTGGTTCCATTCCATTTCAAGTGCTGTTCGAGGCTCGGCGTAACCCTCGGAGCACACTCTCTAATCACAGAGCTTGAAGACTATCATGGGGTTTGTCAAACAGAGCACATGGTGTAGTCCAAACGATAGCTGGGGATTCTGGGTAGTGTAGTGTCTTCTGCCATCCTTTACTTCGAAAAAATATTTGTTTCTCAGAAATTTTCTTCCTACTCCTATGCCTGCCACGTCCAGTCTCCGACTCCTCGTCTGAGTTTCCTCCGTGCTTCCACGCTCGCCAGCTCTGGATCCCCCGCTCTCCTCGCCTGTGTTCCTCCGTGCATCTCCGCTGGTAACAAATCCTGGCCCGGATTATATGGACATTAATCCCTCCGTTATTTTCCGTAGGATTTGTTGGTTTCATAAACCTTTTACTTACTAAACTCTGTGTCCTCTACCTGGTGTTCAGCATTTGGAGTTCAGTCCTGTAAACTCGTGAGAGCGTAACAAAAACATTGCAACATGTCAGAGAAATAAATAAAGCTAACAGCAGCTACATGTCAGGGTAGCATTTTCAGGGTTCTTACACCTTTTACAAAGTCAAATTCAAGCACTTTTCAAGGTGCATTTTAAAGCTTTTCAAGCATCTTACAGCTGTTGTAAATTACATATTTATATACACATACTCAAATGATTATTTCTCTACCTCACATTAAATCAGATGTTCTTGCTATAAACAACCACATGTGTTTCATAATAGCATTCTACATGAGGATGACAAATTAAAGAAAAGAAAACTAAGTTTAATATTTCAAAAGGAGTGACCCATCTGTACATAGACTGGGCATCCCATATAACCTGGCTGAGCCAATATAAAACAATCCGCCAAATAACTTTTCAATACATTATTGATTAACATGTTTGAGGTCCTTAGGTTGGCAGTAAACATAACGGCCCGTCCACACCATAGACTGATATATAAATGGACGTAGGGTCCGTGACGTCACCCATAGGATTCTGCAGAGTTGCCGAGAAGCCCTTAGTAGGTGGAGTCGGCCACTAACGGCTCGACAGTGACGTCAGAGTTCAACTCCCGCCTACTCCAGCCTGCTCCAAGTAAGGGCAAAGAGGCGGAGCCGAGGCGGGACCTCCTGCCACCGAGCTGGAAGTTCCAGAGCTAGCTGAAGCTACCAAGCTAAGCTAACATGCTCCCCATCTGCACACTGCCGTGGCATTTTACATTTCTAAGGTAAGCGGACATGAAACTATTCAGCAAAACTATAAATAATAATCTAAGTTATTGAGTGTTTAGCATAATACTTCAGAATCTTAAAATCCCTTAAAGGTGGGGTAGGTAATTTTGAGAAACTGGCTCGAGATACACTTTTTGTTATATTCCATGGAATGCTCTTAACATCCTGATAGCAATGAATATCTTAAGTGCTTTGACAAAAAATCCATAAAAAATGTCATCTGTGGAAGCCGTAGTAGTACTGTGAAAAGCACGACCAATCATTTTAGCCGGCCCGGCTAAAGTAACTGGATGGCCTACCTGCCTGTCAGCCTTCCATCTGTGCACAAACTTATCTCGTGCCCTCATTGGTCATATGCGCGTTCGTGTGTGTTGGAGGAGGGGCTCTGTAAGGAAGTGGCAGATTTTTTCGCCAAAATTACCGACCCCACCTTTAATGTTTGTATGCAATTGTGCTAAATTCAACACTGGAATCAAGCACATATTAATATGTTTGCATGACATTAGTTATTTATTTTGATATCACTTAATTACACGTTTAATACATGTAAGTCAAGCTAAGGTACATGTGATGGTAGCTAGTTAGTGCTCTTACCTGTGAGGCCTCCTCCAAACGGCATAATAACCAGACTGTATCATTAAAACTAAGTACCAGTTCTAGATCCTTGACTTTAGACAAACAATTCAAAAGACAACATGTATTTAAAGACCAATCTTTATTTGAATGTGCCTCTTAACCTGATATATTAGTTATACAGTAATAGTATTGACAATCTAAAAAAAACTGAGCAACTCAACAGTCAACTTTATGTTTCTTATTGTCTAAAGCTTTATTACATTACATTACATTGCATTTAGCAGACGCTTTTGTCCAAAGCGACTTACAATAAGTACATACGACCAGGAAGACACAGCCCAGAAGAAAACAGAATCATATAAGTACAACAGGTATCATAGAGCCACACATTTCAAGTGCTACTCAGCTGGCTATAGATAGGCCAGTCCTGTAGTGTAAAAGTGCTTTGTCAGCTGGCTATAGATAAGCCAGTCCTATGTTAGTATATAAGTGCTTTGATAGTAATTCTATCGCTCGAAGTGGAATCTAAAGAGATGAGTTTTCAGTCTGCGCCGGAAGATGTGCAGGCTTTCTGCCGTCCTGATGTCAAGGGGAGCTCATTCCACCATCTTGGAGCCAGGATAGCAAACCCACGTGTTTTTGGTGATGGGAACTTGGGTCCACCTCGCAGCGAGGGTGCAGCGAGTCGTTTGGCTGATGCCGAGCGGAGTGCACGCGCTGGGTGTACAGTTTAACCATGTCCTGGATGTAGGAAGGGCCAG